>JAECXO010000301.1:3222500-3925000 GCA_018152825.1 Scaptomyza hsui
AAACTTTCAGTTGAATGTTTGCATTTTGTGTAGATGGGGAGCGATTATAATAGTTTAAGCGAAACAATTCCCAATTAACTGATTAAATTTTGAATTTTGGGGAGAAGTGAAATTTAACAAATTGAAACTGATGTTGTATTTCAGTTATGATCGGAAAACGCACTGCCATTATTCAAAAGAGATAGGTTGGTTTGTGTGATTGCTTCAATAATATTCTTTCCTCTAGATTTCTTTCCTCTATTTTTCGTTGAGTGTTAATTGAATGGCCAAGTGAAGTATATTTGTGCTGGTCAAAGAGGGGCACAGAGAGTGCGGTAGGTGCCTTTCAACAAGAATCCCTATTCCTTGTTTGGTATTGAGAATGAGCGGTAGGCTTGTGAAATAACTTATATATTGTTTGTTACAGGTAATGTTTTTTGAATTGAAAGGTAGGTGAGTTTCTTGAAGACATATTATATCTGGATTTGTTTCATTTATTAAAATCGTTTATTCATCGAAATTATTTATATATCCTTTTAGATTCCATTGAATAACTTCACTGGTCATTGATAAAAAGTATTAATTGATATATATATATACATATGTCTTCAGGGAACATATTCTTATTATAATTTTTTTTTTTTATTTATTATATTTAATAATTTGTATCGGTTTAGTCGGATGTTGACTCCATTGAGTCATGATCCGTGGTGTTGCGTAGTGTTGTGTCGGACATTGATTCAATTGAGTCAAGATCCATGGTGTTGTTTTGTTTTGAGTGGGAGAGAGTAGTTAGTTTTTTTAAAACGATATGTGTTTATGTTTTTGTTCGGTTTTTGAGTGTTTTGTTATGTTCTCAGATAGATAAGGGGAGGGTTGGGATAAAGAAGGAAGTGATGTGGAGAGAGTAGATAGAGATTGAGTGTTTTTTTTTTTGAAGCGAGTCGACCGACAAGACACGATTGTCCGAGCCACCAGTAATGCTCTTATCTGTGTTACGGATGTTGTATTTTACTTTTTGTGTTGTGCTTTTTTCGTTTTCTATGTTTTCTGTGACTGCTGCGTAGATTTCGGGCTTGGATTGCTTAGGCAAGGCAGCTTTGTAATAAAGCTTTGCTTCCCTGATTGTACATTTTTTCGTGGTTTTTATTTTTATACTTTGATACTGAAAGTATCATAGTATATTAGTTTTGTGCAATGTCCGTCATGGTGTCTGTCCGTCCGTCCGTATGAACGCAACTTTTTTCGACACCCGTAAAGCTAGAGACTTGAAACTTTTGCAATTATGTTTATCTATAGCCGGTACAGATAAAGTGTTAAGATCGGGCTGCCACGCCTACTAAGAGGCTCGGAAATCGATCAAATCGATAACTAAAAACCGAGAAAACCATATATTTCTCACATTCTTACAGCTAGAATTACCAAATTTTGCACGAAGATAGCATTTTACGTCCCTCAAAAAAATACATACGAATTTTGGATGCCACGCCCACTCCTTCCGCCCCCATCCTCCCTCCTCCTTGAAATTGGAAACGACTATAGTTTTCACATTTTTTGGGCTAGAGCCACAAAATTTTGTGGCAAGATAGGTGGTGAAGTTGTCCAAAAAATTGCATCAAAAACTTGTATGCCACGCCCACACCAGACGCCCCCCACCCCCCGCCGATTTTAAAACGGTTGTGCGTGTATCTTCAACATTTATTGAACTAGATTCACCAAATTTGATGTAAAGATATACGGTGACATCTACAAAAGATCTGCATCAAAAATTTGGATGCCACGCCCACATGAACCACCTTAGAGACAGCACAATTAAAACTGACTCTCTGTGTTCTATGCATTAAATATTCCCTTATCCACCGAATAAGATTGCTTGGAAAACCTAAAAGTTGAAGTTTATGAAGTAAAAGGTAGTGATTAACCGAGTCAAATGCCTTGCTGAAATCAGTGTAAATAACATCCGTTTGCATTTTATTTTGAAAACCATTAACAACTAGTGAAGTAAATTCGAACGGGTTAGTGGTCGTAAATCTTTGTTTCACGAATCCATGCTGGCACGGTGAGATTAAAGATCTGCAAAATTGTTGTAATTGAGAAGTTATCAATTTCTCAAACATTTTTGGAATAGCAGACAATTTGGATATACCCCTATAATTTTGAACATTAGACTTGTCTCCCTTTTTATGGAGCGGAATAATAAATGATTCTTTCCAGATATTAGGAAATGAACATTTCTCAATAGACAAATTCAACAATTTATGCAAAGGTACTTAAGCACAGGCCGTCAGGTCCCGGGGAAAATTCAGGCTTAATACCCTGTAGATCACGTAGTAATGAGCACTCCGTGATTCTTGGTCCAAAAATGCAATTAGAGCCATTAACCTGATACGGGTAAGGCAGATCAACCAGATTATCAAATGAACTGTATGTTGTTTGAAAAATTCAGCAAATAAATCGGCAATGGCCTGATCTGAGTTGGCCGACTTGATTTCAAAAGATAAATTAGATGGAAATGTTGATGACTTTCGCTTCGCATTAACGAAGTCAAAGAACCTCTTAGGATCTTGCTGAAACTGTAGTCTGCACCGACTTAGGTAATTTTTATAACATGAGTTAATTATGACTGAAATACTGGAAAGCGCAATCAAGTATGATGAGTAATGAACAGAAAAGGATGCAGAATCTGTTTGATAATATTTCTGAATTAAGTATGTCTTGTCTTAACCACGTTTCGGTGAAGGCAACGACATGAAAGGGAAAATAATGTCTATTAAGGTAGAAAGTACTTAGTTTACTACAAAGTCCTCTAACATTCTAATAACCCAGTAAGAGGGAGGTAATCAACTGTGTTAGTTGTTTGCTACTAAAGTGAATGCAACAGGCGAAGCACTACTGATCCTAATATTATTATTATTATTGATGTGTGGCGGCCAAAACTTTTCAGAACAAATCGTTGAGAAAAGTTCCGGCGGAAAACTCAGCTTAAAGGAAGCTTGAATTTAAATTTAATGACAACGATACGCGGGGAATAAATCTTACTTTTTATATCTTTAACAGTTTTTGAGCTAGAGCCACCAAATTTGGTAGGAAGATAAATGGTGACAGTTAAAAACATTTGATTCAAAAATTTGGATGCCACACCCACCTCTGCCGCCCACCTTTAAAATTTGGAAGTTCAGTTATCTTCCACAGTTTTTGAGCTAAAGTCACTCCTTACCATCTGTTCTTTTACTGGTATCAAAGTATTCCGCAGTCGGTTGCGTCCGGCTGCAACGTTTTCACTTGTTAGTATTTCTTTTTGCTGAGTGAATGCACTACAATTTTTGTCTGAGGCAGCATGGTTTTGTGAGCAATTCACACATTTTGGAGAGCAATTACCAGAGTTGGGAGTGAATCCGCAGTTCATACACGCAGGCTCGTTTTTACAATATTTTTGGGTTTGACCGAGTTTTTGGCAAGATTTGAACCGCATAGAATTCGGTATAAATTCGGATACCTCAACAGAGTGCCAGCATATATCGATTTTCGATGGAAGGCTGTAAAGCTCGAAAGTAAGTAGCATCACACCCGACGGCTTAGCTAAACCCTCAACTTGCTTGGTGAACTTGTAGGTTCCGATAACTTTTTGGGAGGAGAGCTCTCGGACAATTTCGTTTTCGGAAACTTTATTAAGGTAGGGTGCATAAATGGTCCCCTTAACCGAATTAAGGGCTTGGTGGAGTTGGCATTCTATTTTGCATATACCAGGGAGGTCGGTAGTATTGATATATTTGTTGGCGTCGTGAATTGAGTGAACCAGCATTAACAAATTTCCGTCTTTTAAATTTGATATTGAGGCAATATTCTTACTGACGAGCTTAAGTGCCCTGTGTACCGCGAAGCAAGAGTATTCTGATATTGTTTTGTCACTGTCTTTGGCGGAGACTATAATATATTTGGGGTAAGCAATATTGGTTGATGGCAGATCGGGAAAGTCGTTTAATGATTTTGCAGATGATCTTCGTTTTTTAGTTCGGGGACTATCGGCCAGTGTGCTGAACCGATTTTGTCCCAGGTTTGGGGGCTCCGGGCCACTCATGGTGTTTTTTTTGTTCAAGTGCTTGAAGCAGATTTTTGCACGAGTTCTGGTTGATAGAAGAGTGAGAAAAGAACTGATAAACGCACGCTTGGTAAGCAACAGACGTCTGGTTGCGATGAGTGTTGGTCGGCGACTGGATCCGAATTTTATTTTCCATTTTATATTTAATTTAGACTTTAAAAGCGGAGCGAGTCTCAGCGTCATGTCGAGCTCATGAATTTTCTCACTGAACAGACTGTACATCAGATTTATATTCGTTGGGCAAGCTTTGCCGAGGTTTTTGTTTCAATCCGCTTGTTGCTGCCTAGCAAGGAAGGGTAGTTTGACTTTATTTATTTATTTATTTATCTATCATCTCCTAAGTTTTTGAGTGAGTTAGCTTGCACTTCCACTCAAAATTCTTTGCTCTCATCGATGCCTGCGCTATGTTTGACTGCTGCGCTGAAGTTGGCTGCTAGAGCTGCGTTTTATATTAAGCTAGTTTATTTGTTTATTGATATGCCGGTTACGGATGAACAGTTTTCTTACTCTCTTTCCTAGTTATCACCCCAAGTATTTTGGCGCTATACGCATTATACTTTCCCCTTGCATACAGCTATTAACGCTGGGTGTAAACAAATTAAAACTAGGTCTTTACGAATATTTTTTCAAAATGTTGCTGGCATGCGGACTAAACGCATGATGTTCGTATGGCGACCTCTGATTCTGATTTTGACGTCATAGTATTTGTTGAGACTTGGCTCAATCCTAATTTCTTTGACGGTGAATATTTTGATACCCAGCTCTTCCAAGTCTTCCGTAAAGACAGAGACACTGTAAGTACGCAGTGCTCGAGGGGTGGTGGTGTTATAGTTGCTGTTGCTCAGTAAATCTTATCAACAATGATCCAGTTTTAGACCAGATTGCGATCATTATTATCAATTGGAATCTGTTTATTTGTGCATCATATGTTCCACCGAATAGCTCACTTGAATTATACGAAGCACATATTGCAAATGTGGCTTCTATTCACTTTGGGTTAAAGGCCTCTCAAAGTCTTTGTGTTTTAGGAGATTTTAATTTAGGAAGGCTGGGTTGGGTTCCGTCATTGGATGACTCTACTATGGTCCCTTGTAATGTTCATTTAGCTCATGAAATTGCTCTGCTAGATGACCTATTTAGTATGGGTTTGGTGCAGATTAATAGTGTGTTCAATAAATTGCACAAAATTCTTGACCTTGTTTTTGTTTCTATAGAAAATAAATTTTCTATAAGCCTTTGTCCGGCTCCGCTCACTCCTTGTGATATGCACCATGAACCTATTTTGTTAATATTAGAGACATCTAATTTTCGAGCTACTCCCCTCTCTTTCAATAATATTAAATATATCTTTACGCAATCTAATATTTTAAGCATTAAAAACTCTGTCTTAAGCATTAATTGGGATAGAATCTTATCGAAACTTGATATTGAGGCCGCTTACGACATGTTTTTAAGTTTATTGAACCAGATATTGGCAAATAATTCCATTGCAAAAAAGTACAACCCGAAGTTACCTTGGTATACTGCTGGGTTGAAAAAATTGAAATACCTTCGCAATAAATATTTTAAAAGATATGCTTTTTCCCTGAATACTTTTGATTTGGAGCGCTATAAACTTCATAAGCGTGAATTTGAATTTCTAAAAATATTTCTTTATAATCAATACATCTCTGAAGTGGAATCAGGAGTAAAGCTTAATCCCAAATCGTTTTGGTCATTTATTAGAGCTAAAAAGGGTTGCTCAGCCATCCCGTCCTCTATGACCTTAGGTTCATATACTGCTAGCTCTGATGCCTCAATTGCTGAACTGTTTGCTCAATTCTTAAGTTCTAACTTTGAGGCGCGTTGTGATTGGCATGATTCGAATATTCTTTTAAAAATACCAACATTATTTAATATGGGTAACTTGCAAGTCTCGAGTAATGACATATTGGCAGTTTTGTCTGATTTTAATTCATCAGTCATTTCTGATTCTGATTGTATCTCCTCGTTCATCCTTAAAACTTGGTAGTGAGCTTTGTGTGCCGCTCAAAATACTATTCTCTAAGTCCCTCTTCACTGGCACATTTATTAAGGCTTGGAAATCGGGGTTGGTGACGCCTGTTCATAAGAACTCGTCAAAAAGACTAATAAGCAACTATAGAGCTATCGCAAAGGTGAGCAATGTCTCGAAATTATTTGAGCGTGTAGTTGCAAAGCGTCTAACATTTCTTTTTAAGTCTTATGTTTGTTTTAACCAGCATGGTTTCATGAATGGTAGATCTACTGTAACTAATTTATAGGTTTTCAGCAAGTTTTGTATTAATTCACTTGAAAATCGATTTCAGGTTGACACAATTTATACTGACTTTGTTAAGGCCTTTGACAAGGTATGTCATAATGCGCTTTTGGCAAAATTATCACAATTAGGGTTCCACTCATCCCTTCTGGATTGGTTTCGATCATACCTGGATTCGCGTTCTTATCGTGTGGTAGTAAATGCAAAATTTTCAAGGCCCTACATTGCATCTTCTGGTCTTCCACAAGGTCCTTGGACCTATCTTGTTTATATTTTTTATAAATGACATTTCCTCCTGTTTTAAGTACGCTTTTCATCTTTTATATGCTGATGATCTTAAGCTGTTTAAACTAATTAAATCGTCAGCTGACTGTGTTGACCTCCAAGATGATTTACACAGAGTTTGCACATGGTGCCAGCATAACTGTCCTCCTCTCAATTTATCAAAATGCTTTTACGTACTATATTCTAGAGCTCAAAGCCCGATAACATTTTCCTATTCATTAGGTGGCTCGCTTCTATCTAGCAGATGTGAATCGCTTGACCTCGGAGTCCTTTTTGATTACAAATTCAGTTTTGTAAAACATATTGATTATATTTTGCCGAAAGCATATGCAATGTTGGCTTTCGTTAGACGCAATTCTGCCCAACTTACTGATCCATTTACAAGGATTTGTTTATATTCAGCATTTGTGCGCTCTAAGCTTGAATATGGTTCGTTTATCTGGAGTCCATACGCTGCAAGTCACATTAACCGACTCGAACATGTGCAGAAATTTTTTTTAAAATTTGCTTTGCTTCACTTGGATTTTTGCGAACCGCTGCCTACCTATATTGATAGATGTCACCTTGTGCGGCTATCAACCTTAGAAGATAGACGCACTATAGCGGCGTTATCGTTTTTAAATGATGTCATTGTGGGAAGGATTGACTGTCCTGATTTACTTTCTTCTGTAACGTTTTTCACTCCATCTAGGTCTCTGAGGGTTGTTAACACATTTTTTGTTAGTACTCACCGAACTAATTATGGTCTCAATGAGCCTATTTCTAGAGCTTTAAAAATTTATAATTCTCTACCTGTCAAGTTGCGATTTGATTTTAATCCAAATTTTAGGTCAGTTAAGCAAGTATTAAAGCAGTATTTTATAAGATTATTATTTTTTATTTCTTATTGTGTTTTGTTAGTGTTAAGTAGTTATAAGCTATGTGCCAGTACGGAGAACTTTTGTTGCTCTTTGGTAGAATATGAAATAAATAAAGTTTGACTTTACTTGAAATTTCGTTTAATAACTATATAAAAGCAATATGATATGTATAATATATGTTTACTAATATTTTGGAAATTAGGTAGGGCATTATTAAATCATCTAACACGTTGAATATAACATAATAAATACGAAATAAAATTACTTGTTTTGTATTTGAATTCTTAAAATAAATTTTATATAATAATATAACAATAAGTAATAATTGAATATTCAAACAAAGGGTAGTTTTTACGTTGTGCTGTTTTTGCGTCTCAGCCACCAACAAGTGCTGTTATTGCATTTGCCCATTCTCGATGTGTATACACTCGAATGATAGATATACATACATACATACACAAATGATCATTCTTGTGTACACACACATCACGCTGCCAATTGTTGTGAAATTAGATGAGGACTTATAACTTTTCTATTGATGGAACGGGTATATTGGCCTGTGCTAATGTATGTAACAGGCAGAAGGAAGTATTTACGTCCCCATTATATATATATTTTCTTGTTCAGCATCAATAAGCGTGTCGATTTGGCCATATATGAACGAATAATATCTAGGGCATAGGGTATTATTCAGTCTTAAAAAATATGCTGGGCATTCATACTTTGGTGGGCTAGCAATGTTTGAGATTTTACACTTTTGTCTTTTTCGATGCCCTGCATACCTAAGTACATATTTTTAGTTGTATGGTATAATCTATACAAAACAATAATTTTAAACAAAAAATAGATATATGTACTTTAATAAAAATAGTCGGCCAAATATTTTTAAATTTTTTAAATATAAAAAGAATATTTGCAATCCCAAAACCCCGCCCTTGACCTGTTAGAAATTAAATCATAGATGTTGAGGCAGGTCAATAAATTCCAAAACAAATGGCTCGCATTCTGCATATACATTCATGCACACACACATGCGTATGCACCCAGCAAGCAATTAGAAGATTGTTTTGCTCAGAAACCCCATTACGAGTCTAATTCGAGTCATTTTGATGCTTTAAAAACGATTAATCGCTTGTGCCATTAAGGCGCGACCCGAAAACGACTCGCATTTATGCCTTAAATATGATGAATCGCGCAAAATTTGAAGCAATCAAAAATTGAGCATGCCTGCGATTTAAATATGCTTACTTTGTAGCGACAACGGCATGCAAGTTTATTTTGAACAGCTTGGCGACTCAAAAGCGACTCGCTTGCATGTTCAAAATATGACTCCATGCACGAAATGAAAGGAAATCAAAAATTGAGCATGCAGGTGATTGAAATATGCTTTGTATCATAAATTGAACTTATAAGCAATTATACCATGCTAGTCAATGACGCCTGATGGTCGTGCTGCCGCACAAAACGGAAGTCCCCGGTTCAAACCCTCGTTGGGTAAAAAAAAGGTAAGTAAAACTTGCGTAATTTATTATAAGCATTTAAATTAACACTAACAATAATATAAACATTAACATTAACACTAACACAATTATAATACATAAAGAGTACTGTTAACCAAATTGTAATAAATATCAACAATTAGACTTAAAATTCAAAAAAAAATGTTAATCTGATAATAAAAATAATAAAAAAACAAACAAAATATTTTTTTATTTTTTAACCAGCTATCAAAAAATGCGACTCGAAAAAGACTCGCTTTAGCTTTGAAATGAGAGTCGAAATTGATTTGAAATATGACTGGTTTCTGACTCGAAGAAGACTCGCTTTTGATTCAAAATACTAATCGAATATCAGTCGAAACTGCAGTCACAAGCGACCCCTTAAGAAAAGTCGCGTTCGGGAACCGTTTTCTCCCGACGGAAGTATCATTTTCGATCAGAAAATGAGCTCATATATGCTTATTTTAACCAGATTGACGACTCGAAAAAGACTCGCTTGTGATTCAAAATGCTTGCTGGGCAGGGCATCGAAAAAGACAAATTTGTAAAATCTCAAACATTACTAGCCCACCAAAGTATGAAGCAAATGCACACATATACAAATACTTATGTATTTTAACCGTTGCTTGCTTTCCGCCGCCGCTTCCCCCTTTCCCCTAAAAGCCGCTGAAAGTGAATACAAACTGAAACAGAATTGGGTTTCTCTGCTATGAGTTAACATTTCGAGCGAGCATAACATAATGTTAACAATCATGGGTCACTCTCGTTCACAGTGTAGTGGAAATCAAAACAGTACTAGAAATGTCCCATCAATAACATTATTTGGTCAGTGGTACAACATAACACCGATTTCGATAGTCGTCTGTTTCTCTCAAGCTGACACTGAGCCACACTGACGACAGCATATGTTGTCGTCAGACTCTTTAAATGCTGAACAACATAGATAACTTTCAACTCAAAAGTTCAGCGCGATTTAATTAAGTAATCGTTCTCCGACATATTTTTTTTTTTAATGTTTTGCCTGGAATTGTTTATAGCCATTATGATTATTTAGAAAATATAAAAAAAAATTTGTTTTTTTAATTTTATCTACATCGTCGGCACGCCTCATATACACTGCCGATCAACTGAATAGGTTCATGATCACCGAGGTGGGAATTGGGCTGTAATTCCTATACATATAATCCGATTTACATGAAATTTTTTTTCTATAGTTCTCTGATCTTATAAATATTAATGAGATGCAAAAGTATAATTTTCATAAACAGAATATTTACTGCTTTTTTATTTTTTCTTGTGAAAGAGTAACAAAATTAATGCTCTATTTTAGTTCATCTGAATATTTAAATTTAAATTAATTAAAAATTTAAGCTCATTTTATGCTGTTTACTTCTAGGCTAGTATATTTTAAAAGAAATTTCAATAGAGTTTAATAGTGTGTGAATCCTCCCTTTGTTGAAATAAAAATATTTGTATAGTGAGGAAACGCCTTCTGAATTATGGATTTATATGTAGGTTTTCGCGTTCATTCTGGAAGATACAAATTCAAGGTCGCATGTGCCATAAATTTATACCGATCCCCCTCCTTCACACGAGTCACGACGGCTCAGGATATGCTCTTCTTTTCGAAGATCATGGTAGTAATAATTGTAGCCATCAGGGCCGTCTAAATTTAATTTCTTTTCGTCGGAAAATACAACGCTGCGCCACTCCTTCGTCCAGCTCATGTGCTTGCGCTCAAATTGCAGTCGTGAAGCTTTACGTGCATCATTTAAAGGTGGTTTTTTTTTAAGTTTCAATCGCTTTATATGATCAGCCGACAAAATCACACGTCTTACTGTTGACACACTTGCTTTTATACCACAAATTTCTTTAATTTTGGGTGCTGAGAGAAGCGAATTGAACGCAGCTCGAACAATGTGCCTCCTGTCTGTTGCAGTGGTTGCGTATTTGACTCCGCCTTTCATATTTCTATCATATTCGGCCTTGTTTCTTAAAATATTACTGACAACATTTTGGCTTCTTCAAATTTTTTGAGCGATTTAGCAATGGCTAAGACCACTTTCATGATAGGCTTCAATTTGGCCTCTTTCGTTGTCGGAAAATTGCGCTCCGCGACCCATTTTTCATTTTATATAAAGTAAATATATTAAATTATAAATTTACAAAAAAATTTTGTCGGTATATCGCCGAATTTCATCACAAACACAAAATCATTCAGCTGAACCTATTCACTAGAACCAAAAAATTGCATAGAATTTAACGAATGAGATATGAAAACAGATTATGCGAAGTAACGGTACTTAGCAAACTGTACTTTACAAGCGCACACCGATTTGCACAAATATAACCTTACAATAAAATACAAAAAACATTTAGACAATCAATATGTATTAAGAAAATCATGAAAATTCAAGCGAAATTATGTGAACCTATTCAGTTGATCGGCAGTGTACACTTCTACTTCTTTTTTATGCACTTATTGTGCAGTTGGTAGAATTTGAAAAACAGGCTAATACACATTCACACTACAATAACTAATAGGAGAACTGTGATTACTTTTAAGTCTGGTGTTTCCACCTCCGCTTTATTAATGACATTGGCGGCGGAATCTTCCGTCTTTATTATTATGTAGTGTGAAAAGTGTCTCCGTTTTGAAAATTTAAAATTTGAATATTTAGTTTTGCATTTTAGTTATAATGGAAATAATGATATTACAACAGGGGAACACTTTGTAGTTTACATTATGCAAATGGCAAGTTTACAATATGTTACTTGTAATGAGTTTCGCTACATATTTTTTTTTTCAGAAATTGTGAATAAGTAGGCGCAATATATAATAATATACAAAATTGAATTAAAAATTTTGTTTTTTGATGAATTATTGTAGGAAACAATTGAACTGGGTGCCAAGGTTCAAAGGATTGCTTTTAAAACTGTGGGCAGATAATTTTGTTGCACTTAGGGCACATCAGAATAACTCCCACGTATATAGAAAAATGGACTTGTACTGCTTGTGCAATGCAAGCAAAAATGCTTGTAGGCATTAAAAATAAGCCATAAAAGTTGGCAACACGCTGTTACTTATTTGCAATGTACAATTTCGGTTAGTTTTTCTCACTTTTTTGCAGAAAATACAAAGCAAAACAAACCGAACAGCTGATTTATTTACGGAGGTTCAGTTAACAGAGCAATGGAAACAGCTTTCGTCAGTTACTGTTAAAATTTACGGAAACGGAGCAATGGAAATAGGCTAATAGACGAAAAGGCTATACAAGCATTCACAGATTTAAAAACAATCCTTGCCTCTTCTGAAGTATTGGCATTTCCAAACTTTAACATACCTTTTCATCTGACAACGGACGCTTCAGACTTCGCTATACGGGCAGTTCTTTCCCAAGACGAAAATAGAAAAGACAGACCCATCGCTTATATTTCACGATCCTTAAATAAGACGGAGGAAAATTATGCCACAATCGAAAGGAGATGCTCGCGATAGTTTGGGCGTTAGATAATCTTAGAACATATCTTTATGGCGCAGCATCTATTAAGGTTTATACAGACTACCAGCCTACAATTGCGAGCTAATATACAAACCGGGAAAATCAAACTTTGTTGCAGACGCGCTTTCAAGAATCAAGACATACGTCAACCATCTAGGCTCCAACACAGCCACCGCGCCTGAAGCAGATTCCTTAGCCACTGTGCATAGCGCCCTTCAAGACGCTTCGAGTCTTATACCTCACGTGCTTGTGCCCATTAACGTCTATAGAAACCAGTTAATATTTGACCCAAATTTCGCCGAATATTCCTGCGAACAGCCTCACATGGGCTACACTCGCCATTTAATTCCAATTCACAGCCAGATGCTATCAGGTTTGAACACTTCCTTGCAGAAGTATTTAAAACCCTCAATCATTAATGGCATTAAGCTACCAGAGACGTATTTGCAGTTTATCCAAACACAGTGTTTTGAGAATTTTAAATTATTTAAAATACGATTAGCACACAGATTGGTTACAGACTTGTCTGATGCAGACGAAATCTGTGGTGTCATTGAGAAAGAGCATCGTAGAGCCCATAGGGGTCCCGAAGAGGTGCGCATTCAACTCTTAGAGAAATATTATTTCCTAAGAATGTCAAGCACAATACGTCTTCAACTTTCAACTTGTGAATGTTGCAAGATACACAAATATAAAAGACACCCCGACACACCAGCTTTCCAACCAACACCTGTCCCTAATTACACATGCGAGATTCTCCACATCGACGTTCTTACGTTAGAGAAAAGAATATATCTAGGTTTTATAGATAAATTCACTAAATTCGCAAAACTTTTCCCATTGGAGTCAAAGTCAGCAGTACACCTGCGTGAAAAATTAGTGGAAGTGTTACATTATTTCACGGTACCTAAAATGATAGTCTCAGACAATGAAAGAGGTCTTTTGTGTCCTACCGTTTTAGACTACCTGAAAACATTGGAGATCGAACTGTACCGCACTCCGACTCAGATGAGCGAAGTAAATGTTCAAGTTGAGAAATTTCACTCCACTTTCTTAGAAATATACAGATGTTTAAAATCCGAATATCCCACTTTCAAAATAACTGAATTGGTGCCGATAACGGTGGACAGGTACAACAACTCAGTCCACTCGGTCACGGGTAAAAAACCAGAAGACATATTCTTTGATCGGTACTCAAGAATAAACTACCAAGGTTTGACAAATTTTAAGCAGCAAACCTTGGAAGATATTAAGGGACTCATCGAACATAGACAGAACACAACCAACCAAAACAGAAATACAAACAAGTCAGAGCCAGTCTCATATTGTCAAGGTGATAAGATATTCGTCACCAATTAAAACGAAAGAAAAGCCACGCTACAAGCCAGAGGAGGTTCAGGAAGATAGGACGGTCACCGTCAAAGCTAAATCAGGCAAAATATTCCATAAATCAGACTTAAGAGGTAAGGCTGACACAAAACAGAGTAATAATGAAATATAAAAACGAAAAGGAAACGGTAAGAGGGAAGAATGTGGAAATAATAAATGGTTCAAGGGCGTTTCACTTCATTCCTAATAACCACAACAACACGACACATCATAATAATTACACACTAACCACCTTTGGGAAAAATGTTAAAAGAAAAAATGTAGCAAAAAAATATTTAAATCTAATAACAGAAATGCAAAAAAAAGAATATAAAAAATTAAAATAGGAAAAAAAAAACCAATATAGCTTATAACCACACAAGACACAAATAATCATAATCTAAAATTAAGCTTTGAAAAAAAACTTATTATTATAATAAATCTACACACTTATGTTTACACGCCCTCCCAAAAGCATGATCCTCATCCATACAACCAATGCGCTACATATTTACAAATATGACTCACCAGCTATTCCCCTGCAACAAGGCGTAGTTTGGAGAGTAAATGGTCTTTTTAAACTAGCCCACGTCATCGATCTGGATAAGATTCTACAAATCATTGATGACGTAAAGGAGGAAACAAACTTGATCACCAACCATCGGATCAGAGCCCTAACGACCCACTATTTGGAAGAAGCAAGTGAGGGCCTCGCTCGTGTAACACATACAACCAGGAGAGCAAAACGCGCCATCAACTGGCTAGGAAATGGGTAGCTGGTCCACCGGATGCATCGGATTGGACCGCCATCCTGACGTCCCAAGATAACGATGTTAAAAATAACAACCAACAAATCAAAATCAACACACGACTCTTCGAGTCAACACAGGAATCCTTCCAGCGACTTAAGAATGTTATCGGAAAGGTGAACGCCGTAGACGAGGATATACACGTTTTCCCGACAGTAATGCACAAGACCATCATTCCGGGAAATCAATTTATTGAGATCACAAGAGCTTGCCAGTTGGCGGAATCAGGGGTGGCTAACACGAATCTACTAGAATCTACAGAGAGATAGTGACGATACTATTGGAAACGGAGAGCCTTCCCTACCAGAACGCCATCGAAGCCGTGGAGTTCTCAAGACCCTCCATTTTAACAAATGGAACATTTTTGCTGTATATCGTAGCTATGCCTAAGGTCTTAGAAAGGAAGTACCAATTAGTACTTCTCTTCCCGACAACCTTCGAAGGAAGACAGGTGGTGCTAGATTTCCAAAAGCTGGCCACGGATTATCAGGAAATATACGCCGTCCTGGGAGACTGCCTTTCAATAGGCAACAAGAAATAAATTTACAACAGTTGGACGAAAACAGTTGCATACCAAGACTGTTGAAAAGGAGGACATGCCTCTTGCAGGTATTTGAGGAACAACCAAGAAACCATCAAACTAGTCGACGACGGGACGATATTCTTGTCCAATTTCAACGGAACTGTAAATACTGCCTCATAAAAACATTACCTGACGGGCTCATTTATAGTACAGTATAGCAACGAGACAATTACCATAGGAGACAGGAACTACAGCAGCTATACAACAATGCAATTGATGGCTATGCCGGCTGTACTAACCAAAGTAACAGCAGCCGGATATGAACTGTCATTGGAATATGTTCATAATTTCAACTTGAAAAACCTGAAGAAACTGTCAGGCATGTCTGCCGAAATTTTATTCTCATTCTCCCTGGAAGCTACATTGGCGTTGGTTAGTATGACATTGTTTTACTATATCTGGAGGAAGTTGACATCAGCCAAGGGCATTCCAAAAACATCCGACGTATCCCGACAGCTGGAGGAACAAATTGCATCGAAAGTTTAGTAATCCGCGAGACGCAGACCTTGAGGGAGGCAGGAGTTAACATCATACACCAAACACCATGCACCAAACACCATACACCACCCTTGCCCCCCGGCAACACTCATAAGTCTTCGTGCCAACGGCACACATCGATCGCGGCACATTACTCTCTTCGAGTGGCCACTTCTGCTAAAACCATAATTTACCCCTTCCACTCGCATTATGAACATCAAGCGTTTGGGGTCCAACAACAATGTGTCACCCGACACCGCAACGTCAACAATATAAACAAAACGACGACGTTGCGCTAGCTAAGCACTGGCCGTTCCCGGGCTTTTCAACATATCCGCTGCAATCCGCTGCAACTGTTAGCATCGCTTTGTGCTGACTCTGCGGATCGAGCGCGACGTTAGGTCAACGAGCGGCCAACTGAATTGGAAGCGAGTCAGATTCAATTCTGATGACGGATCGAGCAGAACACATACATTTTTTAAGCGGCACTTATTTTATTTTCCAAATAAACACAACTTATACTTGAAATCATCTCGTTTATTCATTGGAGGCTTCTAAGCTATTCACAATTGCTACAGGACATCCAGCATGTTTCACCTGTATACGTTAAGGTAGTCTTTATATATGTATATAACATTCTCTCTCGCGCTAACGCTAAAATCAGCGCTGAGCATATAAGTAATACATAATAAGCCAACGTCTCTGCAAGCGTTTACTGGCAGCGAAGTTTCGCAGCTTAGGCTAAGAACCACAAATTATAAATTCTAAGATTCATTCAATAAACTGAACACAAATAAGATGGATGCATATATATTATACTTTGATACTGAAAGTATCATAGTATATTGGTTTTGTGCAATGTCCGTCATGGTGTCTGTCCGTCTGTCCGTCCGTATGAACGCAGCTTTTTTCGACACCCGTAAAGCAAGAGACTTGAAACTTTGCAATTATGTTTTTCTATACCCGGGTCAGATAAGGTGTCAAGATTGGGGTGCCACACCTACTAGGAGGCTGGAAAATCGATAAAATCAATAACTAAAATCCGATAAAATCATATATTTCTCATACTCTTACAGCTAGTCACATACAGATACAAATGCGCAAAATTTGAGTTTTGACTTTGGCAATCGACATCATATATTTATTTACTTTCAAGGGTGAAAATACATAATTATATAATTAAAATATAAAAAATTATAAACAAATGATCAACTATGCACATCTTAACGATTTTAATGAATTTTAATAATTAATAAAAAAAAATATTAAAAAAATAACATTAATTTTATTGGTATCCTCAGCTTGTTATAAAATTGCTGAAAATTCCAAAAGTTGAGGCAGGTCCAGTTATTGACAATTGCGACGCGTACATATAAATGTGCTGCATATTCATACATGTATACAGACACATGGAAATATATGCTGGGCTTAGCAAACGAAAAAAATAACAAAAATCTCGGCAAATCTAGCCCACCAAATATTAACGTTAAAATGAGTCATGCTTTTTAAAGACGTTATCACGTCAAAAACTGCATCAAACTTTTGGCTGCCACGCATCACATTTTTTGTGCTAAAGCCACCAAGCTTTGTGTCAAGATAGGTAATGATGTTCCCCAAAGAAATTCTGCCATCTTCCCTGCTCCTTGAAATTGGAGACGCGAATAGTTTTGACATTTTATGAGCTAGAGCCACAAAATGTTGTGTCAAGATGGGTAATGACGTTCTTCAAAAAACGTTCCCACTTCGAACGTCAGTGTATTTTTGGAATTGACTGCTGGCCTTTCGTCTCCGTGTTGTTAACTTGCGTTTAGGTTTAAATCCCTTTCGAAGTTCGCTTTCCAAAGTAATGCCACAAGTTGTTCCAGTGCTAAGTTATACGTTGTTGTCGTAGTTGTCCGCTCTGCGTAATGTGAGCCTGAGTCAATAAACCCAAGTGGCTCTGAGCTGTTGGCTTTATGGTTTGTTATTGTATGCACCAAAGTGTCGCACTTCGACATTGTATTTAGCGCTACTGTTGCTGCTGCCGCTTTTTCGTTATCGCAATCAACAAAATTGCTTAAAAAGTTAACGCAATCATTTGCAGCATTGCTTTTTCAAATTTCTTCTTCTCTAGCAATCACAACCAAATATAAACAAAAACAGCTGATTCTAAATCCCTTTTGCCAATATAAATGACTGTCGCCGCTATCACTATGGGTTTTTTTTTTAGCGGCGCCAGTGTAAATGCAGTATAAGACTTCAAACTAGGACTTGGACAAAGGGGTATATAAACAATTCTAATTTAGATTTTTGACAGAGGTTTTTGCAAAAAGAAAAAGATGTAGAGAAAAAAAATCTTCGTCCAAGTCCTGTAAAATAGTATCTTGAAGACCTATGCAAAATTTCATCAAGATCGGTTTAGCAGTTCTCGAGGAATCTTGCCAACCGCATTTGAAAACACAGATTCGAGAAAAACGCGTTTAAGGTTTTTGCGCTAAGCCCAGCTACCCTTGACCGCGCATTTCTTATGACTGTTTCTCCAAAACTGTAGATCGGATCGACTTAAATTTTTTGGACAATATTCTGAAGTTGTAGATTTTTGAAGCCCTTTAAGAAAAGTCACCAGCTATCTTCCCGCCAAATAAGGCGACTGAAGCTAAAAAACTTTGGAAGCTACGGGCATTCCCGTTTTAAAAAGACAGGGAGGCGACAGGAGTGGGCAAGGCAACTAAATTTTTGGGTGCAGGTCTTTGGGGAGAGTTACCAGCTATCTCCACACCAAATAAGATACCTGTAGCTGAAAAGCTGTGGAAGATCAGGCATTCCCGTTTTAAGAAGGCGGTGGGATGTTGGCGGCAGGTATGTGGGAGTGGCACTCAAATTGTTGATGCAAATCTTTGAGAGAAGCGCAGCCGAAACCGATATACTCTTTACCTTCGGAGTCAGAGTACAATTGGTTTTTTGCTTGTTTCAAATAAACCAAATAAAAATCGTGCTATCAAGAGCTTTGTATATATATTCTTGTACGCATAAGTAAAAGGTTTTTATTCAGAAAACAGAGTAAAGGCATAAAAAACTTAATTTTGTACGAATGCGAGTAAATATGTATGTACGGTATTAAAAGGTATTTAGCAAAATTTCCTCGAGACTCTTATTAATATGACTTGGCTATTTCGTATTTAAATCATCTACGTAATTGCTGTCGCTGATTAATTTTCTGCTTTGTGCGTACGGCTTTTGTAGCAATGTTTTGGTCGGCGGTGGTAGTCCTGCATTCGTTTTCATTTGCGGTCATAAGTCCTTCAAGATTGCACTCTTTGCATTTTTTAATTTATCAAGTCGTTTTAGTAGATGGGTATTCGCGGTTTCTGATTCTTCCAACCGTTCCAGGATCTCTCGGTGCTGTAGATGACATCAAAAAAAAACAAAAACATATTATTATAAATTCTTTAGTAACCTCTTATCAATATAAAAAAGTTGTTTTGTACCACTAAGCAAAACATTATAAATAAAGGTATCAGACCGACTGAAAACCCATTGCATGTAAAGTGTCAGATCAGGGCCACACAGCGTTTCAGCTGATGATATCAACAAGTCGAACAAAATGCGACGCATTTCACAAGCCTAGTTTGTCGCTCAGAACCCAATCTTTGCTTCTGTATGGCGCGCCTACATCAGCTAAATGGTGGCCCGCAAACTCATCTTTGCAAACGTCTGTGTTCTTTTCGTTTTAAGCAGACTGTCATTTGCAGGGGAGGAAGCGCGACAGCAGAGAGTTACGAACAACACTAACCATAAGAGCGTATAAATACCTACAGAAGAATAAAAATCCTGCAAAGCTATTTTTTCTACAGGCCAGAAGACAAACTAATTTTTTTTATCGCCTTCGCTTTGAAAACTGTCCAAGTGCAAATACAAAACTGCAGTCCATGCATACTGCTTAATTTTTTCAGGGCTTATTGCCTGCTTAATTTATTGTTGTAGTCTTTATCTTGTGTTCATGTAGAATTGCTCTGCGCGCTCTCAGTGCACATACCGATTGTTGTCGTTAGCTCTCTCATGCGCTTTCTTGTGCTGATGCTGACCGCGGTCAAGCATACTCCGAACATACAAACATATTTAAACCAGGGTGTCAAACCGAATCAGAGCCAAAACCCGGAACCGCTAAGAACCAATTCAAATGGGGTACTGGTACCTGTACCGGAACCGATATTTTTATAGTTTCTGAGAACCGGAACCTGGAACCAATATTATTTTGTACCGGTATAAATACCAGAACCAAAACGTCGTACCGGTACGGTTTCGGTTCTGAGTTTCTTATTTTTTTAAGTTTCCGCATTTGCTGGCTACTGATTTGTACCGTTACTTGAATAATTTTACACATATACAACACAAGAATGACGTCACTGTTCGCGTGATTCTATTGGCTAAAAATTTAAAAGCAACGGCATTTAAAAAATGTGCAAAGCATGTGACAGTGGGAAAAGTTTATAAATCTGATATTATTTTAAATAGTACTAAGTTTATGAATAAAATCATAAAAGTCATAGCTATTAGTATTAAAATTAACTATTGCAACCAATCTCTAAGTTAAACTTTCCATGTCCTAATTCAATTACAAACGATTTACACTTTTTTCTGTCTTTGGCTGCAACCGCCCACTGTGCACTTTATTGTGTTTTTCAGGGTTGCCTAACAACGTAAAATTCACTCGTTTTGTTTATAATTTGTATGGCCTAAATTCATATGAGAAAAACGTTATACGGTGGCAACACTTCGAATGAAACCAATGACGTATTATAACGGGAATACATGCGCATGTTGCAGCCTTTTTTCTATAATTCTTGGTACAGATATTCATACATGCAGTGCAAGTAAGTCAGTTAAAAATTTACTTTTAAGGAGAGCACACGAACAGAGAAATATGCACATTCATATTTAAAACGCCGCGTCCTAAACATACATAGTAACATTCGCAATTACTTTTCATTTGATTTAAAAACAAATTAAAGTCATAAAGTATATATATTCTTGATCAGGATCGCGATCTGGCTTGGAATAGCCATGTCCGCCAGTCCGTCTGTCCATCTGTTTCTATGCTAACAAGTCCCACAAAAAAAAAAATAGCAAGTAGGCCTTTTAAATTTACATATATAATAAATATATGGAAAAAAAAAATGGTTGTACCGATACGGAACCGGTACAGAGCCGATATAAACTGGAACCAGCAACCAAACCGGGAACCTATATGAATGAGAACCAAAACAGAACCTTGTACCGAAACGATCGCTTTGGTCCGGACCAGAACCGGAACCGGAACTGAAATTCGTTTCGGTTTGACATCCTGATTAAAATACTAACAAATTTGTGCAGTTCAAATTTTTTTTTATCAATATTTAAATTTTCTTTGATTTTTTTGGGTTTGTGTTGTTATAAAACCTACCACGTGCGCTCTAATACTAAGATGGGTTTCATTGATTGCTGGCTAAGAGACAACTTCGCGCACGACAAATATTATGGCCAGTGTTGCCAGGTTTCGAGCATGCAAGTAAGCTAGATCTGCCGTAAAAATGTGCTTAAAAACAAAAATATATATATGCTGCAAAATAAGCTAAGTCTAAATCAATAATAAAAAACAAAATAATTCGTTTTTTAAATATTTAATTTAAATTTAAATATGCCACTACATCGTCAATATCTTGTTCATCTTCTTGCGATGTGGCAAATAATATGAGTTGCAACATTTTCCGTTTCGACTCAATCCATAAGTATCTGTGAAATTGAAATCAACGCAACCTTAAATGCTTTTAAATGCATTTAAATGTTTTTAATGTTCTTAAATGCATTTTGTTTCTTAATTTGGTTTTGACAATATTCATTTGGCTAAAAACCCGTTCAACCTAATATTTATTTATATACATGCATAGCGCCGCTTCCTGCTCCTCCGTTTTCTACGATTTTTGAAAATCTGTTTTATGCATCTGGTTAACAGAGCCAACTGTTGCCGAAGATCAAACATTTTGGCTGCTACTGTGCAATTGCAATAGAAGCAGTAGGCTTTTGTTGCATCTCCATGTACCTTGCACAGCCACTCCTTGAAATAGCTGTTTTGCAACCAGTTGTTGCAAACCAATTGCTTTTAAAAAATTTTTGGCATATTTATTCATAAAAATTCACAATGACAAAGTGACTGGTTGCATCAGAATTCTTATCGATAGCAATTTACGCGATTATTGATGTACGATCGGCAAAAATTAACAAGTTTCGATATTTGTATGACCGTAAAACATTTTAAAGTCATAAAATATTTAATTTTTATGCAATTATTAATACAGGCTCGACGTCATGAAAATTGTGAATGAAATGTATTAGGCTGGCCAGATAGCGCTATTTCGAATGTTGCCAAACATTCTCATCAGTGACCTTTCTGTTTTTAGAATTATTAAACTCAAACTGATCGTATATGAAACTATAGTCGGGGACAGGAGTTGAACCTGGGACCTCTCGTTAACGAGACGGAAGTCTTAGCCACTGTTCTATTCCCTGACGAAATCCATCCCTGGCTAATCAGAGTTTTACATCAACGACTGCATTTGTAATTCTAACCATTTACTCTAAAGCTTTCCTTTTTATCAATTTATCTAAGCTTCTACCCATTGAACTAAGCTAAATCTAAGCTCACTCGAACTGTGACAAGGTGGAACTGCTTTGTATACATAAGTTCTTATTGTTATTTTACTGATCAATTATTTTTCTTTGCGAAAATGTCAGAAATAGTTAAGGACGTGCCAATCCTTATTTTTATTACATTTGTTTTTTAGCGACGTTTCTAATTGTTAGCAATTATTAATACAGGCTCGACGTCATGAATCAAAGGGGGTGATTCGAAACAATTTGAAAATTGTGAATGAAATGTATTAGGCTGGCCAGATAGCGCTATTTCGAATGTTGCCAAACATTCTCATCAGTGACCTTTCTGTTTTTAGAATTATTAAACTCAAACTGATCGTAAATGAAACTATAGTCGGGGACAGGAGTTGAACCTGGGACCTCTCATTAACGAGGCGGAAGTCTTAGCCACTGGGCTATTCCCTGACGAAATCCATCCCTGGCTAATCAGAATGTTTGGCAACATTCGAAATAGCGCTATCTGGCCAGCCAAATACATTTCATTCACAATTTTCAAATTGTTTCGAATCACCCCCTTTGATTCATGACGTCGAGCCTGTATTAATAATTGCAAACAATTAGAAACGTCGCTAAAAAATATATATAATAAAAATAAGGATTGGCACGTCCTTAACTATTTCGGACATTTTCGCAAAGAAAAATAATGGATCAGTAAAATAACAATAAGAACTTATGTATACAAAGCAGTTCCGCCTTGTCATAGTTCGAGTGAGCTTAGATTAAGCTTAGTTCAATGGGTAGAAGCTTAGATAAATTGATAAAAATGAAAGCTTTAGAGTAAATGGTTAGAATTACAAATGCAGTCGTTGATGTAAAACTCTGATTAGCCAGGGATGGATTTCGTCAGGGAATAGCCCAGTGGCTAAGACTTCCGCCTCGTTAACGAGAGGTCCCAGGTTCAACTCCTGTCCCCGACTATAGTTTCATATACGATCAGTTTGAGTTTAATAATTCTAAAAACAGAAAGGTCACTGGTGAGAATGTTTGGCAACATTCGAAATAGCGCTATCTGGCCAGCCTAATACATTTCATTCACAATTTTCAATTTGTTTCGAATCACCCCCTTTGATTCATGACGTCGAGCCTGTATTAATAATTGCAAACAATTAGAAACGTCGCTAAAAAACAAATATAATAAAAATAAGGATTGGCACGTCCTTAACTATTTCTGACATTTTCGAAAAGAAACATAATTGATCAGTAAAATAACAATAAGAACTTATGTATACAAAGCAGTTCCGCCTTGTCACAGTTCGAGTGAGCTTAGATTAAGCTTAGTTCAATGGGTAGAAGCTTAGATAAATTGATAAAAATGAAAGCTTTAGAGTAAATGGTTAGAATTACAAATGCAGTCGTTGATGTAAAACTCTGATTAGCCAGGGATGGATTTCGTCAGGGAATAGCCCAGTGGCTAAGACTTCCGCCTCGTTAACGAGAGGTCCCAGGTTCAACTCCTGTCCCCGACTATAGTTTCATATACGATCAGTTTGAGTTTAATAATTCTAAAAACAGAAAGGTCACTGGTGAGAATGTTTGGCAACATTCGAAATAGCGCTATCTGGCCAGCCTAATACATTTCATTCACAATTTTCAATTTGTTTCGAATCACCCCCTTTGATTCATGACGTCGAGCCTGTATTAATAATTGCAAACAATTAGAAACGTCGCTAAAAAACAAATATAATAAAAATAAGGATTGGCACGTCCTTAACTATTTCTGACATTTTCGAAAAGAAACATAATTGATCAGTAAAATAACAATAAGAACTTATGTATACAAAGCAGTTCCGCCTTGTCACAGTTCGAGTGAGCTTAGATTAAGCTTAGTTCAATGGGTAGAAGCTTAGATAAATTGATAAAAATGAAAGCTTTAGAGTAAATGGTTAGAATTACAAATGCAGTCGTTGATGTAAAACTCTGATTAGCCAGGAATGGATTTTGTCAGGGAATAGCCCAGTGGCTAAGACTTCCGCCTCGTTAACGATAGGTCCCAGGTTCAACTCCTGTCCCCGACTATAGTTTCATTTACGATCAGTTTGAGTTTAATAATTCTAAAAACAGAAAGGTCACTGATGAGAATGTTTGGCAACATTCGAAATAGCGCTATCTGGCCAGCCAAATACATTTCATTCACAATTTTCAAATTGTTTCGAATCACCCCCTTTGATTCATGACGTCGAGCCTGTATTAATAATTGCAAACAATTAGAAACGTCGCTAAAAAATATATAAAATAAAAATAAGGATTGGCACGTCCTTAACTATTTCGGACATTTTCGCAAAGAAAAATAATGGATCAGTAAAATAACAATAAGAACTTATGTATACAAAGCAGTTCCGCCTTGTCATAGTTCGAGTGAGCTTAGATTAAGCTTAGTTCAATGGGTAGAAGCTTAGATAAATTGATAAAAATGAAAGCTTTAGAGTAAATGGTTAGAATTACAAATGCAGTCGTTGATGTAAAACTCTGATTAGCCAGGGATGGATTTCGTCAGGGAGTAGCCCAGTGGCTAAGACTTCCGCCTCGTTAACGAGAGGTCCCAGGTTCAACTCCTGTCCCCGACTATAGTTTCATATACGATCAGTTTGAGTTTAATAATTCTAAAAACAGAAAGGTCACTGATGAGAATGTTTGGCAACATTCGAAATAGCGCTATCTGGCCAGCCTAATACATTTCATTCACAATTTTCAAATTGTTTCGAATCACCCCCTTTGATTCATGACGTCGAGCCTGTATTAATAATTGCAAACAATTAGAAACGTCGCTAAAAAACAAATGTAATAAAAATAAGGATTGGCACGTCCTTAACTATTTCTGACATTTTCGCAAAGAAAAATAATTGATCAGTAAAATAACAATAAGAACTTATGTATACAAAGCAGTTCCGCCTTGTCATAGTTCGAGTGAGCTTAGATTAAGCTTAGTTCAATGGGTAGAAGCTTAGATAAATTGATAAAAATGAAAGCTTTAGAGTAAATGGTTAGAATTACAAATGCAGTCGTTGATGTAAAACTCTGATTAGCCAGGGATGGATTTTGTCAGGGAATAGCCCAGTGGCTAAGACTTCCGCCTCGTTAACGATAGGTCCCAGGTTCAACTCCTGTCCCCGACTATAGTTTCATTTACGATCAGTTTGAGTTTAATAATTCTAAAAACAGAAAGGTCACTGATGAGAATGTTTGGCAACATTCGAAATAGCGCTATCTGGCCAGCCTAATACATTTCATTCACAATTTTCAATTTGTTTCGAATCACCCCCTTTGATTCATGACGTCGAGCCTGTATTAATAATTGCAAACAATTAGAAACGTCGCTAAAAAACAAATATAATAAAAATAAGGATTGGCACGTCCTTAACTATTTCTGACATTTTCGAAAAGAAACATAATTGATCAGTAAA
Source organism: Scaptomyza hsui (assembly GCA_018152825.1). NCBI lineage: Eukaryota > Metazoa > Arthropoda > Insecta > Diptera > Drosophilidae > Scaptomyza > Scaptomyza hsui. The sequence goes on from JAECXO010000301.1 coordinate 3,248,311, forward strand.
ATAACAATAAGAACTTATGTATACAAAGCAGTTCCGCCTTGTCACAGTTCGAGTGAGCTTAGATTAAGCTTAGTTCAATGGGTAGAAGCTTAGATAAATTGATAAAAATGAAAGCTTTAGAGTAAATGGTTAGAATTACAAATGCAGTCGTTGATGTAAAACTCTGATTAGCCAGGGATGGATTTTGTCAGGGAATAGCCCAGTGGCTAAGACTTCCGCCTCGTTAACGATAGGTCCCAGGTTCAACTCCTGTCCCCGACTATAGTTTCATTTACGATCAGTTTGAGTTTAATAATTCTAAAAACAGAAAGGTCACTGATGAGAATGTTTGGCAACATTCGAAATAGCGCTATCTGGCCAGCCTAATACATTTCATTCACAATTTTCAAATTGTTTCGAATCACCCCCTTTGATTCATGACGTCGAGCCTGTATTAATAATTGCAAACAATTAGAAACGTCGCTAAAAAACAAATGTAATAAAAATAAGGATTGGCACGTCCTTAACTATTTCGGACATTTTCGCAAAGAAAAATAATGGATCAGTAAAATAACAATAAGAACTTATGTATACAAAGCAGTTCCGCCTTGTCATAGTTCGAGTGAGCTTAGATTAAGCTTAGTTCAATGGGTAGAAGCTTAGATAAATTGATAAAAATGAAAGCTTTAGAGTAAATGGTTAGAATTACAAATGCAGTCGTTGATGTAAAACTCTGATTAGCCAGGGATGGATTTCGTCAGGGAATAGCCCAGTGGCTAAGACTTCCGCCTCGTTAACGAGAGGTCCCAGGTTCAACTCCTGTCCCCGACTATAGTTTCATATACGATCAGTTTGAGTTTAATAATTCTAAAAACAGAAAGGTCACTGATGAGAATGTTTGGCAACATTCGAAATAGCGCTATCTGGCCAGCCTAATACATTTCATTCACAATTTTCAAATTGTTTCGAATCACCCCCTTTGATTCATGACGTCGAGCCTGTATTAATAATTGCAAACAATTAGAAACGTCGCTAAAAAACAAATGTAATAAAAATAAGGATTGGCACGTCCTTAACTATTTCTGACATTTTCGCAAAGAAAAATAATTGATCAGTAAAATAACAATAAGAACTTATGTATACAAAGCAGTTCCGCCTTGTCATAGTTCGAGTGAGCTTAGATTAAGCTTAGTTCAATGGGTAGAAGCTTAGATAAATTGATAAAAATGAAAGCTTTAGAGTAAATGGTTAGAATTACAAATGCAGTCGTTGATGTAAAACTCTGATTAGCCAGGGATGGATTTCGTCAGGGAATAGCCCAGTGGCTAAGACTTCCGCCTCGTTAACGAGAGGTCCCAGGTTCAACTCCTGTCCCCGACTATAGTTTCATATACGATCAGTTTGAGTTTAATAATTCTAAAAACAGAAAGGTCACTGATGAGAATGTTTGGCAACATTCGAAATAGCGCTATCTGGCCAGCCAAATACATTTCATTCACAATTTTCAAATTGTTTCGAATCACCCCCTTTGATTCATGACGTCGAGCCTGTATTAATAATTGCAAACAATTAGAAACGTCGCTAAAAAACAAATGTAATAAAAATAAGGATTGGCACGTCCTTAACTATTTCTGACATTTTCGCAAAGAAAAATAATTGATCAGTAAAATAACAATAAGAACTTATGTATACAAAGCAGTTCCGCCTTGTCATAGTTCGAGTGAGCTTAGATTAAGCTTAGTTCAATGGGTAGAAGCTTAGATAAATTGATAAAAATGAAAGCTTTAGAGTAAATGGTTAGAATTACAAATGCAGTCGTTGATGTAAAACTCTGATTAGCCAGGGATGGATTTCGTCAGGGAATAGCCCAGTGGCTAAGACTTCCGCCTCGTTAACGAGAGGTCCCAGGTTCAACTCCTGTCCCCGACTATAGTTTCATATACGATCAGTTTGAGTTTAATAATTCTAAAAACAGAAAGGTCACTGGTGAGAATGTTTGGCAACATTCGAAATAGCGCTATCTGGCCAGCCTAATACATTTCATTCACAATTTTCAATTTGTTTCGAATCACCCCCTTTGATTCATGACGTCGAGCCTGTATTAATAATTGCAAACAATTAGAAACGTCGCTAAAAAAAAAATTTAATTTTTATGCAATATATTTTTTAAGCTAAAATAAGCTTAATGAATATTAAAATATGCTAGATTTCAGGCTTTAAGCTATTCGTTTAATTTATAAGCTTTTTCCATTTTGAAATATGCTAGAACTAGCCTGAAATATGCTTAACTGGCAACACTGGTTCTGGCCTCAAAGGCCGCTACTAATCTAGAGGGGCCGTGTTGGTCTTGCATGATACATTCATGACGCACAAACTAATAATCGCTATGGAGATTTGTACGAAAGGTTCTAAGCTCTTTGGCTAATTTCAAGAGTAGGAAACTACTGACTTCAATGTTAGGCCAAAAAACTGGCATAAAGTCGAAAATTTCGTTGAAGCAAATCTTAATATTAATTTAACACATTGAAAATAGATACTCTGGTTATGAAGAATTTATAAATATCATCGCTTAAAATGCAACACTGTTATTTTTTTTTATTGACATTCAAAGTCAGGTGGTTAGTCTGCTGAGTTCTGTCAAAAAAATTGGCGGATAATTTTTGTTTACTTTGTGCGCTTGGCAAATTCACACCCTTTAACAATTATATACTTTACAAAATGGATTTTGAAGGCCAGGGTATATCTAATTTAATAGTAAAAAACATTTACTGTTTAAATTTGTTATATGTTATTTATGTGTACTGTTGTGTATTGTCTAAAATTAAAGAAAACCGAACTGAAATGCTCGTCTTCTGTGGAGTAAAAACTAACCTTCTGCGTGTTTCTGCGATCTATAATGTATGTTAAAATAAAGTTTATAGTGTGTATTAAAAGCTAGTAATAATCCTGTTTGCGGCTTTTTGCGGCTCTTGTGGTACTTTTAACTTGTAGATGTGCTTAATTTCGGTTATGCAACGCTGCGGGACGTTTTGATTGACAACGGTCGCAACTCTACCGCGCTTGAAAATTAGATAATTGGCCATATTATTCAAAAAAAATACTATTACCTTACAAAAAAAAAAAAAAAATACCTAATTCCCTTTTTAAATTTTAGCTTTTTGTCACAGCACTTAACTTTGTTTTTTAATTATGTATACGCAATATTAGCATATATGGGCGACCCGGGTAGGCGTAGCCCAATTAAGTTAAAACTTTTTTTTTAATACTAAGAGTCATATATTTATTAAATATGTCGGAAGAGGCTGTGGATTAGGCTCCTCATCCATTCTTGCGCAGATTCTATATGCCAGTATTAGCACAGCAAGTCGCCTGGTGTGTTGCTTTGTTCACGATTCTCTCTATACTGACAGGGTTTCATTACTTTATCGATCATTATTATATTATTATTAACATAATACAAAACTCATAGCTAAATCTCCGACACGGCCTTCCTGACTCTTCACACGTCCTCGTGTGCCGTGTTTCTTTACTTCTTTTCTTAATACTACAAGCATATTGGCGTTCCATGCATTGCTCATATTTTCTTATCTTTTTTTAATTAAGCATATGATTTTCATTTTAACTTAACATTATCGTTTAGTTTCGCATTACAATTCAAATTCTTATAACAATTTTTCTTCACAGTGTCTTCTTAGACCTTCACTCGATTTCTCTTTCAATTATCAATTATCTTGCTGCACTCATGCAACGCTTTCACGCATCTTCTTGTGTCATAACACCCGCCACGTAATCAACCGCGCCACACGCCATGTTTGACTCTCTCAGCCTACACTTGTGCCATCGTTCTGATCTACATTGGGCAGATATAGCTTTCCAAAACTCAATCTTTTGCACCCACTGGTGGCTTGTATGCATAGCAATTCCATCAACTCATCTGAAAGTGCCTCCTTCGGCACATCTCTTTCTTTTGAGAGTGCCTCAATCGGCGGATCGCTCTCCTCTAAGAGTGCCTCAATCGGCGGATCGCTCTTCTCTGAGAGTGCCTCATTCGGCGAATCGCTCTCCTCCATGAGTGCCTCATTCGGCGGATCGCTCTCTTCTAAGAGTGCGTCAACCGGCGCATCGCTCTTCTCTGAGAGTGCCTCAACCGGCGCATCGCTCTCCTTAACATTTACACGTACCTCAGTCGGCATCACTCGCATCTCTTCATCATCTACATGTACCTCAGTCGGCATTGCTCGCAACTGTTCATGAGCGTACTTATACTTATGTCAAAAACTTTAAAATATATCGGTCACCATCGAGCGTCTCAATTATTATAAATGGTCCCCTAAATTTCGGGTCTCCAATGGACTGCACTATCACATACTCCTTAAGCTGCCTTCACACGGTCGGTTTTTCTGTAGCTTTTTTTAACCGACCAAAAATGTTGGCATTCACATTATTCGCATCGGTTAAATCCAAAATCCCATCACTTTTTATTGTTACACAATCTGGTCACACTTCTCTATTTAATTCAACACAAACATATATTAAAAACTTAAACAACCTCAAAATGCATACAGACGAAGACATATTAGATGTTGTTTGTATTTTAACCGCGGTAGCTCAAGCTAAAAATGCTGTTACTGCCCGAGCTGTGAAAGTGAAAGAGAAGAAAAATAAACCACGCACTGTCTGGAGCAGATTTTGGCTCATGCGTCGCGACCAGGGGAAGGACATAGCCGCATTGGTAATGAAGGAGCTCCAATATGAGGATTTGGAAACTTTTCGCAACTTCAATAGAATGTCCCCATCTACTTTTCACTATCTTTTGGGAAAACTGCGATGCAAAATTCAAAAGCAGGATACTGTAATGAGGCAAGCGATTCCAGTAGAAACGAGACTGCTTATGACGCTGCGTTTCTTGGCCACTGGTGATTCGTTTCGGAGTCTTTCATGTGCATTTCGGGTATCTGTCCCTGCAATAACTTTAATTATTTAGAAAGGTGTTGAAGCTATTATAAGTTCACTTGCTGGAGATTATAAAAAGGTTTGTCAAAAACAAGTACCATGTTATATTACATATTTAATTTCAAGTACTTCTCAGTTGCCCAAGACGACAGAAGACTGGTTGCGAGTCTCGGACGAATTTAACGTTCAATGGAATTTCCCGCATTGTTTGGGTGCTCTAGGTAAAGACTTTAAAACATATATTATAATAATTATTTTAATGCAATATAAATTTTACAGATGGAAAACATATTGCATTTCGTGCCAAGAAGTCTGACGGCTCCCTTTATTTTAACTATAAAGGCTTTAACAGCATTGTTTTGCTTGCACTTGTCGATGCCAACTACAACTTTTTGTATGTTGACATCGGTTGCAATGGAAGAGCAAACGACGCATCCGTGTTCAATGCCTCATCTCTTTGTTCGGCTTTAGAACAAAATATACTCAACATTCCACCCGATGCAGAATTGGAAGAAAATGGCACAAAACTTCCATATGTAATTGTTGCCGATGAAGCATTCAAGCTGCAAAAGTGGTTGATGAAACCTCATCGGCAAAGAACGTGCAATGAAAATAAAATTTTCAACTACCGCTTGAGCAGAGCACGCAGAGTTGTTGAAAATGCGTTTGACATTTTGTCAAATCGTTTTCGAATACTTCAAACGACAATAAACCTGAGCGCCGAAAAAGTAGAAAAGCTTGTTTATGCGGCTTGAATTCTACATAATTATCTGAAAGCCCAAGAGAGAGATTATGTAAATGGAATGAATAATGAGAACACGGATGAGGTATTGTTCACGCCAGGAGAGTGGCGCTCTAAGCAGCCCTTAACAGGTCTTGCTCCAGCGGGCAATAGGAGCGCGGAAGAGCCCAGAATCGTCCGTGACGAGCTAACAAAATATTTTAACTCAACCGGCGCTGTTTCCTGGCAGGCTGATGCAATCAAAAAGTTCAATTTTTAAGAAAAAGAAAATGCTTTTATTGAATTAAATTTGATATTATTAAAATCACATTCTACAAGTATTGAGCCAAATATTAAATATTATTAATTATAATAATTAAATTAATTATAATTTTTGTAAAGAACATCCAGTATTTGCATCTTGGCTTCCATCCGCTTTTTGGGTTTTCGATGCGAGCCATCTCCGCTTTAACAAGCTCGCCAAACGAGTCAACGTCGTGCTCGAACTTGCGCTTGTTTCTTATATCACCCAGCATTTCACTGGCAGTCTTGAACACGCTCTCTGCTGATGGCTCAGATTCTTCGGCAGCCTGAGTCGAGCAACCGGACGATTCCAATATCGAAGCCTCTTCGACCACATCTTGTGAGTCCGAAGTCATCGTGTCGCTTTGAATCTGTTGAAAGTATGTTCCACATAGGCACATTTTATACATAAATAATAGCAAACTATACTCACATTGAAACTTGATGTTCTATTTTCCTTTATTTTAAGGTGGGGCTTCAAAAAATCTACATTTTTCAGCCAAAAATTGTTCACCTTCTCGTCTGTTCCCATTCCACTTTTGCAATTCGTTTTTGCCTGCTTCTTTAAGTGCATTAAATATAGGCTTCTTAATGTTCCCATTTTTGTTTTAATGTCGGAAACTTTAATATTGTCAATCATTGTTCGCATTGTTCCCAATACGGCATCAAATGACCCGTTGCGGCTGTGCTTGTTGTGGTACATAGTACTTTTTGGGTCGTAGATATTGGGATGGCGCTCATATTCATCAATTAACAATTTAATTGACTCCGCGGTCCATATAATCTTCTAAAATATTGTATGAAAGGTTGAATGTAATACGTTGTATAATATTAAATATCAAACATGTTTATATTACTTACCTTTGGCGACATATTTTTAAGTTTGTTTACATTATTTTTTGCCAACACTTACTAAAAAACACCAAAAACGACTTTATAACGTAAACATGTTAGTGGCACAAATTTAACCGACGCAAAAAAGAGCAGAAATAGAACACGTTCTATTTTTCTCATTTTTGCATCGGTATTTGACCGGACCTAAAAAATGTTGTGTTTTCACACGAGAGCGCTGGCTTTTAAAAAAAAAAAACCGATGAAAAACCGACCGTGTGAAGGCAGCTTTAACATCGCTTTTGGCACTTAATTTGCCGCTGATATCGATGTGTATTGTATGCAACGGTATACTAACTTTAGGTATGGAATGTAGTGTTATATCGAGTTGGTGTTCTGATCGAGAATGATCTCTTCGTTTTATTCAACTTTATATTTGGCTTATTACATACAATATTCTAAGTGAGCTCTGCCGCTAAGAACGTCGGCAGAGAGAGAGAGAGTTGTAGTACATATGTGCCTATGTAGTTATGTATATATGCATATGTATGTACGGATGGTACGTACTCAAGAAGTGCTTACGTTAGCGATCTCACGCTGCGGCCAGTCCGCATAAGTGACGGATCCTATTACTGCACTTACTATGTGTATATTTATGATTGTATAAACATAGCAACAAAGTGTCGTTATGTTATGACTTGTTACTCTTACTTTTAAGTTGGGCATATGACCACTTGTTATATTGTATACTCGACAATACAGTGGGCATATGCTCATTTGGCATACAACATACTACACCTCCCTTTTTAAAAAAATAACGTAATATATTGTAGTTATTTAATATAAAAATTATTATTAGTATTAATTTTATATATTTATATACTATGTTGTATATTTTTGAAATATATATATATTCTTATTCTTTTTTTTTTGGTGTTGTATTTATTAATCCTTTTAAGCCTATCCTTATGAACTTTTTGTTCCTTATTCTTCTTATTCTTTATAATTATATTATTATTGTTTTCTATACTAATGACCTCAAATGGTCCTATATAAGAAGATTCTAATTTATGACCTGTTTCATTCTTTAAATAAACTTGGTCTCCAATTTCTATTTTAAAATCTAATACTTTCTTATCATTTATTTCCTTTTGCTTAATTTTATTTTTTTCTAAAAGTATTCGAGCTCTCTTATACGCGTTTTCTAGTCTAAACTTAACTTCTTTAGAATAATCTTCTATATTATATATAGGTTCTATGGTATTTACGCTATTAAATTGTATTGGTAAGTTATTTTGTCTACCAAATACTAGTTCATATGGACAATAATTATGAGTTACTGATGGTGTTGTGTTAAAACAATACACGAAATACTGTAACCATACGTCCCAATCAGTTTTATCTACTGAAAAATATGAACGAATGTACTCATTGAATGTCCTATGACTTCTTTCAATGGTACCTAATGTCTGGTGGTGGTGTGCTGTAGATGTTATGTTATCTATTTTTAAATATTTGCACAAGTCAGTTATAATGGAATTTTTATATTCTGTTCCCATGTCCGTAATGAACGTCTTCATTGGACCGTACTTCAGAATAAAAGATTCGAATATGGCTTTTGCGACAGTTGTTGCACTTTTGTTTGCAACAGGAATTGCTACTAAATACTTTGTCAAATCACAAATTAAAGTGATTGCGTATTCATTCCCATTTTCCGAACGTGGTAGTGGACCAATTGTGTCTACTATCACCCTGTCAAAAGCATATTGTGGAGTTTCGGTTATTATCATAGGTGATCTTGTATGTTTCGTCGTTTTCGACGTCAGGCATTTTGGACATTTATTTATGTACTCTTTTACATGTTTAGTCATGTTTTTCCAATAATATTGTCTCTTTATTTTCGATATCGTTTTATTTATGCCTGTATGACCTCCTTGAATTGGATCGTCATGGAATGTAGACAATATAGCTTCTTTATCTTGTTCATTATTTATTTGGGTCACCGGCTTGAGTAGCGCTACTCTTAATGATTTTAAATTTTTATTGCCCATGTGTTTGAAACTATCTATTGAAATTGATTCAAAGATCTTTTCGCTCGGTGCCACTTTTAGTTGGCTGATTTTAGATACACCGGCTTGCCATTCAAGCCTTTGGAAAAACTGACCTAAGTCGAGAATTCCATTGGAGTACAAATCGCTAACATTAATTCTTGCTACAACTGTTTTTCCATGTTTCAATAAACATGTCGAATCTGTTATTCGCAAGGTCACTACTTTTTGTACCTCGTCATTTGTGATGACTTCGTATACTTTGGGCTTAGAAGCTTTATCAAGACTTTGCTTTGGCAATAGTTCATGTGTATTTTCTGCGCAGAAATTGTTTTGTCTACTTTGGTGCCTGGTAGTGACTTTCAGGACTTTTCTATTCATGTCAATTAAGTCGGATATTGTTATCCTTGACAGGGCGTCAGCCACGAAATTATCTTTCCCTCTCAGATACTCTACTGTAAAATCATATTCTTCTAATTCGAGTCGCATGCGTGTTAATTTTGAACTTGGGTTTATCATAGAAAATAAATATGTTAAAGGTCTGTGATCAGTTCTTACTGTAAAATGTTTGCCATATATATATGGTCGAAAATGTGTTATTGCCCAATGTATTGCTGCTAGTTCTTGTTCTGTAGTACTTTTATTGCTTTCACCTTTAGTGAATGCTCTTGATGCATATGCAACTAGGAGTTGGAGTCCATTATAGTTTTGAGTTAAAACTGCTCCACATGCTTGCTTGCTTGCATCTGTGATTATGCAAAATTCTTTGCTAAAATCTGGGTACTGTAATAAATTTGGCTGAACAAGTTGATTTTTAGGTACTGGAATGCCTTTTCACATTCTGCTGTCCATTCAAATGGGACATTCTTTTTACATAATCTTGTTATGTGCCGTGAATATTCGGCGAAGTTTTTTATAAAACGTCTATAATAATTGCAAAATGCAACGAATCTTCTAGCGCTGTCTGCGTCCGTAGGGACTGGGTAGTTATTGATAACATCAAACTTTTTATCGTCTGGTAAGATTCCTTTATCTGTGCATCTGTGACCTAAAAACGTCACCTCGTGCATGAAAAATGAACATTTTTCTGGATGTAACTTTAGATTGTGTTTTCTACAAAGTTTGAAAACATCTGTTAAGTTTTTAATCATATGTTGTTCAGAACAACCAATAACGATTAAATCATCCATGTAAAGGAATGCTTGTGAAGGCTCTAGGCCTGAGAATGCTATTGTCATCATTCTCTGAAATGAATTAGGCGCTATTTTTAAACCAAATGGTAATCGCTTGAAACGATATGAACCATTGCTTGTTGAAAAAGACGTTATATTTCTTGAGCTTTCCTCAAGCTCAATTTGGTGGAAACCTGACATTAAGTCAAGGCATGAAAAATATTTAGCTCTACCCAATTGATCAAGAATATCGTCAATTCTGGGGAGTGGAAATTTATCTGACAGCAATTTTTTATTTATTTGGCGATAGTCAATTACTAATCGCCATTTTTTCTCCTTAGAGCCCGGAAGAGATTTCTTTGGGACTAATAAGAGTGGGCTGTTATAAGGTGAAACAGACGGTTCAACAATATTTTGTTCAATTAACTTTCCAACTTGATGTTGGATTTCTTCTATTTGGCTATGCGGACATCGATAATTCTTAAAATATACTGGCTCATCATCCTTAAGTCTCAGTTTTTGATTATAGAAGTTATTGGTTGTGATTGGTTCGGTTTCAAGTCCGAACACGTCACTAAACTCGGTGCATATTTCTTCAATTTGTTTTTTAAACAAAGCTGGAAAATTTTTCTTTAATTTATTAATTACAGACTCTTTTCTATTGTCTTTTGGGTTTTGAACTACATCGTAGTTCGAAAGTGATTCAAATTTTATGTTATTAATGCCGACTATTTGGCATTTATCTGTGGTATTTAAAAAACGGACAAAAGTATATTGGGCTGAAGCAATAGTGTTTGCAACATAAACTCCCGGTTTAATTTCCTGATTTGGAATTAAAATGTTTTCTTCTGCTGAAGACAACTCTATTCTGCGTATCACTTGTGATCTTGCTGGTAGAAGTGTGGAATTGGTACCAGAACTAAATGTTATTGGAACATATATAGGATACGTTAGGTTTTGTGGTCTGATTATAAACCAATCCTTTGAACTATTGTAATCTAATTGGCAATTAAATGTTTTTATGAAATCTAAACCTATTATTCCATTGCAAGGGATTGCGAAATCTGAATGAAGTACATGAAATTTATATGGAATAATGTATTTGTCTGTTTGTAGTTCGATTGAGACTAGTCCTTTGGAGTTTATTACTCCTTCTCCTATGCCTCGAATGTCTATAATTTTATTGATTTGGATGTCATGAAAGACATCAGAATTTTCTTTTACAATTGAAATATCTGCACCTGTATCAATCAAGAATGTTATCTTTTTATTTGTTGCAACATTTTTGAATGATACGAAATTGTTGAGACTTAAGTTAACAGTATATATTTTACTATTTAATTCTGAGTATCTGGAGGTGTCTGCGAGTTTCCCGAAGTATCTTGGGTAACTCGGACATTATTGTTATTGTTGTTATTATAATAATTTCTATTTTGGTTGTTGCCTCGGTTGGAGTTATTCCTACCTCGGTTATAACCTCGTCCGCCTCTATTGTTGTTTCTGTTATTATTATTATTATTGTAGTTACCGCGGCCATTGCCTCTACCTCTTTGAGAATAGTAACTACTTCCTTTATTATTGCGGCCTCGCTGAAATAATACTGTACTTGCACTTCCAGTCATTTCTGTGCTGCAATGGATATATTTACCCATTACATCATTGAAAGTAACGAAGTTACCAGCTTCCAGTATTACTTTCAGTTTCTCATGCTCACAATTTTTAATCATTGCAGAAATAGACTCGTTTGTTGAGAATTTTTCTGCATTGCTTGGGTCTAGGCCGTCATCAATGAAGGCTGCCTCCAATTGCTTTCGCAAATTGTCCATTTCGGTTGCATACTGGGAAGCAGTTTTGCCTTTTTGTTTTATATTCATTAATTTAGCTTTTATTACGTCGGGAGATTCTCCTTTTACGTTATCTTTAAGCTTATTTATTATTCCGGATATAGTAGATTCATCTTGTACTTTGTACAGAATTGTGCCGGTTATTTTAGATTTAATAACCTCAACTGCTATATCCTCCTGGTCGCCTTTAGTTCTTTCCACAATGCGTAAAGCAGTTAGGAATCTGTTTAATGATAGCTTTTTACCATCAAATTCAGGTACTGAAGAGGAAACCTGCTTCACGTATTCCCTGTCTAAGGCTACCTGGTTAGTCATTGTTTCTATATTTTCTTGGAGCGTTTCAATGTCACTATCGATATCAATATCTGGATTGATTATTGGTTTAGACTCGTCTAAATCTTCTAACTGGTTCTCGTTGAATTCAGCTAGCAGATTTGGATCTTCTGGGATTGTTATTACAATACTCCGTCTAGTACCAATATTATGCAATCTGATTTTTAAACTTTTTACAATTTTCTGACATATATTTTTATGCTCCTGCGTTAATTTATTATTAACTTTGTTTATTGTCGTTACTATGTTATTATATTGAGCTGTTAATATTTGCGCGTGATGTACCACTGTATCTGACTTTATTGTTTTATCAGAATTGATACATTTGTATGATTTTTCGAACTTGTCTTTATAATCATTTATTTTTTCGCTAATGCATTCCATTCCATTGTCTAATAGAAAATGGAGTTTTTAGCGGTGTATGCGCAGCATCAATATTGCTTCTGTGCCTAGTATTGCATGTGTTTCGCTGATAGTTTTTACCATTACATAAGGTAATGTGCTCAACACCATGCCCTTTTCAGTTTTTGAACAACCGAAAAATGGGCTCGCAATATTTTGATAAGTTTCTATGTATTCGTTTTCGAATTCAGTTATGCTAATGAATTCGCGATGTTTTGCAATAATTTTAATGCATTTATTGTAAAATTCGGTTCTTTATTATAGATTTCATTTATTATGCTTATCATATTATATAATTTCTAAATTGTCTGCTCTACTTGCATATCTTTTCTTTATGCACCTATTGTGCAACTTATATAATTTAGTTAGTGCATTTGCCAATAAAAGAACAACAATTATTATTAGCATAATCGTTATTACTTTTAAATCTACTGAGGACGTTTCTACATTATTAATTACATTTGCGGTTGAATCCGCTACTTTCGATTCGTGGTCTAACATATTTTCTATTTCTAATATATTATCGTCTTTTGAAATTGCATTGAAGTTCGTATTAATAAAATTTTTTTTTTAAGAATATATATATATTGTGTATGATTTAATATTAATTAATTAAAATTTTTTTTTTTTTTTATTGATGTTTTCCTATTCGATCAACGCAGTGATCTCCTGGCTAATGTTTCGTATGGCTTCACAGGCCATACTCTATTACGAGCAACGCAATTATCGCTCAGTATTACAAACATATCTTTACATTTCATTTGTTTTTCATTAAAATTATTATAAAATTAATTTTTTTTTTTTAATTAACAAATTTATTTTTTAAAAGTAGTTGCGTGTTCTCTGCAGCAGTCCCTGATGATGATTTAGCTTGGAACGCTAAATGGTGCCGGTGCTGGTCCTCGCACAGGCTGTTGGGGCGCCGGTGCTGGTCTTCTTGAAGCATGTATAGCTGCAGTGCGGCGACTCCAATGGTCCAGGGCAGTCCGTTGGGCATTGTTTCTTCGGTTTTTTGTTTAGCTGTTTCTTCTGTGGCACTGTTTGAAATACTTTAGCGTTTATTAATGTTATATTTTTAGAAGTGCATTCATTAGTAGAGGTTGAGCTTTTGTATTTTTGCTGAATCGACTCGATATTGTCGATTTCAGCCTGTATTTTATTGCCTGCTTCCCAACTAGTTGTTGTGTTGGGGGCAAATAGCAGTTTTAGGAGTTTGGCTTTTCTTTCCTTAAGCCTTTTTTGTACTCCACTGCGCCTAGTTTTAGGCATTGCTCATCACCTCTACTTACTCAGTATTTCAGCCACCTTCTCTGTATCGTTTCCAGCCACTTTTTTTTTTGTCTATGATGTTGTTAATCCATGGTAATATGTATGTATCGTTCTAATTTTCGTATATGTTTTGCCGATGATTGCTGTTGCTGCTGCCACTGCTGCACCTCCAGTTGCTGTTGCTGCTGCCACTTCTGCACCTCCAGTTGTTGTTGTTTTCAAAATATTACTTGTTGTTTTTTTTTTTTATTTACTGTATATTTTATTTAACTTTGTAATGCACATTTATATAGTTTTTTTTTTGGTTTAATTTTATTTCCACATGTTATATTTTTAACATGTTCGTGACACTTGTCACGGTCGCCATGTTATATCGAGTTGGTGTTCTGATCGAGAATGATCTCTTCGTTTTATTCAACTTTATATTTGGCTTATTACATACAATATTCTAAGTGAGCTCTGCCGCTAAGAACGTCGGCAGAGAGAGAGAGTTGTAGTACATATGTGCCTATGTAGTTATGTATATATGCATATGTATGTACAGATGGTACGTACTCAAGAAGTGCTTACGTTAGCGATCTCACGCTGCGGCCAGTCCGCATAAGTGACGGATCCTATTACTGCACTTACTATATGTATATTTATGATTGTATAAACATAGCAACAAAGTGTCGTTATGTTATGAGTTGTTACTCTTACTTTTAAGTTGGGCATATGACCACTTGTTATATTGTATACTCTACAATACTGTGGGCATATGCTCATTTGGCATACAACATACTACAGTAGTTCCACTTCAAAAAATCATCAATGTACACGATTGCATATGGATATGCCAATTCTCCTAATGCTCGTGTAATTGCTCGTTGAAAAATGGTCGAAGCATTCTTCAAGCCAAATGGCATGGCCACAAATTCATATTGGCCTTCCGTTGTATCGGTATCTGATAGAAACCACTTGCTATGTCGAGACTTGAAAAATACTTGCTGCCTCGCAATCTATCGATTTGATCCGATATTAATGGCAATGGGTACTTATCGGAGATAGTATTTGCGTTCAGTTCACGATAATCGATACATAGACGATCACTACCATCCTTTTTGGATGCTAATAGTTCTTGTATTTTGCCTCTAACAAGCAACTTTTCTTCCGAACTTAGTCTGTATGGACGCCTCTGTACAGTCTTATTGTTATCGATCAAACGAATTTCTAGCTCACCAGTGGTTACGCGTCTCTCTGGAATACCCTTTATAAACGTTTCAGCATATAACCTTAATAGCTCTGCAAGTTTGACTTTATCAGCCTGGCTCAAATCCCCATCACTGTTTATATCTTCCATAAAGTCGAATTTCACCATATTGGATAACGTATTGATAGATTTGATCTTGTCCATGACGAACTTGTTGGCCTCAATTACTACACCTACACATTGACTGAGAATGTCACGACCAATCAGCAGATCGTGTCTTACATACTTGTCCAAAATCACATGAAATAATATTTCTAAGGAGAAGTTACATATGGTTGCAGTGGCGAGGATTTGCATCGTACAAGTTACAGAGTTTTCGCCGATATTATTATACGTTTGCCCATGAACCTATTGGCAAGCTTTTCCACTCGTCTCTCGTATGCTGCACCCTTGTCTGATGATGTACCCAGTGTGCACGTTGACGAAATGTGTCCAGGCTTCCCACATTTAAAGCACGTCACAGCTGGCTTGTCTTTATTTGATGTTTTGTCGCTGTAAGTCGAGCCCTTCCTGGATGCATTTGACTCTGTGGATTTCCTAGTACGGCAGTCAGCCATTTTGTGGCCAAGCTTGCCGCAATAGTGACAATTGATGTGCGACTGCAGTCTTGGTTTCTTCCGCTCGAAGATGGCGACATGTTGTCACTCCGTTTGCCAAATGCATACGCCCGAATCTGCAGCTCCAGTTCACTATGCGATATAATATTCGTAGTAAATAGTAAACGCTGCAACCTGTTGTCTATTTGTGAAGTATGTGCCAGCACGACGGACACTGCTATTTCCTCCATATTCATATTTTTGCACTTTGATAGCAGTGACGTCACTTGTCGACTACCGTATACAGACAAACACTTGCTTGGCTTTTGACGACCGTTCAAAATGTTTAACAAAATGGCTGCCGGCGTCTCTATACCTTCGTAGCGTTAACCAAATAATTCGCGAAAGTCAGGCCACTTTATTCCACTGTAGCAGATTTGTGATAACCACTGCGAGGCTCCACCTTCCAATGCGTTGCTCCACGTCATCACGAGTTCACTACCTTCCAACATATTTTCGGTCATGATAATGTCCACCGTTTTGAACCAAGCCGCCGCATTTGCACCAACAGTGTCGGGGTTAAACTTCGGTAGCGCCACTTTTTTGTTTGCGTGCGCCGCCATTTTGGAAATTTGCATTGATTTTATAAATTCCATAAATTGTCTATTCTGCGACTCATATAGGGCCCGCCAATTGTTGTCAGAATGATCTTGTGGTGAGGCTGATCCCGATCCCACTTCTGATTTCGGGAGAAGCTGTGGATTAGGCTCTTTATCCACTTTTGCGCAGTTTCTATATGCCAGTATTAGCACAGCAAGTCGCCTGGTGTGTTGCTCTGTTCACGATTCTCTCTATACTGACGCTTATAACATAAGCCGGTCTCTTCTTCTTTTCTTTTACATTAACATTACCATTCACGCAACAGCTACACAGACGCCATGCTCATCTGATACGAATTTCACAGTCGTACTCAAATGGTGCTCTTACTTTACAGGGAAACAAATACAACAGGGTTTCATCACTTTATCGATCATTATTATATTATTATTAACATAATACAAAACTCATAGCTTAATCTCCGACAAACATATAAAGTTTCAGCTCGACATCTGCAATATTCGACTTTATGCCAGTTTTTGGCAATCGAACCCACAGTGCACTGCCGAGAAACCGGATGAAAAAAAATCTATTCCATGGACGTCTTATCTTATCAATGTTCTCTGATTTCTTCGGAAACCCAAGTCAAAAGCCCCAAAAGTGGTTTTAGTCGTGAATATTCTAAGGAAATTTTTACATAACCCACCTAAATAAAAAAATTTATGTTTGAAAGCAACAACCTAATTTCACATCAGATGATGTCGAGGTCTATATCCAGAACAAATCTAAAGCCAAATTCACGGTAGAGAAATTTAAATTTACTTATGATCGAAATATCTCTTTATTTAAGACCAGTGTTATAAACAAATATTTTAGCACTATTTGTTGTTCAAAATTTTAGACAGAACTCAAAAGCGTGGAGAAAACACAGTATCTGCCTCTGATTGTTATCTCCACCTCCGGGTGTACGCTTTTATATACCTTTCCAGTTTCCGAACTTACAACCTCCGTCTAACTTGGCTTTTAAAATGCAAAAGGATTTTGTAGTAAACTTAAGCCCAGTGCTTGTCGATCAGTGCTTGTCGGTCGGTCAAATAAAGCCTGAGCAGTGAAAGAAGATGGTGGCGGTGCTGTGCAATAAACTTTGAAGCTTATGGACAAACCAATGTCGCTTCCCACGGAGCGGGTTGGCTAGCAAAATATTGAGGTGCAAGGATGAGTGTAGCAAAAATCAAAAATTGATGGTCGCAAAAAAAGCAGTGATAATTGTATTTAATACAGAGACAACTAGCCCAACACATTTTGGTTTGGTTTTGGACGGTTCAGAGCTTTAACAAATCACAGACCGTAACGATTATAATTTTTATAGAAAAAATTAAGATATAAGAATTATTAGGGTATTCACGCCACTTTGCTTAACGGGTTGTTTGCTTATTGGTTATTTCTCCAACAACAAATTGTACTGCCGAGAAATAAGCAAAGTTGACCAGCCCAGACGTTGCACACAAAGTTATCGAGTTAAATTTTAAGCAAACAGTGTTCAAAGTTGATGAAATAGTGCTGTTAAATGTATAAAATATACTGAAAATACCGCATTTTAACAGGGTGGCAGCACCACAAAAAATATTTTATATTCGGTTAAATTTGAGAAAACTGCGAAAAAGTAAGTACAAAAGCAACAAATAATGCATTTAAGTAACCGTAAACAAATATTTTAGTGGAATCTAAACAAGAACGTAAGCGCATGCGAGTTAACGAGTCAAAGAAGTGGGTGGACCATGAAATCATGAGGTATGTTTTGTGTCCATGTGATAACTATAACTCAATTAGTTCATCCATAAGCGTTTGAACTTCTTCATCACGCTGAGCGTAGGGGCTATCTGTATTTTTACATATACATATGTATACATAAGTTTAGTATCAAGCTCACAACTATTTGCTATCCTTTCTATACTAACCTTCCAAAGATTCGATATGATGTAGAGCGGTCATAATTTTAAAATCTATCATCTCATTTTTAACGCTTGTTTTTGGCATTTTTTACTATTTTTTTTTTTTTTAAATTCAGTTATGTATGTATATTCTTTACGTAAATAGTTAGTGATGGTGCGATTACTGATACACAATAATCGATAGAAAACAGCTGTTTTTTTACGAGACAAGCAGATAACAATGCAAAACGGTCGTTCACGTCAGATTCTGCCTAAAAGTAATCAAACAATCAAACAACCCGTTAAGCAAAGTGGCGTGAATACCCTATATATTTTGTATTTATTTAAAAAAAATAATTTCTAGTTATTAAAATTAATTTATATGATAAAAATAAAAATGATATTATGTATAAATTTTTTTAATTGTTTTTATTATTATTAATTTTAAATTGAAAATAAAAATTATGACTTAATTTTTATATAAAAATTGAAAATAAAAATTGAATTCAAATATCTTTTGAAACATAGGAGCCAGATCATATATAGACCTATATATATGACCTACGCATTAATACCTTTCAGTTGATATATACTATGTATGTACATGTGTATGTATGTATATTTAATTATCTGCTTAGACACTTGCCCTAATCAGCGGCTAATGTGTAAGCGCAGAAGAGTGAAAGAGAAGGAGAGAACTAAAGAATAATAACATAATATGCATATAGAAACTAATACCAAACTTCAAAATTGTTCAATTTACAATTTTAAAGGAAGAGTCACCAAACAAGGCAGAAAGATAGCTGGTGTCATCTTCCGAAGATCTGCATTTAAAATTTCGATGCCACGCCCAAATTACTGGCGATGCTCTTAAAGATGTGCACCAAACTTTCACTTTAAATATACATCACCCCCGATATAACCTTACTTCTCTTTTGGAAGTAGACTCCTTAACTAGCTTTTTATACTGGTATCAGAGTAATTAGTTTTCACTTTTTTTTTTAAGAATTGATTTATTTTTTTAAAACAAAACACTTTATTCCAAATGCTATTGTCGTTTGGTTCTTATACCACTGTCTATGCCTGAAAGTAGGCACCGGCATCTGCCTCCCCATCCAAGCACTATTCTCTCCGCTCGTAATGTAATGTAATGTAATTTGTAATTATGTTAACAGCCACCAGTACCAGACAATAAACGGAAGAAGTATACAGCCAAAAACCGCACATGCACACACACATCTACCAACCTACACACATACACAGAACAGATAAGTAATATAATTTGCATTATTTTATATTATATTTGTCCATATGCATTTAATTTATTACATATTAAACGCTGTTTAATATTTTCCAATAAATTTAGTATTTGCACATTTTTTCCAATTCTGTCTGTTCTCAATTCCGTTTTGGCGCCACTTGAACATAAACACATATGTACGTACATATGTAAATGGTGCAAAATCTTTGCTCACAATTGTTTCCATAAAATATACAAACGCTTCATATTTACATACATATGTGCGTTTATTATTGTGATCAATTTCCACAAATTGCATTTAACCAATGCATACATATATGTATGTCCATATGTAAAGAGAAACTAACAAGTGTTTCATCTCCTTATCCGCCACCACTTGTATCTCCAAAGTACAACAACATTTAATTATCTTAAATAAACATAACAACATAATTTTAATTAAACAACACGACAAAAATATTTTACATCTGCAAACGTTTCACCTTGGCGCAGCCAGTAGGTCAAACGAAAAATCATACATACACACATATACAAGCCAACAGTGACACTCCGTACACATATATCACTGACTCCAGCGTTCCAATTCCGTTTTTCCCACTGCACATGTGGAGTATACCCTACTTTTTGTTGAGTCAAGTGGGGTATACACGTTTTCCGAGTCAACTTGCAAAAATCTTAAGACACCCCTCCTCAAGTGGGGCACATTCGATTGTATACTTCGTATGATAAAAGCATGTCGGGCAAATCCGACTGTGCAACACTTTGTTATATATAAAATTTTATTTTTATATAAATTTTTTTTTCATTGATATTATTTCAAATGTACGCGTTCCATTACTGAAAAAAAAAAATAAATACCCTGATTTGGTATTCTTTTTTTTTTGGTATTTTTTTAAATAAAAAAAAATATATTTATATATATATATATACGCGTTCCATTGCTGGAAGGAGAAAAAAAAAACCCTGACTTCGTATTCTTTTTTTGGTAGTTTTTAAATACAAAAAAATATATATACGCGTTTTATTGCTGAAAAAATGCCCTGATTTGGTATTTTGTTTTCCCTGGCATTATTTTTGTTATATATTTTTGCTCCATATATATATTTATACGTTTTCATTGCCGAAAAATACCCTACTTTCTCGGATTTTTCTATTTCTGGTAATTCTTTTTTTGGTACTTCTTTGGTATATTTTTCGGTTCCTAATACAAATATACACGTTCCCTTGCTCATCCCTGCATTGTGCCCAATAGTATTTCTAACTGTCCATACTTCGTTTTTTTTGTGATTTCTTTGTTCCTCGTGTGTTCGTTTCCGGCTTCCAAGTGAGCCTATTATGTCAGAGGACTCGAAGCAGCACGCGACACCTCGTCCTTCCCTTTCAAACGTCCGTCGTTCATCCTTGTCAAGCGCTCGCAGCTCCTCTGTGCCAGGCGAAAAATCCAAGTTTGGTAGCTCCAAACTTCCGTCTGAGCCAAAACCGTCCGCTGGTCTATCCAACACTCAAGCTAACACTCAACCCAAGCTTAAAGCAGAGAGTTTAGCAAGCCAAGACAGCGCTCGTATAACCCGACAGACATCACAAAAAATGACAGACAAATCCACAATGGCGCTGGATGCTTTTATTGCAGTTTCGGACATGACGCAACTCGCTGGTTCCAGCGACGATCTTGTGGTTATGACACAAAAGTATGAGCATTGTTATTCAATATATGAGCGGTGCGTAGCTCAGTTAAGTGAAAGTATCGACGCAGCTTCCGCACAAAATAAGCAACTACAACAGTCTCCTCCGTCCAGGTCAAGAGGTTGTAGTCTTCCCCCAATTGACACAGAAGTCTTTGATGGAGACTATCTGCGGTGGCCCACTTTCCGGGATCTGTTCACAGCAATCTATAAAAATAATGCTAGATTGTCCCCAGTCGAGAAACTGTTTCACCTCAACGCTAAGACAAGCGGCGAGGCCAGGGGTATTGTTTCCAAATCTCCTCTAACAAATGACGGTTTTCACTCCGCGTGGAAAAATCTTTCCGAAAGATTCGAAAATAAGCGGCTGCTAGTTAGCAGCCAGCTACGCATCCTTTTCAATCTGCCGTCAGTTTCCCAAGAGTCGGGAACTGCACTAAAAGAGCTCCAGAGCACGGTCCAAGGGTGCCTGACAGCTTTCGAGCTAGCCACAGTCAGCATCGATAATTGGGATTGTCTGCTCGTATTCCTATGCTCATCCAGGCTTCCGAAACTTACCCTATCCTTGTGGGAACAGTCTCTCCACAGTAAGTCCGATATTCCGACTTGGGCCGAATTCAATGCTTACCTAACTGAGATATGAGGCCTATGAACGCCCCGAGTCAATCTGATCGCAAGGATCTTAGCAAGAAAAAGATCAACTCTTTCGAAGCGAAGGTCAAGGTAAAGGCACAAGTAGCCAAGCCAAATGCAACCTGTAAGCTTTGTTCCAAAGAGAAACATACAGTGCGTGTTTGCCCACGGTTTCTGCAAATGACAGTACCACATCGGGCCTCCTACATAAAGCAGCAGCAGCTATGTCTAAACTGCTTCGCCAGAGGACATCAGCTAAAAGAATGCCCAAGCAGCCATAACTGCTATACGTGCAAAGTTCGCCACAATACACTGTTGCATCGTGGTGACCCTCCTACCCAGTCGGCCCCCAGGTCGTCAATCCTGAGGAGTTATGTCACTTCAACATAGGATCCCCATCAAAGCCGAGAGTCCACATTGAAGCGTCCGCGTTTGTTCTTCCAAGTGTGGCACGAAATCTACCTTCGCATCCGATTCCCGGAAGTGCCTTGCGAGAGTTTCCCAATATCCCGCTGGCTGACCCTCTATTCTATAAGAGCTCGCAGATAAATGTGCTATTAGGCGCAGATATCCTTCTATCCATCCTACTAGGCGGCTCTTTCAAAACATTTGTGGTTCGTTATTGGTTCAAGAAACCATCTTCAGTTGGATTCTTACTGGTCCAATACCTACGTGTGCTTCATCATCTATCTCCGCTTTTTCAACTCGAGTCACGGTCAAGACAGACCAACGGTTGGAAAACCCACTCATAAAGTTTTGGGAGGTGAAGGATCTCCCAAGGAAGCCAGTAAAAGGCAGCGAAGACATCTTAATGCGCACCACAACTCGAGATGAGAGTGGCAAATATATTCACTCTCCCTTTCAAAAATCCTAATCACATTAACTTAGGACATTCAAGGTCAATCGCACTGGCTCACTTTCTGAGAAACGAGAATCATTTGAACAGTAACATTACTTTAAAAGAGCAGTAAGACTTCGTGATCCAGGATAATCTGGACTTCGGTTATATGAGACAAGTCCCCCCTTCTATCGATACTGGAAAGTTTTACCTTCCACACCACGCTGTTTTTAAGACAGACAGCACTACCACAAAAGTTCGCGTTGTAATCAACCCTTCCAGTCAATCCACGAACGGCAGGTCCCGTTTTACAATCCGATCTGACTTTTCAGATCTTGAAGTGGCGTTTTTTCCGGTACGGCTTCAACGCAGACATTACTAAAATGTATCGTCAGAATTTAGTAAAGCCAATCCACACGCCATTTCAAAAGATCCTTTATCGCAGCACGGATCAAGAGCTCTGTGACTATGAGCTCAATACTGTCACATTTGGGGTAAATTGCGCTCCGTTCCTGGCAATTCGCGTTTTGCAGCAGCTCGCTAAAGATGTCGTTGCGCAGTTTCCGCGTGCTAGCGATATCATTTCGCTAGCACGCGATATCAGGATCGCACTACAAGCAATGTGCCATTTCCAGCATCAAGGAGCTCCAAGAAGCTATGAGCTCAGCGGGGTTTCCACTTCGAAATTAGACCTCTAATGACAAAGAACTCCTTCGCGATATTCCCAAGGACCACCTGCTAAGAGAAGATTTCTTAGAATTTGAAGAGGGCAGCGTTGCTAAGACTTTAGGGATCCGATGGCAAGCAAACACAGACGAGTTCTTCTTTGCCCCTTCCAAACTACCGACAAAAGGTTCATTCACAAAATGTGAAGTCCTGTTGGAGATAGCCAAGCTTTTCGATCCAGCAGGCAAACTCGTTCCTTGATCCAAAAGGAATCATGCGAGCTGCCGGTCGAATCAGCAGATCATGCAATCTAAGTTACGACGAACGGCATCCTGTAATCCTTCCATACTCATGCGCGTTTAGTCGTCTACTCATCCAATTCACGCATCGAATCTCGCTGCATGGTGGAAATCATTAATGATGCGCCTTATTCGCTCCAAGTACTGGATTACGAAGCTCAAGAAGCTTATTACATCAGTGACCAATTTCTGTCGGGTCTGTGTGGAGTACAAAAAAAGGCTTCAAACTCAGCTCATGGGCTGTTTGCCTGAAGAGAGGTCGACTTTTTCACGTCCATTTACACATACTGGCATCGACTTTGCAGGTCCGTTCGATATTAAGAACTACACGGGTCGTGCCTGCCTCATAACAAAGGGCTATGTATGTGTCTTTGTGTGCTTCAGCACAAGGGCAATCCATCTGGAAGCCACCTCTGACTTGACTACGGACAAATTATTAGCAGCGTTTGCTCGTTTTATAGCAAAACTCGGCTGCCCGTCCAAAGTCTACTCCGACAATGGGAAGACTTTTGTTGGGGCCTCAAGAGTCTTTGCTCGAGACTTCTTGGAGGCTACCAAAAAGCAAGTCGAATCGAAGCACCGTCACCACAGTCTCTCGTGGCATTTCAATCCGCCAGGTGCGCCGCACATGGGTGGCCTATGGGAAGCCGGCCTCAAAAGCTTCAAGACGCTATTCTATAAGTCGACCTCAACTTTCAAATACACATTTGAAGAGCTCTCCACCTTGCTCTCGAAGGTTGAAGCCTGTCTAAAATCGAGACCAATCTCACCTCTATCCGAGGACGTAACAGATTTGTTGGCTCTGACTCCAGGGCACTTCCTAGTAGGGGGCCCACTTCTTTCCGTGACGGAGCCGAAAATCGAAGGAAATGCGGCTTCGATACTCAACAGATGGCAGCGACTTAAGGCTCTCAGCCAACACTTCTGTTTCCGTTGGAAAGAAGAGTACTTGAAGGAGCTGCACAAGAGGAATAAATGGCAACTACCAGAGAGAAACCTGCAGCAGGGTGACATGGTAGTTGTCAAGGAGGATAACCTTCCTTCAAACGAATGGCGCTTGGGACGCGTCAAGGAAACCCATCCGGGACAAGTTGACCGGGTCCGCGTGGTCGACGTGCTTACGACCCGCGGGATTATTGAGAGGCCAGTGGCCAAACTTGTCCTCCTCCCACTCCAGTTCGAGTCCAATCCAACTTCTGTGTAAAAATCATGACTAGCCGGTTCATTTACTAATCTGTGTTTTTCATGTTATCCCAGTATCTCCCTACGACGCAACATGGCACTCACCAAATCAAAGAAGGAGGCACAGAGGCTGCGCGGTACGGCTTCTTTCCGCTGCCGTGTGTGCCGTGGAGTCCATGCCCTTAAAAAGTGCCAGTGCCTCATGCACTTGAACGCTGAGAAGCGTCTCCGGGCAGTTCTTATAAATAAGTACTGTCCCAGCTGCCTGGCACACCAACACTCCGGGCGGTCCTGCCGAAGCGGTGACAGGCACCGTGTCCGTGGCGGTGAGCACCACACCTTGCTCCACATGGATGACAATAGCTCGCCCCGTTCCCCGTCGAGGATCAGATCGCCCGTCGCATCGCCCCGGAACCACTCACCCGTGCGAGTGCGATCTTCGTCGCCACCGGCGGGGCGGTCCGTCAACTGGTCGAAGAGGCCACAATTTTGCCTACAGTAACGATCCTTGTAGCCCGACCAGCCGCATTGATGCCTCTTTAGCAAAGGCATTGGGCCTTCCCGCCACCCGGCTCAGTGCGGGTGAAAGGGTCAGTGCTCGCATCAAATCCGTGAGCGGTCCCTTCGACCGAGAGGTGCACATGCGTGTTGAGGATGGCCTCAACTTCCGGACCCCAAATACGCCGATGGAGAAAGGCTGCAAGCAGGGCGTGCCAAACATCATCCTGGCGGACGTAGGATGGTTCAGGCCCTCCATTAATTTTTTTGCAATTATATTGCAAGGGGGGCGGAATGTCTAAGCCTGAAAGTAGGCACCGGCATCTGCAACTCCCCATCCAACCAGTATTCTCTCCGCTCGTAATGTAATGTAATGTAATTTGTAATTATGTTAACAGCCACCAGTACCAATTCGACAATAAACGGAAGAAGTATACAGCCAAAAACCGCGCGTTTTTTACTTTCACCCCGATTTCGATCTACGACCAAATAATTATATATTATTTAGAGTCGATCACGAGTGCATTAGTGTAAAAATAAGGAATATTTCACCCTTCCACGTTTGCAACCACTAAGCACTTATACATAGATGAGTCAAACGCCGAAAATCCAATAGCCTAATTGGTCTAATTGCGATTGAAGCCAAAAGCACTTCGGCTGCTGAAAGCTGCGAGCCGTTGACAAAGCGCCGCTATTTTTACAGACCATTTGCGTAGTTCAAAAATATGAAATCAGTCTAGCGCCGGCTTCATTCGCTGCAGATGGAGTGCCAGCAATTTGCTGTGTATACGTCTGTATGTCAGCGAGATGATCGCCGTTAGGTGTATATATGTATGTATGTTTGCCTCTGTGTGCTGTTCCGGGGATCGCAGCAGCTGTCATATCACTGAGCAAATAATAACATAGAGACCTTAAATCGACTGTAAGCTTCTTGCCGTCAAAATGTTTAACATCAGCTCCAGGAAGAAGAAGAGTCGAAAAGTTTACAGACAGAGCTGGCCGCTCAGCAAAGTGACGTCATTCTATTGCTTGCTTTGCTATAAGTATGTATGTGTTTGTGCATTCTTGGCCGCTCTGCAATGATGAGAGAGCGAGAAAGCAGCATTTGTAGATGCTTTTGTTTCACTTGCTGTTTGCAAGTAACGATAAATAGTACATTTGTGTATACATGTACGTGCGTTTGCTTCATACTTGGTGGGATAGCTTTGCCGAGATTTTTGTTATTTTTTTTCTTTTGCTAAGCCCAGCATATACTTGTAACAATGTTTATCGATATGCGCTGATTGATAATCATCGCCAAGTGGACAGCGCTGTGAGAGTGAGCGTGGGGTATGCAGTCGAAAGGAAATCGCGAACCAAAGCAGTCGTCATTGTAATTGCGGAGTCGTCGTTGTAGTTGCGCAGTCGTCAAGTCTTAGAATTCTCAAGTCCAGAGTACATACGCAAGTTGTACCGTTATAGTACGTCTGGAGGGCATATTCGAGTTGCTGAGTCGTAAAACCAAGAGTCGCAGCTGTAAAGCGTAGTACTGTATCCGACAAACTGCCGTTATCGCTTCAAGTCGGCGCGAATCCACTTTTCATTTACCAAACCCTTAAACATTTAACTAAGATCAACTATTGTATTAAGATAATATCAATAAATATCCTACATACATGTGTGTGTGTCCATACATGCATATGCAGCACATTTTTATGTATGCGTCGCAATTGTCTTGTTTGTTATTGAAATGCCCCTCAACTTTTAGAATTTTCAACAAGTTGGAGGATACCAATAAAATGTACGTTATTATTTTTATATTTTTTTTATTAATTATTAAAATACATTTAAGGCCATAGAAGCACATGCGCATGGATACAGCGACGCACGCGGGAGATGCAGCAGCAACCAGAGAAATACCCGGATTATACACTGGAGAACGGACAACTGTATAGGAATGTAGGACAACGACCGCTGGAGGAAGATTTCATACCTTGGAAGCTGTGTGTGGGCAAGGAACAACGGCATCGCGTGTTGCAGGAGTGCCACGACCAGCCAAGCGCGGGACATCTGGGGATACGCAAGACAACGGCGCGAGTGTGTCAAAGGTATTACTGGCCAGGAATTTTCAGGGACGTCGCCCGCTACGTAAGGAAATGTGCTGTGTGCCAAAAGTTTAAAGCACAACAAGCTAAACCGGCAGGGAAGATGTTAACGCGGCAGGTGTCTGAGCCCTTCGTCACCATTTGCGCGGATTTTGTGGGACCTTTGCCTAGATCCAAACAAGGTAACACCGTATTACTAGTTTTCTTTGACATGTTTTCCAAGTGGGTCGAACTGGTGACTTTGCGCCGAGCTACGACGCCACTCTTGGAAAAAGCTTTTCGGGACCGGATCCTCAGTCGATTTGGAATACCACGCAAGTTCATCTGCGACAATGGGACCAAGTTTACCAGTCGTTCGTTCAAGGCGTTTTGCAAGCGGGCGGGTATGTCGTTGGAGCATACGGCGCCGTACAATCCCCAACAAAACCCGACGGAGCGGGCCAACCGAACCATCAAGACTATGATTGCGCAGTACATCGAGGGACCACACAACACATGGGACACCTTGATACCGGAGATTGCATTGGCGATCAACAGCAGCGTGTCGGACACGACGGGATTCAGCCCGGCGTTCTTGGTCCAAGGACGGGAGCCGCGACTGCCAGGGGCCTTATATGACGAGGTGACTCCAGGGTCCGGAACGGTCGTCACTGATCCGGCAACCAGGGCAAAACAACTACTGGACATTTTGCAGACAGCGAGGGATAATACTCAGCGAGCATCGGCGGAACAGGGTCGTCATTACAATCTACGGAGACGGGATTGGAGACCGACCATCGGCAGCTTGGTACTAGTGAAGCAGCATGTACTCTCGAAAGCCACCGACGGGTTTGCCGCCAAACTAGCCCCAAGTTAAAAACTCTAAAGACTATGTTTGAACAGAGAGTGTCTTTTTAAGGCTTTTATAGGCAGATACAAATGCGCGCAAAATTTGAATTTGAACATTGGCAATCGACATAAAATATGTATGTATTTACTTTCAAGGGTCAAAAATACATAATTATAAAATTAAAATATAAATAGTTGTAAGACAAAGGATCAGTGAGGCACCTCTAATCGACTTAAATGTGTTTTAATAATTAATAAAAAAAAATATAAAAATAATAACATACATTTTATTGGTATCCTCCAAGTTGTTAGGAAATTGCTGAAAATTCTTAAAGTTGAGGCAGGTCAATAACTAACAAGACAATTGCGACGCATACATAAAAATGTCCCACCAGTTCACTTTGTAGTCAGTTCCAAAACTCCACTAGTTCTAAACTGGTTATTTTGCAACTAGTTCTCAACTAGCTATTTTGCAACTAGTTCTCAACTAGCTATTTTGCAACTAGTTCTAATGTAATGCGACGGTAGTCAGTTGTAAAACGTTTTCATAATCTTTATGCGTTCAGTGCTTTCTTGCTCTCTTTGCTGATACCATTAGCGAGAGCAATTTCTTTGCTATGCCTTAGCGAATGGAGAGAGACAAAGAGAGAGGAAAAGAGTTTGCGAGCGCATTTGCAGGCAGCAACACAACAACGAATTATGTTCTGTAACTGTTTGTTATCCCTTTGTCTTCTTTAATATTTACCGGTTGTATTTTCTTTTCTGGGTTATGCGTTTTATGCTTGGCTAATTTATGCCAGTTTTAGTGCAATTTTGATCGCGCTGTCCTGTGCATTATAAAATTTTGATTAAAAATTTAAAATCAATTAAATCTAAACAAATAAATCTAAAAACAACTAAAAACAAGTGTATAAAAATACAACAGTTCTACAAACAAAACAACAAAAGGTTTTTAAATAAAAACATAAAAAGTTTTACAACAACAAAGGAGTCAGCAACAATAAGGAACCACATAAATACATAGAAACATATATATTCAACAAATAAATAAAAAAAACGCTAAGTACTAAACTTTATTTATTTAACTAACTTATTACATATATATATATATAATAAAAAAAACATGATCAGCAAAAGGCATATGAGGCGTTTGGTAAAAACAGAGAGGGAGAACATTTTACAAGAAGCAGTGACAAGTGAAACGGAAGTGTGTGGTGTAAAAAGAAAATATAGCGAAATTTGTGAAAATAAGAATATTAATGGTGAGGGTGTTGAAGTTAATAAAGTTAACTTTGACTTTGGTGACGTCTTAGACGAAAACAATGATTCTGTGTTCGAAATTCCATATGACGAAACACAGTTGTCTTTAAATGAAAAGTTAAAGTTTTGGTTTCTTGAATTTAAACCAAGGAGGGATGCAGTTATTGCCCCTTATTAAAGTTCTCCAAAGTGAAAGTTTTTTTTTATAAGTTTTCATCAGAAAAAAAACCCCTAAATTTAAAGTATGTGCGGTGGTAACTACTTGAATGTAGGGTTAAAAAACTAGTTAATTAAACTATCGGGGGCAGTGCAGCATCCAAGCGACATCAATATTGATGTTAATATAGACGGACTGCCTCTGTTTAAAAGTTCAAGAGCACAGCTTTGGCCCATTTTAGTGAGAGTAAATAATGTTACGAACACACCAATTTTCCGGCCGGCGTCTTTTTAGGTAATACCAAGCCAGAAAATAGTGATAAATATTTAGAAAAATTTTGTAATGAGTAGTGCGAACTTGCAGAGAATAGGTGTTGGGCTTAGATCTATTGTTTGCGATGCACCAGCTAGAGCGTTTATAAGCGGAACACCGGGGCACACTTCTTGTCACGGTTGCACCAAATGCACTCAAGTTGCCAAAAAAAAAATTAATGGCACGCTAACATATAGTATAAAGTGTGAACAGTTAATAACAGACGATGAGTTTTCATCTAGGAAATATCCAAACCATCAGTTACCAAAATACTTAGACCACAAATCAGTTTTAGAAAATATTGAGGTAGGTATGGTAACCCAGATACCCTTAGATTGTATGCACCTTATAGAATTAGGAGTGATGAGAAAATTTTTAGTGCAGTTGCAAAAAAAATAAAGTCTTGAAAAAAATGTCATTGGAAAATAAATAAAATATTTCTGAAAAATTTGTCAGCTTACGTATTTTGTACCAAAAGAGTTTGTGCGAAAACCAAGGGCATTAGATGAGCTTATGCATTGGAAGGCAACTGAGTTTCGGCAATTTTTGTTGTACACTGGAATCGTCGCTTTAAAAGATGAAGTTGATGGTGACCAGTACTATGTTTTTTGTTTACTGCATTGTGCCTATTGGTTACTTTGTTGTCCACTGCAACGCGAAAATAACTTAGAAATGTCTCAACAAATGTAAAAACTGTTTGTTGAGAACTTTCCAGCAATCTTTGGCGAAAACAGTGTGTCGTACAATGTACACAGCTTGCTGCACGTTAAGAATACAGTCGAAATAGTTGGTGATCCAGTGCATGGCTCTTGTTATGCTTTTGAGAATTATTTACAAACACTCAAAAACTGTGTCCGAAAGCCTACAAAGATTCTTCAGCAAATACATAGGAGAATTTCAGAAGTACAATTTAAAAATAAAATATAATTAAATCAACCCATCATTACTAATAATAAATGCCATTTTAAAGATTTTTTGCTTACTTCTTATTGCCCTAACAAATATTGCTACATTAAAATCAACATACCCGAACAAATTTTAAAATTTACTGAAGATAATGGGGGAACTATTATAGGTATACGGCTACAAAATATTAGGAACTTTTTCATTGAACTCGTAGAACCAAAAACTATTGGGATATTTTTAGTTGATAATAACGCATCGAGCTGTGAGAAACAATTTTTAGTTTCAGAGTTAGAATCTAAAGCTATCGGGATACCATACAGGGGGAGTTGTTGTTAATGCCACTGCTTCACTGCTATAATAGTTAAAACATGTTTTTTTTATTTATATATGATACGTGGATTTTTTTTTTAAGACATTTGCATAGGAGGTCTTTTGTCCGTATGCGCTCTTAACATTTTGTGTTAAGTGCGAATCGGGCATACTCTTTATAACGGTATTGAGAGTATCTTAAGAAGATTTCTACCTTGGTTCGCAAGCCAAAAAAAAAAAAAAAAACAGTTGCAAAGTCTTACATTGAAAATTTATGTATTCTTATCATAATAATATTTTCAGAAACATTTTAAAAAATGCCTGCCACCCCATCAAAAGTAAAGCGCGTTTGCTTCAACGACAATGGTGAGAACCGTTTAAAGTACCAATATCTTTATATCTTACCTACATTTATATACATATTTATTTAATTGCAGAGACTGATACCGGTAGCATGAACGCAAACACCAAAATTGAGGAGTTGCAAAGAGCAATGGTTGAGTTAAAAGGTAATTAGATAAACTAATTCAAATGAAGTGCATAAAGTAATTTAATTGATTAATGGATTTTATTTTCAGAAACAATACTGCAGGAAAATAAGCAGATTTTGGGTATGCCTTAAATGTTTAAGTATGATCTTAATACAATTCATAATGTCTTACAGAAACAGTGCAGAGGGAGAATTTGCTCTTGCAGCAGGAATGCGGTGCTTTGAAAAGTATAAAACCCTTCTGCTGTACTATAATTTCAGACATACATATATTAAAAACCTTTTTTTTTTAAAGATCAACTCAACGTAGCTCTTAGTGGGATAGCTGAGCAAAAGGTCATGTTGGCACAATTGCTGCGGCATAAGACGGCGGAAAATGCCTATCGCACAAAGTTTCATCTGGAGACTGAGGAGCACCTTATGGAACTAAACAATGCTATTACAGAGGAAACACGAGATTACCATGTGAGTAAAAATAATAATATCTTTAAATTCCAATTGCGTTTACTTATACATTGTTATTGCGTTTACTTATACATTTTAGATCAAGGCTTTAAGATCCTTAATCCAGCCGGTTGGTTTAAAAAAGTGGCTGCAACGTGTGCTGTCCGACAATGTAATACAAATGAACAACATTTGTGGCACCCGCGGCAAGAAATCATTGAGATTACATAGTAATCTCTACAATGTGCTTTTAGGTAATAGTTTATATACCCATTGAATGTATACCCATTTTATAAAAAACAATAAATTTATATCTTTCAGTTTCAATTTTGAAAGGGGGATAAACCTCCAGAAGACGAGGTGAGGTCGGCAATTCAATTGCAGAAGAAGCGTTTTTTTAAAACCATATGCGTTGGCAAAAAAAACTTGCCTAATTCACCAGAGGTGTAATCAACTAAAAGCAATGTTTTGTAAATAAAAAAAAGTTGTTGAAATGAAGAAGATTTTTTTTTTTGTATTACCAATAATCTTATTCCTTTTCAGCCCAAAAAATAGTCCACAACTTGTTATTTTAAGTCAAAATTAAAACTATTTGCAATCCTTTTTTTTACAATCTAAGTAGTCAGTTGGTAACTAGTTCTTATTTTGACTAAAAGTAGTCAGTTGGCAACTAGTTCTAGTTTTGACCCAAAGTAGTCAGTTGGCAACTAGTTCTAGTTTTGACCCAAAAGAACTAGTGCAGAACTAGCTCGAAAGTAATGCTAAGCAGAACTAGTTGCCCTCCTAGGACATCCCCATGTAAAAGTAAACAGTTGTTAGCATTGAAAAGCAATTGGGCGAGAACTAGTTATGTCCACTTTGCAACTAGTTTTAGTCTAGTTATAAACTAGTTGCCAATACTGGCGGGTACCTACTCGCTCACATACGCACGCATACATACAGGCGACATCAGCTCCAGAACAAGTCCGTTCTGTTGCTTACAGCAAAGCAAGCAATAAAATGACGTCACTTTGCTGCGCGGCCAGCTCTGTCTGTTAACTTTTCGACTCTTCTTCTTCCTGGAGCTGATGTTCAACATTTTGACGGCAATAAGTTTACAGTCGATTTAAGGTCTCTATGTTATTATTTGCTCAGTGGTCATATACATATGTATGTGTAGGAGCGTAAGTAGTTTGAATATGACGACGTCGTGTCGGCGCGTGCTAAGAATGTGCATCTTTGAGCATTTCGTAGTAATTGGTTGCTTGCATTTTGTAGCTTGGTAAAGTCCCGTTTCAGCGGGGCGACAGCGTCGGTAGCTGTCGCCGAGTGTGGTTCGGTGGAAGGCACAAGAAATAGGAAAGACACGAGAGTTAGTTGTGTTTAGAGTCTTAGTGCGACCGAAACTCGCTGCGCTAAAGCAATGGAGAATGACAAAAATAATGACGTTGCGATATCAGAAGTGGGATCTGGCTCGCCACCTAATACTTCAAATGAGCCATGGCGAATGTTAATGGAAACGCAAAATAAAAACTTGATTGAACTTGTAAAAGCATTACAATTAACGGCATCTGAAACAACAAATAATAAAACAGTGGTTTTGCCAGACCTTGTTGGCGCTGACGCGGCAGCATAGTGCGCTACAGTAAATATAATGCTGGCGGAAAATTCCATAAAAGGCAGCGCGTTGGTGATGGCTTTAAGTGCAGCGTTGGAAGGCAGTGCGTCGCAGTGGCTCTCACAAATATGTTATCCCGACATAAATTGGGCCAAATTTAAGCAACTTTTCGTTCTGCGTTTTACCAGTGTTGAAACACCAGCAGCCAAGTTTTTGGCCATGTTGTCAAGTTGTCCGACCGACGGAGAATGTCTGTCCAATTATGCTAGTCGAATGGTGACGTCACTCATCACTAAATGGCTTGAGATGGATGTGGAGGAGATTGCAGTTTCTGTGACGCTTGGTCAGCTGACTCATATTGATAGCAGATTGCAGCGTCTAACTTTTACTTCAAACGTGCGCACCAGGAATGAACTACAAACCGAGCTTAAAGCTTTCACATTCAACAAACGAAAGAAAGCTCTACAAGATCAAAGAACTATTGGAATGCAACGTCATAAGACCAAGTTGCTCGCCCTATGCAAGTCCTATGATGCTAGTAAGCAAAAAGGACGGTTCCCATCGCTTGTGCGTTGATTACCGTGAATTGAATGCTAATACAGTTTCAGATAAATACCCTTTGCCCCTTATAGCAGAGCAGATAGCCAGACTTAATGGAGCGAAATATTTCACATGTTTAGATATGGCAAGCGGATATTACCAAATCCCTTTGCATGAAGAGTCGATAGAGTGTACGGCTTTTGTCACCCCAGATAACCAACATGAATTTTTATCAATGCCGTTTGGTCTCAAAAACGCACCGTCAGTTTTTCAGCGTACAGTAATGCATGCACTTGGAGAACTTGCAAATACATTTGTGGTTGTTTACATGGACCACGTGTTGGTGGTAGCTGCAACAAAAAATGAGGCTTTGGAAAGGTTACAGATTACTCTTGATCGTCTCACGAAAGCTGGATTTTCGTTTAATATTAAAAAGTGTTCTTTTCTGAAGTCGACAGTTCAATATTTGGGGTATGAAGTGAGAGCAGGTGAAATTCGTTCAAATTCATTAAAAATTTCAGCGTTAACTGCCCTACCACCTCCTCAGTCGGTCCCTGCTTTGCGACAATTTATTGCATTAGCGTCCTATTTTCGGCAATTTATACAAGGATTTTCTTGTTTCATGAAGCCATTATATCTTTTGACATCAGAAAAGAATGAGTTTGTCTGGAAGCCAGAACATGAACAAATAAGATAAAAAGTTGTTTCTATCCTTACACAGGAGTCAGTCTTAGTTATTTTTGACCGAATTACATACTTATGCAAGTGCTCGTGGATACGGTGCCATCTCTATATATATAAAAGAGTTTGTCCTGATTGTCTACATTGCCACAGCCAAAACGAAAAGAGCTAGATGGCTGAAATTTTCACAAAATATTCCATGCAGGTAGAAGGTGAGCACTAAGAACGGAATTTTATTTTGGACAACTCCTTCGTGTACCTCCCATACATCCTGGAGCACTTTGACCCATTCCACTGCTGGCGCCTAATTGTCGCACAAGGTGAGGGTTTGATCGCGAGCGAGTTTACAAAAACAAAACAAGTTCGCAGTGACGCCTTCGCGTCGCACAACCAAAGTCATAAAA
The DNA here is from genome assembly GCA_018152825.1 of Scaptomyza hsui. Lineage (NCBI taxonomy): Eukaryota > Metazoa > Arthropoda > Insecta > Diptera > Drosophilidae > Scaptomyza > Scaptomyza hsui. The sequence continues at coordinate 3,283,550 of JAECXO010000301.1, forward strand.
AAAAGGTTCGTACACTTGCAAAAAAAAAAAACGGATTTCCGCTTCTTAATGAATAAGTGCATACACAAATAAGTGAATAATGCGCTTGAAAATTTAAATTTCATAATTTTATGTACATGTATCGCTTCGCACAGTGCACAATTTTTCTCTTCAGATTTGTGTGCCTTTGACAATTGATTTACGACCCAATTAGCGTTTGTTGTTGTAAGTGTTGTTGTTGGTCCCGCACTGCTACTTTTTGTTGGTATCTTTGATTTAAAACTAATCAATTTAAACTAAACTTGGTGCGTCTAGAAAAATTTTTCACACCAGAATGTGTTATGGGGGTGGTTTTACCTACTTGCTAATTATCAAACTTAGACAAAACGTAACACATAAACACATACATACATAGAAACACAAGAAATTTTAGTTTTGATCAACCATTTGCCATTGTTTTGATATAATTTTAGAGCTGACATTTGTAACTTTGGTTGGTGTTGCAAATCCACATATGTAAGTACATACATATGTAAGAAAATTGTTGTTGAACATATATGTATATTAACAAATGCCAATGCAAATATAAATGCATGCATACATTGTTGACTTCTGAAGCAAGCTAAAAGAAACCAAAAAATGTTCAACAAATATATTCCGTGCAATAACAAACACACTAACAAATAGAAAAGAAAATTTAATTTTAAATATATGCAAAGTGGCTTACATATGTATGTACATACATGTAATTGTATTTGTTCTTATATATCGCGAAAATAAATTATCTCGAACACCTTTGTATAGGGGTGGATTTGCCTACTTGCTGCTTATACACTAACATTATTGATATACAATTTCGAACAAGCAAAGGGCGTTCACATAGGTTTGTATACAAATCTATGCATGCCTGCGTCGTACGTGTGAATTCGTCCCAAACCCAAAGAGCCGCTTAAGACTTAACAGAGCGCGCGCGTCGCTCTTTTGAACAACGCTAGATATCAAATAATTTGAAATCTCGCTCCGATCATGCGCATTTGTTGCTGCCCATATTATGTGCGCGCTCTGCATGTCAATCATAAAGTTTAATAACCCTACCTTCTCCGCACACACTAAAGCCCAATTTCTCAATGTCCGGTTAGTCAACACATTCTGTTGAGTATATCACGGTGTTTAGAATTGTACTAGTTTTTATTCTTCTGAGTCAGGGTTTTTATACCCTGGCTCATGCGTAAAATCAACCCTTAACTCTAGCTTATCTATCGCTGAGTTTGTAAGTCTCAGCGTTGGTCTTAACATATTCTTATCCTATCGCTGAGTTTGTAAGGTTCAGCGTTCATCTGGCTATTTTTAGAGTACAAACATGTGCCTTATTTATCAGTTAGCCTAACTGCTACCTGCTAGTGCGCACAACAGATGTTCACACTCTTATTGCATACATGTATATATATTTGTATTTAAGAATATTATGTTCATGCTTGAACATTCTGCGGGGGGCCAGATGTATTGACAGTCACCAATTGCTGCCTGTTCGTCGGTACTTGTCTTCTTTTGAGGCACCGTTTGTTCATGTTATCAAAATTCCGCTTTGCCTGGGACAACTGCTTCGCCTGCTGCTGCTGCCAAGCCTCGTTCAGCTTAAGCCTTTTTATTGTTGAAGCCTGCGTCAGCGTCTGCCACGTCATCACGATCTTTAGCAAGCGAGTGTTAATTTGATCTGCAGCATAGTGCTTCCTCTCGATCAACTCACTGCCTTCTTTGATGATGTCGTCAATGCGCGATCTTACAGAGTTAAGCTCGCGTTCAAAGTGGTGGTACTTCTGCAGATGGCTATTCAGATTTATCGGAACCTTATTTCCGATGTCGTCGGAAGTGAACTTCAGTTTCTTGTCAACCCAGACCATGACTTTGTTGCAGTCCGACTTAAAGTTCTGGTAGCGATTGGACTCCTTCAGCAACTGGGGGCGCCTTGACGACTTTTCCTTCAGTGTATCCAGTTTCTCCTGGGATTTCTCATTGCCGTATTTAGCGGTCACCTGGAATCCGTTCTCGCTCCCAACAATCTTGCACTTGCGCTTCTGATGACGTTTCAGCAGCGTCTCCGCGCCAGCCTCATGTGTTTCCGGTTTCGAAAATCCTTTGTGTGTATCCTGGCAAACCGTTGTAGTTGCGTTGATAACTTTGTGTTTCGATATTTTGCCGGAAATTATCCATCCCAGTTCCGTCTCTTGTCCTAGAGTTTTCTTGATCTTTTTAAACTTTCCCAACATAATTTTCGGGAGCAGATCAACGCCAATGATGACATCTATTCGACTGCACTCGTAGAAATATGGGTCTGCTAGCTCGCAGCCCATCCAATCCTTATAGACATCCATGTCAATTTTCTTGCTCGGCAGAGCTTTCTGAAGTTTTGGCATAACAATTGCCTCCGTTGTGGTAATGAATTCGCTTTTCATCCTTGGTTTAATTGTTAAGCAAACGCTACTTCTTGAAGATTCAACCTTTTGAGAAATTCCTTGAACTTCAACATTACTTCTTATTAGCTGAAGTTTAAGTTTTTGAGCTGCTTCTTCAGAAATCATTGTTCTTTGAGAGCCTCCATCTATTAGGGCTCTTAGTTGCTCAAAGTTTCCAGATATATTTTTGATCCGGATAAGCGCAGTGGCTAGCAATGTATCTTGCCCCTTTGTTAGTTTAAGGCTATTGCTGATGACGGTCTCCTTTTGATTTGCATGCTCATGAAGCAAATTGTTGTGTGCTTTATGGCATCGATTGCAGGTCCAATCCTTGTTGCAATCTTTGATGCAATGAGTTCCCAAACATTTAAAGCATAATGAGTTGTTAAATACAAACTGCTTGCGATTTTTAACAGGCTCGGCTCCAAACTCCTGGCATCTCGTTATATCATGGCCATCCAGTTGGCAATAACGGCATCTTTTATTGCTCGTTTTCTTGGCTTCTGTCTGAATGGCATGTTTTTGTACTGAATCTATTGAGTTGTATAGTTGCTCAATAAACTCCAGCACATCGGACAAAGACTGAATTTCCCTAGCCTTCTTTACATGTTGCTCGTACAGTTGTAGGGCTTCTGTTGAAAATTGTCGCAGCAGAATTTGAGCGAATAAAACATCAGCATCATTAGAAATTTGACCTTTTTCTTTAATGATGTAGATGCACTCAGTCGCTGTGTCCAAGAACTTGCGGATACTGCCTTCATCATTGTTCTTCAGCAGTTCCAAGTCCAGCAGCTGGTTTACGCAGTTAGCAAATATTTTGCGCGTATTCTCGTAGCGTCTGCATATTAGCTCCCACGCTGCGCTGTAGCTAGCTGCTGATCCTATTAGTAAATGGCCGACGACCGTTTTAGCTTCTCCTTTGAGGCAAGATTTCAGGTAGTTCAGCTTTCTTGTGTCGCTGATATCCTTCCTGTTGTGAATAACCTCGGAGAACAGCTCGAAGAATGTTGGCCACTCTGTGGGACTTCCATTGAAGTGAGGAAGATCCACTTTCGGTAGCTCTGGAACTTCGTCTTTAATTCGGTGCATGTCACTTATTTTTCTGTTCAATTTCTTTGAAAGAACGTCTACACTGCACTCTAGATCATCGATCTCGTCGACGTCAAATGCATACTTTTCATAACCTTCCTCTAATTCGGTAAGCGTTGATTGTACCTTGTTCCAAAGGAAGTTAAGTTTGTGTTTAAGATCATTTATATCTTCCTGGTTGCTGAATTCTAGGCAGGCATTCACTTTATTAATGTGCTGCCTTACCTTCTGTGCTCTTTTGTCCACAAGACCTACCAATATGTCCATTGGGCTTGGGCTCCGTTGAGAAAACATTTCAACTTTCTCGTGAACATGTTTTCCTTTGGACGTCCCAGGTAGCATTTTCACATCAGTTTCTATAACTGACGTTTGTTGGCCGCTCGTCTTGGCTTGGTCGGCAACTTCGACCTTCATCAGGGACTCTTTATAGGTCCTGATGTTTGCCATTGTAACATCATATATTTTTCCAGTAAAATATTGATGATCGACGACTCCAATTTTCATCAGCATTCCATGATTGGCAGTGAATTCTGCTGCCAAATTATCAATAGCTGATTCTGCTTCCTTTTTTTCAATTGCCCGCTGGACTGCCTCATATATCTCCGCTTGCTTCTTCAACAGTTGCAGAGTTTGTGCTGACAGCATCTTGTATGTTTCTTTTTTTTTTTATTTTATTTGGCTTAACCCGTTGGAGGTGTTTTTGTCTTGATCGCCTGGTTGATCGTACTGTGCCTCTACTCACAGCTTGAGTTGGTTAGCCAAAGAAAAATTTGTATAAAGCACTGTATTTTAACACTTTCTGTTATTAAATGCCACAGAAACGCACAAAAGACGCACAGGTTATTGAACGATCAAAACGTTGATCATCCGGCTCGAAGGACCAAAATGTTGAGTATATCACGGTGTTTTGAATTGTACTAGTTTTTATTCTTCTGAGTCAGGGTTTTTATACCCTGGCTCATGCGTAAAATCAACCCTTAACTCTAGCTTATCTATCGCTGAGTTTGTAAGTCTCAGCGTTGGTCTTAACATATTCTTATCCTATCGCTGAGTTTGTAAGGTTCAGCGTTCATCTGGCTATTTTTAGAGTACAAACATGTGCCTTATTTATCAGTTAGCCTAACTGCTACCTGCTAGTGCGCACAACAGATGTTCACACTCTTATTGCATACATGTATATATTTTTGTATTTAAGAATATTATGTTCATGCTTGAACACATTCTAAGTTTAGTCGAATTTGAGTTTCTCAATGTTTGGTTAGCACTCACTTATCCGATGAATGGAGGTCCGGTTCCTACTTATACCGATGCTAAGTAACGATATATAAATATAAATACAATCATCGTAAGGCGAACAGCTGACTCAAGCTGACACTTGCATTGTTTATTTTTTTTTTTATGAAACAAATTTTTAAAATGCTTCTAGGTTCACATGAACATACACATGCACACACACATTGATATGCGTTGCTAGAAAAGTAACAAAATCCCAAATCACTTGAGAGCCACCAAAAACTGAAAAAATATGCATGCGCACATACACACACACATGTATATGTGTGTTTAGGTATACATTCGCCCTAATGATTTTTGCTTCATTTGAGCTCGGAGCCACTAAATACAGAAAACATGCACATGTGTTGTTGTTGTTCGCATTCTGCTGCTGCTGCCCCCTTCCACAATATACAGCCGCTCAGAGCAAACAGCATACAGAAACATACATACATATGTATATACACCTAACGGCGATCTTGCCGCTGACATACAGACGTATACACAGCAAATTGCTGGCACTCCGTCTGTACCGAGTCAAGCGCTGGCGCATGAATGACTTGCACTTTCTTAAGGCCTAACCAAACGATACTTACGTGCTTAAAGCATCGAAGCAAGCAAAGTTTCAACATATGCAACGTCTAGTATCCGCCCAAACGTTGCTTACGCACGGTTTCGCTCGGTTTTTTTTTAACGAATGCTTATACGCCTTTAGCAAAAGTACACTGAAATGAAACTATGCTTAAATGCTTAGTGCTATAGAGTTGTCGCTGTTTTTTATTATTTGGAAAAAATTTTAAAAAAAATTGTTTATTGTTTATAAATACATAGATATAATAGACTAGATCTATAAAAAATCTAATCTTTATTTTTAACATAACATTACATTATATTTTAACATTTATTATAAATGGAATAAAAACAGAACACATGGCAACAATGTACCACTGCTTCTGTCATATGGTTTGTTTACATTTTGTTATTTTGTTATCAGAAAGAAAGAAGAAGAAGATACTAAGCACTTAAGCAACGTATGGGTTAAGACGTTGATGCTTAATGCGTAAGCATGCTTTTCGTTCAGTTTTGCTTCGATGCTTTAAGCACGTAAGCATCGTTTGGTTAGGCCTTAAGCTACGCAAATGGTCTGCAAAATTTGCGTTCGGCGCGCTGCTTTCAGCAGCCGAATGCTGGTGGCTCCTCCGCAACGCATTTTTTTGGCAGTTGGGCAGTTGCTTAATGGTTTTATCGTTACCCATTATTTCAACCCCCATTTTTACATTTTCCAAGTTCGAGCTTTTTTTGTAATCCATTCCATGTGTATATCGGAAACGGAAATAGTTATCGAAAATCGGAAACAAACTTGTACTGCCTAGGACTCAGATGAGCTTATGTGCAAAATCTAAAGTCTCTAGCTCTTATAGTCTCTGAGATCGACGCGTTCATACATACGGACGGACGGACTGACAGACGGACATGGCTACATCGACTCGGCTGTTGATGCTGATCAAGAATATATATTCATTATAGGGTCGGATATGCTTCCTTCTGCCTCTTACATACTTTTGCACAAAACCCTTAAGCCTTTTTACAAATTTTATGGGTTCGGGGTATACAAATAATAACAATAATGAATCCTGACAGTGTTTCCGCACAAACCCCGAGTATTGCTGATGGAGTTAGGCAAGTAAAGATTTTATACAGACAATGAGGGTGTTCAACAGCTCGTTTCTTCGTTTCATGTTTCATAGTTGAAGCGTCCGGCAACAACAAATTATCTTTCTTACATAGAAAATATCCTTGAAACCATGAAACACCCCAGCCTATGTATACAAAAATTGTTTCATGTTTCATGAAAGTGAAGATATGAAGAGCACGATATTTAATCGATATTTGCTATCGATGCATAGCGATGTTCCGTATTTTTCAGTATATTTGGTGTATTTTTGTGAAGAAAAGTATGAAAACAACTGATTAATGGCCGCCGCAAGCAAGAGTAATTTTAACTGGTTTTGTTTGATAAAATAAACTAGTAATCATCTCATTTATAACTATAGAATCCACAATTATTTAGAAGCGCAAGACTCCCAAACATATATTTAAAGCTTTTAAATGACATTTTTTTCTTAACACAGGCAGCTGTAGCGCAGTCACCGAAAATATGAAACGCATTGAATCACAAAATGCCGTTCACGAGCTACGCGTTTCAAGCATGAAACATGAAACGATGAAACGGAGCTGTTGAACACCGCTAATAATAAATGCTTATGTATTTTTAGCAAGTACGCATTATAACCTCTCTTTACTGTTGTGCTAACCAAGTCATACGCGTTATAATCTCTCCATTATTTTGTGTTTGGCAAGTGGTGGAGTCGCAACTCCACCAATATATCACAACATACATAATACGACCAATCTTGTCACACCCATGGACCAATTAACTAACAAGACTGGAAATAAGCATAGATTAATGAACCTAACATAGATTGGAAATTAGCAGAGCTGAGTTAACAGCCCTGTTAAGTTATACGCATGAAAACCAGCTCGTCTGACTTAACGAAAAACTGCTTTACTCCTCAGCGCTGCTATGCTGACTTTCCGCGTCGTCCCGCCATTTCTGATATGTTTTTGCCATTGTTTTGTTTTGATTATTGATAGCTGCTATTGAATTTCGCTTTGAGATATATGAGCGCTGACATGCATACATACTAGCACATCTGACAGTATGTATGCATTTGAGCACACAGCGTTTGCTTTGAATTTTGCTGTTTTGCTTATTCTTGCGAGCTGAGTCTGTTTCTTTATGCGAAAAAAAAGGGTATAGTAGTTGTGTACAAAAGTATGTAACAGGCGGAAGTAAGCAGCTCTGACCCCATATAAGATATATATTCTTGATCTGTCTGTCCATCAGAATGAACACATCGACCTTGGTGAAAAGCACTTAATAAGCAAGTAAGAAGGCTCTAGTCGAGATTTCCCGAATAGGAGATACCCCGAACCCTATACTTAACGCGTACAGTCATTGTCTGTATGCATCTGTGACTAAACTTCTTCGATATCTCTGTTGTTTCTTAACCGATTTCGATGAAATTTTCAGAAAAGTTCTATCGTTACCTATTTATATATATATTCGATGTTTTTATGTTATCGCTCACATGTGTATATCGGAAACGGAAAAAGTTATCGAAAATCGGAAACAAACTTGTACTGCCTAGAACTTAGATGAGCTTATGTTCAAAATCGGAAGTCTCTAGCTCTTATAGTCTCTGAGATCGACGCGTTCATACATACAGACAGACGGACAGACGGACATGGCTATATCGACTCGGCTGTTGATGCTGATCAAGAATATATATACTTTATAGGGTCGGAGATGCTTCCTTCTGTCTGTTACATACTTTTGCACAAAACCATTATACCCCTTTTACCCATTTCATGGGTTCGGGGTATAAAAATATTGAAAATCTATGTTAAGTTATCATTCATCGAAATCGGTTGAGAAACAGTGTAGATATCGAAGACTGAAGTTGAGTCACATACTACACAAAAAATGAGTGTACTGTATAATTATAAGTTCAGGGTATATTCATGTCGGGAACTAGAGCGGCGATTGTGGTTTACGAACCATAACGGGTTCATTTTGCTACTTTTTAAATTGGCGCACAAGCTGATGTTATGATCGCGAGCGAATACATACATACATGCATTGAAAATAAGAAAAACACAACTAGACGCACGAAATGCAAGAAGAAAAACTACCCTGTGTCCCAATATTCAGTTATGGTCCATAATATCACGAATATATATTTGCATGATAAAGACAATTTACAATGTATGTGCTTGTATTTAAAGCTACATATCTTGGGTATAGTAACTCAATTACGAAAAGTTAGCTTTAGTCTAAACTACCCTCTTGTGTTAAGCAGCACCAAGCAAAATGAAGCAATAGGTAAAACGCAACAAGAAAAGCGAATACACAAGTGCATACATACAAGAACGGCGCATAGTATGTATGTATGTAGGAATATGATCGGGCACAGCGTGTGTGTTGTTATTGTAAAATTTTGTGTACTTGCATGTGTGTACCCATCGATAGTAAAACCAAGCCATGAATGTTCTAGCCAGGAAAATCTTGACTAGGAGATACCCTTTACCCTATATTTAAAGCGAGCTATACATAAAGACCAACGGATGCACATGGCTATATCGGCTTGGTTGTTTATAAGGAATGTGTTTGGCAATTTAATAAATTTAGATAAGTTTTTTAAATACCAAATAACGATAATTTTAGCGGTAGTTAAAGCTTTACATTAAGTCATATTTACTATGTTTTTTTTTAAAATAGAAACGCGCTTACTAATTGCCAAAACACAAGTAAACATATATTATGTATACCATATTTAAGTATCTTGTGTTTATTTATTTAATTGCGCAAAATTCGTTCAAAGTTATACTACCCTCCTACCTAGGGTAGCAGCAAGATTGAAGCAAAACTCTTAAATGGCAAAACTCGAGTTCTGTAACAACAACAAGATAAATGAAGAAAGGCAGCGTTTAATTATGTCTTACGCATCGCACCATTTGCAATCAAAACAAAAGCCAAAAACAATAATGGCCGACTTTTGCTTATTATTTATCCGTTTATCCAGAAACAGCTGATGATGAACAAACCGGCAGACTAGATAAGCAAGCAGTTTTTTCGCTAAGAGTTACTTTTCCTCAACCGAAGCTCATCTGATGCGTATTAATGTTTTCTGTTAAAGTTACCGGCGCTTATTACATATCTATGTTAGGTTTATTTGTCTATGGAAATAAGCACTGCTATGCACTGTTAACTAACATTCTGCGTGGTCGGCGTGCCGACAGGGGAAAATTGAAATTCTTCGTTGTTTCGTCGATTCTCGGCGACAACCAGCGGCCATTATTGTTTAGGTTTTTGTTTTGATTGCAAAGTGTGCGATGCGCGAGACAAAGATTGCTTGTTGCCCTTTTTCATTTCTATGGTTGTTGTTACAGAATTTGAGTTTTGCAATTTTAGAGTTTTGCTTCGATTTGCTTGCTGCTGCCTTAGATGGAAGGGTAGCTCACATTTCATATTAACTTTGCGATTGTAATTAGGTAAATGCAAGAACCTTAGATATGATTTCCAAATATTATGATTACTAGTATTTCGGATATATGGAAGGGCATTTTACATTACTTAATTCAAAACTAGTATAAATTCTAACTAAAAGGTATTTTGTTAACTAAAGCTAAGCATAAGTATTCATAATACTACACGTATGTACTAGTAATTATATTGACTAGCTGTGAATATTTCAATAAAGGGTATTAAAGATTTGCGCAGTTTGTGCGTCTCAACCACAGCACCAGCACATGTGTCGGTGCTTGTCTTGTTGCGTTTTGCCTATTGCTTCAATCCGCTTGCTGCTGCGTAACACAGGAGGGTAGTATAGACTAAAGTTAACTTTTCGTTAATAAATAACTAACAAGCTATATAGCTCTAATTACAAGCACACATATAATCAATTGTCTATATCTTGAAAATATATATTTGTGATTTCATGGACTATAACTGAATATTGGGGCACAGGGTAGTTTTTCTTCGGGCATTTTGTGCCTCTTGTTGTGTTTTGCTTATTTTCAATTCATGGATGTATGTATTCGCTCGCGATCATACCCTCGCCAATTCGAAAAGTAGCGGAATAACCCGGCAAGGTTTGTGTGCCACCATAGCAGCTCTAGTTCCCGACTAAAATATACCCTTAACTTATAATTATACAGTACAGTCATTTTTTGTGTAGTATGTGACTTAACTTCAGTCTTCGATATCTACACTGTTTCTTAACCGATTTCGATGAATGATAAGTTGTCACAGATTTTCAATATTTTGCAAAAAGTGCTTGTCTCCAAGATCGATACTTCCGCCTGATACATACTTTTGCACAAAACCATTATACCCTTCTTCGCAAAAAGAAACAAACTCAGTTCGCGAAATGGCGGCGAACCTCAAAGTATAAGCAATGAAGCAAAAATCAAAACATAAGCAGCTGGTCTGCGTTGAGGGAAATTACATGCTCTCGCTACTTTGCCCGACCCTAAGCGCATAACTAAACTCCCAGAAGCGTATAAGACTCGCGAGTTCTGGTTACCTCTCTTTCTGTTAAATACTTTTTGTATACTACTCTCTTCTGTTACGCAGCAGCAAGCGGATTGAAGCAATAGGCAAAACGTAACAAGACAAGCGTATACATATGTGCTGGTTGTCGTTGCTGAGACGCACAAACTGCGCAGATCTTAAATACCCTTATTATTATTATTATTAATACTAGTATTGAATTAAGTAATGTAAAATGCCCTTCCATATATTCAAAATACTAGTAAGCATAATATCTAAGGTTCTTGCATTTATCTAATCAAAAATGCAAAGTTAATATGAAATGTTAGCTACCATCCCATCTAAGGCAGCAGCAACAAATCAAAGCAAAACTCTAAAATTGCAAAACTCTAAAATTGCAAAACTCAAGTTCTGTAACAACATCAAGAGAAATGAAAAAGGGCAACAAGTAATCTTTGTCTCGCTCATCGCACACTTTGCAATCAAAACAAAAACCTAAACAATACAAAAACCTAACATCACAGAAATGCTTTTCTTTCGTTGGTGACGGTTGAGTTTCTGTGTGATCCATGGAATTTATAGCTTTGTGAGTGTTTAAACTGTGTTTTATTTAGTATTATTGTGCTAAACAATTGTAACAGTGATTGTCATTGTACTTTGTATGTATTTACGTGTGCATATTCCTATTTTCGTTTATAAAATTGATTATATTTGCAGTGCCTAAACACACGTTTCTGTGTTTTTATCTACTAAAACAAAATACCTATTTAAGCGCTCTTGCTCTCTCACGCTCTTATACCACGCACTTGCGGTTTTATTAGCCTACGCTCTGACGTTCTCCAACGTAAGCGCTCTCCCTCTTGTTGTCCGTTATATTGCGCTCATTGCACGTGTACCCTACTTTTCTTTGCTCAAGCATATTATTTTGCACACTTCTAAACATTTTTAATTTTTTTTACATTTTTCTTTAAACATGTTTGCCTGCTGCAGCAAAAGTTGTAAGATTGTTGGTGGATCCACCCAAGACTTTATTTTATGTAGGGCGTGTGATAACATGATTCACATGAAATGTGCTAATTTCAATGCCAAAATCAGGGACAGCTTAGCAGCTGATTCTGGTCTTAAGTGGTATTGCCACACCTGCAATGAGATAGAGAAGGAACAGTCAAAGTTTATGAGGCAGACCTTCAATTATTTCAAAGTTGTCCGAAATACGCTTCGTGGCAGTATTAAAGAGTTGGAAGACCACATTAATACTGCTAAAACGTTAAATGACTCGCCGAAGCGCAAAAAGACTTCGGGCTCTTATCCGCTTACAGTCCCGCTGGTGTTGCCCCCCAAGCCTCTTCTGCCGGCTACTGCCTCTACCCCTGCTGCCACATCCAAGCCTCCCCTAGCGGATATTGTTTGTACCCCTACGCCTGCTGCCAGCCCGTTAATGGTATTTAACTCACCGGCAACTAACCCGGTGTTACCTAAAACTAATGTTCTTCCCGTAGATCCCTGTGGTTCAACCGATAGTCAGCCTACTGATTCTACGTTAGGTGCAACCCTTAAGCCCATTAGGGTTGTACCTCAGAGTAAATTTGTTTTTGTTTCTAGACTCGCTTCCGATAATTCTGCGGAAGATGTAAGCGCCTATATAAAAGGTAAAATTGATTCCCCGCGAATTGTTGTCGACAAATTTAAATTCAAGCTCGCCCGCGATATATCGTCCTTTAAGCTGAGTGTTCCGCCGGAACTTTTCTCAACGATTTGTTCTGAAAAGTTTTGGCCGCCACACATCATAGTGAAGGAGTACGTCAGTAAGCGAAGTAATAATAATAACAATGTAGTAGTGCTCCGCCTGTTGCATCCACTTTCGTAGCAAAAAACTAACACAGTTGATTACCTCCCTCTTACTGGGTTATCAGAATGTTAGAGGCTTTGTAGTAAACTTAGTACTTTGTACCTTAATAGTCATTCTTTTCCCTTTCATGTCGTTGCCTTCACCGAAACGTGGTTAAGACAAGACATACTTAATTCTGAAATATTATCAAACATATTCTGCATCTATAGAAAAGACCGTACTTTGCGCCGTGGTGGCGGGGTGCTCATTGATGATGTGGACTTTCCCTCTGAAACAGTAATTTTAGGTGGTTCTATGGATATAGAGTTTTTTGCTGTTAAGTTAAATATTAATGGTGCTGGTATTTACATTAATGTTCTTATATACAACCTTTATCTGACACCTCTGTTTACAGTGAACATTTGTCAGCAATACTTTCCATTTCTTCTATGCTTTCTGATCGTGATATTCTCGTGGTTCTTGGTGATTTTAATATTGCTGATGCTATTTGGATTTCAAGTCCGGACTCAAGCGTCTTGACCCCCATGGTGCAGAATGATTTTCTGATTGGTTTGTTTGGTATGTCATTGAGTCAAATCAATGGTATTCCGAATTCTCTTGGTAGAATGCTTGATTTGGTATTTGTTTTGGATCCATCCACTCTATCTGTGTCAAGATCCCTTCCCATATCTACTCCTGAAGACTTATACCACCCGACGTTGGAGGTGTTGATCACTTTGCCTGCCTGTGCCGTACGCCAGTGTAGAGAACCATTCAGACGAGTACGTCAATTTCGAAAAACCGAATTTGAGAAACTTACCCGGCTCTTAGCACTGGCTGACTGGTCGTCCCTCTATGGTTCTGAGGACTTGGATACGGCAATCAGTATTTTTTATAGAGCCTTAGACAATTTATTCGACATGTGTGTCCCTTTTGGTAGGCCAAGAAGGAAAAACAAACCTGCGTGGTTTACACGAGAGCTGACAGCCCTTAAAAATCTAAAATCTAAGCTTTATAAGAGTTTCAGAAAATCTGGCTCTTCTGTTTATTACTCATCATACTTGATTGCGCGTTCCAGTTTTTCAGTCATGAATAATTCATGTTATAAAAATTACCTAAGTCGGTGCAGACTAGAGTTTCTGCAAGATCCTAAGAGGTTCTATGACTTCGTTAATGCGAAGCGAAAGTATTCAAAACTTCCATCTAATTTATCTTTTGAAAACATCGGCCAATTCGGATCAGGCCATTGCCGATTTATTTGCCGAATTTTTTCAAACAACATACCGTTCATTTGATAATCAGGTGGATCTGCCTTACCCGTATCAGGTTGATGCCTCTAATTGCATTTTTGACCCAAGTATCACGGAGTGTTCATTACTACGTGATCTTCATGGTATTAAGCCTGTATTTTCCCCGTGACCTGACGGTGTACCAAGCTGTGTGCTTAAGTACTGTGCTGATGGTCTCTTAACGCCTTTGCATAAATTGTTGAATTTGTCTATTGAGAAATGTTCATTTCCTAATATCTGGAAAGAATCATTTATTATTTCGCTCCATAAAAAAGGAGACAAGTCTAATGTTCAAAATTATAGGGGTATATCCAAATTGCTTGCTATACCAAAAATGTTTGAGAAATTAATAACTTCTCACTTACAACATTTTTGCAGATCTTTAATTTCATCGTGCCAGCATGGATTCATGAAACAAAGATCTTCTACCACTAGCCTGTTAGAATTTACTTCACTAGTTGTTAATGGCTTTCAAAATAAAATGCAAACAGATGTTATTTACACTGATTTCAGCAAGGCATTTGACTCGGTTAATCACTACCTTTTACTTCATAAACTTCAACTTTTAGGTTTTCCAAGCAATCTTATTCGGTAGATAAGGGAACATTAAATTCATAGAACACAGAGAGTCAGTTTAAATGGCGCTGTCTCTAAGGTGGTTCATGTCACTTCAGGTGTTCCGCAAGGAAGTTACCTTGGACCTTTATTATTTACACTTTTCATCAATGACCTTCCATCTGTTATTGACCACTCTCGAGTGCTGATATATGCTGACGATGTAAAATTATGCATGTCGGGCACTGCTCTGTTGTCTGCTCAAAAATTACAAACTGATTTAGATAATTTTCAAAAGTGGTGTCGTGTTAACTTACTAAATCTTAATTGCAATAAATGTAAAGTCATGTCTTTTTATAGACCCTGCCTTTTTCAAATATATATTTTCTTGATGGTAGCCCACTCGATCGCATTGAATGGGTTGATGATTTAAGTATCCTTTTTGATACAAAACTTAAATTTCACAAGCATATCTCTTCAGTTGCAAATCGAGCCTCTAGTACCTTGGGGTTCATTGAGCGCTGGTCGAAAGAATTTGACGATCCCTACATAACCAAAACACTTTATACGTCTCTGGTACGTCCTATTCTTGAATATGGATCTTGTATCTGGTATCCCAAATACAGGATTCACCAGGAAAGAATAGAATCAGTACAAAAACCATTTTTGCTCTTTGCCCTTAGGAGATTTAACTGGGATACTAACATTAACCTACCTTCCTACCACAGTAGACTTTTACTAATAAATCTTCCTTCAATTGCTGATCGCAGAACATTGCTTAGTGTGGTCTTTTTACACAAGCTAATAAATGGTGAAATTGATTCCTCGGAATTTATTAGCCAAATTAGTTTTGCTGTTCCGATCAGGAGGACAAGGAATTTTCTACCCATTGCTCTTCAAGCTTGTCACTCTAACTATGCTATTCATAACCCCTTTCGGATTTTATGTTCAAACTATAACGAATTTTCCCACTTAATTAACGGTG
This sequence comes from Scaptomyza hsui, assembly GCA_018152825.1. NCBI lineage: Eukaryota > Metazoa > Arthropoda > Insecta > Diptera > Drosophilidae > Scaptomyza > Scaptomyza hsui. The sequence goes on from JAECXO010000301.1 coordinate 3,299,115, forward strand.
GCACTAGTAGTCTAGTAGTTCCCTTAAAAAGTTAGTCTTATATCATTTGTCTACTTTTTCGCGATCTTCGTAACCGTACGCTATGCGGTGTGCCCCTCGGTCGGTTGGACGGGAGGTTGGTTGCTTTTTGCTTGGGTCCGCGCGTTAACAAGCCGGTGCTTGGTGCGTTTTCTTTGCCTAGGTGTCCACAACACCATGCATACACACAAAGACCGGCCAGACTACGCTTTGAAAGTCATCCGCCGTTTTTTATTTTAAAATAACTTATTATACAGTAGAGACTCGCAAAAGTTAAGTAGTTTGTTTTTGGGGCACTTAGCTTTTACGAATTCTTAACTTTTTGGAGATTTCTACTACTAAACTTCAAAAAGGGCGACATATGCACCTTAAAACTACAAAACGAATCCTTTTAATTTTAAATAAGTTAATGTGTATTTACTAATTTTTTATTTACTTTTTTTCATTTTGTTAAAAAGTTTAATGATAATAAAGAATAAAATTTGCTTAAGATCCGGTGAAGCAATGAGTAACCTTTTTTTGTTGAGTGTATTTACTGCGCATATTGCATCGTTGCAAAGAGAATATATTTAAGTAGAGCGAACGTCCCGCTCTTTAGAAAACTGCTTGCTGAAAAGGAGGGCGGCTTAGGACGAACTTAATTTAAGCCCACTAGTATTGGATTTAACCCAATCAATTGTTTCTTTGTTGAAGAACATTTTGACATATGGTTGGTAAAGAACATAATTTAAATTTACTAACCATTTGTTCAAAGATTATTTAGAACTGTCAATGAGAGAAGAAATAAATTAAATTTTTGTTCGGCGGTGCCTTACCTCTTAGCGTTGTAGATACAGTTAAACCTTAACATTAAACACAAAAAAAAAAAAAAAAAAAAAAAAAACCCCAACACAAAAAAATTAAGGCGAGACCCGGAAGTTAAATAAAATAATTTTTTTTGTTTTTTTCTAATTTTTTATGAAATTATATAAATAACAAGTGAAAACGTTGCAGTTGGACGCAACCGACTGCGGAATACTTTGATACCAGTAAAAGAACGGATGGTAAGGAGTCTGCTTGCAAAGGAGTGGGACGGATGGTAAACATCGCCAGCTATCATGTTACCAAATTTTATGACTTTACCTCAAAAACTGTGGAAGATGACTTAACTTCCAAATTTAAAAGGTGGGCGGCAGAGATGGGTGTGGCATCCAAATTTTTCAATCAAATGTTTTTAACTGTCACCATCTATATTCATACCAAGTTTGGTAGCTCTAGCTCAAAAACTGTTAGAGATATAGCCGATTTTGATTTTATAAGGCGGGTGGCTTGGGTGGGCGTGGCATCCAAAATTTTGATGCAGATCTTTGGTAGATGTTGCCTTGTACCTTTCTACTGAATTTAAGGGCTCTAGCTTAAAAACTGTAAGAGATATCGAAATTTCGGATATTATATGGTGGGCGGCAGAGATGGGTGTGGCATCCGAATTTTGGAATCAAATGTTTTTAACTGTCACCATCTATATTCATACTAAGTTTGGTGGCTCTAGCTCAAAAGCTGTTAGAGATATAGACGATTCCGATTTTATAAGGCGGGTGGCTTGGGTGGGCGTGGAATCCACAATTTTGATGCAGATCTTTGGTAGATGTTGCCTTCTATCTTGCTACCGAATTTGGGGGCTCAAGCTTAAAAACTGTAAGGGATATCGAAATTTCCGATTTTAAAAGGTGGGCGGCAGAGGTGGGCGTGGCATCCAAATTTTTGATGCAGATCTTTTGTATATGTCACCATATATCTTCCTTCCAAATTTGGTGACTCTGGTTAAAAAAATGTGGAAGATACACGCATAACCGTTTTCAATACAGCGGGGGGCGGAAGGTGTGGGCGTGGCAACCAAATTTTTGATGCAGTTTTTTGGGGCGTGGCATCCAAAATTTTGATGAATTTTTTTGGGGAACGTCAATATCTATCTTGACACAAAATTTGGTGGCCCAAAATATGTGAAAACTATAGGCGTTTCCAATTTCGAGGAGCAGGGATGATGGGGGCGGAAGGAGTGGGCGTGGCATCCAAAATTTTAATGCAGTTTTTTCAGGGACATGACTAGCTATCTGCGTGCAAAGTTTGGTAACTCTAGCTGTAAGAATGTGAGAAATATTTGGTTTTATCGGTTTTCAGTTATCGAATTTATCGATTTCCCAGCCTCCTAGTAGGCGTGGCACTCCAACCTTGACACTTTATCTGTTGCGCCTATAGACAAACATAATTGCAAAGTTTCAAGTCTCTAGCTTTATATAAAAATTATTCTGGCGTATGTCAAAAAAGTTCTGTCTCAAAATTAACACTTGGTTTAAACAAATTATGAAAACGACTATCGCGACCCAAATGTGTAAATGCCGATCGTCTCTCTCATGAGAGAGATTCCGTTATTTTGCATAAACATTTTATGTATGCGAGAGAGCGAATTCGGTATATTCATTTTCTATCGGTAAATTTAAGTATTTTGGTCTTACATTGAGCTTAAATCGGATTGAATCTTGGTATTTATTGTAGTACGTTAGACTTCTATTTAAGTACGTTCGACTTGATTTAAGTTCATTAGCCCGAAATTCGTTTTTGAAATGTTATCCCGCTTTCCAGATTAAACTGACACCGAAATTCTTAACCTTTTATATTTCTGTGTACATAGATGATTGAAAATAGGCAAAAGACATACTACACTTATGTCTTTATAATGACTAGGAGTGAATATTTTAATAATATTTGGATATCATATCTAAGGTTCTTGCATTTACCTAATCAAAATCGCAAAGTTAATATGAAATGTAAGCAACCCTTCCATCTAAGGCAGCAGCAAGCAAATCGAAGCAAAAATCTAAAATTGCAAAACTCAAATTCAGTAACAACAACCGTAGAAATGAAAAAGGGCAACAAGTAATCTTTGTCTCGCGCATCGCACACTTTGCAATCAAAACAAAAACCTAAACAATAATGGCCGCTTTAATTTTACTGGTACTTCTCTATGCACCAGTTGGTTATCGCCGAGTATGCGGGGGAAATCGACGAAACAACTGAACGAAGAAGCGCTCCGACCACGCAGAATGTTATTTAACATAGCATACCAGTGCTTATTTCCAGTCTTGTTAGTTAATTTGTCTATGGCACGTATGACGTACAAGTGTTGCAGATTTATGTGCAGCACAGTGTGTAATGGAAAACGACGTTACCTTAATCATAGCAGTCATATATGTCTCACCAAATAACATATTGATAGATATTCAGGAGTTCATTCATCGAGCGCTGCTAGAATATTCTAAAGACGTATCTCGAACGCTTAGCAGATACAACAAAAATTTAGATAATCTTCCACTCATTTTGGACGGTGGTTTTAACATCAACTTTAGTAATAAAAAATCAAAACCATTGCTACAGTTTCTAGAGGAAGAATTTGATTTAAGAATAAACAATAATCCAACAGTATCAACAACAAAATATAATACTACAATCGATGCAGTTTTTCAAGACATTTAAATAAAGTAGAATCCCAAACACATTTCTTGTTCCTATATATCTCCTTTATCTGACAACTCTGTTTACAGGGAAAATTTGTCAGCAATGCTTTCCATTTCTTTAATGCTTTCTGATCGTGATATTCTCGTGGTTCTTGGTGATTTTAATATTGCTGAGGCCTCCTGGATTTCAAGTCCGGACTCAAGCATTTTGACCCCCATGGTGCAGAATGATTTTCTGATTGGTTTGTTTGGTATGTCATTGAGTCAAATCAATGGTATTCCGAATTCTCGTAGTAGAATGCTTGATTTGGTATTTGTTTCGGATCCATCTACTCTATCTGTGTTAAGATCCCTTCCCATATCCACTCCCGAAGACTTTTAGCACCCGACGTTGGAGGTGTTGATCACTTTACCTGCCTACCATTCAGACGAGTACGTCAATTTTGGAAAACCGATTTTGTGAAACTTACCCGGCTCTTAGCACTGGCTGACTGGTCGTTCCTCTATGGTGCTGATGACTTGGATTCGGCAATCAATATTTTTTATAGCACTGTAGTATGCATGACAATCTGTCATATACCCACTATATTGCAGGGTATTTAACCTTCAGACTTACACCCGTTTTACACGATGAACTTTTCTGATGATTTATTTTTTCATTCTGTTTTAAAACTTCTTCGCAAATCTGCTCGCATTTACACGATGAACTTTTTAATTCAATTGATTCTTTGTAAATGCAACTCTGATTTAAATTTATTGTCGATAAACATACATTTCGCACCGAATTCAACAAGTTCTTTGGTCCAAAACATTTTTATTAATAATTTATAAGCCACAACAATGTATTTACTATTTGCGCTAATATTTGCTTGTGCGATATGTCGTATCGATAACATTATTATTCACATCAAACACTGTGCAACTCTGTATTTATATGCAATCGGAATAAGGCAAAGCAAAATGATAAAAATAAATCCCAACTACACAAGTCATGAAGCATTGCTTGCAGTTGTTACCCCTCTACGGGTCTTAGACCCGTTTTACACGATGAAGTTTTTGCTTCTGTAACATTCGCTTGTTGGCAAAGGGAGTAGAGGGGTAACAACTGCAAGCAATGCTTCATGACTTGTGTAGTTGGGATTTATTTTACTCATTGCATGTAAACACAGAGTTGCACAGTGTTTGATGTGAATAATAAAGTTATCGATACGAATTATCGCACAAGCAAATATTAGCGCAAATAGTAAATACATTGTTGTGGCTTATAAATTATTAATAAAAATGTTTTGGACCAAAGAACTTGTTGAATTCGGTGCGAAATGTATGTTCATCGCCAATAAATTTAAATCAGAGTTGCATTTACAAAGAATCAATTGAATTAAAAAGTTAATCGTGTAAATGCGCGCAGATTTGCGAAGATGTTTTAAAACAGAATGAGAAAATAAATCATCAAAAAAGTTCATCGTGTAAAACGGGTCATAGTAACACTTTGTTGCTATGTATATAAAAATATAACGCAACCACCCAAACGGTCAGCGCACTTGAAATCTGATCGGCCACTTATGAGCGGCATAGACCAATTAACATCAAGATTGGTAACCAGAGCTGTTCATGTTAAGGCCCTGTAAACAAAAACGCAAGACCGAAAAACCACTTCCCCTTTAACGAAACTTGCCGTTTTTGTTTTGACTTTGGCTTCGCTGTTTATTTTTGGTTCGTGTTTGTGTATTGCTCTGCGCATACACACGACACAGAGTATATGTATGTGTGTAAATGTATGGACGCACACAGAATGAATGAGCAGCGTATATGAAATGTATTGAATTATCAAATAAATTGCGCTATGAAATTAATAGTATGTTTATTGGCCTAAGTTGTGTATTATAATATAATAATATAATATATAATTATAGTTTATATTCAGTAAAAGAAGAATTTGCCGGCGGCAAAGCAAATATTTTTTACGTTTTTAAATGTTTTGCTTTAACGGCAGCACTTCTTCGACCCCGGGCTCAACACCGGGTTCAGATATTTTTTATAATATATATATTTATATTTTTTTCTTGAAACGCACTCGATTGCACTTATTTTCCATTTTTAAATGGATTTAACAATTTAAAGTTAATAAAATAATATGTGGGGTTTTAGCTTTAATAAAAACAGATTTTAATAGCACTTTTGTAAAATCGCTTTAGATTTGAACTTATTGCTTCAATCGTCAGCACAAAAGTAACAAAAATGCATTAACAGCGCGCAATTTTTAATTTATTTTCTCTTTACGCACTTATTCTAACGCGCGAAAACCTTTGTTTTTGATTTGATTTCCTTTTGTGTTATATTACATCGAACACAAAATAAGACCAATCTCAAGTCATCCACCTGCAAGAGCGGTCGTGGCGCAGTTGGCTAGATGCTTGTTTGTAAAGAATTTTTATGATCCGAGTTCAACCCCCAGCCAAATTAAACAAACTCTTTTTTTTTCCTCTTTTTTTTGAATTTTTATTTTTAAATATACTATATATACTACATTCGTGTTTTATATAAATATTATAATATTAATACAATTATTTACTTTAAAATAAAAACGGCGGCTGACTTTCAAAGCGTAGTCTAACCCGTCTTTGTGTGTATGCATATTGTGGTGGACACCTAGGCAAAGAAAACGCACGAAACGTAACCAAGGTCAGGCTCGTGTTTGTGTGTATGCATGTGTAATACACATTGTGTATTTGAACAAGAAGAATAAGAAAACGCAACAAGGCAGCTAAAGTAGCAGTTGCTGACATTTAAATTTGCACAGATTTAAAATACCCTATGTCACAATAATTAGTTATTGTCTATAAAACCACAAATATAAGATTAGTATAGAAAGATAAGTATTTGATAGCATAGTACGTTTTTTAAATGTTATTTTAAATTTCACATTAAGATATATAAATTACATTTAATTAGTTATAAGTGCCCTTCCTTATGGCCAAAACACATTTTAAAAATAGCATAATTAAGTATATTGCGTTTATCTATTGAATAACGCAAAGTTTCAATTAAGTCAAACTACCCTTCCTTGCTAGGGTAGCAGCAACCAGATTCAAGCAAAAGTCTAAAATTGCAATACTCAATTTCTGTGACAACAACAAGAGAAATGAAGTGCGGCAACAAACAATCTTTGTCCGGCACATCGCACACTTTGCTATCAAAACAAAATCAAAACAATAATGGCCGCTGGTTGTCACCGAGCATCGACGAAACAACTGAACGAAGAATTTAAATTTTCCCCTGTTGGCACTCCCACCACGCAGAATGTTAATTAACAGTACAGAACACTGCTTATTTCCAGTCTTGTTATTTAGTTGGTCTATGTATGAGCGGACCGATCGCGAAGTGTGGGATCCGCAACGTAAGCGCTTTTAGCCCTTACGAGCCAGTGCTTGCCTTATATATGAATATCAAATGAATATGCATTCTTTGCACATACACTCCACAGTATATGCCTTCTGCAGATACACATATACATATACTACAACTCTGTCTCTCTCGACCGCTGCAGCCAGCGATCGAATTAATATACACAAATACATATGGGCATTTCCACAGAAAGGTCAACCACAGCAAAAAAAAATTTAAGTCTCTGTAAGTTTGTTGTTTTACCATATATGTACAGGGAATCGATTAAATTTATCTTGAATTAACAAACATTTCATTTATTTATAAAAAAAATTTTGCAATTTTCGAATGCAAGGTCGATAAAACGCCAAATTTCTGTTTTTTTTGTTGATTTTCTATGATAAATGTTCGTAATGAGAGACATAATGCATTGACATTTGGGCGGCAGAGATGGGCGTGGCATTAAAATTTTTGATGCAAATCTTTGGTTAATGTCACCATCAATCTTTCTACAAAATTTTGTGACTCTAGCTAAATAAAATTTGATGAAAAGTTCCAGTCACAAACTAAGTGGAAATCTTGTCACGTTCGCGATGTCACGTTACAAATTACTAATCAAACATGTAAAATAAATAAAATGATAGTAACAGTCAGTTTGACATTTGTCGCAAGCAGACGTGTTTTCTTTCTGCCCCGGTTAGAAATTGATAATTACAAGAGTGAAGTGCCTAAAACACCAAAAAATTAATAAATAAAAAAAATAATTTACGCGAAAATACACTTTGTGCAGTAAAATACACATAAAAAAGTTATTTTGGTGAACACAATCTAACTATTTACAAATAAACAAAACTAAAATCACAGACAGAAAAAAACAGTAGCTTAACCCCGCTCAAGACAATGAGCCAGCACGACATTCGCTCTCTGCGACAGCGTGTGCAAGACGAGCGCCGGCTCTCTATACAAAAGAACAACAAGTACTTTACATATGTCGCGAAACGTTGCTCTCAGCGCACGACAGAGAGCGTTCGTGCTCCCCTTCCCCGTCCCTACTCTCGACGAAATCTGACCGCGCGCGGTCACCTTCACCAAACGCGACCAACGAACTCTTGCACGTAGCACGCGACAGAGTTCGATCATGCTCCCCGTCTCTTCTGTCCACGACGGCTGAAACAGCTACTGCAACAACAATTGCACCGGTGCCGACTGCCCGCTCTGCAAACACAAAAACTGCTGCGCCGACAGCAAAACACTCAGCAGCCGACGCAAATTTAAAGCCGGCTATACAGACAGGTATGGATCGCTACATACAAATCAAGCGAAAATTGAGCCACCAACACTCGACAAATAAACCAAAAATCACTCGTGGCAACTCAAGCGAAACAATTAACAACACCAACAGATTTGAAATTTTGGCAGATAATGCTGACGACCTGTCCCCAGAATCTGTTGGAGTTGAGAAAAAAAGCCAAAGCCACCACCAATATTCATTCGCGAGAAAAGCTCCAGTGCTTTTGTAAACAAAGTTGTAGAGCTAATTGGTCAAGATAATTTCCATATCATTCCCCTAAAGAGGGGTAACATCCAGGAGATTAAAGTGCAGACAATGACTGAAGACAACTTTAGAGTTTTGTCAAAATACTTAAATGCAAGCAAAAAAAAAACATCTACACGTACCAACTAAAAAGCAGCAAGGGCCAGCAAGTTGTACTTAAAGGCATAGAGTCTGATGTCACGCTAAATGAAATCCAAGAGGCGCTAAATGAGAAAGGATTCCGTGTTAAAAAAGTTCTTAACATCCTTAACAAGAACAAACAGCCGCAACAACTTTTCAAAGTCGAGCTTGAGCCTGAGACGCAGATAACTAAAAAATATGAGGCGCACCCCATCTACAAGCTCCAGTTTCTATTGCACCGCAGAATCACCGTTGAAGAGCCACATAAACGCAACGGCCCGGTACAATGCATGAACTGCCAAGAATACGGCCACACAAGGACTTACTGCACACTGCGCCCGGTATGTGTAGTTTGCGGCGATCTTCATGAATCGTCGTGCTGCCCAGCAAGCAAAGGAGACTCCAGCAAAAAAAAAGTGTGGCAACTGCGGCGGCAATCACACAGCTAACTACAGAGGCTGCCCAATTTACAAAGAACATAAGTCTCGCATCCACCAGCGCGTGAACACAGCACGCACGCAAAGCGCACAGCCTAACTACATTCCATCGAAAAGCAACCCAGACGTCTTCTTCTCGACTGCAGCCAGGTCCTCCCTTGGTCCCGTACCCGTATCCAAAAACGCGACTTATGCAAGCGCCCTAAGATCAGGACTGGGGCCTTCTGCCTTTAATGCACCGTACGCACAAGCAAAGCATGCGGATCAAAATACTGCACAAGACAACAAGCCACAAGAGCAACAACAAAGCAACTTTGAAGCAATATGTCCCTGCAGCAGAGCTTGACAGAGTTTATGTCATTTATGCGCACAACTATGCAAGATTTAATGCGAAATCAAAGTATTTTGGTACAAATGCTTGTATCACAACAGTCAAAATAATCAATGGCTTCGCTACGTATATCTACGTGGAATGCTAATGGCGTTTCACAGCATAAACTTCAGTTAACTCAATTCCTACTCAACAAGCACAATGACGTTATTCTACTCTCCGAAACACACCTTACAAAAAAGTATAATTTTACAATAAGCGGATACACATTCTACGGAACCAATCATCCCGATGGTAAGGCACACGGCGGGACTGGTATTTTGATTAGAAGCCGGCTGAAGCACCACTACCACAAAGTTCGCCAGAAACTATCTACAGGCCACATCTTTAAAAATACATCTTGATAGGGGTAACCAAATTGCACTAGCTGCCGTCTACTGCCCCCCTCGATTCACCATATCTGAGGACCAATTTATGGAATTTTTCAACTCATTAGGAGAACACTTTATAGCAGCAGGAGACTACAATGCCAAGCACACACACTGGGGATCTCGCCTTGTAAATCCAAAGGGAAAGCAGCTGTACAACGGTCTTGTAAAAGTAAACAACAGGGTCGGCCATGTCTCTCCTGGCACACCAACTTACTGGCCCACAGACCCCAAGAAACTACTCGACTTGATTGATTTTGCAGTTACCAAAAATATTCCCCGCAGCCTGATAAGCGCCGGAAGCCTCTCGGATCTTTCATCCGACCACTCGCCTGTTCTTATACAATTACTAAATTTGTAAATCGCCCCGGTAAGTTGACCTTACAAAAAACTAACTGGCTCAAATACAAAAAATATATAAGATCACACATTGAACTGGATCCGCATCTGAATATGGAAGCTGACATCGATTCTATGGCAAACAAACTTGAGTCAGTCTTCGTCGAAGCAGCTCGCATCTCAACACCAACACCAGTAATTGCAGTACACGCCCAAATGACAACAAACCCCCAAATTGAACAGCTCGTTCATGAAAAGCGGCGCCTCAGGCGACAATGGCAATCCCACAGATCGCCGTCAGCAAAGCAAAATCTAAGAAGAGCCACACGTAAACTCACCAAAGCGTTAAAGCGAGACGAAGAATATGCCCAACGCCGATACATTGAGCAACTATCAACATCTGGCACTAAAAACTCTCTGTGGAAAGCTCACCCGACTCTAAGTCCACCGACAGAAACAGTGATGCCTTTAAGAAACCATGCAGGCGGCTGGGCCCGGAGCGATGAAGACAGAGAAAACACATTTGCGGATCCAACATAATCCTGCTACAAACGCGTTCGCACTTCCGACCTTACTAAACGACTCACTGAGTCAACATGAGCCAATTGTATTTCGCTCGAATGAAGTCGCCAGAATTATCAACCAGCATCTAAATCTAAGAAAAATCCCCGGGTTGGGACTTAATAACCACAAAGATGATTATTGAGCTTCCCTATTGTGCAGTCTACATCATTGCCCAGTTATCCAATGCAATCACAAAACTCGGCCACTTTCCAGAGAGATGGAAAAAGTCTATCATCATAATGATTCCAAAGCTGGGTAAAGATCGGACAGTTCCCTCGTCGTACAGACCTTTAAGCCTTTTATCGTGTCTATCAAAACTTTTCGAAAAATGTTTGCTGACTCGGATTAATCAATGCCTGAATCTCCATAACATAATCCCATCACATCAATTCGGCTTTCGTGAAAATCGCATAACATCAGAAATACGAGGCGCGTTCGAAAATCGAGAATACTGTACTGCAATATTTTTGGATGTGTCTCAGGCGATCGACAGGGTCTGGTTGGAAGGCCTGATGTATAAGATCAAAACAACGCTCCCAGTCAACACACATAAACTGTTACAGTCGTACCTCTACGACAGGAAGTTTGCAGTGAGATGTAATTCTGCAATATCCGACGAACACCGTATTGAAGCTGGCGTTCCTCAGGGCAGCGTACTTGGGCCGACACTACACGTTCTCTACACATCAGACATCCCAACATGCAGAGGCCTAACAACATCAACCTTTGCTGACGATACAGCTATTCTTAGCCGCTCCAGATGCCCACTGCAAGCAACAACACAACTTGCTCGTCACCTCGTTAACGTAGAAAACTGGCTATCCGACTGGCGTATTAAGGTAAACGAACAAAAATGTAAACATGTAACTTTCACCCTAAACAGGCAAGACTGTCCCCCACTCACGCTTAACAACACCCCACTCCCGCAAGCAAACGAAGTAACGTACTTGGGAGTACACTTAGACAGAAGACTTACATGACGCAGGCACATTGAAGCTAAGAGAACACAGCTTAAACTCAAAGCCAATAGCCTCCATTGGCTTATCAACGCTCGATCTCCGCTAAGTCTGGACTACAAGGTTCTGCTCTACAACTCCGTTTTGAAACCAATTTGGACCTATGGCTGCCAGCTATGGGGTAACGCGTGCAGCAGTAACATCGACATCGTCCAAAGAGCCCAGTCGAAGATCCTGAGAACTATCACCGGGGCACCGTTGTATGTTCGCAACGAAAACATACAAAAGGACTTAAACGTACCACCGGTCAGGGAATTCATAGCAGAACACATGGAAAGGTACTTGAGGAAGCTCACATCGCACCCAAACAATCTCGCGAGAGGCCTCAAAAATACGTGCAGCCGATCACGCCTTCATCGTAATGACATTCCTACCCAGCGATGAGTTGAGGACCGCGACTCCAAGCTATCAGTCCAAAAAGTAACTGGTAGATAAGTAATGTTAGTAAGATTTGTAAACTTTTTGACATTTCCTAGTTTTATGTTAAGGGATACAACCAAAAATAAAAAGCAAAGCTTAAAAAAAAAAAAAAAAATTTTAACATACCAAAGTGATTTCTAAAATGGAAAACTACATTAATTTATTACGGTTTAAAAGTATTTTCATCCAAATAACTCGCCACATTTCGGTAACTTTTGCATTTTGACAAGATGAACTCAAACATTACTTCAATTTTTTGTCACGTTCGCGATGCACTGTTTACTATAAATAATTCGAAAACGGCAAGTCTTCAAATCTTGTCTTTCACCGTAAAAATAGTGTTAATCAAACGCATTAAACACGTGAGAAAAGATTTTTGAATATGTCAACTATTGCTAATTTTTTTTTCATTTAAAGTCGTACAAATGTCACGTTCGCGATCCTGGAAATGCCCATATACATAAGCCGCTCTGCTGCGACAGCGCTTTATACATAAGCAATCTTATTATGTGTTTAGGCCAAGAACTCTTTTGATTTGAAAATAAAGATCATTATTAAAAACGAACAAAAACGGCACATATGTGCCCGAGTGATTTACTACATTTTATATTCCTTACAACACAGCACCTTAGACAATTTATTCGACATGTGTGTCCCTTTTGGTAGGCCAAGTAGGAAAAACCAACATGCTTGGTTTACACAAGAGTTGACATCCCTTAAAAATCGAAAATCTAAGTTGTATAAGAGTTTCAGAAAATATGGCTCTTCTGTTCATTACTCATCATACTTGATTGCGCGTTCCAGTTTTTCAGTCATGACCCGGGACCTGACGGCGCGCCTTTTTTGCAAATCCAATCTTTTTATATCCGGGAAGAACGTCGACGTTATGTTTTTTTAAGGAGCCGCATAAAATATTATATTTCTCCTTAGTTAATCCCAAGTCCATAAAAAGGGAAAACGCTTCTTCACCAGTGTACTTAATGGCGACTGAGTTTGGGGGCGTTGGAATACTTTCCTTAATCCTATTTAGCCGTAAAGGACTGGCGATCTGTACAGCTTTCGTGATTGTCGCTTTTGTCCTCTCTTGTTCCTTCACATACTTCGATGAAAGTGCTTCCGACAGATGTTCTGTTCTAATGCTGTCCGTAGCATCCTCAAGTTTACGTTTCCTTGTAAAAGCTGAACACTCTTCCATAGTTTTATGCGGCCTTCCTCTTCCTCGGCTAGTCGATGGGTGAACTTCTTCCTCTTCTGAATAGCCGAATGTTGAATATTGCTCAAGCCAATTTTCATTCTTTTTTTGAAAGATGTCAAATGTCTATGGACCAAGTTCCATTTTTGCTTCAAGTTAGCGTGAATGGATTTAATTTTTGCTTTAAGCTCCGTACTAGCGTTTTCGAGTACGCCCATCTCTTTAAGCAATGCCATTTCGAAATCGTTTTTATTTTCAGAGGCACGAAAAAGTTCAAAAATCGTAGAATTTTTTACATTCATTATTGCGCTTTTAAATAAAAAGTTAGTGAATTATATTGAAAAATACTATTCAACCGGGAAATTGCTTGTAGTGTTTTCTCTTATGAAGTTAAAAAACAACTGTCGCAATCAAGTGAAATTTTTTGCACTATATACCATATATTTTGGGTTAGCTAGGTAAAAAAGCAAAAATGGTATAAGCCTTTTCCAATGTTTTTGGTAAAAACCCAAAAAAACATGAGGTATTGATTTTCATTCAAAATAGGTAAACGGGGAAATTCCCCAAAAAAATTACCTGTAATTGCGCAATTTTCCATCAACTAAAACTATATTTACCTGCCTTTCACACCCTTTTCAAGCCGGCTCAACATTTCTTAAAGGGGGTACATATAGTCAGGTAGTACTTATAATACAACATATAGCAATGTTATAAATAAACAACACACCCGCTACAGCCAAATTTGCATGCGCTCTTCTTCTTCCTTATACCTGCCGCGTGCTTTTAACGCGAGGTACACCTAGTTTTTTGATTTATCTCGATTTCCGCAGATTTCCGCAGATTTAGACCAAAAACATATGAAAGGTATATATTTCATCTATCACATGCAAGTGGTCCCACAATTATCCCGTATCATCCCTGTGAGTTCTATTCCACGAAAGTTCAAAAATAAGGAAAATTTAGTGTATTTTTTAAACGTTTCTAGTTTAATAAGTATTTCAGTTATATTCAAAATTTAACCAACAAAATACTAACATTGAACATACTTTTCATATAAAAAAAAGATCGAAGATCGGTTGTTTATATCGCCCAATATTCACTTTAAAAGTGGCGAACTTTCGTAAAAATTGTCATTGATTCGTACTCACGAAAAATTTCTCAACTTTGAAAAGCTCTAGCAGCCATAATTTTTAACCGATTTCAAAAATCTTTTGGATCCATTATTTTTGAAGTATTATCTGTCGATTACATGTTTTACTTTTGCCAAACGCGTTCATGAAAAAAATGATTTATGCAACGCTTTTCCGGCAGAGGCCCCACTGTGCGGCGTACCAAGCTGTGTGCTTAAGTACTGTGCTGATGGTCTCTTAAAGCCTTCGCATAAATTGTTGAATTTGTCTATTGAGAAATGTTCATTTCCTGACATCTCGAAAGAATCATTTATTATTCCGCTCCATAAAAAAGGAGACAAGTCTAATGTTCACTATTTTAGGGGTATGCTGTACCAAAAATGTTTGAGAAATTGATAACTTCTCAATTACAACATTTTTGCAGATCTTTATTTCACCGTGCCAGCGTGGATTCGTGAAGCAAATATCTACTACCACTAACCTGTTAGAATTTACTTCACTAGTTGTTAATGGTTTTCGTTATTGCTGTTGCTGGGTTGATACGGCCAATGAAAAAGGCATTTTAAATTTAACTATCCTCCTACGCGTTTCGACGACTTTGCCGCCTTCCTCAGGGAGTCTGATTTTATTTTGAAGAATAATAATAGAGGTTACATTTTTTACAAACATCAACAATAAGCCAAGGAACGATAAACAAACAATACATCAGCATCCCGTACATAGAAAACATAACGAACAGAGCTAACATACGCTAACAAAGTTCATACCAAAAAACAGCACAGAGCACATAACATATGTTTATAAAGCTCAAAAAACATCTCGAAATTTGTTTACGAACACGAAAGATAAAATTGACAGAGAGAATCTACGAAATCAAGTGCAACGGAAAAGAGGAAGAGAAGTGCAATAAAGTTTACATTGGAACAACAAAAAGATCGCTCGCTACACGAATAACAGAACATAAAGGAGACGCCAAGAACAGAAAGACAACAACAGCGCTAGCTCAACATTTGAGTGAAAATGACCACACAGCTGACTTAGCTGATGGCAAAGTAGTAGACATAGAGACAAGAGAGCGAACAAGACTAACGTTAGAGAGCTTACGCATACAGCAAAGAGGGGACGCCGCACTGAACCACATAGAAGACATTGACCAGACAAATTACATTTCTGCGGCTGCAATAAGCAAACCAAGCTGCAGCGGACAAAACAGAAATTAAATACAGTGACTAAAATGTTTATTGAAACGGAGACAGAGGCAATATTAGGATTAGGATTGACGACACTAAAATAGGCGAAAACAACAAAAAATGTATGTACCATATATAATATTTATTAAGTGTTTTCTAGTATGTATGTATTTATGTGAAAAAATGTAACCCCTATTTCTATTCTTCAAAATATAATCAGACTCCC
Organism: Scaptomyza hsui; assembly: GCA_018152825.1. Taxonomy (NCBI): domain Eukaryota; kingdom Metazoa; phylum Arthropoda; class Insecta; order Diptera; family Drosophilidae; genus Scaptomyza; species Scaptomyza hsui. The sequence continues at coordinate 3,314,956 of JAECXO010000301.1, forward strand.
TGAGGAAGGCGGCAAAGTCGTTGAAACCCGTAGGAGGATAGTTATATTTAAAATACCTTTTTAAATAGGAACGAAAATCATTGCCCGGATCAACCCAGCAACAGCAATAACACAAACCAATTCATACACTGGGCCTACAAAAATTACACAAAGTTAATGGTTTTCAAAATAAAATGCAAACCGATGTTATTTACACTGATTTCAGCAAGGCATTTGACTCGGTTAATCACTATCTTTTACTTCATAAGCTTCAACTTCTAGGCTTTCCAAGCTATCTTATTCAGTGGATAAGGGAATATTTAATTCATAGAACACAGAGAGTCTGTTTTAATGGTGCTGTCTCTAAGGTGGTTCATGTCACTTCAGGTGTTCCGCAAGGAAGTCACCTTGGACCTTTATTATTTACACTTTTCATCAATGACCTTCCATCTGTTATTGACCACTCTCGAGTGCTGATATATGCTGACGATGTAAAATTATGCATGTCGGGCACTGCTCTGTTGTTTGCTCAAAAATTACAAACTGATTTAGATAATTTTCAAAAGTGGTGTCGTGTTAACTTACTAAATCTTAATTGCAATAAATGTAAAGTCATGTCTTTTTATAGACCCTGCCTTTTTCAAATATATATTTTCTTAATGGTAGCCCACTCGATCGAATTGAATGGGTTGATGACTTAGGTATCCTTTTTGATCCAAAACTTAAATTTCACAAGCATATCTCTTCAGTTGCAAATCGATCCTCTAGTACAAAACACTTTACAAGTCTCTGGTACGTCCTATTCTTGAATATGGATCTTGTATCTGGTATCCCAAATACAGTATTCACCAGGATAAAATAGAATCAGTACAACAAATTTTTTGCTCTTTGCCCTTAGGAGATTTAACTGGGATACTAACATTAACCTACCTTCCTACCACAGTAGACTTTTACTATTAAATCTTCCTTCTCTTGCTGATCGCAGAACAATGCTTGGTGTAGTCTTTTTACACAAGCTAATAAATGGTGAAATTTATTCCTCTAAATTAATCAGCCAAATAAGTTTTGCAGTTCCGATCAGAAGGACAAGGAATTTTCTACCCATTGCTCTTCAAGCTTGTCACTATAACAATGCTATTTGTTGGAATACCCTATTCCTGATCAAAACTATCATTACTCAACACTACTTAAGTATTGTTCTTTTTACATAAGACGGTCACACTTGATCTTCTTTTATACATTCCTTACAAAACGTTTAACTGTGCATGTGGTGTTGGTGTTGCGGAATCGAAAAGATATAAAATATAAAACAATATAAAATATAAAGTCAACAAAGTGTTATTTATTAAAGGTTACCAATTTCAGTTTTCCAACACTATTCATAACCCTTTTCGGATTTTATGTTCAAACTATAACGAACTTTTCCCACTTAATAAATGGTGCCACTTCTAGTAATTCTCTTAAAAAGTTAGTCTTATGTCATTTGTCTACGTTTTCGCGATCTACGTAACAGTACGCTATGCGGTGTGCCCCTCGGTCGGTTGAGCGGGAGGTTGGTTGCTTTTTGCTTGGGTCCGCGCGTTAACAAGCCGGTGCTTGGTATCGTTGGGCAACTTGAATGTACTGATTTTCTTAGTACATTTACGTCCAATAATATATGTTTCCTACTTCAGTTACCACAAGCCAATTATTATCACTAAAATTGAGCCTACTGATCAAGTTTATATTACATTATATTTGTTGATAGAAAAAAAAATATTATTATAGCTTAAAAAAAATAAAATTTTATTACTATTCCTTCACTTATTAATCGAAAGGCACTTCGTTCCATTCGGGTGTCCCTTGACACCTCTCTTCCTTTTTTTTTGCTAGAGTCACCAAAATTGGTTTCAATGTAGCTAGTGCATTTCCAAAAGATCTGTATCAAAAATTTGTAGGTCAACAAGTGTCACCTCACCATTTTCCTAAAAATCGTAATTACGTTATTCCGCATCACTGCCTGTTGAAGACGGATAGCACTAAAACCAAACTTAGAGTTGTATTTGACGCATCATTTAAAACATCTACTGGAAAATCGCTAAATGCTATATTCCATGCCAGCCCCACGCTTCAAAGTGATCTTTTGTCTATATTGCTGCGATTTAGAGCACATATGTGTTAAGAAGAAATGTATCGACAAGTATGGATAAATCTGGAAAACCACTTTCATCAGCTTACCGGCGCAACAACTCATCAGACGAGATGAAGCACTACCGGTTCAAAACAGTCACATATGGCACAAAATACGGACAATTTTTAGCAATAAAATGTATGGATCATCTAAGAATATGGAAAGGTTCCAGATGGGTGCCAAGGCACTACAACTAGATTTTTATGTAGATGATTGCTTAACAGGCTTAAAAAAATCCTTCTGCCATTTGCGAAGTTTAAATCCTGATGGCAATCCTGTTTACAAAAACAAGCAAATATCTGTGCGTTTACTATGTTCAAAGTCTCAAGTGACTTCAACAGCAAAACAGTCATTCCCTCGAGTAAAACTATATATGTGCTGCGCTATTGAGTGCTGAGCTCGCCGACAGGATTCGACGAGATCTAAGATCCAGGATACTTTTGGTCGGATTCTACAGTTGTTCTTAAATGGATCAATGCAGCGGCCTTCACATATCCTACATTTGTGGTAAACCGAATAGCGAAAATTCAGGCCTTGACAAGCCAAACTCAATGGCGCCATGTATCATCTGCCAACAACGCAGCAGATGTACTCTCAAGAGTAATATCGGCACGAAAATTACACGAGCACAATCTATGGCTCTATGGACCACTATACATATCTGCATGGCTCTCCAACTAAATGGACAGCCCCACCTATCATCACCCCAAGCAACCTGGAAAAGATAACTAAGCATATAAGCCTAGCTATATCTCAATCAACAACGGGTGAAGAGTGGAATACTCGCAACTCATTCCGTAAATTACGTTTTACACGATGAACTTTTCTGATGATTTATTTTTTCATTCTGTTTTAAAACTTCTTCGCAAATCTGCTCGCATTTACACGATGAACTTTTTCATTCAATTGTTTGTTTGTAAATGCAACTCTTTTTTAAATTTATTGTCGATAAACATACATTTCGCACCGAATTCAACAAGTTCTTTGGTCCAAAACATTTTTATTAATTATTTATAAGCCACAACAACGTATTTACTATTTGCGCTAATATTTGCTTGTGCGATATTTCGTATCGATAACGTTATTATTCACAATCGGAATAAGGCAAAGCAAAATGAGAAAAATAAATCATTCCTACAAAAGGCATGTGGCATTGCTTGCAGTTGTTACCCCTCTACTCCACCTTTGCCTACAAGCGAATGTTTCAGTAGCAAAAACTTCATCGTGTAAAACGGGTCTTACATGTTGCGCTTCTGATACAAAAATACACAGATCAGCAACTTCCACTCTGTGCATCAATGATTTGGATCATGCTCGCAACTTAATCAAAATGCTGCGACGTTATAATACGGTGGACAAGAGGAGTCCTATTTCAACGCTGGGACCCATACATGTGTCGGACGGACTTATACGAGTTAAAGGTAGATTGGAACAAGCCCCACTTCCATACAATGCAAAACCCCAGATGTTGTTGCCTTACAACGATACAACAGTAAAAATGCTATTGCGAGAGCTTCATGAAGATAACATGCTCTGCGGTGCTCAAGCCCTACAAGCAACTGCAAGGCTACAATATTGAATACTGAAAGACCAAACTATGTCAAGAAATATCAAATACTTCAAGTCGATCCGAATAATAGTTTCGGTGAAACAGTCTTCAGAAGTTGCGCGCAATGCGGTAGCTGGGCTCCAAACTGTGTTTTTAAATACGGTTGTCTTGCGAAACACTCAACTACTATTTTTGTTTTAGGTAGTGCAAAATTTGTTTTTTTCCTAGTCCTAGTTTAAATTTCTTGCTAAAAACTTATATTTTAATAAATATATTTATCACGTCAAATTATCCGGCTAGGAGTTCTGCTGTCGACGCGAAAGCACATTTTTTCAATGGGGTCACCGGAAATGTTGTCGCAATGGCAGAATTTTCAATATTTTGTTTCCGAAAATTTCAGCAATTTGCCAAAGAGCTGTTTACACGTAGATATAATGTCACATCAGTCAAAATTTTTAAATAGCAACATTGAATTAGTGATGTCATTTGTTGCAGCAATGTAAAGCCTCTCGACACTTTTCTTACAGCTTAACTGCTAACCGGCGTTATTTAACCCTGATTGTACGACACATTGCATACGAACAGTTTCAAATATATTACGTGCAATGTGCTATGCAGTGTAGCACGCAGTCAAATGTCGCTTGTGTTCACACTTCTGCAACTTAAAATTTTGACAGATTTCATGATATTATATCTAGGTGGAAACAGCCCTTGAGACAAAAACAAAATTTGAAAATATACCGTTTTTTCACTGTTGAAGCCCATTCAACCCTTTAAGAGATAAATTTGAACACATATTATAAGTTGAAGTTGCTTTTAGATGTACTCTGTAAGCTGTAGCCCACGCTCAATTGTCGTAAGCGAAAACACTTGTCGTTGTGCATTGAAGCCTCCAGAATTATACCTCGCATAAATTACCAAAAAGCCTCGTCCATTTATGAAATGAACTATTAAATTTTTCATTAAGAATAATGGAATACATAAAGGCAACATAAAGGACATTGCACAATACAGTACCTAGGTACCAGTACCTACCTTTGGAATTAATTTATAAAAATATTTCTTTAAAGATTTTATAGTTGTATTTTTTCTTACTTCACGTTGCAGCTTCCGTCGTTCGACTTTTAGTTCTGCCTCTGCTTTTTCAGCTGCTTCTGCCGTGCTTTTATATCGTATAACTTGCGTCTCCGTGCGTGATAAACTTGCCTGTAGACTAGCGATTTCCTGTTCAGCTTTTTGCAGTTTGTATTTATAATCTGATATGATTTTATTTGATTCTCCTGTAAAATGCATGTTTAAAAAATATGTTGTCAAGCATAGCCCTTTTGCACACGGTTTTTATCGTCGTAGTGGTTCTACCGCCAATTAAGACCCGACGGTTATTGAGCGCATTGCTCTAAAGCGCCAAACACATTTGGCTATTCACAAAGAAAAAGCTATTCGGATGCCAAGACAACGCTTTCGTTTAAAGCACACTTGGGCGATGAAGCAGGTTAGGTCTCCATCGGGTCGCATTTTTGCAAAGCACTTTTGGCAAACGTGTGTCTAAGCACAAAAAAACGGTTGATAAACTCCAGATTTTTCGAAAATGGAAGTTTAGTCAAAATTACATACAAAAAAAAACTGTATGCGTTAAGTAAAGGGTTCAAGGTATCTCCTAGTCGGAAAAACTTGACTAGAGCCTTTTTACTTTTTTTACCCTAAGCCTATGAAATGAGTTTAATGGTTTTGTGCATATGTATGTTGACAGCATAACGCCGATTTTTGTTCTCTGTGAAAATTTCATCAAAATCGGTTAAGAAACACCAGAGATATCGAAAATTAAAGGTCAGTCACAGATATACAGAAACAATAAATATATAAATATATGCGTTAAGTACAGGGTTCAGGGTATCTCCGGAGAAATCCCAAACAGCGCCTTTTATATGACTTTGATTATATATGTTAAAGACTTTTTAATTTGGTCTTCAGTCACAATAAAGATAATATTAAATAGAGCAAAATAAACTTTATTGCTTTTTATATAAATATTTTATTGTTTGGAATTCTTCAATTCATTCTGTTGTCTGTATCTACTATTTTACGTCCACATTAATAATTTAATATAAACAAGTTCAGCCTTGCAATCTGATGCAACCGACTGCGGAATACACAGACACCAACTTAAAAACAGGTGGTAAAGAAACTGTTTGCAATGCGGTGTGTTTTATAGATTTGCATCTTAAAGTGTATCGACTTTTACAGATTTCCCTGACCCCTGGTGAACGTAGAGCACGAATGTTGACATGGACCAGGAACAGCTTTAAGTTGTACTGTCACTCATACACATAAACTATATACTTGAGCACCCACATTTACCCAGCTCTATACAGTACAAACTTCATAAAACCCTTACATGCAAATCCCAGTTTCATTCAAACGGCAGACCGGCGTAACTCGACAGGGTTAGTTGTATACCTATTTGCATCTATTCTTATCTTTTATATCATAATTCAACTTTTAACACTCTGGTACAGAGGGCAAAATGTAAATTGGCTTTGTTAAACGTCCATCACCCAAAGAGCTAGAGAAGTGGAACTTTGTAAATATCTTTCGATATGAGCTGGTCAGATAAAGTGTCAGGAAGATAGCAGGTACGTCAAATAACAGCATAAAATAAAATCGCGCCCACATGTTCTGCCCACAGAGTCCCCTAATTTTCAAATCGCAACAGCCTATATATGTATATATAGATTCACCAAATTTGGTGGAAAGATAGCAGGCGACATCTTATGGTGGCGTCCTCCTAAGATCTGCATACAAATTTGGTTGCCAACTCTTTTAAAATACTCATATCTTATCTTTTACAGTTTTTGAGCTTAAGTCGCCAAATTTTGTGGCAAGTTTTCTAGCAATGTCCCACAAAGTTTAGCATCAAACATTTTTGAAGGTCAAACTCACTGTAGGTTGCGCCAAATATATTTCACATATAATAATATATAATAAAACTATACAGATATATGAAGCTTTAATCACAAACAGCAAAGCATCACAGCCAAAAAGTCTATTAACATGTGTCGAACGAAAATGGCATTATCGTTTTGGCTCTTGATACTGATAAAGAATATATACATTATGGGGTCGGAAACAATTAGTTCTGCAAATTACATACAGCGTTGCGCAAGACAATAGCAACAAAACTATTATTACCCTTCAATGCTCTAGATATGTGAGTTCTTGGAAACAACGACTGTGTCTGCTTGTCTAGTGTGTAGTTTTTATATAATAATTCGAAATTGGAAAACATTGTCGTAATTGGTCAGCTGATATATTGTTGAATGTTTCACAGTCAGATTTTAAGCATCAGATTATGGGCCATCTATCGGTTTATATTTGAAGCACGGGTTAATTTGAGTCAGGCATCACTTATGTAGTTCTTCTTCTTCTAAAAATTCAGTATTTTATCTCCGCTGACCGAAATGAATCGGTTTACGTTTGAGCAACGTTGGATTATATTGGAAGTTTATTTCCAAAACAAAGACAATTGGGCAGAAATTGCACGAAAATTCCGTACACCCGAAAATATAGATGCAGTGGCTGCGAGTGGGCGTCAGAATCCATCAACGTCAACACGTCATCGTTCTCAAGAATTGAACATTTCCCTCACCACTTTACGTCGAGTTTTGCGAAAAGATCTCGGTATGACGCCTTACAAAGTTCAATTGGTTCAAGAGTTGAAGCCGCGTGACCATCCACTTCGTTTAACCTTCGCTAAATGGGCCAACGAGCAGCTAATCAATGATGTCGATTTTGAGAAAAAAATCATTTTTTCGGACGAAGCTCATTTTCATCTTGGTGGCTACGTCAATAAGCAAAACTGCCGTATCTGGGGCTCGGAAAACCCACACGAGGTCTTAGAGAAGCCAATGCATCTATTGCGAGTGACTGTTTGGTGCCGATTGTGGAGCGGAGGCATCATTGGCCCATATTTCTTTGAAGACGAGGGCGGAGCAACCATTACGGTCAATGGAGACACCTATCGCACCATGAAAACCGATTTTTTTGTGCCCGCTCTTGATGGTATTGATGTGGACAATGTTTGGTTTCAGCAGGATAGTACAACTTGTCACACATCTCATGCCACAATCGACTAATTGCGCCGAAATAAATGGTGATGTCAATTTGCCGCCAAGAAGCTGCGACTTGACACCGATGGACCATTTCCTGTGGGGCGCCGTTAAAGACAAGTGTTATGTCCACTATCCACAGACAATTGACCATTTGAAGGCCAACATTCGTGATGCGATTGTCGAGATACGGCCCTAAACACTCGAGAAAGTGCTCGAAAATTGGTCCGACCGAATGGGCTACAGTGAGGCCAGCCGCGGCAGCCATTTGAATGAAATAATATTCAATTTTTAAGCGGAACAATTGAACTTCAAAACAAAAAATAGATTTGGCAAAATCTCAAACCGTTTTTGTTTTACTGTATTTTTACTTTGATACCGAAGGTCTCATTTTGTTGTTTTGTGCAATGTCCGTCATGGTGTCCGTCCGTCTGTCCGTATGAACGCAACTTTTTTCGACACCCGTGAAGCTAGAGACTTGAAACTTTGCAAATATGTTTGTCTATGGGCGAGACAGATAAAGTGTCAAGATTGGGTTGCCACGTCTTAAAAATTTGGATGCCACGCCCAAACCTTCCGCCCCCACCCCCGCCGTTGTGAAAACGGTTATGCGTGTTTCTTCCACATTTTTTGAACTAGAGTCACCAAATTTGGAAGGAAGATATATGGTGACATCTACAAAAGATCTGCTTCAAAAATTTGGATGCCACGCCCACCGCTGCCGCCCACCATTTAAAATCGGAAATTTCGATATCTCTTACAGTTTTTAAGCTAGAGCCCCCAAATTCGGCAGAAAGATAGAAGGCAACATCTACCAAAGATCTGCATCAAAATTTTGGATGCCACGCCCACCCAAGCCACCCGCCTTATAAAATCGGAACCGGCTTTGTCTCTAGCAGTTTTTGAGCTAGAGCCACCAATTTTTTATGAATACAGATGGCGACAGTTAAAAACATTTGATTCAAAAATTTGGATGCCACACCCACCTCTGAGCCCACCTTCTAAATTTAAAAGTTCAGTTATCTTCCACAGTTTTTGAGCTTAAGTCACCAAATTTGGTAACATGATAGCTGGCGATGTTTACCACCCGACCCATACATTTGCAAGCAGAGTCCTTACCATCCGTTCTTTTACTGGTATTAAAAAAGTATTACGAAGTCGGTTGCGTCCGACTGCAACGTTTTCACTTGTTTTAAATCTGAACTTTTAAATGGCATTTTATTAAAGCTATTATCTTTGATGAAAACGAGTTTGGGACTATTCTAAAGCTTTTTTTTTTTAAATTTTTCACAGATTTTCATTATTTTGTATCAAGTTTTTAAAACGTGTTTAACATTTTCTATATTCAAAATTTTAATTTTATCGACAATGTGTGTATATAGGAAACCGAAATAGTTATCGAAAATTGGAAACACGTTTTAAAAACTTGATACAAAATAATGAACATCTGTGAAAATTTTTACTGCCTAGGACTTAGATGAGCTTATGTTCAAAATCGGAAGTCTCTAGCTCTCATAGTCTCTGAGATCGACGCGTTCACACATACAGACTGACAGACGAACGGCAGACGGACATGGCTATATCGACTCGGCTGTTGATGCCGATCAAGAATACATATACTTTATAGGGCCGGAGACGCTCCCTTCTGCCTGTTACATACTTTTGCACAAAACCATTATACCCCTTTTACCCATTTAATGGGTTCGGGGTATAAAAACAAGTAAGAAGGCTTTAGTCGAGATTTCCCGACTAAACGTGAACCTAATATTAACAGTAGTTGTTTGTGTATATCTGCGACTTTAATTTAGTCTTCGATATTTCTGGTGATTCTTTACCGATTATGATGAAATTTCAGAGGCTTTCATTATTTTACATAGTATAATTTCTAAAACACATTTCACATTTTACAAATTCAAGATTTTATTGTTGTCGACTGCATGCGTATATCGGAAACGGAAAGAGTTATCAATAATTTAAAGTAAACTTAATCTGCTTATGTAATGTAAGCAGAACTTGTATACATATTTGGAGTCTTCAGCTCGCGTTCATGCAGAAAAACGGCCCTGAATAAATCGGGTTGGCTTTTGACCCTGATCAAGAATAAAAATACTTTTTGGGGTAGGAGATCCTTTCTTCCACCTTTTACATACAGTTGCATAAAACCATTACATCCTTTTTCCCATATTATGGGTGAAAAATGAGAAAAATGTTCTAACAATCGTACCTGTACGTTATTGGGAAATGCTAAGCTTTGCGTTGCGTTCACTACAATAACGAAACAAGCCGTGCGCATATGATCCGTTTTGCATACTTACTTTGAAATTCGTAATCATCATCATACCCTACGGAGCCATTTAATGAATTACCGCGTCCGCCGCGGCCTTCACTTTTATAAGCATCTAACTGTTCACGTAGATTTTGCATTTCGATAAGAAGCCGTTCCTTTTCTCCTGTCAGCTTTTTTAGTCTTTCATCTGGGAAAAGATTAATTCATCAATGTATTAGTCGAAGTCAATTTTGTTAATACTTACCTAGCGAACCCTGCAGTGTCGCTAAGGTATTGGCGTTTTCAATACTGACTAGAGCTCGCTTGGCATCGCTTCCATCAGTATTCTCAATGGCAAGAATAATAAGGCCATGTTCCGCTATTAATGCATCGCGCTCGTTAAGCTGGCCTTGTACAAGGTTTAATTCAAGTGTTGTGCGGTCCAAGTTTCGTTTTAGGGCATTACAATCCCTTAGTTTAATTTTAAGTTCGCGCTGAAGTTGTGCAAAAGCTTCCTGCATCGTTTCACCTTTATCTTTTAGTAGCTTGACTTCATATTTTTGAGATGATCTGTCGTTGTCTAGCTGGGCATTCGTTATCATTGCTTTTCTAAAGCGTTCTTCAACTTCCTGATATAAAAAAAGGCATTTAAAGCAAATTTAAATTGACGTTAGTCAAATCCCAGACACATTTGTTATTTGAGCTAATTAGGGCTTAAGAACTTTTGTATTCTTAAAGCCAAAATAACTTGTTGTCGATAAACACACACTTGTGACCGGAAATTGTCAAACTTAACGAACAAATCAGCTATATTCTGTTATTGTTTGAGCATGTGACATTCAAATTTATATTGCGAAATTTATTACAAATTGCTTGCAAATAATCATCAATATAATTAAACTTTGATACTGAAAGTATCATAGTATATTGGTTTTGTGCAATGTCCGTCATGGTGGCTGTCTGTCCGTATGTCCGTCCATGTGAACGCTTGAGACTTGAAACTTTGCAATTATGTTTATCTTTAGCCGGCACAGATAAAGTGTTAAGATCGGGGTGCCACGAATACTAGGAGGCTGGGAAATCGATAAATTTGATAACTGAAAACCGATAAAACCATATATTTCTCACATTCTTACAGCTAGAGTTATCAAATTTTGCACGCAGATAGTTAGTCATGTCCCTTACACATTTTTTTTTACCATTTAATATCCGAAATTTCGATATCTCTTACAGTTTTTAAGCTAGAGCCCCCAAACTCAGTAGAAAGATAAAAGGCAACAAATACCAAAGATCTGCATCAACATTTTGGATGCCACGCCCACCCAGCCACCCGCCAGATTCGGAATCGGCTGTATCTTTAACAGTATTTGAGCTAGAGCCACCAAACTTGGTAGGAAGATAGATGGTGGCATTTAAAAAAATTTGATTCAAAAATTTGGATGCCACACCCACCTCTGCCGCCTACCATTTAAATTTGGAGATGTTCAGTTATCTTCCACAGGTTTTGAGCAGAAGTAACATGATAGCTGGCGATGTTCCCCAATCGTCCCTCTTCTGCCGCCCCTGCATTCCCCCTTTGCAAGAAGACTCCTTACCATCCGTTCTTTTACTGGAATCACTGCTTAAAATTTAAGCCAGCTCTCAGGCATCGGATAAGTTTGTTTCTCGGTAGCCCCTAACCGAATTTTGAGACACTTAAATTTGGCTTAACTGCGGTTAGTTTGACTTATCCTTAAATATACATAGGTTCGACTCAAATTTAATCTGATAGATTGGAAATAACAGAGAAAGTTGTTGGATTGAGCACAGCTAAAAATCTTGCGGCAGAAGTCATGAAAGTGATGAATAAATATAGCATCAATTAGAGCCACATAGTGTCAATTGACAACGGAATTTGTAAACAACACAACTCACTGCTCTTCCGATATGCTGAAATTTCTTAAAACTCGTTAAATGGCGACAAAATACATAAGAAGAACATCAAATGGATAACGAGAAGCCTTAAAGCTGAACCAATTCAAAATGGCACGAAAAATGTTTGAAGAGAAGTAAATTTATGCAAAAATTAGGGTAAAATTGGCAGCTAACATGACTTCAAATTTCTCCAGCTGTAGAAGTATGGTATATTTGGCAAAGCTGGGTGTGTTAAAAATTTTTGATGCGGTTCTTTTGGGTACGTCATTATTTATTTTAGAAAAAATCGGTGGATATGAGCGTATTTAAATGTAGAAATTACATGGCCATCAGTTCATATGGATAGACAGACAGACATATAGACGGACGGACACCATGATGGGCATTGCATAAATCTGATATGGTCGTTACCTTCGGTATCAGAGTATAATAAATATTAATATCAGGGCTACAGGCGACAAGCCAGTCCAGATCCGAATACGTTGAACCGGTTCTTTGCGGGATTTTATGTGGGATTGAACCTTGAACCGAAACCATACAAAGTACAGGAACCGTGAACCGAACCGGTTCATTTTTTTTTTAAAGTGTTCGAATGAGGTTCAAGAATAAAATAGCTGCATAGTATTTAAATGTATTTGTTTTTTGCAATCCAATTTTCATGTGTTTCAAAGTAAAGAGGAGACTTAATAACACGTATAGACATACGTACATATGTTCTAGATATCTTAGGTAGTAATCGACTGTCCGAGGCACAAAATATCATCTATCACATCCGTGTGGACTGAGCGAAGTAAAATGGACATAAAAGTATGTCATTTCAATATTCCAGCGCATCATTCACATATACCCCGATTTTACTAGCGCCGCCGAATGCAAAGTGAAACTGGCAGTCAGCATATTTTAATTCGCTGGAAAAAGTGAATATTAATTTAATGATGAAATGTGTTACGCATAGAAGGAAGCGTCTCCGACTATATAGAAAGGGTATGGTGTAGGTATGTTTTTATCACGTAGACAATGTCAATACTCTAGGAAATGTCGCGCTTTTTCAGTCTGCAAAACTACAGACAAAATAATAAAATAATAAGCAACTGAAAACGTTGCAGTCGGACGCAACCGACAGCCAAATACACTGATACCCGTTAAAGAACAGATAGTAAGGAGTGAGCTTACAATGAGGGAATGCGGGGGCGGCAGGAGTGGGCCGGGTGGGGAACATCGCCAGCTATCTTATATCCAAATTTGGTGACTTCAGCTCAAAAACTGTGATAAATGAGTTTCCGATTTAAAAAGGTGGGCGGCAAATGTGGACGTGGCATCAAAATTTTTGTTGCAGATCTTTTGGATCTGTCACCAGCTGTCGTGCTATCAAATTTTGTGACCCTCGCTTAAAAACTGTGGAAGATACAAGCATTCCTATTTTTGAAAGAGGACTGGTGGGGGCAGGTGTGGGCGTGGCATCTAAATTGTTGGTGTAGATGTTTGGAGAATCCCATCAGCTATCTCGATACCAAATTTGGCGACTCTAGCTCAAAAACTCATAAAAAAAAAAACACGCATTCCCGTTTTTAAAAGGCGTAGGATTGCGGGGCGTAGGATGGGGGCGTGGCATCCACATTTTTTGTGCAGATATTTGGTAGATGTCTTCATCTATCTTCTTACCAAAATTGGTGACTCTAGCTTAAAAAAATGTTAAAGATACTCGCATTCCAGTTTTAAAAAGGCGGGGGCTATGGGCAGCAGGTCACAAAGTCACAAGCTATATTTCCACCAATTTTGGTAGCTCTATCTGTTTAAATGTGGGATATATGCGTGTTTTATCGATTTAGACATTGAGGTGTATCGACTTGTTATCGATTTCACAGCCCCCCAGTGGACGTAGCGCCTATATATTAACACTTTATCTGACGCAGGCATGGATCAAGATATTTGCAAAGTTTTAGGTCTCTAGCTTTAAGGGCGTCGGAGAAACGCGTGTTCATAAGGAAAGACACCATGTCGGACATTGCACAAAACCAAAATACTATGATTCAAATCAGCGGATATTTTGTCGCAAAAAAATAGTACTTTTCACCTCAAAATGTACCAAAAACAACTGAAAAATTAAAATTTTCAAAAATCCTACCAGCGTAACCTGTGGAAAACTATTATCAATGAGCATAGAATACAAAAAGACCTTAAATCGACTGTAATCTTATTGCCGTCAAAATGTTAAACTTCCGATCCAGGAAGAAGAAGAGTCGAAAACTTAACAGACAGAGCTGGCCGCGCAAAAGCGCAACGTCATTCTATTTCTTGCTCTGCTGTAAGCAACACAACAGACTTGGGCTGCTTGTTGAACGAGAAGGTTGGGTGCGGACGATTGATTTCTTGATTATTTTAGCATTTAGCTCTATAAACGCAAAAACAACGATTAATTGCAAATGGAAAATTATTAATAATAAGAATTTGACAATATAATGTTGTTTGTATAACATAAAAGGGCTTAGCTTTAGCTTTAGGCATTTCGTTGACACTAGCAATGCTATGTGCATCTCACTCGCACGTGTCGCTACCACAAAATAGCGGAATGTAGTTTGCGGAATGGACCACCTTATGTTATTCCATCATGGGCTGGAGCTCAAGTCGCTTGTATGTATGCGTGCATATATGAGCGAGCAGGTAGTCACACGGAAAAATGACTTGCATGTGTTAGTGCATTCTTGGCCGCTCTTCAATGATGAGAGAGCGAGAAAGCAGCATTTGCAGATGCTTTTGTTTCAGTTGCTGTTCGTTTGCAGCAGCCCGGCTAGTGTTTTTAGGGTAGAAAGCGCGCCAGCGGAATGCAAGTAACGGTTAAACATACATGTGTGTATACATGCACTTGCGCTGGCTTCATTTTTTGGTGGGCTAGCTTTGCCGAGATTTTTGTTATTTTGTTTCGTTTGCTCAGCCCAGCATATACATGTGTGTGTGTGTGTGTACATGTATGCGAAGGCAGCACATTTTTATGTATGCGTCGCAATTGTCTTGTTAGTTTTGACCTGCCTCAACTTTTAGAATTTTCAGCAACTTTATAACAAGTTGAGGATACCAATAAAATTTATGTTATTATTTTTATAATTTTTTTTATTAATTATTAAAATACATTTAAATCGTTAAGAGGTGCATAATTGATCATTTGTCTTATAATTATTTATATTTTATTTATATAATTATGTTCAAATTCAAATTTTGCGCGCATTTGTATCTGCCTGCAAAAACCTAAAAAAGACAAGGCTTCCCAGTCAGGCAATTTCTGTTTTTCACTCTCTGTTTATACATACTCTTTCGAGATATTAACTATGTATATGACACTAGCAAACAATTTTGCAACACAACTACTATACAGTTGAGCATTTAAATACAAAAGATGCACACACATTCCGAAAGAGTATTCAGAACTGTGTTTCTGCTGTGATCTAATATTTATTTATATTTTGATAATTATTATTACATACAAATGATTCAAAAAGGGTATAAATGGTTCATTATGTCCGCAGCTGGAAGAAAAACCTCGGCTCGCGATTGCCGCATGCCAATAAAAAACCCAAGTGAACGCACACAAGTTTCAACGATTTCAACAGCCAACCATAAAATGAAGCAAGCGTAAGCCAGCGCAAGTGCATGTATACACACATGTATGTTTAACCGTTACTTGCATTCCGCTGGCGCGCTCTCTACCCTAAAAACACTAGCCGGGCTGCTGCAAACGAACAGCAACTGAAACAAAAGCATCTGCAAATGCTGCTTTCTCGCTATCTCATCATTGAAGAGCGGCCAAGAATGCACATACATGTCATGTGTCCGTGTGACGACCTGCTCGCTCACATATGCACGCATACATACACGCGACTTCAGCTCCAGCCCAAGTCCGTTGTGTTGCTTACAGCAGAGCAAGCAATAGAATGACGTTGCGTTTCTGCGCGGCCAGCGCTGTCAAGTTTTCGACTCTTCTTCTTCCTGGATCGGAAGCTTAACATTTTGACGGCAATAAGATTACAGTCGATTTAAGGTCTCTATGTTATTCTATGCTCAGTGCTATTATCTAAACTATAAAACTAAATAGTTTTGCATTTCTGATGATCCAACACCAAGTTATGAGGAGCACCGCAAAGCATTATTTTCCGAGACACATCCGAATAATTGCTGCCATTGCAGTGTTTTCAATATTTCTTCGTGAACATTTTAAACAATATTCTTATTAAATTTTTTCAAATTTCCATTATTTTCTAAATTAAAGCTCATTTAGAGACTGTAATTGCGACTGAGTGCTTGTGGTCCTTCGACTTTAAACGCGTTTTTCTTGTAACTACTTTTCTAGAAACGGTGTGTATACAGGCCCAACAATGTGGGGTGGTAAGGGTGGGAATTGAAAACTCAAACCTTTTGATCATATTTTTACGTTCGCACTAGTCGGTGGCCAAAGTCAAAATGAGTCTTTCTTAAGGGCTGTTTACTCTTGACTTAACTTAACTTAACTTAACGTAAGAGTCAGCTGACTCAATCTGCCCTATGGCTCTCAATGTGAGCGTTTACTCAAAACTTAACGTAACTTAACTTAACGTGACTTAATTCTGAACCTGCAGGTTGCAGATTCTTAAGCAGTGATGCCGATTTGGCCTTTTTCCGGACAGATCTGTCCTGTTTTTAAGTGCTTTGTCCGGAAAAAATATCAAACATCCCCTATCCGGAAATTTGGCCTTTTTTAGATTTTATTTGATTTATTTTTTTAATATTTTTTTTTTTCAAACTGATCTTTTTAAAACAGTGTCGGATGCCACAACAACGATCTTTTTAAAACAGTGTGGCATCCTTTTTTACATACTTTGTATGTATTATCGATATCATTCGTAATCTAATGTATACCAAAAGTGAAAATTAAAGTGAAATAATGCCGAAAGATTGTTACAAACAGAAATTTCGTGATGGCTGGCTAATGCAGCCAGATTTTAAAGATTGGATAAGCCGCGATGAAGCGGACACCAATAAGGCGTACTGCAGATACTGCAAATGCAGTATTAGCAGCAAAATAGATCACATTCGCGCGCATATGGCGACCAAAAACATATGCAAAACGCATCGTGCTTCGCACAAAAAAACAAAATTTGTTTTGAGCAGGCGTATTGTCCCCTATCTTGTCGCCAGGAAGCTGCATTAGCTATGTTTATAGCGCAGCATTGTGCGATCGAGCCAGTAAATCACCTCACGGAATTGTGCAAACTTCATTTTGATGCTAAGAGCTTAAAATTGCACAGAACAAAGTGCACCAGTCTTATTAAAAATGTACTGGCTGTATACTTTAATGACGACTTGAGAAACGACCTGGCAAACAAGAAGTTTAGTCTCTTAATTGATGAATCTACTGATATAAGTATAACCAAGATTTAAGGTAAGTAATCGTGGTTAATGGTGCAATATATACTTTAAACATTGTGTTATTTGTAGGGGTTGCTCTAATATACTACAGCGCGCAACGCGAGGAAATTGTATCGACGCTCCTTTCACTTATTCGAATCGAAAGTGGAGACAGTGAAACACCATAGTAAATTCCCTGCTGAAGGAACTTTCTAAGCTTAAAATACCTTTAACAAACTTAATAGGTATTGGCACGGACAATGCAAACGTTATGGTGGGTAGGAAAAATAGCGTTTATACTCAATTGAAGAAGTCAGTGCCAACATTGGTACTGGTTAAATGTGTTTGTCAGTGCAATTGGCGGTGAATGCTGCTTGCAAGCAAGTGTTGCCCGAAGCAATCGAGTTTATTATAAGTGAGACGTACGCTTAGTTCTGTAAGAGTTTGAGTAGGCAAATTGCCTATATAATGGACTATATAAATGTATCAATAGCGATGAGGTAGAGTGAACGTTAAATCATATACATTTGTGTGTTGTTAATATTTTTAATGTTTTTCTATAGATAAAGTGTTTGTTTTAATACTTACTATACTAAAACTTCTATTTGACGCTCGTGCTTGTCCCACCACTTTGTAGTAAATATATAACAACATCTTTATGTGTAACTATAGCATATGTACTTTTTAAAATATTTATTTTAATACATGCCAATAAATTTTATATAACCCAAGGCTCCACTAAAAATCACCAGAGTTGCTGATACGCGATGGTTGTCCATTGAAAATGCAGTCAAACGTATTTTGATGCAATGGATTGAGTTAAAATTGCATTTCCAAACTGCATCCTTAACAGAAAAATGACATAAAGCGAATATATTGATGAATTTGTACAATGACGTCAATTATTTATATTTGCTATTCTTGAAGCCAATTCTCGACGATATGCAGCGTATTAACAAAAATTTTCAAAGCCAGGACGCCGACCCAACTAAACTACTGGGTGATTTGATTTTAAGTATAGAATGTCTGAAATCCAAAATAATTCCATCTGGTATCGAAGTGGATGTTTTTGAGGAGGACTTCGTAAAGCATGTACAACGAGATTTGTATTTAGGCTATGAATTTGAGTCAAATTTGAAAACGTTGAAAGAAAAAATCGATGACGCAACAGAGCAGACAATCCGATTAACCTGCACAGATTTTGTGATCGAGTTGATTAATCAGCTAAAGCAGAGGTACATATGTGTTAAAATGTTAGTTATTATTTATGTGCTACAAATATTCTTGGATTTAGATTGCCGGACAACTACGAAATTTTAAAACAAGTTGACCTGTTTTCTGTGGATCGTACTCTGCGAGCGAAAAAAGATAGTGTTTTGCCAATTTTGGAACTATTCAAACTAAATGACGAAACTAAATCAAAAATAGTTTCTCAATATACCAATATACATTTAGTGAAATGGCAGAATGTCGATATTAGTTCGAAATTTTGGACTGAAGTAAAAAAATATCGGGACTCGGCAGGCAACAATCTTTTTCGGAGCTAGTCACTTTCGCGCTGGCAGTGCTTTCGTTGCCATGGTCGAATGCGGGGGTCGAAAGGGTGTTTAGCCAAGTCAATTTGGTAAAAACGAAATTGAGGGACCGCCTTGACATAGAGACGTTAAATGCCATTTTGACCGTCAGGTGAAGAATATTTACATTATACATTATTGCAATTATATATAGGAATTTCTTAATCTTCAGATTCGGTTTGCGTCGGCACAAGCTATGTTGCAACAACTATATGTTGCCAGAAGAGTGTTTGGCTCGAATAGGGTCAATGGCGACCTATGACGCCAGGGACGAGGCCGATGATTTTATCATTGACAACGCCTTAAAATTTCTAGAATAAAGAATAAATAAACATAAATTTAGATGTGAAAAAATTAGTTTGTCCTGTTTTCTGTTTTTTTTTTTTTTTAATTTTCATGTTGGGCCTTTTTTTTCAAAAAAAAATTGGCATCACTGTTCTTAAGTTAAGTTCTTAAGTTTAACAGTGCTGATTAACGTGAAAATAAAACAGCTGATCAAAAATTGTGATGGAAAACGTTAAACGCTCTTTACAAAATGTTTACAAAGTAAACTATTCAAGTCAGTCCCCGGACTTAAATCCAATTAAAAAAACCTTTGGGGAGAGAGCTAAAGAGAAGAATTGGAAGTCAAACTTTTCAAAATGCAAACGAATTACGGGATTGTCCAAAAAAGCTGGTATCAGATTCCAGTTGAGACAGTTTTTTATTTCTACCCATCTGCAAAATTATCTATATATATAAAAGAGTTTGTCCTGACTGTCTACATTGCCACAGCCTAAACGAAAAGAGCTAGAAGACTGAAATTTTCACAAAATATTCCATGCAGGTAGTAAGTGAGCACTAAGAAAGGAAATTTATTTTGGACAACTCCTTTGAGTACCTCCCATACAACCTGGAGCACTTTGACCCATTCCACTGCTGGCGCCTGATTGCCGCACAAGCTGAGGGTTTGATCGCGAGCGAGTTTACAAAAACAAAACAAGTTCGCAGTGACGCCTTCGCGTCGCACAAGCAAAGTCATAAAAAAAAGGTTAGTACACTTTCAAAAAAGAAACGGATTTCCGCTTCTTAATGAATAAGTGCATACACAAATAAGTGAATAATGCGCTTGAAAATTTAAATTTCATAATTTTATGTACATGTATTACTTCGCACAGTGCACAATTTTTTTCTTCAGATTTGTGTGCCTTTGACAATTGATTTACGACCCAATTAGCGTTTGTTGTTGTAAGTGTTGTTGTTGGTCCCGCACTGCTACTTTTTGTTGGTATCTTTGATTTAAAACTAATCAATTTAAACAAAATTTGGTGCGTCTAGAAAAATTTTGCACACCAGAATATGTTATGGGGGTGGTTTTACCTACTTGCTAATTATCAAACTCAGACAAAACGTAACACACAAACACATACATAGAAGCACAAGAAATTTTAGTTTTGATCTACCATTTGACATTGTTTTTATATAATTTTAGAGCTGACATTTGTAACTTTGGTTGGTGTTGCAAATGTACATATGTCAGCACATACATATGTAAGTACATTGTTGTACATATATATTAGCAAATGCAAGTGCAAATATAAATGCATACATCGTTGACTTCTGAATTCAGTGCGTGCGAAGAAGGTAGCGATACTAGGGTTTTTGGTTTGACATGCAGAGAGTGAGCCGAACTGGGCATCAGGAAACTTTAGCTGTTAAAATATGGGATATATGCGTGATTTATCGATTTAGACATCGAGGATTATCGATTTCCCAGCCCCCCAGTGGGAGCAGCGACCCTTTATCAACACTTTGTTTGACGCAGATATGGATCAAGATATTTGCAAAGTTTCAGGTCTGTAGCTATAAGGGTGTCGGAGAAACGCGCGTTCATAAGACACCATGTCGGACATTGCACAAAAGCAATCTCATATGATACTTGCAGTATCGAAGTATAACAAGTAAGAAGGCTGTGACTCCCTAACTGCTGCATGTTGCACATCAAAATGTTTATACAATCGAAGGAAAATCTTTTTAGTAGTTAAGGAGCCTTAATAACTGTTCCTAAGAATTTTTTCACCGTTTGTTCTCTAACTATAATAGTAAGTTAGTTTCCTTTTTTTGTTATCAATACACAATAACTTTAAGATGCAAATTATTGACGCTTTTCATTTCCGTTGCCCCAAAGGTGCTTGAATCACGTCGTCTTCTTCGTCATCTGCAGCCATATCTTTGTTACTGACTATATGCATATGCGATTTGCCGCCAGCTAGACGCACAATCGCATATGCACTCGTTATGAAGCTCGACCACAAAATTATGAAAATTTTTTTGTTTATTTTTGCATATGTACATATGTACTTGTAAAAAGAAAAGTGTATAACTATTTCTTAGCGAATTTGTGAAAACACAATTTAGAGTAGGGGTAACCTTTATAATCAATGGGCCAATTTAAATTTTAGCTTATTAATAATTTTAAAAGCTTTATTTATAATAAACATTAAAATAACAAGTGAAAACGTTGCAGATGGATGCCACCGACTGCGGTGTACTCTGACACCAGTTGAAAAACGGATGGTAAGGAATCTGCTTACAAAGGGGGAATGCGGGGGCTGCAGGGGTGGGCCAGTTAGTTAAAATCGCCAGCTATCTTGTTACCAAATTCAATGACTCTAGCTCAAAAACTGTGAGAGATTACAGAACTTCCGATTTTAAATGGTGCACGGCATGGGTGGGCGTGGCATCAAAATTTTTATGCAAATAATAATATGCAGATAATTCTCGTTTTAAAAAGGCGGAAGCTGGGGGGAGGCAGATGGGGGTGTGGCATCCAAATTTTTGATGCAGTTCTTTGAGGGAAGTCACAAGCTATCTTTCCACGAATTTTGGTAGCTCTAGCTGTTAAAATGTGGGATATATGCGTGCTTTATCGATTAACACATTGAGGTGTATCGACTTGTTATAGATTTCCCAGCGTAGCGCTGTTAAGGCAGAACCAAACGATGATTTCTTCCTTAAAGACTCGCAGCAAGCAAAGTTTCAACATATGCTACGTCAAGTATCTGCTCAAACGATGATTACGAACGATTTCGTTCAGTTTTTGTTTTTAACGAATGTTTCTACGCCTTAAGAATGGCTAAAATAATTAAATTTTTTTTTTTTTTGTTAAACTTTTACAGCGAAGGTTAGGTTATAAGCGTTTTTACAGAAATAAATTAACTTTCTGAAATGTTTAATTTGGCTGTTTTGGCAACTTTGGTGGCAAAAGTAAAAAGCCAGCTGATTATGAAAATGTTCAAGACTTTCTAGGTTAACGAACTTTATATATAACAATTTAAATTCAAGAACACTGCTTTTTTGGTTAAATTTTCAGTGTGTTTTGCTCTCTATATAACAAGTTTCCCTGTAGCAAATATTTCTCTATTACGAATTTTTTTTAAGGCCGTAGCTCCAACGCTCATAACGAGTACTTTAAAATACAGTGCACTCGCGAAACCGTGAACACTCCATTAGGTGAAAACCGCTTAATGTGTTTATGTTGGCAATGCGTGTATACGTTGAGATTTTACTTTTTCTAGTTTTGGGAATCCCCTATTTAGACGTGTATGCATGCTTGGTACACAAATTGCCTATGTGTGCGTATTCTTGCCGCATGAAATCATTGTAGTTTTCGCTCATGCTGAACGGTTCTTCGACAATTGTAAGCAAAAATGTGTTCAAAAAAGCAATGTTTTTACAGCTTAAAGAAAAGGTAGAGATTTTAGATAATCAGCGAATGGGAGCAAGTGTGACAAGCCTTGCAAAACATTATAATGTCGCTTATTCAACAATATGCGGTATAACGTCATATCTCCGCGCGGAGCTATGTCGCTTTTAAAACGACATATCTCCGCCGAAATAAGAACGACTTATCTCCGCGCGGAGCTATGACGTCAAACGCACACTACAAAGAAAGAGACAACCCTTTCTTCCAAAATCTCCAAGTACCCCAGAGGATGTACGCGAAGCTTTTCAAGATGAAAATATCATGAGTCGTTTTGGCATGACGAAGGGAAATACCCCAAAAGTTTTTTTTAAAAAATTATATGCATTGTGCTCATTTGCATATTTGCATCTGACAAGGCCATTACCTTGATGCAGGAAAATATTGACGAGCAGAATAGGCATTTTTTAATAGATGCTACTTTCAAAGTCTGCCCATTCGAGACTTTAAGCAACTGCTTATTATTTATGTTAAACATATGCAGAAGGTAATTATTTTATTGTTTGTTTGATATCTTGAAGTAATTTAAATTGTTATTCTTTATTTAGATAACACCTTTTATATTTGTTTCGATAACGCGTAAGACGGAGATCTGTTACCAGCATTTATTTACTTATATTGACTCAAACATTTGTTGCTTAAATGGTGCATCATTTATTTCGGACTATGAGATCGCGATGCGTAACGCATTAAAAAATTTGCATCCAAACATGAGCTTTTACTCTTGCTGGTTCCATTTTACCCAAGCATGCAAAAGAAATGCAAGGAAAATAATGGGTTTCGAAAAAATGCTTCTATGCAATAACCAAGCGTATATGCTTTTTATGAAATTTTTGTATTTGCCTCTTGTACTGGAGAACAAAATTGTCGTTGCGTTTGATCACCTGGCTGGCGAAAACCCTCAACTGAACCCTCCACGAGGGTGCCGGCTGGGCAATGGGCATCATGCTACCTCGAAACAAACGAGGGGCTAGTGGTGCCATTTGCCTTGCTGAAGGGCAGAGCGGCGTCCGGCCGAGGCAATCCGCAAACCACTCAAAGGCTTCGGCGATGCGAGGGTGCGGTGAGCTGAGGCAACAGTTATCACTGCCTGGCTGGAGGGAGCTTTACACCACTCAAAGGCCTCGGCACTACGAGGTTGTGGAGCGAACCTAGGTAAGGAAAGGATGACTGGCGGAGGGGAACCCCAAACCACTCAAAGGCTTCGGCACTGCGAGGGCGAGGGGCGAACCAATGCAACGGATGTCGCCCTGCCCTAAAACAAACGAATGTACCGCATATCTACTCGCCTGTGAAGCAGTAGTATGATGCTTAGCTAAGGTGAGCTTTTTGCCACTCAAAGGCCTCGGCACTGCGAGAGCAAAAAGCAAACTATGGTTCGAGGTCCTTGGCAGCAAGGCTAAAATGCTATGGGTAGACTTCCCAGACATAAAACTCACGATGGATAAGACGGACGGAAAAACACGGGTTGGGATGTCAACCCAAACGTCGGTGGGAAAGGGTGCTACCACCGGCGGGCACGGGGGGGGAGGGGGAGAAATCCTCTCTGCGTGTCGCCAGCAACTCCTCCGTACTGGTTGGAGCAGGCCAGGACGGTTGCAAAGCTACTGCCAATCCCAACATCACAAAACCCAAAATGTGGCGCGATACCGCAGTCCGTGGAGACTCGGATTGCGAATCACATGGAGGGTCTCCTACGTCAGAGGTGGAGGAGCCATGCCCTTCTGGCCCGAAGAGTACCAGTACCCCTAGTAGGGTCGGGCTCAAAAGGTCAAAGGAGGGTATGAGGACCAAAGCCCAGTATAAGGCCGCCCTAAAGATCCGGGCGCGACTCGCGGACTGCAAGCGAGAACTCACACAAGATGAGATCCGCAGCAAGAAGTGGGCCGACGAAAGGATCGAAGAGGGCAGGTCTCACTTCGAGAAAAAGGGGAACATGACGCCTGAGAACGCCGGTTTTGCCAACAAGGTGGAGGAGCAACTGGCGGTCAAACGCCAGCGCTCCGCTGAAACCGAAAAAGCAGAGGTGCCAGCTAGCAAGCGGCCCTGCAAAAAGCCAGTGTCGCGAGCAAAGCCGACGGCCAGCGACCGGAGCGACCCAAACGGCAAAATGAAGCCCGAACAGTGGAAGAAGGTGGAGGCGCTGCTGTTCGATGCGCTTCTTAGTCAGATGGGCGAACCGGACTCGCTTCCCATCTCTTTTGATGGAACGGGCTGGCTCTCAGGTGTCAAAATCCCTAGCTGCAAGGATGACCACACTCTGAAAGGGGGTCACCGGCGTCGTGGCTGCCATGGACGCTCCGTGGGAGGGTGCCAAGCTGGAGGTAGTGGACAGAACTAGCATTCCGTCCGTGCCAAAGGCAAAAGTACTCTTCCCAAGGGTCGTCCCAGCGGACCAGGCGCTGCAGCTACTGAAGTGGCAGAACCCGGACGTGCCAACGATTGATTGGAAAGTGGTCCATGTTGCGAAACCCGATAGCAAGGGCCAGCAAATGGTCATTCAGATCAATAAGGAGGCCGACGATCTGCTATACGCACGACACGGGAAGATGGCGTGGGGCGTAGGGAGCGTGTACCTGCGTCTCAAAAAACGCCATCCGGACGACACTAACGAGAACACGCTGGCGATAGGTGAAGTGGAGAGGGACCTAGCGGAGGTCACCCACGCCACCAAGAGCCTGGAGATCGTGGACGACGAGGATGCAGACATCACCAAAGTGGAGGTCGCATCCGTGGAGGACACCAAAGCCACCAATGGAGCTGAGGGTCATCCAGGTCAACCTACACAAAAGTAAGTTGGCCTCGGCGGAGCTCCTGATAACCCTGGAGACAGGGCCCGCCGACGTCGCACTCATCCAGGAACCTTGGACAGCGTCGGGAAAAAAGGTTTCTGGACTAAGACACCCGAACTACAACGTATTCTACACAACAACAGTGAGTAGAGCAAGGACCGCGATCCTGGTACGAAAGGGTATCTATGCTTACTTATTGTCTAATAACAGCACTGACGATCTCACGGTAATAGCGCTAGAAGGTAGCAAGGATGAGCCAATTCTGATGGCATCATGCTACATGGCGCACGACACCGACGCACCCCCTCAAGAGCTTGCTCGATTGGTGATGGAGACCGAGCCAAAAAAGCAGTCCCTCACCATCGGAGCGGATGCCAACGCACACCATACGGTATGGGGAAGCAGGGACATCAACGATAGAGGTGAGTCACTGCTTGATTTTATCATACAAACTAATCTTAAGATTGCGAACGAGGGGGAAGAACCAACATATGTTGGTCCTACCTCCTCTTACGTCTTAGATTTAGCCCTCGCGTCGGTAACAAATACCGTGGTAAAAGATTGGAGAGTCCTTAGCAGACACTCCTTCTCAGACCACAGGTATATTCAATTCCGAGTTAACTTCGAAAGAACAGTGCAAAAAAAAGTGTACAGGAACCCGCGAAACACAGACTGGGAGCAGTTCGAGAAAGAGGTTGAAAGAAACCTTTCCCGACCACCTAAGATAACCTCACCTGATAAATTAGAGAAGTCCCTAGAGACACTCAATAAAAGTCTAGTGACGGCCTATCATAAGACGTGTAAACCATCCCAAGTGAAGAAGAGACACAAGCCCCCGTGGTGGACTCCAGAACTCAAGTGACAAAGGAAAGATGTACTAGATCTCTTTAAACTCGCGAAACAAGCAGAAGAAGAGCTAGTATGGAACGAATACAAAGTACGGCTCCGAGACTTCAAGAAAAAAGTAAGAGTAGCCAAAAGACTCGCATGGCAAAACTTCTGTTCAGGCATAGAAAAGACAGCTGACACCGCAAGGCTAAGAAATCTGCTAGCTCGCCAACAGACAGTTCAAAGCCAACTAAAAACTGAAGACGGCAGATGGACAGAAAGCAGTGTAGATGCGGCAAATGTGCTCCTAGAGGCCCATTTCCCAAACTGCACAGAAGCTCACACAAACGCACAAATGATATCTCCAACCACCAGAGTGGAAATTCCCGAAGATATCATAACAACACGAAGGATACTGTGGGCTATAGACTCCTTTGAGAGCTACAAATCGCCAGGTCCAGACGGAATATTCCCAGCCATGCTGCAAAGGGTCAAACATACGATCTCTCCATGGCTGAAAGAAATATTTAGGGGATGTCTCAGTCATGGCTATGTGCCGGTGGCCTGGAGGACAGCACGGGTAATTTTTCTGCCGAAAGCGGGGAAATGCAGCCACGTGCTGCCTAAAGACTACAGACCCATAAGCCTGACCTCATTCCTGTTAAAAACGCTAGAGAAACTGATAGACCTCCCCATCAGAGAGAACACAGAGATGTCTCTAGAACGCAATCAACACGCGTACACAAAGGGTAAATCGGTGGAAACTGCGCTACACTCCCTTGTTGCAACCATAGAGAAGGCACTTCACCACAAAGAATACGCCCTAGGCGCATTTCTGGACATCTCAGGCGCATTTAACAATGTGTCGACGGAGGCAATTATGCACAGCCTAAGAGCTGTGAACCCAACTGAAGCAGTACAATCCTGGGTTCAAAATCTACTGAGCAGCAGGAAAATACTAGCGGAGTGGGGAACCATAACCACTATCAGGGAAGCAAAATGCGGCACCCCCCAAGGCGGAGTGCTCTCTCCCCTACTGTGGAACTTGGTGGTAAACGACCTATTAAAGAAATTCAAACGGAAAGCACCAAAGATAACTGCCTATGCGGACGACATAAGCATAATTATCACGGGCAAATGTCCAACGACAATAAGCCATGTCATGGACAACACACTAAAAGAGATACTAGCATGGGCAACGGAAGCTGGTCTAAGTATCAACGCAGACAAGACGGACGTCATTCTCTTTACCAAGAGATACAAGGTACCTCACTGGACGCCCCCCAAAATAAACGATAAACCGCTGATACCAAAGGAGAGTATTAAATATCTGGGAATAGTATTGGACAGCAAGCTGAGCTGGAAGCTCAATGTAGAAGAAAGGGTGAAGAAAGCCACCAATGCGCTCTACACATCGCAAAAAATGTTGGGCAGCACTTGGGGACTCTCGCCAAGACTAACACATTGGATTCTGATCTCAATTGTGCGCCCCATACTACTCTACGGAATACTGGTATGGTGGAAGGCCACGGAGAAATCCACTTACCTAAAACGATTGGAAAAAACCCAGCGACATGCACTCATGTGCATCACAGGGGCGCTGAGGACCACACCCACGAAAGCACTACAAGCTATATTGAATGTCAACCCAGTGGACATACAGGCACGCCTAGTAGCAAAAAAGACTGCTCAACGTCTTTGCACGATAGGCAACATGACAAAACATAACTACGGGCATAGTACAATTGGAATAGGGACTCGGGTCGAAACAGACTACATGATCCCAAGAAACAATTTCAACTTCACGCCCACGCTCTTAGGAAAAGATGATTGGCGCTCAGGAGCAGAGCAGACAGCAATCAACATATACACAGACGGCTCAAAAATGAATGAGGGGGTCGGCGCAGCAGTGTACTGCGCCGAACCGCCCATGAGCCTATCCTACAAACTACCAGACCACTGCAGTATATTCCAGGCGGAGATATTCGCAATAAGGAAAGCGGCGGAAACGGTCCTACAAACGAATACAACACTCAACGAAGTAAACATATTCGTGGACAGCCAGGCTGCAATAAAAGCCTTACAGTTGCACTACATAAGATCCCGAGATGTCCTGGCGAGCAGGGAGGCACTAGATGCGCTTAGCACGCTCAAAAACGTGCGCATCTTTTGGATTCCCAGCCATCAGGGTTTCGGAGGAAATGAAAAAGCTGACTCTCTGGCTAAACAAGGAGCGACGGGACTCAACAGCCACATGGCGGAAACTCCGATCTCCTTGCGAACGCTACAATCGTACATGGAAACACAGGCACGGTATTCTGCAGCACAAAGGTGGACAAACACCTCTAATTGCAGGATCTCCAAAATAATGTGTAAAACGCACAGCGACAAGCTATCGCAATACATGCTGAAACTACAAAGGCATGTCGCAGCTCATGCGAAAAGGCTAGGCATGACAGACAACGATGAATGCAGGAAGTGCAAGGAACCAGGTGTCAAAGAAACACTAGAGCACCTACTTTGCAACTGCCCTGCACTGGCAGCAAAACGCTTACAACACCTCCAGGCTCCCTTCCTGGCATCCCTAGAGGAGGCCAGCAAGATGGAACCGAACAAGCTTCTAGCATTTGCCCGAAGCACACAAACGCCACAGGACCACACACATAGATAGTCCCAACTTATCCGAACGCCGGCTTCACAAAGGACCCTCAGTAGTCTATGTGTGACACTTCCCCCAGGGAGGGTCAGCCGGTCTAACCTAACCTAACCTTGATCACCTAGAAGCTCAAGCAACTGCTTTAGAGAAGATGTTTTCTCAATTTTTAAAATATTTTAAGAAGCAGTGGCTTATGAAGGTATTTCACAATATCAAATTAATACTATAGTTTTATTTATTCATGTTAAATTTTATAGGAAGGACCTAAAAACATATCCCTGTTCAAGCGTTCGACAAGAACCACGAGCGCTGTAGAAGCTTACAATTTGAATCTGGGCAGCAAAATTTTAGCAAAGGGGCACTTTTTTAAATTCGTTCAATGTATTATTGATGCCGAATACGAAAAAGTCGCGAGTTTGCTTTGCTTTTTCAAAATGGTGGCATAGGTAACCAGAAACTAGCAAAGCCACTTCGTGTAAGTTTATGCAAAATGTAATTAAAGCCATCAAACTATATTAATAATAATTTTTGATATCAGGACCGCGCTCAAAAAATTATGGATGCTATGGATTTGTTGGACAAGCGAGAAATAGATGTACAGGGTTTTTTGACCCGCACTGTCTCTCTAAATGACCGGTTTTTAAAGCAGGACTTGTTTAACTGTGTGCATACAGATTCTGATTTGTCGGGAATGCCGTCCGAAATGAAGTCGTCCACATCTTCGCTATCATCTAATGGATCGAACAAAAGTGAACTGTCCGATTCTTCTTTTGTTCAAACGAATCCCTGCAATGTGTGTTTGGTCGAACCCAAATCTGTTTTGTTGCGCCCATGCAACCATCTAAATATATGTAGTGGCTGCTGGGATCAAATTCTTGTACACAATCAAGAACGATATGGTAATGACACTGTTGAACCCAAATGTCCAACATATCAACGAAAAGTAGAGGAGGCAATTCGAAATATATATATATATAATTAAAATATTATACGTAGACCTAAATACATATATAAATAAAAATAATAACATTATATAAGAGCGTCTATGAAAATTATTTTTTTAAAGGGTAGATCAGTTATTCGGGTTACTTATATTATTTTCATGAATTAAAACAAATCAATAAATAAATACATTTATTGAAACAATATTTAAGGTGCAGATATGTATGTCGTTCTTAGTTGGCGGAGATATGTCGCTTTGAAACGACATAGCTCCGCGCGGAGGTATGTCGCTTTAAAAACGACATATCTCCGCCGAACTAAGAACGACTTATCTCCGCGCGGAGATATGTCGTTTTTGAAACAACATAGCTCCGCGCGGGGATATGTCGCTTTGAAAACGTCATAGCTCCGCGCGGAGGTATGTCGTTCTTAGTTCGGCGGAGATATGTCGCGCGGAGATATGTCGCTATGCCGATTCATGCATAGATTAAAGCGTTTCTCAAAAATAAAGGGTTGCCAATGAAGGTGCTTCTGCTAATAGACAACGCTCTATCTCACCCAAGGAAATTGGAATTAAGAACGGAAGATGGGAACATAATGGCCATGTTTTCGCCACCAAACGTGACTTCCTCATCCCATGGACCAAAACGCGATAAAAATTACTAAATTGTACTACAGGAACAGTGTTTTAGCTTCTATAGCGGCTCAACAGACTGATTTGCTATTATCCATGAAGCACCTAACACTAAACAATGCTATTACCATTTTGGAAGCCGCATGGAATAAAGTAAGCACAGAGACTCTAGCTAAGTGCTGTGTGGTAAATGTGTAAATGTGTGGTAAATGAAGATGAGCCTGAAGATGATATTCCATTAATCATCCAGAAAGCCCCCTTTACCCTCCATATATATTCACATTATTCCCACTGCCAATGATTAACCCACAATATTTGTTGATTGTCCAACAGGACAGATTACAAATAAAGTTAAATGCATACAAAAAAAAAAAAAAAAGTCCTGAAAGCAAAGTGGAATGCCGAAATTAATTCTGTGATGGAACGCACAGTTGATCTGCTTCGCAACTTGAATCCTCAAGTTTGTTTGTGTGCTCAGACGTACATAGTTAAGGGGCTTTTTCAATGCCAAATCTGTTTAAATCTTTTGTTTTAAGGTTGAGTGCACATTATCAAATGTTCAAGATTGGAATGAAGATCATGATACAGATGACACAACTGATGACGAAATTGAATGGGAAGAATCAACTGAGAATGATGACTCTATTATTGAGGTCCACATTAAAAGAATTGGCACAAGTGAGGCAATAATAAGTTTTAATAAAGCATTGGAATTGTGTCAGTCAAGGTGACTTAAATGTTCTTAGGCGCCTAAGTGAGAAAGCAATTTTCCAGTTATTGGATAAGAAAAAGCAGCAGAAAAAGATTACCAATTTTTTTTAAGACATATGTTAGAGTTTATAAAAAATATATTGGTAAATTTGTCTTAAATTAAGGAAAAAAATCATTACATCTTTCATTTACAACAAAATTGTTTTAGTAAATCGTTTTGTCTTTTGTTCGCTCATAAACATCTGTTTTGATTTTGAAACGTGTAATTAGTCAAAACTGATGGTAAAATAGACTCTTTTTTCACTGAATTTTGGTATTCAGAAAAGTGAACAACTCGCAAACGCGAACACTCCTGGTTTTAATTAGCTTACGTTATCGCGAGTGCACTGTATTATATTATCGTGTGTTTGTTTGCCCGCTATATGATTTGGTGGTCCGATCTGGTCGATTTTGACAAATGATATAGCTGCAACTAAAACTCATTCACCAAAGTTTGAGTGTGGGAATGGGATTGGATCTCTGGTTGAGATCGGATGTGCAATGGCTGCCACTTACAATGTTAGCAACCTTACGCTAAAGAGAAAATGCCCTTACTGTGGCAATTACTTAAGTACACGTCAAAGAAACAAAAGGAGTAGTTCCAATCCCACAAAATTAATTTTATGGAATGGTCTGTACAATCGTCGGACATTAATCCAATAGAACATTATTGGATAGATGTTAAGGTGTCGAAGCTGCTAACTCCAACGAACTATGGCAATCAGCAATAACTTCCTGAAAGAATATTAAAGTCTGCAGGTGCCGCACATTGATAACTTCTATAAAATCCCGATGCACAATATTGGGGGAGCTACTTCTTATAAAATTAAGTTTAATGTTTTCTCAATTTGTTAATTGCCAACACAACCAAATAAAAACTTCTAAGAAATTTAATCTTGCATCAATTTAAAGCTTACAGTCTACAAGTAAAAACGTTGCAGTCGGACGCAACCGACTGCGGAATACTTTGATACCAGTAAAAGAACGGATGGTAAGGAGTCTGCTTGCAAATTAGTGGGCCGGGTGGTAATCATCGCCAGCTATCATGTTACCAAATTTTATGACTTTACCTCAAAAACTGTGGAAGATGACTTAACTTCCAAATTTAAAAGGTGGGCGGCAGAGGTGGGCGTGGCATCCAAATTTTTGTTCAAATCTTTTTAATTGTCACCAATTAACTTCCTACCAAGTTTGGTGGCTCTAGCTCAAAAACTGTAAGAGATATAGCCGATTCCAATTTTATAAGGCGGGTTGCTTTGGTGGGCGTGGCATCCAAAATTTTGATGCAGATCTTTGGTAGATGTTGCCTTCTATCTTTCTACCGAATTGGGGGGCTCTAGCTTAAAAACTGTAAGAGATATCGAAATTTCCGATTTTAAATGGTGGGCGGCAGAGGTGGGCGTGGCATCCAAAATTTTGATGCAGATCTTTTGTAGATGTCACCATATATCTTCCTACTAAATTTGGTGACTCTAGTTAAAAAAATGTGGAAGATACACGCATAACCGTTTTAACAACGGCGGGGTGTGGGGGCGAAAGGTGTGGGCGTGGCATCCAAACTTTTTATGCCGTTTCACTACCTATCTTGACACAAAATTTGGTGGCTCTAGCCTAAAAAATGTGAAAACTATAGGCGTTTCCAATTTCAAGGAGCAGGCAGGATGGGGGCGGAAGGAGTGGGCGTGGCATCCAAAATTTTGATGCAGTTTTTTTCAGGGACGTGACTAGCTATCTTCGTGCAAAATTTGGTAATTCTAGCTGTAAGAATGTGAGAAATATTGGGTTTTATCGGTTTTCAGTAATCGAATTTATCGGTTTCCCAGCCTCCTAGTGGGCGTGGCAACCCAATCTTGACACTTCATCTGTCTCGCCTATAGACAAAAATAATTGCAAAGTTTCAAGTCTCTAGCTTTACGGGTGTCGAAAAAAGTTGCACTCATACGGACAGACGGACACCATGACGGACATTGCACAAAACCAATATATGTACTATGAGACCTTCGGTATCAAAGTATAAAAATTATTTAAACATTTTTTAAGACTAATTTAGTTTTTTTTTTATTTGTGTTCTTTCGAAGAGGACTGTAGATTCAGGATTTAAATTCTTAAGGTTAGGTACTTACTTTAAGATCATGTTTGATTTCACGCAAACTGCGACCTTCGTCTTCTAGTGAATCTTCACTGCTGCGACGTGAAGTTGTTGCTCGTGTAAAGTTAAGGAGACTACCGTAAGAAGTACGTGCGGGATGTGATGAAAAAGTGTCGATAATAATACTGCTACTTGAGTGCATGTCAAATGCACGATCAGCATTTTGTTCTTGTTCTCTTTGTTGCCGCTCAAGTTCTCGCATTCGAATCTCACGCGCTTCGGCACGGGCTTGTCGACGAGCTGCTAAGCGTGCTTCGGCCTAAATAAAAGATTTTAAATAAAAACAAAACACTTAATTTTTCATTTTAAGTTGTAAAGATATATCATTTAATTATTTATTGAATTGTATTATTCACTACATTAGTAACTAAAATTTTGTATCCAAGTGCGATCACAGGATTTCCCTATTAAAACTAAAAGTTAATACATATAGAAGCTCATCAAATCATTGGCCCAGAAAAGCTAGCTCGGAAAATGTAGGTCGACCATAGAACTTAATCTAGCCACCCTAGTGTATATTGATACCCAGGTGAGCTAAAAACAAGTGAAAACATATCAAGTACTAAAGACCTTGACTTATAGAGCCCTATCCAAAGAGCGCCAGATCTTAGATCTTTACACACTTCCCACGAAGTACCCCTGGGAAACAACGCGACTCCTTACAGAGGACCAGCACAAACTATTAGTTAATGAATGGGCATGACCAATTCGACAGTCACACCTACAAGCCCTACAAATCACCTGGTCTGGACAATATTTGTTTGGACAGAGTAAGGCCCAACTTCTCAATGTCCGGTTAATCAAACTAACCAGAGTTTAATAAGAAGAATTAGTTTTTAATAATAAATAAATAAAAAAATAAAATTTGAGTCTTCTTCGGTTGAGAGTAACCGAGATACAAATTAAACGGATTCCTGAGACTCGGTTAACAATTACACTCCAGTAACGCCCCGAAATAAAATGTATATTATATTTATATTTATATTTTAAATATAAATGAAATAATCGTTAGACAAACAGCTGACTCAAGCTGACACTTGCATTGTTTATTTATTTTATTATTGAACTAGGTCCACAAGCACATGCTCCTCAACATATAAAAAGTTTTTCCCTTGTTGCCGTTTACAACAGGGCTCATGAAAATATAATTGTATATACATTTTGATATGCAACATGCAGCAGCTTGGCAGTCACAAATCAAAACAATAACAAACAAGTAAAAACGTTGCAGTCGGACGCAACCGACTGCGGAATACTTTGATACCAGTAAAAGAACGGTTGATAAGGGAGAATGCAGGGGCGAAGGGAGTGGGCCATGTGGTAAACATCGCCAGCTATCATGTTACCAAATTTGGTGACTTTAGCTCAAAAACTGTGGAAGATAACTTAACTCCGAAATTTAAAAGGTGGGCGGCAGAGGTGGGCGTGGCATCCAAATATTTGAATCAAATGTTTTTAACTGTCACTATCTATCTGCCTACCAAGTTTGGTGGCTCTAGCTCAAAAACTGTTAAAGATATAGCCGATTCCGATTTTAT
The DNA here is from genome assembly GCA_018152825.1 of Scaptomyza hsui. Lineage (NCBI taxonomy): Eukaryota > Metazoa > Arthropoda > Insecta > Diptera > Drosophilidae > Scaptomyza > Scaptomyza hsui. Next base: position 3,349,921 of record JAECXO010000301.1, read on the forward strand.
AAGGCGGGTGGCTTAGGTGGGCGTGGCATCCAAAATTTTGATGCAGATCTTTGGTAGATGCTGCCTTCTATCTTTCTACCCAATTTACGAGCTCTAGCTTAAAAACTATAAGAGATATCGAAATTTCCGATTTTAAATTGTTGGCGGCAGAGGTGGGCGTGGCATCCAAATTTTTCATGCAGATCTTTTGTAGATGTCACCATATATCTTCCTACCAAATTTGGTGACTCTAGTTCAAAATATGTGGAAGATACACGCATAACCGTTTTAACATCGGCGGGGGGTGGGGGCGGAAGGTGTGGGCGTGGCATGCAAAATTTTGATGCATTTTTATGGGGAACGTCAATATCTATCTTCACAAAAATTTGGTGGCTCTAGCCCAAAAAATGTGAAAACTATAGGCGTTTCCAATTTCATGGAGAAGGGGGGATGGGGGCGGAATTAGGGGCGTGGCATCCAAAATTTTGATGCATTTTTTGGGGAACTTCAATATCTATCTTGATACAAAATTTGATGGCTCTAGCCAAAAAAATGTGAAAACTATAGGCGTTTCCAATTTCATGGAGAAGGGGGGGATGGGGGCGGAATCAGGGGGCGTGACATCCAAAATTTTGATGCATTTTTTTGGGGAACGTCAATATCTATCTTGACACAAAATTTGGAGGCTCTAGCCCAAAAAATGTGAAAACTATAGGCGTTTCAAATTTCATGAGAAGGGGGGATGGGGGCGGAATAAGGGAGCGTGGCATCCAAAATTTTGATGAATTTTATTGGGGAACGTCACTATCTATCTTGACACAAAATTTGGTGGCTCTAGCCCAAAAAATGTGAAAACTATAGGCGTTTCCAATTTCATGGAGAAGGGGGATGGGGGCGGAATCAGGGGCGGGGCATCCAAAAAATTGATGCATATTTTTGGGGAACATCAATATCTATCTTGACACAAAATTTGGTGGCTCTAGCCCAAAAAATGTGAAAACTATAGGCGTTTCCAATTTCATGGAGAAGGGGGGGATGGGTTCGGAATCAGGGGGCGGGGCATCCAAGTTTTTATGGGGAACGTCAGTACCTATCTTGACACAAAATTTGGTGGCTCTTGCCCAAAAAATGTGAAAACTATAGGCGTTTCCAATTTCATGGAGAAGGGGGGATAGGGGCGGAATTAGGGGCGTGGCATCCAAAAATTTGATGCATTTTTTTGGGGAACGTCAATAAATATCTTCACAAAAACATTTGGTGGCTCTAGCCCAAAAAATGTGAAAACTATAGTCGTTTCCAATTTCATGGAGAAGGGGGGGATGGGTTCGGAATCAGGGGGCGGGGCATCCAAAATTTTGATGCATTTTTTTGGGGACGTCAATAAATATCTTCACAAAAAAATTTGGTGGCTCTAGTCCAAAATATGTTAAAGCTATAGGCGTTTCCAATTTCATGGAGAAGGGGGGATGGGGGCGGAATCAGGGGGCGTGGCATCCAAAATTTTGATGTATTTTTTTTGGGAACGTCAATACCTATCTTGACACAAAATTTGGTGGCTCTAGCCCAAAACATGTGAAAACTATAGGCGTTTCCAATTTCATGGAGAAGGGGGGATGGGGGCGGAATCAGGGGGCGTGGCATCCAAAATTTTGATGCATTTTTTTTGGGAACTTCAATATCTATCTTGACACAGCATTTGGTGGCTCTAGCCCAAAAAATGTAAAAACTATAGATGTTTCCAATTTCAAGGAGCAGGGATGATGGGGGCGGAAGGAGTGGGCGTGGCATCCAAAATTTTGATGCAGTTTTTTCAGGGACATGACTAGCTATCTGCGTGCAAAATTTGGTAACTCTAGCTGTAAGAATGTGAGAAATATTTGGTTTTATCGGTTTTCAGTTATCGAATTTATCGATTTCCCAGCCTCCTAGTGGGCGTGGCAACCCAATCTTGACACTTTATCTGTACCGTCTATAGATAAACATAATTGCAAAGTGTCAAGTCTCTAGCTTTACGGGTGTCGAAAAAAGTTGCGTTCATACGGACGGACGGACAGACGGACAGACGGACAGACAGACACCATGACGGACATTGCACAAAACCAATATACTATGAGACCTTCGGTATCAAAGTATAAAAACCGCTGAATCACTCGCTCGGTTTGACAGTATGTAGCAACATCATTAAGGCGATAGTAATTTATCGATGATATGTGATTTTGGTCTTGAGCAAACCAAATTACATTTGCGCCTGTTAAGTCGAGCAACAAATTTATCTCGATTTTAACTAACTGCAAGTTTAACTGGACATCATTGAGAAATTGGTTCTAAGAGAAGAAAAATTTATTAGCAAAAGTATTCATTGATAAGGTATTTTATTGATAGTGTCCCAGTTAAGACCCCAAAGAGTAGATATTGTTTTTTTTTTAAGGATTATATTCTATCCTAATAAATCCCGTACTTGGGATACCAAGAGTAGATACATAAAGAGTTTTTGTTATATAATTCTTTTGACCAGCGCATAATATAAGCCCAAGCTTAACTGACTTTTGGTGAAGAATATAAGTGAGCTGACCCGACAGAGACTCGGTTTTTTAAGAATTAAATTATATTTGATCCAAAAAACAAAGCTGTCTGGAAAGCCAAAAGTTGAAGAAAACGAAATCAGTGGAAATAAAATCCGTTTGCATTTAATTTTAAAAACTAATTTATGACCCCGTGCTGAAATGGTAAAGCTATTGATCTGCAGAGTTGTTATAGACAAGAGGTTTTTAATTTTATAAGTTTGTTGGGAATAGCGGACAATTTCGATATACTTAATAATTTGGAGCATCAGACTTGCTTAATTTTTTTATGAAGAGGAATACCTAACTGACTCTCGACGAAAAGAGCATAGCTCCACGTCAAAGCTAAAAAGTTTATGCAAAGGCTGTAAAAACCATTAGCACAGTACCTAAGCACGGAGCTTGGTACTACATCAGATCCCAAGGAAAATACGGAGTAATTGCACTTAGAAGTGAACTCTCTTTGGTCCCAAAATGCCAATAGAGCTATTAGCCCAATACGGGTACAGCAAAGCAATTTGACTGTAATTCGTTTGAGAAAACTCTGTAAAATATTTGGCAATGGCCCGTTTTGAGTCAGCCTTTGTTTTCTCACAACAAAAACGACAGAATGTCGATGACGTATTGCTTTGCAATAACGAAGTCAGAAAACCGCTTGGGAACCTGCATAAACTGTAATCTTCACCGTTTCACTTGATTTTTAAATCATTGACTGAAAACTGGATGGCGCACTCAAGTACCAGGAAGAATCTAAGGAAGAGCGGGTTTGTCCAAAAATCTTGTTTGGGTTGGATATTAGATTTTAAAGGTTTTTCAACTCATAAGTAAATCGCACAGGTGTGTTTGACCTTTTTAGCTTAGCAAAACGGACACACACATCCAATAAATATTCTAAAGTCTTGCATTGTTTTAGTACAAAAATGTATGAAAACTGCTGACAAATGGCCGTCCAAAACATAAGTATTTCAAACTGGTTTTGTTTGGTAAAATAAACTAGTAATTATTTCATTTATAACAGTGGAATCAACAACTATTTAGAAGCGCAAGACTCCCAAAAATATATTTTAAGCTTTCAAATGGCAAATGTGAAATGCATTGCACCGCAAAATGCTGTTCACAAGCTTAGCGTTTCAACTCTGCAACCTGAAACGCTGCAACGCGCTCGTGAACACCACAAGTGTTTTCAAATACGGTTCACAAGTTTTCTCGAGAACTTCTCAACCAATCTTTATGAAATCTTGGACACGTCTTCGAGATACTTTTTTTAAACGAACAATTGTGTTTTTTTTTCAACTACTATAATTTTTTTATACTCTGATACCGTAGGTATATATACTATATATTGGTTTTGTGCAATGTCCGTCATGGTGTCTGTCCGTCTGTGTGTATGAACGCGCATATCTCCGACACCCTTAAGCTAGAAACCTGAAACTTTGCAAATATCTTGATCTATGCCTGCGTCAGATAAAGGCTGGGAAATCAATAACAAGCTGATAAATATTGATGTCTAAGTCGATAAAACACGCATATATCCCACATTTAAGCAGACAGAGCTACCAAAATTGGTGGAAGGATAGCTTGTGACTTCCCTCAAACTGCATCCAAAGTTTGGATGCCACGCCCACACATGCCGCCCTTCAGCCGTTTTAAAACGAGAATGCGAGCATCTTCCACATCTTTTGAGCTAGGGTCACTAAATTTCGTAGGAAGATAGCTGACGGCCCAACAACAAAAAATGTATGTACCATATATAATATTTATTAAGTGTTTTCTAGTATGTATGTATTTATGTGAAAAAATGTAACCCCTATTATTATTCTTCAAAATAAAATCATACTCCCTGAGGAAGGCGGCAAAGTCGTTGAAACGCATAGGAGGATAGTTATATTTAACCCTATCGGGACGGAGTTTTATTTTGAAATCCAAGATAGTTGTCTTAAAACTTTTTGCATATTCTGAAAGGGGACAAAAAAAATGTTGTTCTGCATACTTAAAAATCCTGAAATCGTCCTTTTATCCTGGGACATATAATCCCAATACGTATTTTCAGTGGGACATATTATCCCAATGAGTGTAAAAGCAATCAATATAGATACAAGGATCAAGTCATTAAACGATGTTTTAGTAGCTTTAAAATTAATCAAAATACAGAAGTTTGAAAATTGCTGGGACGTATTGTCCCAGTAGTCCCGAAAGGGTTAAAATGCCTTTTTAAATAGGAACGAAAATCATTGGCCGGATAAACCCAGCAACAGCAATAACAAAAACCAATTCATACACTGTGCCTACAAAAATTACACAAAGTTAATGGTTTTCAAAATAAAATGCAAACGGAGGTTATTTACACTGATTTCAGCAAGGCATTTGACTCGGTTAATCACTACCTTTTACTTCATAAACTTTAACTTCTAGGCTTTCCAAGCTATCTTATTCAGTGGATAAGGGAATATTTAATTCATAGAACACAGAGAGTCTGTTTTAATGTTGCTGTCTCTAAGGTGGTTCATGTCACTTCAGGTGTTCCGCAAGGAAGTCACCTTGGACCTTAATTATTTACACTTTTCATCAATGACCTTCCATCTGTTATTGACCACTCTCGAGTGCTGATGTATGCTGACGATGTAAAATTATGCATGTCGGGTACTGCTCTGTTGTCTGCTCAAAAATTACAAACTTATTTAGATAATTTTCAAAAGTGGTGTCGTGTTAACTTACTAAATCTTAATTGCAAACAATTTAAAGTCATGTCTTTTTATAGACCCTGCCTTTTTCAAATATATATTTTCTTGATGGAAGCCCACTCGATCGAATTGAATGGGTTGATGACTAAGGTATCCTTTTTGATCCAAAACTTAAATTTCACAAGCATATATCTTCAGTTGCAAATCGATCCTCTAGTACAAAACACTTTACAAGTCTCTGGTACGTCCTATTCTTGAATATGGATCTTGTATCTGGTATCCCAAATACAGGATTCACCAGGATAAAATAGAATCAGTACAAAAACAATTTTTGCTCTTTGCCCTTAGGAGATTCAACTGGGATACTAACATTAACCTACATTCCTAACACAGTAGACTTTTACTTATAAATCTTCCTTCTCTTGCTGATCGCAGAACAATGCTAGGTGAAGTCTTTTTACACAAGCTAATAAATGGTGAAATTGATTCCTCGGAATTAATAAGCCAAATTAGTTTTGCTGTTCCGATCAGAAGGACAAGGAATTTCCTACCCATTGCTCTTCAAGCTTGTCACTCTAACTATGCTATTCATAACCCTTTTCGGATTTTATGTTCAAACTATAACGAATTTTCCCACTTAATAAACGGTGCCACTTCTAGTAATTCTCTTAAAAAGTTAGTCTTATGTCATTTGTCTACGTTTTCGCGATCTACGTAACCGCACGTTATGCGGTGTGCCCCTCGGTCGGTTGGGCGGGAGGTTGGTTGCTTTTTGCTTGGGTCCGCGCGTTAACAAGCCGGTGCTTGGTATCGTTGGGACACATGAATGTACTGTCTGTTTTTTAGTACATCTACGTTCATAGCTGGCGATGTTTACCACACGGTCCACTCCTTTGCAAGCAGACTCCTTACCATCCTTTCTTTTTGTTTAATGTGAGTAATATATGATATTCTCGGTTTTCAGTAATCGATTTTATCGATGGGACAGCCTCCTAAAAAAGCGTGGCACCTCAACCTTGATACTTTATCTGACCCGGGTATTGACAAACATAATTGCAAAGTGTCAAGTCTCTAGCTTTACGGGTGTAGAAAAAAGTTTCGTTCATACGGACAAACAGACACCTTGACGGACATTGCACAAAACCAATATACTAGCGGTGTTCAACAGCTCCGTTTCATCGCTTCACATTCTTACAGCTAGAGTTACCAAATTTTGCACGCAGATAGCTAGTCACGTCCCTCAAAAAACTGCATCAAAATTTTGGATGCCGCGTCCACTCCTTCCGCCCCCATCTTCCCTGCTCCTTGAAATTGGAAACGCCTATAGTTTTAACATATTTTGGGCTAGAGCCACCAAACTTTGTGAAAAGATAGGTAAGAACTTTCCCCAAAAAAAGGAATCAAAATGTTGGATGCCACGCCCACACCTGACGCCCCCACTTCTCCGCAGTTTTTAAATCGGTTATGCGTGCATCTTCCACATTTATTGAACTAGAGTAACTAAATTTGTTAGGAAGATAACTGGTGGCATCTACAACAAATCTGCTTTTAAAACTTTGGATGCCACGCCCACCCAAGCCACCCCCCATCTAAAATCTGAATCGGCTATATCTTAAATAGTTTTTGAGCTAGAGCCACCAAACTTGGTAGGAAGATAAATGGTGACAGTTTAAAACAATTGATTCAAAAATTTGGATGCCACACCCACCTCTGCCGCCCACCATTTAAAATCTTAAATTTCGATGTCTCTTACAGTTTTTAAGCTAGAGCCCCCAAATTCGGTATAAAGATAGAAGGCAACATCTACCACCCACCTCTGCCGCCCATCTTTTAAATTTTGAGTGGTTCAGTTATCTTCCACAGTTTTTGAGCTAAAGTCATCAAATGTGGTAACAAAATAGCATTCCCCTTTTGCAAAAAGACTCCTTACCATCCGTTCTTTTACTGGTATCAAAGTATTTCGCAGTCGGTTGCGTCCGACTGCAACGTTTTCACTTGTTTTTTTTTTTATCTTTTGTACTGGAGCTATGTCTTAAAACTAATCAATCTGAAGACATAATGGCGTGTACAAAAATTATGCATACTAAATCTGGACCCGATACGACCACTCCATCGGGTACCTCCCATACACCTATGTCTTTTTTCTTCGAACTTTTGTAATGGAGCGAGCTCACTCCGATGTATCTTCTTATAAATCAAACAGTTTGTCCTTACTGACTGACGGCTTATTGTTGACATACCCACAGCCTAAACGAAAAGAGCTAGAAGGCTGAAATTTTTACCAAATATTCCATGCGGGTAGTAAATGAGCACTATTGAAATAATTGTATAAAAAGTCAGCTTTTTCACTGGCGGAACCCATATAACCCCTTAAAGTAAAGGAATTGAAAGAAAAAAACATTAAAAGTAGTGATAATTATATCTGAATAAATCTTGGAATTGAACTGCTGCTCGATCTAACTTCGTTTTGTTATTGATTTCGGTGTCGGCGAGAATATTTAGTGGCAAATACATCTACAATGTTTAAGTTCGCTAGTCGGCGCGGAGTTTTCTTCCCCGATTTAGTGTAAAACCCTGGCTGTGTGGCTGATAGAGTGAGGCGACGTGGCCCCTCTGATACTCGAATTCCCCTACAAGCGAGTTTACTTGATGCTAGTGGCGCGTGCCCTGAAGAACTTGTAACTTTTTTACGATTTACATTCCCGCAACGGATTTACGGGTGTCAACAAAACTTCCGTTCATACAGACGGACAGACAGCATGACGGACATTGCACAATACCAATATAGTATGATACCTTCGGTATCAGAGTATAAAAATTTACCCGCCCTAATGTACAAGTTAACACGATCGGTCGACAATAGCCCGATCACACGTAGTCAGCAGTAAAATGCAAGACCAGCGATGTCTGCGGATATTGCACAACGGCAACGCAGCTGCAGTCAGCAACAATGTTGCGGGCAATGCTCCACAGGGCTATCCAACACCGGGAACGAGGCACAGCGTCAGCATTCTTAGGGCATAAGTTAGCTTTGATTGTAAGTTATGATGTTCTTAGCTTTTAGTTGATTTTGGGAATAAATACGCGACGGTCGACCGCTATATCTCTTGTCTTCTCATTTAATCAAATGCATTCTTAACTTTATTAATTGGCGTCCATACGCGGTAGAGCTTCGAATTCGAAGCGTGCATCAAAGGCCCTTGAGCGTTCAGGATTCTTAAAGATTATCTAAAACAGATAAAGTGAAATAATAATAAAACTCTCCGTATAACGCTCCGTAAGACCCTCGGGCGTACAAAACAGACAAAGCGAAATAATAAGAAAGTTCACCGTAAGACACTCGGTTGTGCTAAGACAATTCAAAACAGACAAAGTGCCTCGAAATAAAACACTATAACGCACCATAAGACCATCGGTTGCGTTAAAAAATAAAAAAAAAAAAAACAAACGAACGAAGTGAAAAAAAACAAGTAAAAACGTTGCAGTCGGACGCAACCGACTGCGGAATACTTTGATACCAGTAAAAGAACGGATGGTAAGAAGTCTGCTTGCAAAGGAGTGGGCCGGGTGGTAATCATCGCCAGCTATGATGTTACCAAATTTGGTGACTTTAGCTCAAAAACTGTGGAAGATAACTTAACTTCAAACTTTAAAAGGTGGGCGGCAAAGGTAGGCGTGAAGTCCAAATTTTTGAATCAAATGTTTTTAACTGACACCATTTATCTTCCTACCAAGTTTGGTGGCTCTAGCTCAAAAACTGTTAAAGATATAGCCGATTCCGATTTTATAAGGCGGGTGGCTTGGGTGGGCGTGGCATCCAAAATTTTTATGCAGATCTTTGGTAGCTGTTGCCTTCTATCTTTCTACCTAATTTACGGTCTCTAGCTTAAAAACTATAAGAGATATCGAAATTTCCGATTTTAAATTGTTGGCGGCAGAGGTGGGCGTGGCATCCAAATTTTTCATGCAGATCTTTTGTAGATGTCACCATATATCTTCCTACCAAATTTGGTGACTCTAGTTCAAAATATGTGGAAGATACACGCATAACCGTTTTAACATCGGCGGGGGGTGGGGGGCGGAAGGTGTGGGCGTGGCATGCAAAATTTTGATGCATTTTTATGGGGAACGTCAATATCTATCTTCACAAAAATTTGGTGGCTCTAGCCCAAAAAATGTGAAAACTATAGGCGTTTCCAATTTCATGGAGAAGGGGGGATGGGGGCGGAATTAGGGGCGTGGCATCCAAAATTTTGATGCATTTTTGGGGAACTTCAATATCTATCTTGATACAAAATTTGATGGCTCTAGCCAAAAAAATGTGAAAACTATAGGCGTTTCCAATTTCATGGAGAAGGGGGGATGGGGGCGGAATCAGGGGGCGTGACATCCAAAATTTTGATGCATTTTTTTGGGGAACGTCAATATCTATCTTGACACAAAATTTGGAGGCTCTAGCCCAAAAAATGTGAAAACTATAGGCGTTTCAAATTTCATGAGAAGGGGGGATGGGGGCGGAATAAGGGAGCGTGGCATCCAAAATTTTGATGAATTTTATTGGGGAACGTCACTATCTATCTTGACACAAAATTTGGTGGCTCTAGCCCAAAAAATGTGAAAACTATAGGCGTTTCCAATTTCATGGAGAAGGGGGATGGGGGCGGAATCAGGGGCGGGGCATCCAAAAAATTGATGCATATTTTTGGGGAACATCAATATCTATCTTGACACAAAATTTGGTGGCTCTAGCCCAAAAAATGTGAAAACTATAGGCGTTTCCAATTTCATGGAGAAGGGGGGGATGGGTTCGGAATCAGGGGGCGGGGCATCCAAGTTTTGATGGGGAACGTCAGTACCTATCTTGACACAAAATTTGGTGGCTCTTGCCCAAAAAATGTGAAAACTAAGGCGTTTCCAATTTCATGGAGAAGGGGGGATAGGGGCGGAATTAGGGGCGTGGCATCCAAAAATTTGATGCATTTTTTTGGGGAACGTCAATAAATATCTTCACAAAAACATTTGGTGGCTCTAGCCCAAAAAATGTGAAAACTATAGTCGTTTCCAATTTCATGGAGAAGGGGGGATGGGTTCGGAATCAGGGGGCGGGGCATCCAAAATTTTGATGCATTTTTTTGGGGACGTCAATAAATATCTTCACAAAAAAATTTGGTGGCTCTAGTCCAAAATATGTTAAAGCTATAGGCGTTTCCAATTTCATGGAGAAGGGGGGATGGGGGCGGAATCAGGGGGCGTGGCATCCAAAATTTTGATGTATTTTTTTTGGGAACGTCAATACCTATCTTGACACAAAATTTGGTGGCTCTAGCCCAAAACATGTGAAAACTATAGGCGTTTCCAATTTCATGGAGAAGGGGGGATGGGGGCGGAATCAGGGGGCGTGGCATCCAAAATTTTGATGCATTTTTTTGGGAACTTCAATATCTATCTTGACACAGCATTTGGTGGCTCTAGCCCAAAAAATGTAAAAACTATAGATGTTTCCAATTTCAAGGAGCAGGGATGATGGGGGCGGAAGGAGTGGGCGTGGCATCCAAAATTTTGATGCAGTTTTTTCAGGGACATGACTAGCTATCTGCGTGCAAAATTTGGTAACTCTAGCTGTAAGAATGTGAGAAATATTTGGTTTTATCGGTTTTCAGTTATCGAATTTATCGATTTCCCAGCCTCCTAGTGGGCGTGGCAACCCAATCTTGACACTTTATCTGTACCGTCTATAGATAAACATAATTGCAAAGTGTCAAGTCTCTAGCTTTACGGGTGTCGAAAAAAGTTGCGTTCATACGGACGGACGGACAGACGGACAGACGGACAGACAGACACCATGACGGACATTGCACAAAACCAATATACTATGAGACCTTCGGTATCAAAGTATAAAAACCGCTGAATCACTCGCTCGGTTTGACAGTATGTAGCAACATCATTAAGGCGATAGTAATTTATCGATGATATGTGATTTTGGTCTTGAGCAAACCAAATTACATTTGCGCCTGTTAAGTCGAGCAACAAATTTATCTCGATTTTAACTAACTGCAAGTTTAACTGGACATCATTGAGAAATTGGTTCTAAGAGAAGAAAAATTTATTAGCAAAAGTATTCATTGATAAGGTATTTTATTGATAGTGTCCCAGTTAAGACCCCAAAGAGTAGATATTGTTTTTTTTTTAAGGATTATATTCTATCCTAATAAATCCCGTACTTGGGATACCAAGAGTAGATACATAAAGAGTTTTTGTTATATAATTCTTTTGACCAGCGCATAATATAAGCCCAAGCTTAACTGACTTTTTGGTGAAGAATATAAGTGAGCTGACCCGACAGAGACTCGGTTTTTTAAGAATTAAATTATATTTGATCCAAAAAACAAAGCTGTCTGGAAAGCCAAAAGTTGAAGAAAACGAAATCAGTGGAAATAAAATCCGTTTGCATTTAATTTTAAAAACTAATTTATGACCCCGTGCTGAAATGGTAAAGCTATTGATCTGCAGAGTTGTTATAGACAAGAGGTTTTTAATTTTATAAGTTTGTTGGGAATAGCGGACAATTTCGATATACTTAATAATTTGGAGCATCAGACTTGCTTAATTTTTTTTATGAAGAGGAATACCTAACTGACTCTCGACGAAAAGAGCATAGCTCCACGTCAAAGCTAAAAAGTTTATGCAAAGGCTGTAAAAACCATTAGCACAGTACCTAAGCACGGAGCTTGGTACTACATCAGATCCCAAGGAAAATACGGAGTAATTGCACTTAGAAGTGAACTCTCTTTGGTCCCAAAATGCCAATAGAGCTATTAGCCCAATACGGGTACAGCAAAGCAATTTGACTGTAATTCGTTTGAGAAAACTCTGTAAAATATTTGGCAATGGCCCGTTTTGAGTCAGCCTTTGTTTTCTCACAACAAAAACGACAGAATGTCGATGACGTATTGCTTTGCAATAACGAAGTCAGAAAACCGCTTGGGAACCTGCATAAACTGTAATCTTCACCGTTTCACTTGATTTTTAAATCATTGACTGAAAACTGGATGGCGCACTCAAGTACCAGGAAGAATCTAAGGAAGAGCGGGTTTGTCCAAAAATCTTGTTTGGGTTGGATATTAGATTTTAAAGGTTTTTCAACTCATAAGTAAATCGCACAGGTGTGTTTGACCTTTTAAGCTTAGCAAAACGGACACACACATCCAATAAATATTCTAAAGTCTTGCATTGTTTTAGTACAAAAATGTATGAAAACTGCTGACAAATGGCCGTCCAAAACATAAGTATTTCAAACTGGTTTTGTTTGGTAAAATAAACTAGTAATTATTTCATTTATAACAGTGGAATCAACAACTATTTAGAAGCGCAAGACTCCCAAAAAATATATTTTAAGCTTTCAAATGGCAAATGTGAAATGCATTGCACCGCAAAATGCTGTTCACAAGCTTAGCGTTTCAACTCTGCAACCTGAAACGCTGCAACGCGCTCGTGAACACCACAAGTGTTTTCAAATACGGTTCACAAGTTTTCTCGAGAACTTCTCAACCAATCTTTATGAAATCTTGGACACGTCTTCGAGATACTTTTTTTAAACGAACAATTGTGTTTTTTTTCAACTACTATAATTTTTTTATACTCTGATACCGTAGGTATATATACTATATATTGGTTTTGTGCAATGTCCGTCATGGTGTCTGTCCGTCTGTGTGTATGAACGCGCATATCTCCGACACCCTTAAGCTAGAAACCTGAAACTTTGCAAATATCTTGATCTATGCCTGCGTCAGATAAAGGCTGGGAAATCAATAACAAGCTGATAAATATTGATGTCTAAGTCGATAAAACACGCATATATCCCACATTTAAGCAGACAGAGCTACCAAAATTGGTGGAAGGATAGCTTGTGACTTCCCTCAAACTGCATCCAAAGTTTGGATGCCACGCCCACACATGCCGCCCTTCAGCCGTTTTAAAACGAGAATGCGAGCATCTTCCACATCTTTTGAGCTAGGGTCACTAAATTTCGTAGGAAGATAGCTGACGGCCCAACAACAAAAAATGTATGTACCATATATAATATTTATTAAGTGTTTTCTAGTATGTATGTATTTATGTGAAAAAATGTAACCCCTATTATTATTCTTCAAAATAAAATCATACTCCCTGAGGAAGGCGGCAAAGTCGTTGAAACGCATAGGAGGATAGTTATATTTAACCCTATCGGGACGGAGTTTTATTTTGAAATCCAAGATAGTTGTCTTAAAACTTTTTGCATATTCTGAAAGGGGACAAAAAAAATGTTGTTCTGCATACTTAAAAATCCTGAAATCGTCCTTTTATCCTGGGACATATAATCCCAATACGTATTTTCAGTGGGACATATTATCCCAATGAGTGTAAAAGCAATCAATATAGATACAAGGATCAAGTCATTAAACGATGTTTTAGTAGCTTTAAAATTAATCAAAATACAGAAGTTTGAAAATTGCTGGGACGTATTGTCCCAGTAGTCCCGAAAGGGTTAAAATGCCTTTTTAAATAGGAACGAAAATCATTGGCCGGATAAACCCAGCAACAGCAATAACAAAAACCAATTCATACACTGTGCCTACAAAAATTACACAAAGTTAATGGTTTTCAAAATAAAATGCAAACGGAGGTTATTTACACTGATTTCAGCAAGGCATTTGACTCGGTTAATCACTACCTTTTACTTCATAAACTTTAACTTCTAGGCTTTCCAAGCTATCTTATTCAGTGGATAAGGGAATATTTAATTCATAGAACACAGAGAGTCTGTTTTAATGTTGCTGTCTCTAAGGTGGTTCATGTCACTTCAGGTGTTCCGCAAGGAAGTCACCTTGGACCTTAATTATTTACACTTTTCATCAATGACCTTCCATCTGTTATTGACCACTCTCGAGTGCTGATGTATGCTGACGATGTAAAATTATGCATGTCGGGTACTGCTCTGTTGTCTGCTCAAAAATTACAAACTTATTTAGATAATTTTCAAAAGTGGTGTCGTGTTAACTTACTAAATCTTAATTGCAAACAATTTAAAGTCATGTCTTTTTATAGACCCTGCCTTTTCAAATATATATTTTCTTGATGGAAGCCCACTCGATCGAATTGAATGGGTTGATGACTAAGGTATCCTTTTTGATCCAAAACTTAAATTTCACAAGCATATATCTTCAGTTGCAAATCGATCCTCTAGAACAAAACACTTTACAAGTCTCTGGTACGTCCTATTCTTGAATATGGATCTTGTATCTGGTATCCCAAATACAGGATTCACCAGGATAAAATAGAATCAGTACAAAAACAATTTTTGCTCTTTGCCCTTAGGAGATTCAACTGAGATACTAACATTAACCTACATTCCTAACACAGTAGACTTTTACTTATAAATCTTCCTTCTCTTGCTGATCGCAGAACAATGCTAGGTGAAGTCTTTTTACAATACCCATTGCTCTTCAAGCTTGTCACTCTAACTATGCTATTCATAACCCTTTTCGGATTTTATGTTCAAACTATAACGAATTTTCCCACTTAATAAACGGTGCCACTTCTAGTAATTCTCTAAAAAGTTAGTCTTATGTCATTTGTCTACGTTTTCGCGATCTACGTAACCGCACGTTATGCGGTGTGCCCCTCGGTCGGTTGGGCGGGAGGTTGGTTGCTTTTTGCTTGGGTCCGCGCGTTAACAAGCCGGTGCTTGGTATCGTTGGGACACATGAATGTACTGTCTGTTTTTTAGTACATCTACGTTCATAGCTGGCGATGTTTACCACACGGTCCACTCCTTTGCAAGCAGACTCCTTACCATCCTTTCTTTTTGTTTAATGTGAGTAATATATGATATTCTCGGTTTTCAGTAATCGATTTTATCGATTGGACAGCCTCCTAAAAAGCGTGGCACCTCAACCTTGATACTTTATCTGACCCGGGTATTGACAAACATAATTGCAAAGTGTCAAGTCTCTAGCTTTACGGGTGTAGAAAAAAGTTTCGTTCATACGGACAAACAGACACCTTGACGGACATTGCACAAAACCAATATACTAGCGGTGTTCAACAGCTCCGTTTCATCGCTTCACATTCTTACAGCTAGAGTTACCAAATTTTGCACGCAGATAGCTAGTCACGTCCCTCAAAAAACTGCATCAAAATTTTGGATGCCGCGTCCACTCCTTCCGCCCCCATCTTCCCTGCTCCTTGAAATTGGAAACGCCTATAGTTTTAACATATTTTGGGCTAGAGCCACCAAACTTTGTGAAAAGATAGGTAAGAACTTTCCCCAAAAAAGGAATCAAAATGTTGGATGCCACGCCCACACCTGACGCCCCCACTTCTCCGCAGTTTTTAAATCGGTTATGCGTGCATCTTCCACATTTATTGAACTAGAGTAACTAAATTTGTTAGGAAGATAACTGGTGGCATCTACAACAAATCTGCTTTTAAAACTTTGGATGCCACGCCCACCCAAGCCACCCCCCATCTAAAATCTGAATCGGCTATATCTTAAATAGTTTTTGAGCTAGAGCCACCAAACTTGGTAGGAGGATAAATGGTGACAGTTTAAAACAATTGATTCAAAAATTTGGATGCCACACCCACCTCTGCCGCCCACCATTTAAAATCTTAAATTTCGATGTCTCTTACAGTTTTTAAGCTAGAGCCCCCAAATTCGGTATAAAGATAGAAGGCAACATCTACCACCCACCTCTGCCGCCCATCTTTTAAATTTTGAGTGGTTCAGTTATCTTCCACAGTTTTTGAGCTAAAGTCATCAAATGTGGTAACAAAATAGCATTCCCCTTTTGCAAAAAGACTCCTTACCATCCGTTCTTTTACTGGTATCAAAGTATTTCGCAGTCGGTTGCGTCCGACTGCAACGTTTTCACTTGTTTTTTTTTTTTTATCTTTTGTACTGGAGCTATGTCTTAAAACTAATCAATCTGAAGACATAATGGCGTGTACAAAAATTATGCATACTAAATCTGGACCCGATACGACCACTCCATCGGGTACCTCCCATACACCTATGTCTTTTTTCTTCGAACTTTTGTAATGGAGCGAGCTCACTCCGATGTATCTTCTTATAAATCAAACAGTTTGTCCTTACTGACTGACGGCTTATTGTTGACATACCCACAGCCTAAACGAAAAGAGCTAGAAGGCTGAAATTTTTACCAAATATTCCATGCGGGTAGTAAATGAGCACTATTGAAATAATTGTATAAAAAAGTCAGCTTTTTCACTGGCGGAACCCATATAACCCCTTAAAGTAAAGGAATTGAAAGAAAAAAACATTAAAAGTAGTGATAATTATATCTGAATAAATCTTGGAATTGAACTGCTGCTCGATCTAACTTCGTTTTGTTATTGATTTCGGTGTCGGCGAGAATATTTAGTGGCAAATACATCTACAATGTTTAAGTTCGCTAGTCGGCGCGGAGTTTTCTTCCCCGATTTAGTGTAAAACCCTGGCTGTGTGGCTGATAGAGTGAGGCGACGTGGCCCCTCTGATACTCGAATTCCCCTACAAGCGAGTTTACTTGATGCTAGTGGCGCGTGCCCTGAAGAACTTGTAACTTTTTTACGATTTACATTCCCGCAACGGATTTACGGGTGTCAACAAAACTTCCGTTCATACAGACGGACAGACAGCATGACGGACATTGCACAATACCAATATAGTATGATACCTTCGGTATCAGAGTATAAAAATTTACCCGCCCTAATGTACAAGTTAACACGATCGGTCGACAATAGCCCGATCACACGTAGTCAGCAGTAAAATGCAAGACCAGCGATGTCTGCGGATATTGCACAACGGCAACGCAGCTGCAGTCAGCAACAATGTTGCGGGCAATGCTCCACAGGGCTATCCAACACCGGGAACGAGGCACAGCGTCAGCATTCTTAGGGCATAAGTTAGCTTTGATTGTAAGTTATGATGTTCTTAGCTTTTAGTTGATTTTGGGAATAAATACGCGACGGTCGACCGCTATATCTCTTGTCTTCTCATTTAATCAAATGCATTCTTAACTTTATTAATTGGCGTCCATACGCGGTAGAGCTTCGAATTCGAAGCGTGCATCAAAGACCCTTGAGCGTTCAGGATTCTTAAAGATTATCTAAAACAGATAAAGTGAAATAATAATAAAACTCTCCGTATAACGCTCCGTAAGACCCTCGGGCGTACAAAACAGACAAAGCGAAATAATAAGAAAGTTCACCGTAAGACACTCGGTTGTGCTAAGACAATTCAAAACAGACAAAGTGCCTCGAAATAAAACACTATAACGCACCATAAGACCATCGGTTGCGTTAAAAAATTAAAAAAAAAAAAAAACAAACGAACGAAGTGAAAAAAAAAACAAGTAAAAACGTTGCAGTCGGACGCAACCGACTGCGGAATACTTTGATACCAGTAAAAGAACGGATGGTAAGAAGTCTGCTTGCAAAGGAGTGGGCCGGGTGGTAATCATCGCCAGCTATGATGTTACCAAATTTGGTGACTTTAGCTCAAAAACTGTGGAAGATAACTTAACTTCAAACTTTAAAAGGTGGGCGGCAAAGGTAGGCGTGAAGTCCAAATTTTTGAATCAAATGTTTTTAACTGACACCATTTATCTTCCTACCAAGTTTGGTGGCTCTAGCTCAAAAACTGTTAAAGATATAGCCGATTCCGATTTTATAAGGCGGGTGGCTTGGGTGGGCGTGGCATCCAAAATTTTTATGCAGATCTTTGGTAGCTGTTGCCTTCTATCTTTCTACCTAATTTACGGTCTCTAGCTTAAAAACTAAAAGAGATATCGAAATTTCCCATTTTAAATAGTGGGCGGCAGAGTTGGGCGTGGCATCCAAATTTTTCATGCAGATCTTTTTTAGATGTCACCATATATCTTCCGACCAAATTTGGTGACTCTAGATCAAAAAATGTGAAAACTATGGGCGTTTCCAATTTCAAGCAGAAGGGGGGATGGGGGCGGAATCAGGGGGCGTGGCATCCAAAATGTTGGTGCATTTCTTTGGGGAACGTCATTACTTATCTTGACACAAAATTTGGTGGCTCTAGCCCAAAAAATGTGAAAACTATAGGCGTTTCCAATTTCAAGGAGCAGGCAGGATGGGGGCCGAAGGAGTGAGCGTGGCATCCAAAATTTTGATGCAGTTTTTTCAGGGACGTGACCAGCTATCTTCGTGCAAAATTTGGTAACTCTAGCTTCAGGAATGTGAGAAATATATGGTTTTATCGGTTCTTAGTTATCGAATTTATCGAATTCCCAGCCTCCTAGAAGGCGTGGGACCCCAATCTTGACACTTTATCTGACTAGCCCATAGACAAACATAATTGCAAGGTTTCAAGTCTCTAGCTTTACAGGTGTCAAAAAAAATTGCGTTTATACGGACGGACGGACGGACATACACCATGACGGACATTGCACAAAACCAATATACTATGAGACCTTCGGTATCAAAGTATAAAAAGAGAAAATAAACAAACACTTGCGCGTTTAAAAATTGTCTTTTGTCAACAGTGAAGGCACTAATCAAAAAGTGAAGTCACTGATCCAGCAACAGCGAAGTCACTGACCAACAACAGGAGCGAAGTCACCATCCACATCAGCAGCGAAGTCACAAATCGATCAGCAGCGACAGAGGAGCCACCGAGCAACAACAGAGCAGCCACGAAGACACCAACCAACTGCAGCAAATTAGAGTGTAGACAAAACATGTAAGTAGGGTGCTCATTCACATTTTCCTTTACATCATTATCGTGCAAACCATTTTTGACTAAACATATGATTAATAAAAATAAAATTTAAATAAAATTAAAAGAAAATAAAAAGTATAGTTTCGGGATTGCGCGTGGTAATCTAAAATAATAGACACGAAGTCTAAAATTTTCTTTCCTTCTTCAAAAAAATAATAATATTAAATACAAGAACATAAAAACGGAACAAATATCCTTTGTTCTTTGTGTTAATAACACACATGTCCGATAGTGAACTAGAAGTATTATTGGGTGATTTCAAAAAACTTAGAACCCTAACGCAAAGCTCTCTCAAGATGGCTATGAATAACGAACAACTTGGGGCTATTATAATATAGAAGCCGCAGTTTCAAGCGCACTTATTGCGCAAGAACAAAGTTTTAACTTAAAACTTCAGGACATTAAAGATCGCATGGGTAGTGTGAATATCAGCACACCTGAAGTTGAGGCATATCAAGATGCCGAGATTAGGGCAAACGTTATGTGTAACGAGACTTTGGACATTATGAAGTCCTTGCCAGAATTCGAGGGTAAAAATGAAACATACGTCTCATGGAGAAAGGCGGCACACACCGCCTATAAAGTGTACGAACCATATGAGGGAAGTTCCAAACATTACCAAGCTCTTGGCATAATGAGGAACAAAATTAAATGTTCGGCTGACATGACTCTCTCTTCCTTTGACACCCCTCTCAATTTTAAAGCTATTATCAATCGTCTAGATTTTACATACGCTGACAAGCGACCGGTGGATCTGATAGAACAGGAGATGTCAACTCTCCAAGGAAGCTTGACTTTATTACAATACTATGATGAGGTAGAGAAAAAACTGACCTTACTCATAAATAAAACCATCATGACCTATGACAGCACTGTAGCTGCTCCATTAAACGAAAAATACCGAGCAGACGCGCTCCGAGTATTTATTTCCGGAACAAGAAAGGCAATAAGTGACGTTCTTTTCCCCGCAAGACCTTCTGATCTTCCGTCTGCTTTGGAATTAGCCCAAGAAGTCGAGGCTAACCATGAGCGATATACGTTCGCTAGTAACTTTGCCCGAAGCATTGAGGAAAAAAATCAAAAATCTGACCAAAGACAGCAGGGCAGGGATAGAAACATGGTAGCAGATGCAAGAATGAACCAAGAACGTAAGAATCCGCATTTCAATATAAGACAGGGCCAACCACCTAAGCAGGATCAGGTCCAGCCAATTGACGTTGATAGCTCCTCACGATTTAGACAACCCACACAAACCAACAAGGTGGCCAGTCTTATAGGCAAGTTCAGAACTACCAAGCACAACAACAATACGTGCAACCTGACAATAGTCAGGGGCAAGCGAATAAAAGACCGAACAGTGGTAGTGCGAGGTATACAGGACCGAAACAACAGAGAATCAACCATATAGCCGCAGACAGTGCTCCAACGGACAATGACGATATCGAATACCTAGCAGTAGCTGAGGACGAAGTAGATAGCATTGATGAGGACATGACAGAATACGATCAAGTCAATTTTTTAGGAACAACTCCCTGCTCCCGATCATAGAGAGGGATATAGCAGGGAAAAAAATAAAACTCTTAATAGATACTATATTAAACCATTAAAAGAACTAAAAAAAACATTATTCCCGGAAATAAAGCATTCCACGTAAAGTCAATCCACGGTTATAACACCATAAACAAAAAGTGCGTAATGCACCTCTTTAATACAAAAGCGACATTCTTTTTATTACCAAACCTCACAACATTTGACGGAATAATTGGACATGACTTACTCAAACAAACTGACGCTGTACTTGACTTAAAGAACAAGAATCTTATAACTAACAACGACTCTGAGACAATTAAATTTCTAAAATGTGCGGACGTAAATATTACAAAAGTTGAGGATATAAAAGTACCCACGAATATAAAAGAAAAATTCCAAGTAATGTTGTTAAACAGAACAGACGTTTTTGCAGAACCAAACGAGGCTCTTCCATACAACATTAATATCATTGCTACGATCCGGACAGAGAACGAAGAGCCCATATATTCAAAATTATATCCATACCCGATGGGTGTCTCAGATTATGTAAATTCAGAAACTCAAGCCATGTTAAAAGACGGTATTATCCGGCCGTCTCGGTCACTATATAACAACCCCATCTGGGTTGTGGATAAAAAAAAGGGACTGATGAACAGGGAAACACAAAAAAAAGTATGGTCATAGATTTCAGGAAACTTAATTTAAAAACAATTGACAACAAATATCCTATCCCCAACGTCGTTTTCATCTTGGCAAACTTAGGCAAGGCACAATACTTTACCACCTTGGATTTAAAGTCTGGCTTTCACCAGATACTACTCGACGAAAAGGACATAGAGAAAACAGCTTTCTCAGTAGAAAGTGGTAAGTACGCATTTTGCAGACTTCCTTTCGGCTTAAAAAACGCACCTAGTATCTTCCAAAGAGCCATTGATGATGTGCTCAAGGAACAGATATTCAAATCCTGTTATGTTTTCGTCGACGATGTAATTATCTTTTCAGAGAATATGACGGATCATGTCAAGCACATAGCATGGGTGTTAGATAGACTGTACGATGCCAACATGAGAGTTTCGCGCGAAAAATCTAATTTTTTCAAAGAAAGGGTTGAGTATTTGGGTTTTATAGTTTCCCATGGAGGCATAGGAACATGTCCCAAGAAGGTAGATGCTATTCGTAATTACGAGCAACCAACCACGCTATTCAATGTAAGATCATTCCTGGGCTTAGCAAGCTACTATAGGTGTTTTATTAAGGACTTTGCATCTAGGTATTGCAAGACCTATTAGCGACATTTTAATAGGCGAGAATGGCAAGGTGAGTGCTGGACAATCTAAAAAGATACCAGTCAACCTTGATGAAAAACAGCGCCATGCATTCGAGAAGCTTAAAGAGGTTCTCGCGTTTGAAAATGTCATGTTGCTATACCCAGATTACAAGAAGTCTTTCGATTTAACAACAGATGCTTCATCCTTTGGTTAAGGGGCAGTCCTATCGCAAGGCGGAAAACCTATAACCATGCATACCAAGAACTTTAAAGGATAGAGAATTAAATTTTGCAACGAACGAAAGAGAGCTTCTTGCCATAGTGTGGGCTCTAAAAAACCTCAAAAATTACTTATACGGCGTGAAAAATTTAAATATTTTCACGGACCACCAGCCATCAACTTTCGCCGTCTCAGATAGGAATCCAAACGCCAAAATTAAGCGTTGGAAAGCTTTCATAGACGAGCACAATGCCCAGATTTTTTACAAGCCAGGTAAAGAGAATTACGTCGCAGACGCGCTGTCCCGACACAACAGTCACATGTTGGAAGAGGGCGCAAAGGGCCACAATTCACAGCGACTTATCACTTACCTACACTATCGAATAAACGGAAAAACCGGTCAACTGCTTTCAGAATCAGATAATAATAGAAGAAAGCGGAAATACTTCAGTTAGAACGGTTATGTTTGGTAAAAAGATTCCACATTTCGTGTATTTCTCAGACAGAGAAACACTTATTCAGAGAGTATGTGACGTGGTTAAGAAAGATGTGGTTAACGCAATATTATGCGAACTACCAATACTAGCGCTTATTCAGCATAGGTTGATAGAAACATTTCCGTCAACTACCTTCCGTTATACAGACCTCTTGGTGACTGACGTCCTGGACGCAAATGAGCAGAGGGAAATTACTACCACAGAACACAATAGGGCCCATAGAGCCGCTCAGGAAAATGTTAAACAGATTCTGCAAGACTATTTTTTCCCCAAAATGACTCAGTTGGCAAACGAAACTGTTGCAAATTGCAAAATATGCCATAAACCGAAATACGATCGCCATCCCCAGAAACAAACCATTGGTGAAACTCCGATTCCTTCGTACACAGGCGAAATACTTCACATTGACATTTTCTCAACGGACAAGAAATACTTTCTCACTTGCATAGACAAATTTTCAAAATTTTCGATTGTCCAACCAATTGCTTCCAGAACAATAGCAAACGTGAAAACGGCAATATTACATGAACTTTTACCGACGGACAAAAACAATTTACTGTGACAATGAACCATCGATCAAATCAGAGACAGTCAGGTCGCTCTTAAGTAATCAATTTAATGTGCAAATTGTCAACGCACCACCACTCCATAGCACTTCAAACGGCCAAGTTAAAAGACAAGACGGAACAGAAACTTCAAGGTAGGGGAGAAAGTCCTAGTAAAATCAAACAAGAGAATAGGAAATAAACTTACAACCTTGTACACTGAAGAGACAATAGAGGCTGACTTGGGGACCACAGTCTTAATAAAAGGGAGGGTGGTTCATAAAGAAAAAATAAAGTGATCACAATGAATCTTACCTTTCTTCCTCTCTTCCGTTATCGACACATCAGGATTTGGACAATACTACTCTTCGCCATACCAGCAATGGCAAAAACAACCGATTACACCAACTCAAACTACATACCAATCATGGACGGAGACGTAACCATTTGGGAAGACTTCCAATACTTAAAACATTCAACTTACTTGACCACGCACGCAGCAATAATAGAAGAGACAGAACAACTTAAATAACATTTCCCGCAATCACACATGAGACTGATATTGGACTCGGACTTACGACATATTAGGACTCTCATAGAAACGGTAAATGTTCACCATAGACATGCTAGGAGTATTAACTTGTTAGGCACAGCATTAAAATTCGTAGCCGGAACGCCAGATTTCGATGATTTTCAGAATTTAAAATTCACCCAAAGAGAGCTCGTAGAATCAGAAAATATGCAGATAAATATCAACACAAAGACCCAAGAGCAGATAAACTCCTTAACGAACACAGTAAATATTTTAATAAAAAATGCAAAAATTAACCAGATCAACACAGCACATTTGTACGAAACTCTACTTTCCAGAAATAGAATTATAATTTCCGAGCTCGAAGCTTTGACAAAAATCGGAATAATAAGCCCCGCAATTTTAGACTCAAATGATTTGCAGAATTTAATCAATGAACACTCTACGAATATTACCAAAACAGATCTTATGGAAGTAGCTCATTTTAAAGTTTTACTAAATAATAATTTTCTACATAGTTTATTATAACTTATCCTAAGAAAAAACGGAAATTAGAATCTTCCAGAAATTTGAACCCGTGGTTTTAATTGCTTTGAACGATTAGAACCGGGTTCTAATCAAAAGCAACGTTTTTTTTTTTTTTCTGGTGAATTTTTATTTTCGTTTGCCTTTTAACGAATTGCATATAAAAAGGGGATTCAAACAACTGCGTGTGTTCCGATTCTATTTGTGTGGACTCATAGTCGGTCATTCACATGCAAACTTTTGACAAGCAGGCACATATTCGGGGATGAAAATTTAGTGAAAACTAGTTTAAAATGTCGAATAAGCGAAAGAAAAACACTTTGTCTTTGGACACTAAAGCAAAAATTTTAAAACAACTCGATGAAGGCGTTCCAGCAAACCGTTTAGCCTTAGATTACAATGTGGCAAAATCTGCCATCAGCTATATAAAGTCGAATGCCGTATCAAACACATACCAGGTGGCAAAACATAAATCATTGCACAACGCTGAACTTGATAACTATAAATAATAAAAGAAAAATAATTCTAAATAAAAGTCATTTAAGCCTTTTTTTTGCTAATTGTCAATGAATAAAATATTATTTTTCTTAAATGTTGAAAACAAATTATTATTAATTAAAATAACATTCCCTTCGAAGCATATTTAGCAGAAAACAAGCCATTTCTTGCCTTAAGCTGGGTTTCCTGCACAGCGAAAAAAAAATTTTCCATACATAATCGTCGCAGCGGGAATGTTTTTTTTTTGGCTGCGTGTTTTCTAGGTTTCCAGTAAGTTAGCAAAAAATACTAAACTGTTAATCGATAGTATCGATTAAATACATATGTACACACTGGCGCTCGGCTCAGGAAATAGCAAATCATATATCTTTTGGAGCCGAGAGCAGGAAAACGTAGTGCAAAATGGAAAAGGAAACAAAATGCAAAAAACGTGTGGAAAAATTTAGCCACGACGAAAAGGTTTTATTAATTAAATGTGTCGAGTCGCATCCATGCATCTGGAGTTTGGCAGACCGCAAACATTTTGATTTTCACAAATCTTCCTTTTTGATGCCTTCGCTGCAAATATGGGTTGACCCACCATTTGTGCTGTCGGCGTTGACGGTTCGGTTTCTCTTCTTCCTCGCTCGTCCTTGCAACAACATATGCTGCCAACAACGGAATAAGCATGCTACTTCCACTATTAATATTTTATTTTTAAATTGTAAGCTTTGTTTACTTTTAGATAGTGTGACCAAGTATCTCCTAAGATATAAGGACTATGGTCACACTGCCCACGCTTCCGAAATATACTGCAAATTCCGGCCAGGATTTTTTCACTGTGCAGGAAACCCACCTTTATACGACATTTCAAAAATGCGTCCAGAAATTATAACTTTTCAGAAATTAGAACTACCCCAGGAACCAACTGGTTCTAATTTGCGAGCGTCCACTGTATTATTATAAAATATCCTAAAAAAAAACAAAAGCACTATCCTTAATCCCTTACGATCATCGTCGACGGCGTTATCGTTATCAACGATGACACGGCCACTATCAACAAGCAACTAATGACGGGAACATTCCTTATTACATTCGACGAGGAAATAAAGATCAACGACTCCGTATTCCGGAACTTAAAGAGCTACGTCAAAAAATCTCCAACAGTAGCCGCATCAGCACTCCTCAACATAACGGGCCACCAGGAGGTACTAAGCTTGCCTTACTTACAGAAGCTAAACTTGGAAAATCTCCGTTACATTGGCTAACTAGAGGAGGGTCTCCTTAAACGACCTATTATATCCGGAGTGGTCGCAGTAGCTTTTCTATTTGCGTGTTATACTCTCTCCAAGTTCTACCAAAAACACCAGAGGGTCCAACGCCAACACGATCTTCAAGTTATCATTGACGGTTTTAAGAAGTCCGCGGACGTCCTTCATTTAAGCAGGGGAGGAGTTAACACTCTCGGTCATCAATAGCCCGATCACACGTAGTCAGCAGTAAAATGCAAGACCAACGATGTCTGCGGATATTGCACAACGGCAACGCAGCTGCAGTCAGCAACAATGTTGCGGGCAATGCTCCACAGGGCTAACCAACACCGGGCACGAGGCGCAGCGTCAGCATTCTTAGGGCATAAGTTAGCTTTGATTGTAAGTTATGATGTTCTTAGCTTTTAGTTGATTTTGGGAATAAATACGCGACGGTCGAGCGCTATATCTCTTGTCTTCTCATTTAATCAAATGCCTTCTAAACTTTATTAATTTACATACATATGTTTTTGAGAAGGTACAACATTTTGACGATGTGGTGCTATTTCATATTTCGTAGCTGTATGAGGTTACATTTATTTTATTCATTTTTTGACCTAATGCATTATTCCTCAATTTGTAACAAATGTTTAAGTTATGTTATGACCATATTTTGTGTTACAAGTGTTGGACAAGTGTTTCTTAAATATGTTAAGCGCCGTTTTTGTATATAACTCACCTCTTTTGTTATTTGATCGAGCGCATTATCCTCGGCGTTAACACATATATTGTTTCGACGCCGACCGGTGGCATTAGTGGTGTCCATGGCATTCAAAATATTACGTTGAAATGTTTTGAAGGAATATTTTTATCTTATACAATTTCGACCCATACGTATTTAATTTAAATTTTTTTTGACTTTTCGAATTTTTTCAAGATAAAATTAAAGTGATTTACGACGTTGGTCGATCTGAAAAGGTTAACATAAACATTAGCAGTGATCAAAATAATTGTATTACCGTGAAATAGTTTAAAAAATCATTGGATTACATAAATTTATAAATGAAATCCTTCATAAATTTTTGACTGAAAAATTTACAAACAGATTTATAAGTTTTGGACAGGTTTAGCAAAAAAAATTAAAAGTATGAGTGCCCTAGTTGAGAAAGCTCAACAATTTTTGGTGTATGCGTTTATTGCTATTAATAACATGTGAATATCGGGAGCGAAAAGAGTTATCGTGTGTAAAATTTTGAAGGCCAGTGAGTAATATTTTATGTGTTGTGATTGTTGACGGGTTGATCCGATTAAAAATGCTCTCTTTGTAAATTAAAAAAAAAAATTGAATTTTAATTTTCCTCCATTTTGACGGCTTTGTCGCCTTCAGAGAGTCTGATTTTATTTTTAAAATAAACAGAAAACAATAATGAGTACATAAATACACGCTTCATAACGGGAAAAACCCAAGCCATTGCAGCATTTCAGGTTGCAGAGTTGAAACGGAGCGCAACAACTTGCATTGAAGAATTTCTTAAATCGCTGCAAGACTCCGGCCTGTGTATATAAAAAGTCTAGCAGACTTAGGCCCAATTTCTCAATGTCCAGTTAAACTTGGAATAAGTTAACTTCGGAATATCTTTTATGCTCGAGCTATACTGGTTTGGTTTTCTCAAAGCCAAATTAACCTATCATCGGTATATCACTATCGCCGAATGGTGCTGCCAACCTCAACGGGGATTCAGCTGTTTTAGTTTTGCTTTAGCCTGTGACTCGTAAACTGCTACATGTTGCACATCAAAATGTATACATATATGTAAGCCCTGTTGTAAACGGCAACGAGGGAAAAACTTTTTAGTTGTTGAGAAGCATGTGTTTGTGGACCTAGAATACTCAAATACGCATTTTGAAAATTTGCTTCATAAAAAAAAAAATAAGCAATGCAAGTGTCAGCTTGGGTCAGCTGTTCGCCTTACGATGATTGTATTGATATTTATATATCGTAACTCAGCATCGGTATAAGTAGTAACCAGCTAACCGAACATTGAGAAACTCAAATTCGACTAAACTTAGAGTAAGTTGACTAACCGGACATTGAGAAATTGGGCCTTAAACAATGTGAAAATGCGAAAAGTACGATATTTAAGCGATATTTGCCATCGATGCAGTATATTTCAGTATATTTGGTGTGTTATAGTGCAAAAAGTATGAAAATTGCTATAAAAAAAAAAAATAGTAGCCGTCCAAAACCAAAGTAATTCAAACTGGTTTTATTTGATAAAATAAACCAGTAATTATACTTTGGTACTGAAAGTATCATAGTAAATTAGTTTTGTGCAATGTCCGTCTTGGTGTCGGTCTGTCCGTCCCTCCTTATAAACGCAACTTTATTCGACACCCGTAAAGCTAGAGACTTGAAACTTTGCAACTATGTTTATCTATAGACTATACAGATAGTGTTAAGATCGGGGTGCCACGCCTACTAGGAGTCTGGGGAATCGATAAATTCGTTAACTAAAAACCGATAAAACCAAATATTTCTCACATTCTTACAGATAGAATTACCAAAATTTGCACGCAGATAGCTGCATGTCCCTGAAAAAACTGCATCAAAATTTTGGATGCCACGCCCACTCCTTCCGCCCCCATCCTCCTTGCTCCTTGAAATTGGAAACGCCTATAGTTTTCACATTTTTTGGGCTAGAGCCACCAAATTTAGTGTCAAGATAGGTAGTGAAGTTTTCCAAAAAACGGCATAAAAAATTTGGATGCCACGCCCACACCTTCCGCCCCCCACACCACGCCGTTGTTAAAACGGTTATGAGTCTATCTTCTACATTTTTTGAACTAGAGTCACCAAATTTGGTAGGAAAATATATGGTGACATCTACAAAAGATCTGCATCAAAGGCTGGGAAATCGATAAATTCGTTAACTAAAAACCGATAAAACCAAATATTTCTCACATTCTTACAGATAGAATTAACAAAATTTGCACGAAGATAGCTGCATGTCCCGAAAAAAACTGAATCAACATTTTGGATGCCACGCCCACTCCTTCCGCCCCCATCCTCCCTGCTCCTTGAAATTGAAAACGCCCATAGTTTTCACATTTTTTGGGCTAGAGCCCCCAAATTTTGTGTCAAGCTAGATATTCACGTTCCCCAAAAAAATGATTCAAAATTTTGAATGCCACTCCCCCATCTGCCACCCACCATTTTAAATCGGAAACTTCGATATCTCTTACAGTTTTTAAGCTGGATCCCCCAAATTCGGTAGAAAGATAAAAGGCAACATCTACCAAAGATCTGCATCAATTTGGATGCCACGCCCACCCAAGCCATCCGACTTACAAAATTGGAATCGGCATTATCTTTAACAGTTATTGAGCTAAACCCACCAAACTTGGTACTAAGATAAATGGTGACAATTAAAAAGATTTGATTTAAAAATTTGGATGCCACGCCAACCTCAGCCGCCCGCCTTTTAAATTTGGGAGTTAAGTTATCTTCCACAGTTTTTGAGCACAAGTCACAAAATTTGGTAACATGATAGCTGGCGATGATTACCACCCGTCCCACTCCTTTGCAAGCAGACTCCTTACCATCCGTTCTTTTACTGGTATCAAAGTATTCCGCAGTCTAGTTTTCACATTTTTTGGGCTAGAGCCACCAAATTTAGTGTCAGGATGGATATTGACGTTCCCCAAAAATATGCATCAAAATTTTGGATGCCACGCCTTCTGATTCCGCCCCCATCTCAATTTTCTCCTTGAAATTGGAAACGCCTATAGTTTTCACATGTTTTGAGCTAGAGCCACCAAATTTAGTGTCAAGATAGGTAGTGAAGTTTTCCAACAAACTGCATCAAAAATTTCTATGCCACGCCCACACCTTCCGCCCCCACCCCCCGCCGTTGTTAAAACGGTTATGCGTATATCTTCCACATTTTTTTAACTAGAGTCACCAATTTTGGTAGGAAGATATATGGCGACATCTACAACAGATCTGCATCAAAAATTTGGATGCCACGCCCACCTCTGCCGCCCACCATTTAATATCGTAAATTTCAATATCTCCTACAGTTTTTAAGCTAGAGCCCCTAAATTCGGTAGAAAGATAGATGGCAGCATCTACCAAAGATCTGCATCAAAATTTTGGATGCCACGCCCACCCAAGTCAACCGCCTTAGAAAATTGGAATCGGCTGTATCTTTAACAGTTTTTGAGCTAGAGCCTTTAAACTTGGTAGGAAGATAAATGGTGACAATAAAAAAGATTTGAACAAAAATTTGGTTGCCACGCCTACCTCTGCCGCCCACCTTTATAATTTGGAAGTTAAGTCATCTTCCACAGTTTTTGAGGTAAAGTCAAAAAATTTGGTAACATGATAGCTGGCGATGATTGCCACCCGGCCCACTCCTTTGCAAGCAGAATCCTTACCATCCGTTCTTTTACTGGTATCAAAGTATTCCGCAGTCGGTTGCGTCCGACTGCAACGTTTTTACTTGTTTTTTATTTATAACAGTGAAATCAACAACTATTAAGAAGCGCAAGACTCCCAAACATATATTTAAAGCTTTTAAATCCCATTTTTTCTTAATTCAGACAGCAGAAGCGCAGTCACCGCAAACATGAAACGCAGTGAAACGCAAAATGCTGTTCAAGAGCTAAGCGTTTCAACCTGCAACACGCCTTATATATACGAAAAGTGTTGCAAAGTTGAACAATGTAAAGATGGGAAAAGCACGAAATTTAAGCGATATTTGCCATCGATGTTCAGTATATTTCAGTATATTTGGTGTGTTTTAGTGCAAAAAAAAAAACTGATGACCGCCGAAAACAAAAGTAATTCAAACTGGTTTTGTTTGATAGAATAACCCTGTAATTATTTCTTTTATAACAGTGAAATCAACAACTATTTTAAAGCGCTAGACTTCAAAGCATATACAGCTGCGGTGAAAATAATAGCACCATAGGATGTTGCGAAATTCAAAGTTGTAAAATTTTTAAAATAACTGAATTTTTTGAACATAAAATGATTTTATTCAACTAATCAATCTATTAAAATATTTGTAACAAGTAAGAAGGCTCTAGTCGAGATTTCCCGACTAGGAGATACCCCGAACCCTATACTTAACGCGAACAGTCATATTCTGTATGCATCTGTGACCTAAACTTCAATCTTCGATATCTATGGTGTTTCTCAACCGATTTCAATGAAATTTTCAGAAAAGTTATATCGTTACCCATTTTTTAAATCCCCATTTTTTCGATCACATGTGTATATCGGAAACTAGAATAGTTATCGATAATTTAAAACAAACTTGTTCCGCTCATGGTATAGGAGAACTTATATTCCAAATCTGAAGTCTCTAGCTCTTGTAGTCTCTGAGATCGACGCGTTCATACAGACAGACAGACGGACGGACAGACGGACGGACGGACAGACGGACATGGCTATATCGACTCGGCTGTTGATGCTGATCAAGAATATATATACTTTATAGGGTCGGAGATGCTTCCTTCTGCCTGTTACATACTTTTGCACAAAACCATTATACCCCTTTTACCCATTTTATGGGTTAGGGGTATAAAAAGGACTCCATATTTCTTGAGTATTTCAAAATATCCTGTCCCTCCATATAACACGATTTTGCTCTCGTCTGTCCACAATATATTCCTCCACTTTTCCCCTGGCCATTTGGAGTGTTGCTTGGCAAACTTCATGCGTTTAGCTACGTGTTTACTGGTCAATAGTGGCACTTTTCTCGGACTACAAGCATTTAAATTATTTTCCCGTAGCCTAGTACGTATAGTTTCAACAGATGCAGAAATTTTTAAATCTTTTTTACGCTCTGTTGCTGGCTTAAATGGCTCTTTCTTGCTCTGTCTTACCAGACGCTTGACGAGCAATGGCGACATTACGGATTTTCGCCCACGAGACTCCACTTTTGAGACAAATTTCTTGTATACGACCTATTTCGGCGAATGTTTTGCCTTCTTTTAGCATTTTTGGATAACTTTCCTTTTTTCATCACTGCAATGCTTTCCGCGACCCATATTTAAAAAATAGCTATTAATTTTGTTTTTAAACTATGTTTTCCTTTAAAAAATAACTTTTTCTAATTAACACGAGGGTTTCGCAATAATAGTTTTCGCGCAAATGCTTTTTTTCTATGACAACATGTGCTTAGTGCTATTTTTTTCACCGCGCTATTTTGCATTCTCCTTTTGATTTTGCTTCTTCTGAGAAGAACCGTTATCATTGTTGTTCTTTTTCTTGCTCTCCCAAATCAGAGAGACTGACAGTAAGGCAAGAGAAAAGAAACTGCAAACCAAAATTCTTTTAGTCAAGTTTTACTGTAATTTAAAGTGAGCTGCTTATTTTGGTGCTATTTTTTTCACCGGCACTGTACCATATTTAAAGCTTTTTTAAAAGGCTTTTTTTTTATCCAGGCAGCAGAAACGCAGTCACCGCAATTACAAAAATGAAAGTAAACAAAGAACAGCTGACTGCGCAAATGTGAATCTGGAATCCGCAACGCTACAAGGGCTACGTGAACACTTCCATTAAGTCAGATGTCACGCCAGATGATCATAAGTACGATTTGAACAGTGCACGTTTGCCAGTGATGTGTCCCTAAACAACAAAAGTGGACAAGAAAAATAATTTAAGCCCAATTTCTCAATGTCCAGTTAAACTTGGAATAAGTTAACTTCGGAATAACTTTTTTGCTCAAGCTATACTGCAGTTAAGCAATTTGGTTTTCTCAAAGCCAAAGTTATGTATCATCGATATATCACTATCGCCTAATGGTGCTGCCAACTTAAACGGGGATTCAGCTGTTCTTTTTGGTTTGTTTTTGCCTGTGACTCCCAAACTGTGGCATGTTGCACATCAAAATGTTTTTACAATTACTTTCTATGAGACCTGTTTTAAACAGCAACGAAGGAAAATCTTTTAAGTAGTTAAGGACCATGTATTTCAAATAAGCATTTTGCACCTTCGCTTCATAAAAAAAAATAATCAACGCAAGTGTCAGCTTGAGTCAGCTGTTCGCCATACGATGATTGTATTGATATTTATATATTGGGACTTAGCATCGGTATAAGTAGTAACCGGACCTCCAGACATCGGATAAGTAAGGGCTAACCGAACATTGAGAAACTCAAATTCGACTAAACTTAGAATAAGTTGACTAACCGGACATTAAGAAATTGAGCCTAAGAATTTTTTCACCGTTTGTTTTCTAACTATGTATAATATGTAGTAAGTTAGTTTCCTTTTTTTGTTATCAATACACAATAACTTTACGATGCAAATTATTGACGCTTTTCATTTCCGTTGCCTCCAAAGGTGCTTGAATCACATCGTCTTCTTCGTCATCTGCAGCCACATCTTTGTTACTGACTATATGCATTTGCGATTTGTCGCCAGCTAGACGCACAATCGCATATGCACCCGTTATGAAGCTCGACCACAAAATTATGAAAATTTTTTTGTTTATTTATGCATATGTACATATGTACTTGTAAAAATAAAAGTGTATAACTATTTCTTAGCGAATTTGTGAAAACACAATTTAGAGTAGGGGTAACCTTTATAATCAATGGGCCAATTTAAATTTTAACTTATTAATAATTTTAAAAGCTTTATTTATAATAAACATTAAAATAACAAGTGAAAACGTTGCAGATGGATGCCACCGACTGCGGTGTACTCTGACACCAGTTGAAAAACGGATGGTAAGGAATCTGCTTACAAAGGGGGAATGCGGGGGCTGCAGGGGTGGGCCAGTTAGTTAAAATCGCCAGCTATCTTGTTACCAAATTCAATGACTCTAGCTCAAAAACTGTGAGAGATTACAGAACTTCCGATTTTAAATGGTGCACGGCATGGGTGGGCGTGGCATCCAAATTTTTATGCAAATAATAATATGCAGATAATTCTCGTTTTAAAAAGGCGGAAGCTGGGGGGAGGCAGATGGGGGTGTGGCATCCAAATTTTTGATGCAGTTCTTTGAGGGAAGTCACAAGCTATCTTTCCACGAATTTTGGTAGCTCTAGCTGTTAAAATGTGGGATATATGCGTGCTTTATCGATTAACACATTGAGGTGTATCGACTTGTTATAGATTTCCCAGCGTAGCGCTGTTATATTGACACTTTGTCCGACGCAGTTATAGACAAACATATTTGCAATAGAGCTGGGAAACTATCGATAGTGTCATCGATATATTCGATGTTTTGAGAGCAAAAATTCGATACGATCCATAGTGCCATCGATAGTTTCCCAGATCTAATTTGCACAGTTTCAAGTCTCTAGCTTTAAGGGTGTCGGAGAAACGCGCTTTCATACAGACAGACGGACGGACGCCATGATGGACATTCCATATAACCAATAAACTATGATACCATTGGTATCAAAATATAAAAACCATTATGGGGAGATCGAAAACCCATGAGCGTTGCAGCTACGGCCTTAAAAAAAATTCGTAATAGAGAAATATATACAGGGAAATTCGTTATAGAGAGAGCAAAACACACTGAAAATTGAACCAAAAAAGCAGTGTTCTTGAATTTAAATTGTTAAATATAAAGTTCGTTAACCTAGAAAGTTTTGAACATTTTCATAATCAGCTGTCAAATAGCGCGGAAATCGTTTAAAATTGACCAGGACTTGAACCTGGAACGTCTCGTTAATGAGGCGGAAGTCTCAGACACTGAGCTATTCACTGACGAAATCCCTTACCGGGAAAACCATAGGGAAGTCGAGACATGCAAGAAAATAAAAGACAGATTACTCTTAATCAAAACAAAAAATACAATACAAGTCCTAAAACTACTGAAACTAAAACAAATGACAACTATAGAAATCACTGTCACCGAACACAAAACAATTAACTCCACCAAGGGAGTCATATACAGCAAGGAATTGCGAAACATAAGCGAAACCGAAATTCTATAAGAACTAAAAACACAAAATGTAACAGAAGTCAGAAAAATATTTTAAAAAACAATCAACAAACACCAACACCTCGCTCACAGAAACTGGACTCATAATAATCTTTTTTGGAACACACAAACTCCCCGAAAAACTAGGAATCGGCTACGAAACAGTACACTACCCCTGCGATGCAGAAAATGCCTCCGTTATGGGTGACCAGTCTCCAGTCTGCAAAGGCATAGAAACATGCATAAACTGTTCAAATGCAAAACATACAAACGAAAACGAAAGATGCCTTAACCAAAAAAGCTGCATAACTGCAGTAACAACCCAGACATCGACCACCAACACAGCCCCGTCGACCGTAAGTGCCCCGCGTTCCTAAAACAACAAGAAATAACAGCTATTAAAATCACAGAAAAAGTAGACCACAAAACCGCACTCAGTATTTACCACAGCCGACACGGACAACATGCCAGAACATCTTACGCTAAAACCCTTTCTAATGCAACACAACACCCAACCAAAACACAAGCACCAAACACACATATGCCTACAAACGCACAGCTGAACACCCAACCTACAACCTCATCTAGAGCTACACATTTACAGCACAACTACACCATCATCCCACAGACAAGGCACACTCAAACCAACAACTCACACAACACCATCAGCAGCAACACCATCACCTTCATCTACACTCCGATCTGAACCAACCGAACCAGAAGAAATGGATACCGACTACATCAACCTCACCAGCACAGTAAACAAACCATACACATCACTCCTAACCGAAGACCTACAACTAAAACTATACTCCAAACATAAATCTAACAATCTCTCCACCTCTCTTAAAGCCTCTAAAACAAACACAACAAGTAAAAAGGCTCTAGTCGAGATTTCCCGACTAGGAGATACCCCTATACTTAACGCGCACAGTCATTGTCTGTATGCATCTGTGACTAAACTTTAATCTTCAATATCTATGGTGTTTCTCAACCGATTTCGGTGAAATTATCAGGAAAGTTCTATCGTTACCCATCATTTCAACCTTCATTTCTACATTTTCCAAATTCTAGATTTTTTTTTGTAATCGATTCCATGTGCATATCGGAAACGGAAATAGTTATCGAAAATTAGAAACAAACTGGTACTGCCTAGGACTTAAATGAGTCTTTGTGCAAAATCTGAAGTCTCTAGCTCTTATAGTCTCTGAGATCTACGCGTTCATACATGCAGACGGACGGACGGACAGACGGACATGGCTATATCGACTCGGCTGTTAATGCTGGTCAAGAATATATATACTTTATAGGGTCGGAGAGGCATCCTTCTGCCTGTTAGATACTTTTGCACAAAACCATTATACCCCTTTTATACATTTTATGGGTTCGGGGTAATAAAAGCAAGTGTTTCAGATATTTTATATCTATTAACATTTTATAACTACTATTTACTATTATTGTCGTAAAATGCTCATTCAGCCATGCTCCGGATTTTATTTTCTCAAAAACTTTGCGATTGGATTCGTAAAAGTTGGTGCTCCAACATTCGGAAATCGCAAATTTTTTCCGTCTTTAAACCGGCGACATCAGAGTCCGTGAAATGAAAAGTAAATAGAAATTATTATACTAAATTAGCACTAAGAGTATGTTCTAGGGACTGTAAAATCTTTTTGAGTTTTGTAATCAAAATTACAAATTTTATTAAGAAATCAAGATTATTTTATTCACAACTTTACCAATAATCAAGATTTTGGAGCAAAAACGAAAAAAATCATATTTTTGGTGATTTTTTTGCGGCGACTTGAGCAATATTATTTTATTAACTTTAATTACATATTATTGTACAACTTTTGAAGTATGTCAGTAAAAATGTTAATTGGAAATATTGAAAAACAAGCCGGTGACGGTGAATCTCCAGAGGCGCCCTGAAAAAAGTTGTTTTGCGGTGAACATTATAACTCTTTAACGGATCATCAGAAACAAAAAAAGGGATATGCATTTTAAAGGTGATGAATTTCTCGAGGTAATCACGAAGAGTTTTTTTTTATTTAATTTTTTCTATTTTTTACAGAATTTTGAAGTAAAAAAGGCGATTTTACCTCAAAAATCGCGGTTAATTTGTTATTAAGAAACAGGAAAAAATTAAAAACAAAAAAACTCTTCGTGATTACCTGTTAATTTATGTGAAGAAGTAATTTTCAAAAGGATCTGTTCAGTAGATTTTGAGTTATGATGTTCACGAACTTCAAAAATGACGTCTTCGGGAAAATCGATTTTTATGCGACGCGCTGGACGCTTCTACACTATCATTCCCATATTTGAAACGCTGTAACTTCGATAGTTTTAGTCGGATTTACTTAAAATTTGTACACAATATTCTCGACATATCGTACATTCAGAAAAACAGTGGCACACCAATCTTAACACCGCACAGTGGTTGCGTCCATAGGCCAAAAATAAAAAAAATCGGTTTTACAGTATGTTCACGAAATGTGACCAAATTGTCTCACAAATGTGCAAAGTTTATCATGGCAAACCAGATTTTTCTGGAAATCTAACGGGACTTTCTAAACATACATTTACAGTTGTGAACATGTGCTCGTTTTTGCAAAGCTGCAGCGCTAAGTCTGATTTTTGTACAGCAATAGCGCACTTCAAAGAAACCAAACTTTGCACAGAGTGGACCGATTTTTATAATTTAGAATGGATTTTAAAGCTGAAGGTATTTACTTTAATAAATAAATATTTTAAAATTGATTTGACCAATGACATTTTTTTTTGGTAGTTTGATTGATTTAAACTTTTTTGCGTATTTTGTGAACGTCTTTTCCAAGTTTACCTAATGTTTTAGTTGTGTTACCTCCGGTTCCCCCCATTGTGTGTATTATTACTGTAATTGTCAATGTCTTAAGGTAATATTAATGAAAAATTTGGCTGCTAATAGTTGCTAATTTGTGTTTACTCAATAATTAACTAAAGCCGTCTGACTCTTTTTCAAGGTTATGTTGCTCCGAAATGGGCTGCTCTTTCTTTGTGTTTGTGATTTTGCTTTTGTTTTCGTCTTGTGTGTTTGTATACATTTTTGCACATGTATTATTATTATTTACATTTTGTTTTCGCCATGTCGCATTTGATTTTGTTTTTACAGGCTCTTCTAACAGTTGTGTGTTTTCACGCATGTAAATACTAAATGCCGACAACAACATACAAGAAAAATGTCTCGTATTTTAACGAATACAGACTTAATAAGAAATCTCCTTTTAAGATCAGACCCATTTTTATCAGGCCAAAGGATATTATCAATAAGGGACAAATCTTTGGCAACTAAAAATGAATTATTAGAAGATTCTAGCTAAACCTAATTATCATTAATTTTAAAATTAGTTCATTTTATTATTAACATTTTTTTATATATATAATAATTAATATTTCGTATATTCTTCATTGGTGGTAGGAAGGGGAAAGGGTAGTTTGACTTTTAACAGTATTTTAGCCATATTCACAAGTACTTATATATTGAACCCAGAACGTAATTTACGCAATGTTACTAAAGGGAAAGTAATTTTGTCCACCATCGCTACACATGCGCATCTTTCTTCTTTGGTTTAACTGTGCATATGGAATCCGATTTTGATCAAACTTGATATAAACATATATTAAACAAATAATTACCAAGTTTGCAAACGCTACCACTTGCAACAAAAAAGTTTTTCTCATAAAAACTAGTTTTTGGACCGATCGTTCCTATGGCAGCTATATGCTATAGTCGTTCGAATTTCCCAATTTTATTATTATATATTTAAAGTATTTTTTTTAGAATTTTGGTAAAAATTTCAGAGAGATAGCACCACGAGAAGTATTTATGGCCGCGGTCTCCATACAAGCGCAACCACTGTGCACCGCCTATAGACAAACATAGTTGCAAAGTTTCAAGTCTCTAGCTTTACGGGTGTCGAAAAAAGTTGCGTTCATAAGGACGGACGGACACAATGACGGACATTGCACAAAACCAATATACTATAATACTTTCAGTAATCAAAGTATAAAAATAGTAAAAATACCCTTTTTTTTAACCTCTAAAACCCACCTAACCCCTTAACTCTAGCTTTTAAATAACAGCTCATTTGAAAAAACAAAATTTTTTGCTTAGATATAAAATTTCTTAAATGACTATTTTAAACATTTTTTTCACCTATACCTGTACACGATATTAATTTTTAAAATATCATAAAAAAAAACTTTTCGCACCACAAAACTTTTTGTTTAAGCCCTGGGAATAAGTTTTTTAAATACACCTTTACAAGAATTGAAAACTTTCAATGGGTATTTAATGGGTTAAGAAAAGTATTGTATCATTCAAACGGAATTTTAATGACCTTTCCAGTTTTTATGAAAAAAGTTCAAATTATGATTTTAATGTTGTCAAAATTCTTATGCCGTCGACTGTATGTGGATATTGTCTGTATCAGTCTTATAAATTAGTTGTAAGTTTGTCAGTGTTTACTAAATGTGTAATAAGACGGGAAATAAACACTGGTATGCTATGTTAAATAACATTCTGCGTGGTCGGAACACAACAGGGGAAAATATAAATTCTTCGCTCAGTTGTTTCGTCGACAACCAGCTGGTGCATAGAGAAGTGCCAGTAAAATGAAAGCGGCCATTTTTGTTAGCTATATGTAGTGATCGCAAAGCGTGCGATGCGGGAGATATAATTACACTGGTAGGCACAAGTATTTTGACAACTTTAAAGTCAAATCTACTCATAATTAAAACTTACTTTATAAAAAGTTTGGTATCAATGGAAAGGTCATTTAATTTCCGTTTGAATGATACAATACTTTTCTGAACCCAAAATAAACACTTTTCATACAAAATAGTCATTTTTAGCTATTTTCAAAAAATCATAAAAAATACATGGGAAGAGATTTTTGAAAAATTTCTTTATCAGACACTATTAGAATTGTTTGAAGTAACTTTTGTTTCGTTCTGACCGTGTCCGTTATGCTGGGGGTGTGGCAATATATGTAACCAAAAGATTGAACTGTAGGGTAATATTAAAGCAGCCTAATGAAAGCCCTATAGAATATATATTTATAGAAATTCTTAGCCTCAATGGTAATACAAAAATGCTCATTGGCTGCCTATACAGACATCACAAAAATATAGACTACTCTCCTATAATAGATGTAATCGCAAATCTAACAATGAGGTACACTGACATTATACTGACAGGAGACTTTAATAACAACATACTTACTGAACGACACCTTCTGGACGACATGGAGTCTCTTGGTTTAGAGCCAGTGAACTCTACATTACCGACGCACTTCACAAAGAATTCAAGTACTTTACTTGACCTAATATTTGTAAACAAAAACAAGTAAAAACGTTGCAGTCGGACGCAACCGACTGCGGAATACTTTGATACCAGTAAAAGAACGGTTGATAAGGGGGAATGCAGGGGCGAAGGGAGTGGCCCATGTGGTAAACATCGCCAGCTATCATGTTACCAAATTTGGTGACTTTAGCTCAAAAACTGTGGAATATAACTTAACTCCTTAACTTAACTCCTTAACTTAACTTAAAAGGTGGTCGACAGAGGTGGGCGTGGCATCCAAATTTTTGAATCAATTGTTTTTAACTCTCACTATATATCTGCCTACCAAGTTTGGTGGCTCTAGCTCAAAAACTGTTAAAGCTACAGCTGATTCCGATTTTATAAGGCGGGTGGCTAAGGTGGGCGTGGCATTCGAAATTTTGATGCAGATCTTTGGTAGATGCTGCCTTCTATCTTTGTACCTAATTTAGGGGCTCTAGCTTAAAAACTGTAGGAGATATTGAAATTTACGATTTTAAATGGTGGGCGGCAGAGGTGGGCGTGGCATCCAATTTTTTGATGCAGATCTTTAGTAGATGTTACCATATATCTTCCTACCAAATTTGGTGACTATAGTTCAAAAATGTGGAAGATACACGCATAACCGTTTCAACAACGGCGGGGTGTAGGGTGGCGGAAGAAGTGGGCGTGGCATCCAAACTTTTGATGCAGTTTTTGGGGAACGTCAATATCTATCTTGACACAAAATTTGGTGGCTCTAGCCCAAAAAATGTGAAAACTATAGGCGTTTCCAATTTCAAGGAGCAGGGATGATGGGGGCGGCAGGAGTGGGCGTGGCATCCAAAATTTTGATGCAGTTTTTTCAGGGACATGACTAGCTATCTGCGTGCAAAATTTGGTAACTCTAGCTGTAGGAATGTGAGAAATATTTGGTTTTATCGGTTTTCTGTTATCGAATTTATCGATTTCCCAGCCTCCTAGTAGGCGTGGCACCCCAATCTTGACACTTTATCTGTCTCGCCTATAGACAAACATAATTGCAAAGTTTCAAGTCTCTAGCTTTACGGGTGTCGAAAAAAGTTGCGTTCATACGGACAGACTGACGGACGGACAGACACCATGACGGACATTGCACAAAACCAATATACTATGAGACCTTCGGTATCA
This sequence comes from Scaptomyza hsui, assembly GCA_018152825.1. Lineage (NCBI taxonomy): Eukaryota > Metazoa > Arthropoda > Insecta > Diptera > Drosophilidae > Scaptomyza > Scaptomyza hsui. The sequence continues at coordinate 3,391,236 of JAECXO010000301.1, forward strand.
AAGTATAAAGAATGCACACTACTTTACGACCAGATTCACATCCCGGCCTTCTCCAAACATGATCTTATATTTCTGACCTATGACATTCTACCCAACTATTGCAATCTTAAAATAACATACCGTGACTTTATTAACATAGACCTAGCTGGATTACATGCAGATAGCTGTACAGCTGAACTAGACCTCATTTATTCTCTCCCTACAGTTGACTCCCAAATAAATCTTGTACAATACTATATGGAGTATATGTACAATAAATACGTGCCAATTAAAAGCAAAGTGGTCAGGCCTTCTACAAAATCCTGGTTTAATAACGATATAAAGTGTGCAATAAATGTTAGAGACGCGGCCTATCGGAGATGGAAAAGATATAGGACCGAGGCACTTCATAAGCAATTCATAACTACCAGACGGCATGTTAACTTCCTGATCCAAAGAGCCAAACGCGAATATTTTAGTGATAGGTTTAAAAATTCAATATCCGACAGTCAAACATGGAAAGAAATTAATAACATGGGAATAGGCAAAGTACGTGGTGCAGTTAGTGAAGATGTTGATGTTAATGATCTCAACAACAAATTTGTTAACCTTAATGTTCCAGTGTCTGTGTGCAATCCTTATTTGTGTTCGCAACCACTTAATAATTGTTGCAATAGTTTTGATTTTATTTGTGTAAATCAATGTGATGTGTATCTGTCTATAAGTAAAATGAAGTCCAACGCAACTGGCATGGATGGTTTAAATCCAAAGTTTTTTAAAATTCTTCTGCCGCTAATTATTGGCTATGTAACTCATATATTCAATACAGCCCTCACAACGTCTACGTTTCCCGACCAGTGGAAAATTGCAAAGGTACTGCCAATCCCAAAATCTACTCATGAGTTTAGGCCAATCTCGATTTTGCCATATCTATCTAAAATATTTGAGCACCTTTTGGCCTCTCAAATTAACAAGTTCCTCTCAATAAATCGACTATTAAATGATAAACAATCAGGTTTTAGGACTGGGCGAAGTTGTACTACGGCGATAATCAAAGTGGTCGAGGATATAAGATCAAAGATGGATAACAGTGAGGTCTCACTATTGACGCTTCTTGATTTTAGTAAAGCATTTGACACGGTTAACCACGATATTGTACTGACAAAGCTCAATACCATGTATAATTTTAGCCAAACTGCTACTAAACTCATATCCTCTTACTTAAGTAATCGTAGACAAGCCGTTGTTATTCCTTCTAAGACGTCCGACTTCCTTGTTGTCCCTCGTGGGGTCCCGCAAGGATCAACTTTAGGTCCACTGCTTTTTAGTATGTATATCAATGATTTACCAAGTGTTTTGTCTAAATGTAACATCCATTTGTATGCTGATGATGTCCAATTGTATGTAAGTCGTCCGCTTAGTAAAATTAACGAATGTGTCCAGTTATGTAATGAAGACTTGTTGCGTGTTAGTCAATGGGTCAATGTTAATGGTTTGTGTATTAACCCGTCTAAATCCAAATGTATCTTAATTTACAAAAAGCACCTGATTACTGACAACATTCCCAAGCTGCAAATAGATTCGACAGTAATTCACTACGTAGATAAAGCTGAAAGCTTAGGAATCACCCTGAACAGGACCTTATCATGGGATAGTCAGGTGAATAAAGCTGTGGGAAAAACGTGTGGCGTTTTAAGGCAACTTTGGCTCACCCAGAAATTCCTACCCCTTAACATAAGAATATTGATCGCGAAATCTTTAATATTACCAAAACTTTTGCATGGCATCGAAATTTTTGGCAAATGCGACGCTGCAAGCCAAAGGAAGTTGAGGGTCTCTAATTAACTTTAGAATTCTTCGCTTCCCACACAAAATTATATATACACAAGAACCTGAGTATTTGTATGGCAACATAAAGTTAACATCGTCCCAACGTGTGAACAACCTCGTTTGCTTGAGAACCAAACTAGCCTCTTCTGATAGGCAGTTCTTTATCTTTGCTGTTCGACTGTGGAACAATCTTCCTCCCTACATTAAATCTATACGCAGTGCACTTGCACTTTCTCTTGTTGTTGTCGCAGAACTTAAGTTTGGAAATTTTAGACTTTTGTTTCAATCTGCTTGCTGCTGCCCAAGATGGAAGGGTAGCCTACACTTAATAAGGACTTTGCGTTATTGAGTAGATAAATGCAAGATAGCCTATTACCTCTTCTTGAATTGGTATGCCCACTACCTTTGAAAATTGGGTACGATTCCCATTACATTTAATTTTGCTTGGCCGCTTTGTGGAGTGAATGCCTACAATCTCATCAAGAAAGTGGGCAAAAATGCCGAGTTCATTTCGGGCTTCCATTACACCCAATTATACAAATCCTAAATTGTAATGCTGGCTGTGTGCAGACCTTCCACTGTAAGACACACGATTTTAAAAATGTGTGCGTGCCTATGGATATGTTCGACACTTTTATGCACACTAGGTGCTCAATTGTGTAATGCCTATACTGTACTACCCAATATACAATTTAATGTAAGCTGTAATGTAAATACTACACCATCCAATATACAATGTAATGTAAGTTGTAGTGCTAATCAGAGCTGCAAACCGGTCCGAAACCGAACCCTGTGGAACCGGTTCTCTGCGGGTTCCACGATGTGTGGAACCGAACCCTGAACCGAACCAATACAACGTATCAGAACCGTGAACCGAACCGGTTCCATTTTTATTTAAGGGTTCGGTCCAAAAACAATATATATGCTTAATATTTGAATGTAACTTTGTCAAAATTCGAATTTCCATGTGTTACTCAGTAAAGAGGAGACAAAATAACACCTACAGATATTCATACATACGTACATATGCTTATACTAGATATCTGTTAATTTTTTTTTGGTTTTCTTATGCTCATTAATCCCTAACGGGTTTGCAGTAAATTGTTTAGAAACAGATCTTCCGATTTTTTTTACAGCTGACTGTATAAAAATGTAAAGTTAAATATGAGTGAATATAAAGCAGTGATGTCGCTACCCATAACTCCCATACCTACTTTTTATATGTAATGGCTCTCAGGCATAGGCGAGCAGTTTGCGTATACATAAACTGCTCGTTCCATAAGCGATGCAAAAAAATAAAATATTTTATTTTTTGTTCGTCTCTTCAGTGCCCATGCTAGCAGCAAAGTAACGGATCTTTCTTATATTTGTTGTTGGGCAACGAAATTTCAAGGATTTTTTTTGTTTTTTTGCAGAGTGCACTTAAACATAAAAGTGTGTAACAATCAGTTTCGCACAACCCTATATGAGTGCTGGTCATTATTATTACTTTTTCTTGTCGTTCAAATGTATATAAAAATCTTTGCAGTGATACCTGCCTTACTTGTATTAGTGTATTTTCTTTATTAGTATTGTGATAGCTCTTCCATAAGCATTTTGTTTGACAAGTATGTGTTACGTTGTTATCTTATATTTGTGTGTTGTTGTTGCTTACTCGGTGTCTGCGCATAAGTTGGCATTAAGGCGCCACTTGCTAAAAATTTCTCAGAAAAAATTTGTTGTACGCTTTTTGAGCTATCCCTTGTTGTTATTTATTGGCATTAGAGAAATTAACGTTGTTGGTCAATGACTTCCAATGTTTTTCATTTTCTTCCTCGACGAACCAGGGTTTGGAACCGAACCCTGGGTTCCAAAATATTCAGAACCCGGTTTTGGAACCTCTGCGAATTTTCAACCTAGGGTTCGGAACCCGAACTGAACCCTAGCCGTTTTATAGGGGGTTTGCAGCTCTGGTACTAATACTGGAAAAAAAAAATTAACACAAAATATATCTGTGGTCACATGGAAGAGTAGCTTAAGTCGACTTAAGCGCGAATTGAGTTATTGCAATAGGAGGTATATAGATGTCAAAGCGCATAAATCTGTTTAATCAGTTTTGAAAAATAATGTTTCTTTACAATATTATGTGCGTTTACTTTTTAGCTTAAGTTTTTTGAAAGAGCCATGCATATGTCAAAACATCTCATATAACTATTCCACTTATATAGACTTAAGCTGCATAAATATTCACCTTCAAAAAAAATAAACTAATTATTTTCAAGCAACTTATGTTCAAATAAGTTTTTTTAATAAAATATTATTCTTGCATAGAGCAATTTTAAGTGAGTATTAGTTCTTATGATGAAATGCAATTCGATGAAATAAACAAAAAACCAACATTGCAAAACAGCTCATGTACACATAAGCTGTTAATTCAAAGCGACGTTATAAATAAACGTTACCTTATGTATAAAAGGTGTCAAATCTTCTCTATTTCCCAAATATTTTTTAAAACTTGTACCTTTCTTCTCTAATAAACTAATTAGCAACATTTCAGCATATAAATTTTTCACGAAAATCAAGTAGATAAAAAAATGCACAAAATTGGCGATATCTCAAAACTTCAATTTTCCACTTAAGCTACTCTTCCATGTGACCACAGATATATACAATAACATGTTGATTCTGATGGCACATTTTCCTTATTTTCGGCTTCTTTTGACGCTATTATTTTGGCATCATACTTCCGCTTCGACTGACTTTTGACTCTTGAACGCTTTCTATGCCTGCTAATGAAAAACACCCATTTTTATTGCAAACTTTACTATATATAACTAATTAATATTTGTAAACACTTACCTGATACAATGATTTTTATTAAAGCACTTAAGATGCAATTAAAATGTATGCAGGATAGATGCACATAGCACGGCAAAAAAAAATTAAAGTGACGACAAATGTCGAATACAAAAGGAAAATGCCACGTCATACTTACATGCATACCTGAATTTTTACACTTGTATTTGTAAACGTCAAAAATAAATCAGAAAAATGTACAAACAAGAATGAACTTTATAACCGAAGTATCAAACGAGAGAAACAACAGTTCTGTGCTAAACTTTCTATTACAACATTGCTTACTTAAAAACTAAACGTAATTCATTACGTGGGGCCTTTATGAAATGCATCTAGTAGACGTATTGGATATGCTGTTCGCCGCTGGGTATACACGATTTAATTTGAAATTTAAACTAAGGCTAAAACAAACTTGTTTTGTGTTGAAATACCTGCTGCACGTTATTTATGGGGCTAATCGAGATTTTTTTGACTGCAATTATATTATGCGTTTCGTCGCCAGCTCGACGCTCAAGCAAAATATTTGCGTCTCGCACTATGGTTACGGTGCATGTTTTACGGAATTAAATTTTGAAGTTGTATGTGCAAATAAATTATGAAGCACATTTATGAATCAAAAAAGGTTGCCCCTTTCTCTCGTGAAATGAATATAAAGTCGAATAAGTAAAGTTTATGGTTTTCTCTATTTTTTTGCCACTGTGTGCTGCTTGTTATTAGCTAATCTAATGTAAGCACAAAAAGCCTATAAAATTACCACAGTACGGAGAGAGCAACAGCTGATCGATTTCGCTCTCAATTTCTTGCGCAGCCAAAATCGCGCACTTCTTGTGTTTACTGCATCATGATCAGGCATGTCCAGCGTGAGCGAGGCTGGCATGTGTCAGTGTATTGGTGTGCTTTACACTGCGCAAACAAAATGTGACGTTATTATTGCACGCTATGAAAAATAATGATATAGTTAAAATATTAAATGGTTACCCAAACTTAGGTGTTAGCATTAAAGCTTGAACAAGTTGTGAATAACATGCTCACAACTTATGCCTTCATCTGTACGCGAAGGCGATAAGAAAATCATAATTTTTTTCTGCGTGTATCATAATTACGCAAATGCAAAATGCGACGCAAAGCGACATCAACCTGCTTTGTTGACAGCGCGCTTGCGACTGAGCTCATTTTTACGCTCCCAACACTGACTTCGGCCGGTGTTCGGTTGGCGTCGGCTTGTGTCTGTGTGAAACGTTAAATTCACGATGGGTAAATGGGTACGCTGTGGACACCCCGGATCATGATACAGCGCTTATGCACTGCAGAGCAATACACAATCAGCTGGGCATAAGCAAAACGCAGCAGCTTAAATATGGCGGCAATCACGAAAAATAAACAACGAAGCCAAAATCAAAACTAAACCAGATTAGCTTCGTTAAAGGGGATGTGGTGCTTGCGTCTTTCGTTTTTGCTTACAGGGCATTAACATGAACAATTCTTTTTACCTATCTTGATATTAATTAGTCTATGCTAAACAGAAGATTGCGAATAGCAGAAATAGTGAATAGGTAGGCGCAATAATTAGTAAGAACTAAAATAATTAAAAACTGTGTTTTTTGGTGAACTATCGTAGGAAATAATTGAACTGGGAGCCAAGGTTCAAAGGATTGCTTTTGAAACTATGGGCGGAAAATTTTGTTGCACTTAGGGCAGTTCAGAACAACTCCCACGTATATACGAAAATGGACTTGTACTGCGTCTGCAATGTAAGCAATAAAGCTTGTAGGCATTGAAAATAAGCCATTAAAATTGCCAAAAAGCTGTTAAATGTAAAATTTCGGTCAGTTTTTCTCACTTTTTCGCAGAAAACACAAAGCAAAACAAACCGAACTGCTGATTCAATGGAGCAATGGAAAAAGCTTTGTAACTGACCGATACAATTTTTGGAAACGGAGCAATGGAAATACGCTATTGGACTCTGGTTACGTTTATACTTCGACTAGTAAGTGTCCCACTTGCTTCGCTGCACCGATAGTTGATATAAATTTAAGCAATAGTAGATAGATATGAAATAAATAAATTAGAAAATATTGAACATCATATTTTAGCAAAGTATTTAATATTCTCATTTCCTGATTAACCTGAAATCTTTTTGATGCTTCTATGTGCTTATCCCTATTTTCATCACGATATTTTTCAATTGAATGTTTTCGTACCTTTTTTTTTGTTTTGCCGGTGAACCGACTACGTCTTTTAACGGGATTTTTAACATTTTCAGTTTTACATCCACTTGACGTATCAGAATCTTGAGTTGATACTTCCTCTAAAGGAATATAAACATCAAAATGTCCATTCATTAATAGACCGGTAAAACACAATCTTTTTACAGGATGCATAATATTTCCAAATGCTTGTAATAAATTTCCATTTTGAAAAACTTGAAAATTTACAGCATAAATTTCTGCTGCTGCTTAAAGCTCACATGCAGTACCATAAGTATATGAATTTGACATAGCGCACTCACATTGTTCAGAAGAGTTCTCTATTTAAGTTTAAGCTGAAGCAAGCAAAAGTTCCCTAGTTGGTTACAACATAAGCTACAATATGTTGGCGTATGGTGCCATGGAAGCCTTGCTTACCAAACAAAAGGTAGGAAATATATCTAAAAGGGCAGGCTCCATCACCAATTATAGCAACAACTGAATGCGGCACCAAAACACCAGTTATATCTAAAGTTTCAATAGACATAATTTAATTTGGCTGTGAGTCAATTGACTTCACTGTGAAACGATTGTTACAACGTTACAGTGTCTATACGTAAGTATAGAATTCAATAAAATTGAATATACCAACTTATAATATTTTAATAGAATATTCAGACAGCTTAGTTCTATTTGATTTTTAAATGCACTTAAGCTGTGTCTGTATAACTATTATATAATAGCCAAAATAAAAGACAACAATATATAATGTTGCTTCAATTATTAAGACTAAAATCGACTTATTTTTCTTGTGTTTAAAAAACAACAAAAAAAATTAAAATAAGTTGGTCGTTATTTAAATATTTAAATAATAGCTTATTTTAAATATTTAAATAATAGCAATTGAATATTTTTTATAACTTATCATTAAATACGTATTTTAAATGAATGTATATATATATAATACGAAAATCAGAATATTAAAAAACTTACTGATCCAAAAATCAACTTTCTTTGTTCACATTAAATATAAACTAAAATGCATAACCAATTCCCTTACCATTTTAAGTAAAAACATAAAGTGGGAATGAGCATTACAGTTATTCCTCTAAGCAACAGACACCGAGCTCTTACATTCAACGCTTGCACTCAAGAGCTAGGTGTGGGTGGTACAAATTAGGCAATGCCATTCCCTTAACTGCAGCCTCTTAGTTATGCTTAGCTTAGCTAAGCTTAGTGAGTACGAAGGAGGTAGGGATATAAGATTAATGTTTGACATGCAGAGCGCGCGCATATACAAAAGAGTGAGCGTAAATGGGCAACAACAAAGGCGCATGATTGCATTCAAATTATTTGATATATAGCGGCAGTCATAAGAGCGACGCTCGCGCTGATCAAGTTTGAAGCCGCTCTATGGGAGCTTGACTGACACGTATGTTGCAGACATGCATAGATTCGCTCAGCTGTGTATGCTGCTTGTAGTCAGTATCATTTACTGCTACATTTATTCTTCTTTGTTCTTCTCTTTGTTATCTTACTGTGGCTAAAAAATATAAGAATACTTTGGTTTGCAAGCAATCGATGCGTAAAGTATTACATTGTTTTTATACCCTGAACCCATGAAATGGGTAAAAAAAAGGGTATAATTGTTTTGTGCAAAACTATGTAACAGGCAGAAGTAAGCATCTCCGACCCCATAAAATATATATATTCTTGATCAGCATCAACAGCCGAGTCGATATAGCCATGTCCGTCTGTCCGTCCGTCCTTCCGTATGTATGAACGCGTCGATCTCAAAGACGATAAGAGCTAGGACTTCAAATTTGGAACATAACTTCTCCTAAGCCATAGGCAGATCAAGTTTATTTCTAACTATCGATAACTATTCTGGTTTCCGATATACACATACAATCGATAACGAAAAAATTTAGAAAATGTAAAAATGGGAGTTGAGACTTTGGATAGCTTTATAACTTCTGTGAAAATTTGGTCGAAATCGGTTGAGAAACACCGGAGATATTTTAAATTAAATTTAATACACGGGCTCAGGGTATCTTTTAGTCGAGATTTCTCGACTCAAGCCTTCTTGATTGTTTTCATTCTCGTGTTGTGGTGACTCTCGGCATTGGTACACCTGCATCATGAATACATTCATAGAATTGAGCGAATTTATGCATGTCTGCGTCATACGTGTGAGTCGCGCTCTTGGTCCCAAACCCAAAGAGGCGGCTTAAAACGTGAACACGCGCGCGCATCGCTCTTCATGTACGGCGCTGGATGACAAATTATTTTGAAATCTCGCTCCGATCATGCAATTTTGTTGTTGCCCATTTCGGCTCACTCTCTTATGTGTTCTCGCGCTCTGCATGTCAAACAAAAAGTTTAGTATCGGTTCCTTCTTCGCACGCACTGAATTCAGAAGTCAACAATGTATGCATGCATTTATATTTGCACTTGCATTTGTTAATATATATTGTTTCTTGTGCCTCTATGTATGTGTTTGTGTGTTACGTTTTGTCTGAGTTTGATAATTAGCAAGTAGGTAAAACCACCCCCATAACATATTCTGGTGATTGGTAAATTGATTAGTTTTAAATCAATGACACCAACAACAAGTAAGAAGGCGAGATTTCCCGACTAGGAGATACCCCGAACCCCATACTTAACGCGTACAGCCATTGTCTGTATGCATCTGTGACTAAATTTCAATCTTCGATATCTCTAGTGTTTCTCAACCGATTTCGATGAAATGTTCAGAAAAGTTCTATCGTTACCCATTATTTCAACCCCCATTTTTACATTTTCCAAATTCAAGATTTTCTTGTAATCGATTTCATGTGTATATCGGAAACCAGAATAGTTATCGATAATTTGAAACAAACTTGTTCTGCTTATGGTATAGGATAACTTATATTCAAAATCTGAAGTCTCTAGCTCTTGTAGTCTCTGAGATCGACGCGTTCATACATACGGACGGACGGACATGGCTATATTGACTCGGCTGTTGATGCTGATCAAGAATATACATACTTTATGGGGTCGGAGATGCTTCTTTCTTCTTTCTTTACATACTTTTGCACAAAACCATTATACCCCTTTTACCCATTTTTTGGGTTAGGGGTATAAAAAGTAGCAGTGCGGGCCCAACAACAACTCTTACAACAACTCTCAAAGGCACACAAATCTGAAAAAAAAAAAATTGTGCTCCGTCCGAAGTGATACATGTACATAAATTTATAAAATTTAAATTTTCAAGCGCATTACTCACTTATTTGTGTATGCATTTACTCGTTAAGAAGCGGAAATGCGTTTCTTTTTTGCAAGTGTACGAACCTTTTTTTATGACTTTGCTTGTGCGACGCGAAGGCGTCACTGCGCATTTGTTTTGTTTTGTAAACTCGCTAGCGATCAAACCCTCAGCTTGTGCTACAATCAGGCGTCAGTAGTGGAATGAGTCATGTGTTTTGTTTTCGTGTATGGGAGGTCCTCGAAGGAGTTGTCCAAAATAAAAATCCTCTCTTAGTGCTCACTTACTAAATCTTACTAATATTTTGTGAAAATTTCAGCCTTCTAGCTCTTTTCGTTTAGGCTGTGGGAATGTCGACAATCAGGACAAACTCTTTTATATATATAGATTAAGCCCCGATAAATATCGATGAAATCATCGTTAGGCAAACATCTGACTTAAGCTGACACTTGCATTATTTATTTATTTTATTATTGAAGCAAAATTCCTTTTAGAGTCTTCTAGGAGAACAAACACATGCTCATCAACAACTAAAAAGTTTTCCCCTCGTTGCCGACAATAGGGCTCATTGAAAGTAATAGTAGATACATTTTGATATGCAACATGCAACATGCAACAAAAAACTGCTGAATCACTCGTTAGGTTTGACAATTTGTGTTAGCACTATTTTGGCTTAGAAAAAACCAAATTACTTATGCGGCAGTTAGCTCGGGCAACAAATTTATATCGAGTTTAACCAACGAGCATTGAATCTAAAGAGATTGCAATTGCCAAGAGCTTTTAAAAGAACTTTTTCGTCTCAGGGTAGCGCTGTGCGTAATTGCTATTGATTTGCTTTGCTCTGTATACCACAAGAATGTGTGACTTTGCCATTTGTTTTTAACACGCTTTATACATATAGCTTTCTAGTCAGCGATCGGACACGAGCAAAGCAAATCAAATGCAATGACTGAAAATTGCTACCCTGAGACGAATGAGATTTCGTCAATTGCAATCTCTTTAGATTCAATGCTCGTTGGTTTAACTAACTGCAAGTTTAACTGAACATTGAGAATGAAGCTGCAGGAAGCCGCAGCAATAGCTAAAAATAAATATAGATCATAAACATAAGATCACTTAAGATTGTTAAAAGACCTATAAGTAACAAAGGGTAAAAAATAACCCAAGTAATCAATACATGGTGACGGTCTGCTGGCAATAATGTTCCACAGCAGACCAACGCAAAGAAATTCTGTTAGTATATAAGGCCTAAGATTTGTAAGAATAAAACTAGTATCTATTCAGAGCTCAACGGAAGCACAGTCGTTTTATATGGAAGCTGCGTGCTTTGGGGGAATGCGGGGCGGCAGGAGTGGCCCGGGTGGCGAACATCGCCAGCTATCTTGTTACCAAATTTGGTGACTCTAACTAAAAACTGTGAAAGAGAAATGGCCATTTTTCCACTAGCGAAACCCATGTAACCCCTTAAACTGGTTTTGTTTGATAATATATTCCAGTTATTTTGTCTTGTATTACAGTTAAAACAACAAAGCATTTATTATTATTATATTTAACTATAATTAACAAACATTGCATTTATTTATAAAAGTGTCTGAAATATTTAAACGCAATGTCGATAAAGTGCCAAATTTATATTTTATGCAGTTCTATTGCTTGACTTGTTTCGATCAACATTCTAAATGAGAGATATAATGCATTGACATATGCTCTTTTAAATCTCGGTAAATATTCAAAGAGTACCAAAAAAAATGTAAAAGGAACGATGCGATAGCCAATTACGGTAAATTTTTTACTTTGTCTTACCATATACTTCGCTGTCGCGTGCGACACTGAAACAGATCATTTGTTATCAGTGCATCAAAAGTTTTTGTTCAATACGGTTCAAAAATTATAAGCAAACAGATATTTGTATTAAATCTCAAATAAAAAAATGTTGCTGAAAAATAATCAGCGCTTTGTTTTTAATACTCATTTAAAGTTTGTAGCGTGCGAAAATCGTAAATATAAAAATTAAAAAAATTAATGGTAAAGTTTTTTTTTTAATATTTTTGCCCCCTCCTACCTTCCTCCTCTAGATGGATAAATACAGCTCAGAGAAAAATAAGTTTAAATGCAGACAGTGGAGAGAAAAATTAAAGCATGACAAAAGAAGTGGAGAAGTCGGGCTGATGAGAACGAAAATGTGAGTGTGCAAGCTTCGGGAAAAAAGACACGATTATAGTTGAAGGAAAGTTAGTAGCTAAGCGGTATATGTTAATGACGGTTTCTGAAGCATTTGAGCTTTTCAAAGAAGGATTTCCAAACCAATTTGTAGGCAAATCCTTTTTTTTTTTAAATGAGACCTCGCCACGTCCAGCTGGTTAGTAAAATGCCACACAATATGTGTGTATGCATGTATCATGCAAACTTCAGCTTTCTTTTGGAAAGTTGCACTAAAGTTATTGCAACTTTTCCAAATAATTTTTAAACGTTTCTTAAAAAAGTTTGCTGCAATATTCAAAGTGAATATAGCATGAAAAATAATTGTAATTGTAATTTATTCCTCTTGCATATTTGGCTAATATGGAAGATGAAATAAACTGGCAACAATGGAGAAAATCAGATAATCACATAATTCTTTCAAATGCAATTTCAACATTATCTGAGTTAGTCGTAGAACTGGAAAGAAAATTACCATCATTTAAAAACCACTTTTTTGTAAAAAGAACTCAGCAAAAATATTTTGAGGAAGTTAAACTTAAGTTAGAGCAATCCGAGCTCGTAATTCAAATAGATTTTGCTGAAAATTATAGATTGTCACACCAAAATGAAGTTCAAAGTGCTCACTTTAGCTACCGCCAGGTAACAATTTTTACCTGCGTAGCTTGGATGGCTGGTGGCTCACAATCTTTTGCAATTATAAGCGATAAGCTTACCCATAACAAGCACGACGTATTTATTTTTGTTTCACACTTTTTAAATAATATTAAACAAGTTCACGGCAACTTTTCAAAGATTTATATATTTTCTGATGGAAGCTGCGCGCAATTTAAAAATAAATATATATTGACCAGCTTGAAAGAAATTATTAAACAAATAGGATGCGATCAAATAGAATGGAATTTTTTGCTAGTTCGCACGGAAAGGGAGCCGTTGATGGTGTTGGAGCCGTCATTAAAAGAAAAGTTTGGCAAATTACTAAATCGAGAAACATTGTTTTACCCGATGCCCTATCGTTTTATGAATGTACATCAACTGCATTAATAGGAATTAGAATATCTTTTGTATCATCGGAAGAAATTGAAAATTTGTCTTTATACCAGGGACCGTAAATAATGATTTTTTTTTTTTAACAAAAAAATCGCACACTTGTAATGGACATAGAAAAAAATGATGAACATCCATATATATATTCTAGTTCAATCTTCTCATTTCCGCCTTGATTTTTAAATTTCAGATTTTTTTTGGTTTTTCTTTATTGATAATCATTATTTTTGAGTGATTTTATAAAACTTAGAGTATAATCATTATAGTTGATCAAAAAAAATAAAAATCAAAAATAATCATTATAAATGATTTTTATTTTTATCGCTCAAAATAAAACTCAACATTGACGGACTCATGTGTACGATTTTTCGCCAATATTATGGTATAACCTTATTAAGGATCCAAAAATCTACCCATCGGTATTACCGATTACCGATAACCTTTTCATTTTCCGATATTAACATGTGATCGATAACACTAAAATTGTGAATATCGAAAATGTGAAAAATTATTTTAAACTTTATACAAAATTATGCAAATCTGTGAAAATTTTATCGAAATCGGATGAGAAACGTCAAAGTTATCGAAGATCAAAGTTTACTCACAGCTGTACACAATGTGATAGATTTTATTTTTATCGCTTAAAATAAAACTCAACATTGACGGACGGCTAATGTGTTCGAATTTTCGCCAATATTATTGCATAGCCTCATAAAGGAGCCAAAAATCTACCCATCGCACAGTGGTTGATTTCATAGGCCAAAAATAAAAACACAAAAGTTTGAAATTGGTCACTCTTTGTCTAAAAAATACTGCTTAACATAGCAATAAAACTAACTGTAATATCATTTTTGGTCTCTCTCATTCGTACGCGCTACGAATAGCGAGAAAAGAGAGACAAAAAAACACGTGGACGTTGCAGTGAATGCAGCTTGAAAATTAGCTTCCACAAAAAAATTAAATTTTAATATTAAATCGGGTCTAATTATCGTCAATTAAAATGAATATTGAAAATAAAGGTATGTACTATAAAACTGAGTATTTTTTATGTCATTGTGTGTTGTGTTATTGTTTGAAAGTTAGTGTTTCACCAGTGACCTGCCGAGTGGTGTATTTTTGTGTATTCATAGATTTCAGAGAAAGAAAAAGCTGTGATACCTGTCTTACCCTTTAATGAAACTTTTTTATTTATACTAGTACATTTTTTCTTAGTCTATGTTTTAAATTTGAGCTGCAACTTTTTGCAACTTTCTGACTTATTCGCTTTTTTGTGTTTGTTTGTTTTCGTGCATATTTTGTGCTGTGTTCGTCGTATTCGTTTGTGCTTTGAAATCTCAATTGCTCAATTGTGAATTTTTAAATTTAACTTTTTAAATTGATGAAACTTTTTTTTTAATATATAGGCAATTCATATCAGTGCAAACTGTCACGCTTAAAGATTTTTGAGATGTGGTGCTCAGTAGTAGGTTCATTTGCTGATAAAGCTAAAAAAAAAAAGTATATGATGACCTAAATCATATATTTCAGTCTGATGGTTACGAAATTATTGAAAACCTTTCTAAGAAAGTACTTGATTACTTATTCAAAAATTTGCTGAAATGTGGAATAAATGCAATAGAATAAAAGCAAAAGTTATTCAACTAAATTCGGGCTGGTTAGCACAACTTGAAAATATATTTTTAAGTAAATCCAGTAAATCATCTGATCGAGGACGTTAAAAGTTAAGTCTCGCAGAGTGCTCAGAAAGAACGAAGCGGCGACGGATAGCAGACTTAGCAGAACTCGATGAGTCAGCTGCGGACGACTTACGCTGGGCTTGCAGCCAACCAAATTCTTCGATTTTTCCAGCAAAGGAATGTGAAGTAGTAGCTCTAATAACTGAAGCAAATTTAACAAAACATCAATATGAACTCATCAGAAGCTTCGTTAACAGTAAAATTGATGCTAACCTTTTTCCCTGCTATAGTAATATTTTAAGGGAAAAACAGAAAAGCTATCCTGAGCTAACAAGCGTTACAGAATCTGAGATTGAAGTTTCGCTACAAAGTTTATTGGACCACACTGCAACGCGCATTTTACAGTTACAAAGCGATGTAACAGATACACTTGATAAGTCCTCTAATTACCTCACATTAATAGGGAAATGGGGCTTCGATGGCAGTTCTGGACACAGCCAATATAAGCAAAAATTTGAAAATAAATAATTTAGAAGACAGTTGATTGTTTATGACATCATATGTTCCTCTAAAGAAAAACCAAAAAAATTGAATTGTAATCATTAACAAGAATTTTTTAAATATAACTTATAATGATTACGGTCCCTGCTTTATACCATAAGTTAGACGAAAAATGGAGCATTTAAAAAAAAATTTCCAGGAATTTCCCAAATGCATTCCTTTTGTTGCAATGGCCAACAGGTTGCAGCAGCTAGGACTGCATTCTCAATTAAGAAACCTTTTTTTGACATTATTAATAATATTCTTTGATAAGTTAGTTTCTGTTATTGGTTTTTTCTTATAAATGAAATATTACATAATATTGTTTTTCTTTATTGAAGATATTTTGTTAAGTTTATAAATTTCGTTATAGAAATAAATATTTGAAATATATTAAAAAAATATTTAAAATCGTATTTTTCATTTGTAATTATATCAAAACTAAAAAATAAAAATGTAAAAGTAAAGTGGAAAAAAATGTCGCGTGCGAACTGTAGCGTGCGAACTTGTTCAAACTTAAATTTAAAAAACAATACTGAATATTTTTGAATGAAACCAAAGACAATATAAACATACATTATTGCTTAACATTTTAAAAACATTTCGCAATAAAACATTCTTTCAGGTTTCGCTAAAATCGGTGTTTGAACTGTTCGGCTTGAAAGCGACTTCTATTTTTGTCGCGTGTGAACCTCATGGTTTTTTGTAAATATCTCGAAAACGAACTCTTGCCCAAAAATCTATTTGTACAAAAAATAAAGTGCTTATCATAAGCTATAAGTTTTGCCTTTTGTCAAAATTAAAATTTTGTCGGTAAATGGTTTTTTTTCACTTTGAATGCGTACGAATGTCGCATTCGACACAATGGAAATGCACATATACTCGTCTTATTTCGTCGAGTGCTATATGAATCAACTTTCAAATCGTGGCGCCCGAGAAACCGTAAAATCCCCACCTCCTAGCAGCCTTATAAGCCGATCGTCTATATCAGTGGTGTCCAAACTCACACAATGAAAGCGTTGCGCTTGTTTGCGAAGCAGCGAAACACGAATGCGGCATAGCGAATGACTGCGCGTTTGACTTCAGCCGAACACATGAGTCGTGAGAGTACATGCAGCCGAACACGCGCATCGTACGAGAACAAGCTGCCGAGCGTTCTATTTATAGAATACACCATGGTGAAACAATATAAAGGTGTTCCATTCCACATTCCTGCTCTCTTTTGGGGTACTTAGCGTTTGTCAGTATGCATTGACACTTTGAAGTGAGCAGTCGTGCTGCGGAAAAATGCTTGCTTATGATTTGGTTATTAGTATTATGCATGCAAATACACATCGAATTGTTCTATTTTCTTTTAAGTTTGTGTTTGTTTTCGTGTTTTTGTGTTTAATATTTTTCTGCAGCTAAGAATAACACAAACAGAAGCAGTGCAGTATGTAAAATCATAGCCAACTCTCTCTTGCTCACTGCTCTCTTTAAAATATAAGTACCCCGCCACGGCGGAATGGAACACCTTTATATTGTTTCACCATGGAATACACATATTCTCTCTCTCTATATATGTGTCGGCTGCAACGCCGGCAGAATTTTTCTTACCAACCACGCGTGGCTGCCTTCTTAAATTTTGGACATCACTAGTCTATATTCTTACACAGTTTTTGAGAGCTAGAGTCACCAAATGTGGAGGGAAGAAAGCTGGTGTCATCTTTAAAAAATTAGACATTTGGACGCCCTGCCGTACGCTTGAACACATTGTTGACCGGCAGTATTGGGTTTGGGCATGAAAACAAGATTTAACTCGTGACTCGTGATCAATGTGTTAATATCGGGAATCCGCATTTCTTCCTCAGTTTTTGAGCAGCTTGATCCACTTAATTTGGTGTCAGGTTATCTAGCGATGTGCTGAAGAAATGTGCATTAAACTGACAACATATCTATGAATGCAGCGCACACCCCTGCAGATTCGTTAATATTTGGTTTTAAACTGGTATCGAAACTATTCCGCAGTCGGTTAAGTCCAAGACACCGTTTTCACTTGTTTTTCATTCAGTTGCTTTAAAATTTAAAGTTTAAATGATAATAACTTACAAAATTGAAACAATCTGAGTTACCACCAATAATTTATACTTATTCTGTTCTAAACGACTTTAAACAAAAAACTTTTTTTATTAATCATATAATAATTACATAAATTAACTGCTTTGTGCTTAATACGCAAACACTTCAATGCACACTAAGTGTAAACAGGGAATGGCACAAAAATATGCAAAACAGAAATTGTACTTCCTATTTTTGTGTATTGGAAATACAAAATTTTTAATGTTCTCTTTATCATAAACCAAAAAACTCTCTTTTACCTTTAAAAAAGCAATCGCCGAACCGTTTTACTTTAAACAATTAGACTTGACTGCACTTTGTTAATATTTTAAGAATTTTGTTGGTGCTTGTTACAGAACATTTAAATACTAGAGGTGGAACAAGATCGATTGGTATTTCGATAAGAAATAATTTGTTATACGGCTTTTCAATGGTGTAACGAGTTGCAAACATTGAGGGTGTTCAACAGCTCGTTTCATGTTTCATGGTTGAAGCGTCCGGCAACAACAACTTACATAGAAAATATTCTTGAAACCATGAAACACCTCAGCCTATGTATACAAAAATTGTTTCATGTTTCATCAAAGAGAAGATATGAAGAGCACGATATTTAATCGATATTTGCTATCGATGCATCGCGATGTTAAGTATTTTTCAGTATATTTTGTGTATTTTCCCAGCGGGCAATCGGTTTCGAGAATGGGTCCGTTTTCGACAATTTCTCGAACTTTTCTCTTACAAAAATGTTGAGAACGACACTCGAAAAAGTGTCGAGAAAATATCACTTGTCGCTTAGTTTGTGGCAGCAAAACCTTCGTTAGCGATAGTTGCGAACGGATCCGTTTTCGAATCGAAAAAGTGTCCAGAAAGTGTCGAGAATGGATGTAAAAACGGACAGAAAACGGACCCGTTTATGATACGAGAATGGTTCGAAAATGGGCTCGAGAACGTATTAAAAAAGATTATATTTGCGATAGTATAAAATTCTTTTTTATTTAATTTATTTTCATTTAATTTAAATTAATATGTATTAACTTATATGTAATTTAATTATAATAACATTTTTTTTCTTAACATTTCACAATTTTGTCACCCGGTCATCTAAAATCCTCCAGGGAAAATTGTTTCGTGTACGCATCTGTAACAAAGTATAAGAATCGTATTATTATTTGTTGAATACATAATAAATAAACAATTCACTTACTTCGAATGGTCAGTGTCACTCTCAAACCCCTAATGGTGTTTTTAAAGTCAGTGTCTCGCCAAAGGGTGCTGGCTTGCCTGGTTGTCATTCACCCAATCAAGGGCAAAATAAATAACACATTTAGTTATAAATGAAATATATACTTTTTTGAATTTTTGAAGACTTCCTCATTCTGAATTTTTTCGGAATTAATTCTCTCACTGTAGCCGTTGCTCCAAAAAATCTTCCCGTTTCATATCCATGGTTCTTTTTAAATAACATTAAGCAATTTTTATTAACATATATTTAAAAATTAGTTTGTTGTTTGTACCTACCTATTTATATGATGACTTGTTGATTTTCACAGAACTATTGGATTCATTTGAGTAACACCAATATAAAAAGTGTCATCATCGATAACATTGAAAACGAGAAACGTACGAGAAAACGGACGCTCGCTAAAAACGGAGGTGTTTGCCCGCTGGGTTTGTGCATAAATGTATGAAAACATCTGATTAATGGCCGCTGTAAACAAACGTAATTTAAACTGGTTTAGTTTGACAAAATAAACTAGTAATTATCTCATTTATAACTGTAGAATCAACAACTATTTAGAAGCTCAAGACTCCCAAACATATATTTAAAGTTTTTAAATGGCATTTTTTCTAAATCTTAATATGGAACGCATTGAATCACAAAATGTCGTTCACGAGCTAAGCGTTTTAAGCATGAAACATGAAACGATGAAACGGAGCTGTTAAACACCACTAATGTAAGACCGCTTTTATACAATGCAAAGAGTTGCACGCAGCTCAGGGCATGATGACAAGGAAAATTGAGGCGAGCATTGTTGGGTAAAAGTTGCAGGATGACTGAATCGTGATCTTTTCTACACGCGATTCGTTTTACGCTCATTTAGATTTCTTGCCTGCAGGGCTGTAATATTCGAAAACATATCTGTGGTCACATGAAAGAGTAGCTTAAGTCGAAAATTAAAGTTTTGAGATATTGCCAATTTTTTTTTCTTTATTTATCTACTTGATTTTCGTTAAATATTTATATGCTGAAATGTTTCTAATTAGTTTATTAGAGATGAAAGGTACAAGTTTTAAAAAATATTTGGGAAATAGAGAAGATTTGATACCTTTTATACATAAGGTACCGTTTATTTGTAACGTCGCTTTGAATTAACATATTGGTTTTTTGTTTATTTTATCGAATTGCCTTTCATCATAAGAAGTAACACTCACTTAAAATTGCTCTATGCAAGAATAATATTTGATTAAAAAAAACTTATTTGAACATAAGTTGTTTGAAAATAATTAGTTTATTTTTTAAGGTGAATATTTATGCAGCTTAAGTCCACATAAGTGGAATAGTTATATGATGAACGTAAGATCGAAATATGTAAAAAAAAAAAACAAAAACTATGTGCACTGAAGATGTTTTGACAAATGCATGGCTCTTTCAAAAAACTTAAGCTAAAAAGTAAACGCACATAATTTTGTGAAGAAACATTATTTTTCAAAACTGATTAAACAGATTTATGCGCTTTGACATCTATATACCTCCTATTGCAATAGTTAAATTCGCGCTTAAGTCGACTTAAGCTACTCTTCCATGTGACCACAGATATGTTTGTTAAATGGGGATACTGCTATTTCCGTCGCGCCGCAAGCCGACGACGGATTCTTTTAAATTTCAACAAAAGAACACGAAAAGAAAATTTTCGAATGAAACAAAATGGGGACTCTACTGTTAGTCAAGCGCCAAGGTCTGATGATTTGTATTACTTATAATTTTTTCAATTTTTTTTGTTTCAAGTCTATTGTGTTTCGTTGCAAATTTTTCGATTTTGAAGTATTTATATCTCAAAAACTAAGCGGTATATCGATCAATTTAATTTAACATTTTCTTCTAATTTTTTTTTAGATATCTATTAAGCTTCATCAAATTGTTTTACATTTTGTCGGTAGCTCGATAAGCATCGATAAATCTATCAATTGTTTGGTATTTTCCGATTATTTTTTGAAAATCTATTAAACTTCACCAAAATTAAAATAATTTTTCGATATATTTTCGATTTATTATTAACTATATTTCGATAGCCAAGTGAGCTATATATGAATTTCATTAAATATTTTCGTCTTATTTAGTGGAGTTCTACAAGTATCGTGCCATGGCACGTCTACGGTTACTCCGGCGCCAAGACCAGATGATTGATTCTTCTAGAACTTGGCAAAATAAGACGAAAATATTATATAAAATATATCGATAGCTCGTTTGGCTATCGAGATATAGGTAAATAAAATAAACCGAAAAAACTTCATACGCATATTTTGTTTTGTTTTGTATAATTCCACTTCTTTGTGTCGCGGTCGGCACACATAAGGTTGGCTCACCTCCAGAACTTTAAAAACTTCTGGTTCTAAATCATAATATGTTGATTTGCTAAGGCCCAATTTCTCAAAGTCCAGTTAAGCTTGCAGTTAGTTGACTGCAGAATAATTTTGTTGCTTGAGCTATCTGGGAAATACGCAATTTGGTTTTCTCAAAGCCGAAGTTACTTATCTTCGATATGTCACTATCGCCTAATGGAGCTGCCAACCTTACCCAGCGGGCAATTGGTTTCGAGAAAGGGTCAGTTTTCGAAAATTTCTCGAACTTTTCTCTTACAATACTGTTGAGAACGACACTCGAAAAAGTGTCGAGAAAATATCACCTGTCGCTTAGTTTGTTTCAGAAAAACCTTCGTTAGCGATAGTTGCAATCGGATCCGTTTTCGTATCAAATAAATGTCGAGATTGGATGTGAAAGCGGACAGAAAACGGAACCGTTTATGGTACGAGAATTGTTCAAAAATGAGCTCGAGAATGTAATATAAAAGATTATATTGGCTAAACTAAAAATTCCCTTTTATCTCATTTTTAATATAATTTTTATTAAAATTATATAATATTAATTTAAATTCAATTTATTCGTTATAACATTTTTTAAAGCTTAGATTTATTACATTTAACATTTAAAACCATTATATTTATAGCAATTAACACTTAAAGTTTAACTTTCAACAATTGTTTTCTTTATATATCATCATTTTCGTCGCCCGGTCATTGGCGTATTGAAAAAACTTGGCCGTCCAGGGTATTTTTTTTCGTAGGCGCATCCTTTAGAAAGTATAAGAATTGTATTATTTATTGTATACAATATAAATATACAGCACACTTACTTCGAATGGCCAGTGTTACTCTCAGACCCCTGATGCCAGAGGAGTACTATTCATTCAGCTACTAATCAGAGGAAATAAGGAACATATTTAATTACAAATGCATAGTATATTTACTTTCAGGAGTTTTGAAGACATCCTCAAACTCGGAGAAGTATTCGGATGTTCTGAATGGCTTTGCGATTATGCTCAAAATCAGTTACATATTTAATGTTATTTTAAATGACATTAAACTATTTATTTTAAATTATCTATTTGAAAATTTGTTTGTTTTTTATACTAACCTGTTTATTTGTAATGAGGAATAGTCGCTTATTTGAGTAATTCGATATAAAAAGTGTCATCATTGATAACATCTAAAACGAGAAACGTACGAGAAAACGGACGCTCGCTAAAAACGGAAGTGGTTGCCCGCTGGGTAACTTGGATTCAGCTCTTGATAAATTGGGTCTAAGTGGTAACAGGACTTGCAGGCATCGGATAACTAAGTGCTAACCGAACATTGAGAATCTCAAATTTGACTAAACTTAGAATAAGTTGACTAACCGAACATTGGGAAATTGGGACTAAAGCAAAGAATAAACTTATACAGAAAATTGGCGTTGGCCCAATTTCTCAATATCCGGTTAGTCAACTTATTCTAAGTTTAGTCAAATTTGAGTTTTTCAATGTTCGGCTAGCACCTACTTACCCGATGCCTGGAGGTCCGGTTACTTCTGATACCTAAGCTAAGTCCCGATGTATAAATATCAATACAATCATCGTAAGGCGAACAGCTGACTCCAGCTAACACTTGCATGGATTAATATTTTTTTTTTATATATTTGGTTTTTTGTTTTAAGAATAAATTCACAGATGTTGAGGCAGGTCAACAAATGACAAAAAGTTTTCACTCATACATTTAAACGTTCTGTATATGCATACATGACACACACACACATGCACAAATGCTGGGTACAGAAAAATACAAAAATCTCGGCAAAGCTAGTCCACTAAAAAATGAAACAAATGAATTACACACGTATACAAATACTGATGCATTTTACCCCTTCCCCCTTCCCCCGTCCAACAAACTCGGGCCGCTGAAGCCGAGAAGCAAATGTAACAAAATCATAAAGGCAGCTAAATTTCAGTTTTGCAAATATCTGGTCATACATACTTTTTATATTTTTCATTCTATGACACTAGAAAACATCTTTGCAACGCACCTCCCATACAGTTTTGCAATTACATATACAAAGATCCACGCATATTTTAAAAGGGTATTGCAAAAGTGTATGTGTATTATGTATGATAGAAAAAGTCTGGCTTGCGACAAATTTCTACCTACATGAACGCACACAAGTTTTTAGCGATCGCAGAAACACACTTGTATATACTCTTTTCATTTTATTTACAATGTGAATGGGTACACTTGGTAATGTACCAAGTAAGAGTAGGTTTAGGTGCGGCACTGAAAAAACCAATTCTTGTGTTGCTGTTTGTGGGCATAAAAACATGCATGCATACACACACATACATTCATATGTGTTGGGTGTTTACTCAACAAAACAACCCTTATCTATCATATATTGTGCTGATATGACTTAATTATAAATAAAAAACACTTTTATGTAATCTGACTAAGACATTACTTTTAATTAAATTTTGCTTATTGTATGTCCAAAATTTGACAATTGTTTTTACATTTATTTATTTAACTTTAATTATTTAATTTATTAAAAAAGACACTTGAATATATGTCTTATTCTTATATACGCCCTGCACCTGTAAAAAAATCATTATCATAAAATAATACGTACAACTTTTTACGTAAATTCATATTAAGCACAGAGCGGCGTTACCCAACCTTCTTTGTCGGCTGCAGCTCTGCCACTAATCGCACGCAGCGCAGTCGACAACAACCGGTTTGCCGCTGGGGCACTAACAGCTGTTTGGGCTCTGGTTTTTCAAAGTTCGTTGCAATTCGGCGAGCACGAGTTCGGCCCTAGAAAATATTCCTCTAGATCAGTGGTGTCCAAAATCACACAATGAAAGCGTTGCGCTTGTGTGCGAAGCAGCGAAACACGAATGCAGCATAGCGAATGACTGCGCGTTTGACTTCAGCCGAACACATGAGTCGTGAGAGTACATGCAGCCGAACACGCGCATCGTACGAGAACAAGCTGCCGAGCGTTCTATTTATAGAATACACATATTCTCTCTCTCTATATATGTGTCGGCTGCAACGCCGGCAGAATTTTTCTTGCCAACCACGCGTGGCTGCCTTTTCAAATTTTGGACATCGCTGCTCTAGATATACATACTCGTTGGTTATAGATACACTTAACTAAAATAAAGTTAACACTGTGAAAAAATTTAATTATTTAACTTTTGGGATATAACGGACACACTTATTGTTGGTTTTAATATATGTTTATCATTTTTATAGTTTATTTTACATTTTATCTAATGGCACAGAAAAACAAGATGGTGAAAATATGTGCATTAACAAAGAAAAAATTTAATTATTAAAAAATTTATTATTTTTAGCTGCCAAAAAAGTGTTTACACAAAGGCATATTTCTATGTTAATTGATTTAAGAGAAAATGCCATAAAGTCATATATTAATAAAATAAATTATTCATGCTCAAAATAAAAAAAAATTTGAAATTTGTGAAATTTTGATCGAGATCGGCGAAGATTCACCGGAGATAACGACGGGTACAAGTTCAGTCAACCGATTTTGCAGGCAAAAATTTTAAAATTGTATGCATAGAAATATGCTGTCAAAAAATTTTTAAATCGCGCGATTTTTGTTTAAAAAAATATGTTTTGCCTGCGACATCTTATGTGATTTGTATAACTTAAATTTATTTTTTATATTTTCGTCTCAAGTCTATTGAGATTCGTTGTAAATGTTTCGATTGTGAAGTGTTGATATCTCGATTCCTAAGCGGTATATCGATAAATTTTATTTAATATTTTCGTTTTATTTTTTTTTAAATCTATTAATGTGGCGTTTATACTACAGCGAGTTTGCTATCGATATCGTCATCGACGCAATAACGCAGAATTGGTGTTCACACTGGCACAAAAGTGCGTTATGCGTTATACGTGAAGTGAGTAGCAGCAGCTTTGTTTTGATTTCGCTGATAGAAAATAATTATATTAAAAGAAATATATTAATTCAAGCAATCTTTTGGAATTATTATGTGCATAAAATGCATGAATATGGCGGGAACGTCTGCAGCAACATTTGCTTTGCTAGATGACCCAGGACGCCGTCGTAGCATTTGGACACTTGTGAGAAAAAATAGTTTATTCATGCCAATAATCTATTATTAACATAATATTGTTTTCCTTAAAATATCCCAAGCCACGATATGGATGTTTTTGGGAGAGTGACGTTCCAAATAATTCGGACGCATTTTTTTAAGGAGAGCTTCCGTTTAGAAGGGAAAGCATTTGATATCCTGGTTGGTCGTCTCACGGGTCTGAGAAAGAAGGACACTTCTTTGCGTTTGGCAGTGCCATTAGAAAAACGGATTGCTATAGCGCTGTACACTTTAGGATCGTCTGCAGAGTATCGCACAGTGGGAAGATTGTTTGGTGTGTCGAAAGCATTTGTATGCCAAAACCTTCTTGATTTCTGCCGGGAAGTTATTATCAGACTTGCTGATGACTATCTCCCGGCAAATTTCTTAACACAAGAGAAAATAGAAGATTGTGTTAAAGGGTTTGAAGACCTTGGGTTTCCACAGTGCTTTGGGGCAATGGTTAAGATATTTGTAAATGTTATTATAAAAAATTTTTTATTGAATATCGCCCATAGATGGCTGCCACATTGAAGTGCGACCAAAGTCTGAGCATGCCGTGGACTTCCGCAACTACAAGGGTTGATATTCCTCCGTGCTATTCGCCTTAGTAGACTACCGTTAAGAGTATATTTCTTTCGTATTTAAAATCTGAAATATTACAAGAATTGTTTATGTTAACAGTTATAGATTCACCTACATTAGCGTTGGCAGTCCTGGAAGATGCCATGATTCGAGAATCTTCGAAACCTCCAAGCCTAAAAAGGAAGCTAATGACAAAACTTCTCAAATAATTGCTTGCTGTTGCATTTTACATAATTTTTGTAATATGCACAACAGCTCGTTGTGCGAGAACTGGCAACGGGAAGCTGAAACTGCACATGGGAATGTCCAACCGGAGTTTGAAGTTTTCCTGGGCAATATGAATGCTAGTGCCGAAGCAGTTCGTCAAGCTTTAGCAATAGAGTTTTTAAATAATAATGAAAATTAAATAAACAATTAAAATGTATGCCATTATTTTTAATTTTATTATAAACTACTCCGCATGACGGGCTCTAATGATATTCAAAACTTCGTTCTGGAACTTGGCCGAATCTTCCGCCAATTGCTTCATAACCGCCAATTTTTCCTCCTCAATGGCAACTAATTTAGCCGCGTTGTCGACCCGCCGTCTCTTTGCCCCGGAACATGACGGCTCTGTCATCGAGTTGTCGCTGCAGCTCGGCTTCTCTTCAATTAACCGCGAGAAGTCTGTAAGAATTGTATCTATTATATTAAATATATGCAATATTTAATTCAATATATTACCTAGGCTATCGGCTATGGGATGGCAGTCCACAGTGTCCGACTTGTTGAGTGCTCTGGCCACGCTCTCAAAATACTCCCATGTAGACGGCGTGCCACCGGAAGGTCCTACCTTTGCACATTCAGCCCTATATATCTCCGCCATTTCCTTATAAATATGGGAGTTCTTCTTGGCTCCCCGAAACCCATCAATGTTATCCTGCCAAAGTTCTATAAGAGCTTTTGTTGTGGCAGTCGACCACAAAAATCTCTTATCATAGCCTGTAATTGAGTGAAAATGGGCTAAACATACATATAATATTTAAAAATAAACAATTACCATTTTGGTGCGACATGTTTACAATTAATTATTTTTTTTTTTTGTTTGCCGGCAAACCGTTTTTTGAATTAGTGGTGATAGTTGAGAACGATATACGAATATGGGCAGTTCCTTTTGAGTCAATCGAATGTATTAGTTACGTACATTGATTACACGCAACTGCATCCAAACTAAACTCAACTTTTTGTCACCACTAGGCCCCTATGCTATTTGTATGGGCAAGAAGCTGCTTGTTGGCATTTAACGCAAAACGCAACCGTAGTGTGAACACCATATAAGTTTCATCAAAAAGATTGTAAAACATTCTTATCGATACCTCTATAAATATCGATAAATTTATAAATTGTGTTGGAATTTCGGTTATTTTTTTGGAAATCTATTAAACTTCACCAAAAAATATTTAATTTTCGATATTTCTTCGATTTTTTATTAACAATAACTCGATAACCAGGTGAGTTATCGATACATTTAATTTATCTTATTTTTTCAAGTTCTACAAGAATCAATTATCAGACTTCGGCGCCCCGGAAACCGTAGAGTCCCCAGCTTAATAGACTTTAAAAAACTTAGACGAATATATTATATAAAATTTATCGATATACCGCCTAGCTATCGAGATATCAATACTTCAAAATCAAAAAATTACCAACGAAACTGAATAGACTTGAGTCAAAAAATTGAAAAAAATTTTAACTAATACAAATCATTTAATATGTCGCAGGGGAGAAATTTTTTTATACAAAAATCGCATGACCTAATACTTTTAAGCTATTTAAGTCAAAATGCCATATTTTCACAACAAATTAGTGGACTATGATCGCACTATAAAATCTTGTGCCCACGCTCAAGATGTATTTAACAAGGTGGTCCCATTTGTGACAGCTCGGTACCAGTGAATGAGAAAGAGAGCGCATCGATATCTCAAATCAATAGTATCGATATATATGTGAATAAAACACAGCTTATTTGTGCACATTGTAACATCGCTAAATCGATATTTTTAAAATTGCTATTAAAATATATTTAATCCAGGGACCGTAACGGCTAAAACTTTTATAAATAAAAGTTGATTTTAAGGATTATTTTAGTTTTTTTTTATTTAGGTCTAAAATTAATGATTATTTTAGATTTTTATTACAAAAATTAAAAATAATGATTATTTTTGATTTTTATTTTTTAAGTCTTTAATAACGATTATCAAAGACAAGTATTTTAAAAGTCTTTCAAAGACTTTTTTATTATTAAAAGTTAATTTTAAAATTAGTCAAAAACTTGTATATAAAAAACTTTTTTAATAAAGTCTTCTCAAAAATAAAAGTCTCAAAAATTATTTATAAAAGTCTTTGCTGTGAATGTCTAGAACTTCAATATATACTATATCTATATATATATATTATTTAGAGTCACGAAATTAAGAGAGAGCGAAGGGGCCGTGGCCGTGGGGAGGGGGGAGGGGTTTTGGGGCCTAAAATTAACCGATTACATTAAAATTGAACACTGGTTTTAACTTTATAGTATAGTGTTAAGATATCACATTGAAAATATACATATTGATGTTATGGATGATAGTATTAGGAAAAAATATTATATACCTAATGATCAATAATTTGGTAGTTTAACATTTTGGTGTTTCACGGTGTTTGAACCAGACACCCCGTAATCTATTTTTTCTTATCTTGAGTTATTACACGCAGTTCGATGCTTTGTAACGAACCTTCGGTTTATCCTGAATATAAGCTGGGCTAATTCTTGCGGTGCTGAGGGTACGTGCCAACAAATTTGTATTCGTGGCGCTGCGACACTTAGAACACTTGGTGTTTTTAGTTTATATGAAATATCTTTATATTTGAATCGGTAATTTTCTGTTTGTTACACTTGTTTGCTTAACTCTAGTTCGGCTGCGTGCTGGACTAGCCTCGCGATACTATTACCCTTGCCTTTGGAACACCCTACAGCAGACTCTCCTGCCAGTCAACGATCGAATTTAGTCTCGCCTACGGGACTAAGTTTGTTGCGTACTACGCCAGCTACGCCAGGTTTCGCTATTGGCTTTCTTGTCTCCGCAAGAAGCTACCATTAGCACTCCTACTCGCTGGTGTACGTGCGCTTCACCTTGTCTTACGCCAGGCACACTAATTCGACGCGCGGATGGCAAGGATTCGCCTTGCAAGTTGTATCCTCAGGACAAGTCTTTCGTAGTGCTTGACCTCAGTCAGTCACGAATCCGTACTTAGTCTATTTACAACTTTGTAACTTAGCGCACTTATAATAGTCCACAAAACGCTTAGGACTACCTTTGGCTCCTTGTGTGGAGTGTAAAGTCCTTGAAATGTCCTTGTAATCCTTGTTCCACTTTCACTCGGACACTCGATATTCTTCCGTACTTCACTTGACGCGTTTTAGCAACTCTCGAACCGGCCGTGTTTTAGCTGCGCATTGATCGCTCTGGTTTCTACTATCTCGTGCCGTCGGTCGGCAGCTCCTTTTATACGCGCTGCTGCCTCGCTGGATCGGGGCCTGTCAGCGCCAATGTCAAAGGAAGGGCAAAGGTGGCGTGATGGTCATTTTGGCCCTTGGCAACAACGGTGCCTGGCCGTAGCGACTCACGCCCGCCGTTGGTATGACAGTGATCACTATAAACGGTGATCGCACTGCTCACACACCAACGGCACTCTATCCTCCACATTAACGGTACGTGTCCAGCCATCCTAGCTGCGAGACACGTACCTAAGCGCTGACATTGGGCGTCAGAGCGAGACAGCATGCGAATTCGCCGCGACTCGGGTCCGGCCGCGGCCTGTCTCGCTGTATGTGTTTTTTTTCGGCCGCCGGCTTTGTTTATTTTGTATATGTATTTATAAATATATATATGTGTGTATACCACATATATATATATTTATTTCATACAATACTAAAACAACCCAGCCGAATTATACTCCTCTTGTGAGAAGCATTCCCAGCTCCTCACACTCCCCTCTTTCCTCGGAAGTGGATTCTTCCACTGCATTATCCAAATTTGAACATGCGCGCCATCCGCAGCGCCGATTTGAACTCAACGGCCGTTGACTGAACCTATCGCCGTCGGTTTAGGGCTGTGTCTCGATTCCCTCATAGCAACCAGCTTTGTACTGCGTGCTTTGTCGTTGACATCGTATGCCATGCCAAGGAGCTTAATGTCGTACCTGATCGGCGATATTTATTCGATAGCGACGATCGTGCCGGCTATCGATAACCACTCCTCACTGACGCCACATGACGCACCAAATTTGTTGCTGGGAAATATAAGCAAAAAAAGTAAGTAAAAACCCACCACGGTTGCCATTGCCGTTACTAATCCATCCTCTCTTTTAACTAGGATGGGCACCGCGGTGCCCGCTGGCTTTATTTTCCCCCTTGGCCTCAGGTACGTATCGTTCTTCAATACTTACCAGCGTCGGCCGGTGTTACATTTCTTCTTCTTTCTTTTTTTCTCTTTCCAGGTTCTGAATAAATGCCTACAATTTTTTTTTATATATTTTTTTTATTGTGAATATTTATTTTTTTTGTGTGCGTTCAAGTGTTTTTTTTTTTTTCTTGGGATCCGTGCGCTCACGGATCGCACGCGAAAACGCGCGTTCCTACGGACGACCCTCTTATACGGTAACGTCGGCCGTGTATCCATACCAGGCGGCACGAACGCCTGGTCGGCCCCTGATCCATCGCCGCTGCAACCTCGGGTGGCCACTGGTCCGGGCTCAACTCTCGCCAGGTGGGGCGACCGCTCGGCGCCGACTGCTGGCGTTGAAGTGACGGGCGGGCCGGCCGTGTGGGACCCGGGCACGAAGCCTGCCGGCCCAACGATGGTCTCACCCGGATGGGTGACCAGCGTGGGGGCGGAGGCGGTGACTCACCACGCGGAGGCGAGCCCGGCACGCGCTGTTCGGCTGCCGCTGTAGTCTCACTGGCCGGTTGGGGCCACACCCACGGTGCCTTTTCCAGGGTGTCCGGCGAAACTTCCCGCGGCGCTAACGTCGGCATCCTGGACGGTGGTGGTGGTGGTGGTGGTGACGGGGTCCGCGGCGGTGGTGTGGCTTCGCGCAACACGAACCCTTCCGCTGGTGACGTCGCTTGCTCGCGCCACCGGTAGACCACCGTCACCTCGTGGCACCAGCCCGCTCCGTCGTAGCGTGCCCGCCTCGTCGCCGCTGCCGTCATCCCTTCGCCGTGCGGGGTTGCGGTCTCGGGTTCCCGAGTTGCCTCTGCTCTTTCCCCCGGCGCGTCGTCGTCTGCGTCCACTACGCCGACGTTGGCCACCTCCTGGTCCTCCGCGTCGCTGTCCGCGCTAACCACGCCAATGTTCTCCTCCTCGACCGAGGTTGCGTCGTCATCCATCGACGACACATACGCGGCGACGTACTCCTCGGAGGCGCAGCTGCCGTCACCTGCCTCCGATTCCGAGGAGATCTCCACGACCGCCTCCTCCTCCACCCGGATCCTTGAAGGTGACCTCGCCAGGCGTGATTCCGGTGGTGGCGTTGGTGGAGCTGCTGGGTGCCCCCAGTCCTCCGACTCGGACCCTGTGCCTGCCTCGGACTCCGTGGACGACTCCGACCGCCTCCGGTTAAACCAGCCCTCCTCGATGCCCTTCTTGTGCATTTGTTCCGCACACCACCCGTTCAACCGGCGCCGAGCCTCCGCTGCCCGCTCCTGGCGTACCCGTTCCTCATCGCTGGTATCTCGCAATGGCGACGCCATCAGCACGAGCACGTCAGGCGACGGCTCTCGCTGACGGCGTGCCACTCGTCTACGCGGATGGAACGGTAGCCGCACTGGCGGTAGTGGAACGCGCCTGCGCCGTATGACTCGCCGGGGCGCTGGAACTACTCGGCGTGCTTCCAGTAACGCGCGAACACGTTGATTGGGAGTCGACGCTCCCTCGCTGCTGTCCAATGGTGCGTAAGCTGGCATGTTAGTGGTTCGGCTGATTTTTCTCAAAGAGGCTGAACGCATGGCAGCCAGCGCTTTTATACCCTCTGGTGAGTACTCAAGTGTGTTTGTGTTAGTGCGTGATCAACGGTGTCCTTACCGTTATGGTCGCCATGTTTGTCAGCGCTCTCTCTGCATTTTTCCCGTTCTTTTTTTTTTTTTTTTTTTTTTAAATTCGCCGCGCTAGCTTCTTTGTTTGTTGTTGTTTTTCTCTCCCTTTTTTTTCCATACATGTTCCAGTAATGGCACATGTATTACCCTTCCTTTTTTTTTTTTTTTATAAAACAAAAACCACTTTCCATGATTTTAACTAATACAGATTTCCTCATTTTTCCATAGGTATAAACTCAGGTGAGTAATGGAGTATATCACTTTAACGACTTTAATAACCTACTCTTTAATTATTAGGCAGGGCAATCGTAGGGTCCCCCCTTGAAAAATTTTACATGGTCCCCCCTTTTACAAAAAAAATGTTAACCAAAACTTATTGTTGTGTTTTGCGTCCCTCCTTGTCCGATTCCTCGCTATGCGGTTTTAAGTCGCAAATGTGAGCTTTCCGTTCCCTTTTCTCAGTTTTGCTTCTTAGTTTCGCTATAACTGGTGATACGAAAGTTGTGATCGTATATGGGCCAGAGAATTTCGGGGCTAATTTAGCAGCGAATCCCTCAGCTGCATTTGACAGGTGGTGCTGCTTTGCCCACACCTTGTCGCCCACTGCCGGTTTCCATGCCCGTCTCCTCAAGTTATAATGCCGAGCTTGGTCTTGGGCCGCCTTTTCCAAGCTACGTCGTACCACCTCGAATACCTCCTTTAGCTTGGCAGCATTTTCGGTGGGCGTCTGCGTGTTTCTGCCGGTGCCTACTGTGACTTCGTCGAACAGTGCTTTTGGCAGCCGCGGTTCGCGCCCCTGCGTTATGAACGCCGCGCTGTATCCGGTAGACGCTGCTACGCTGGAATTGACGGCCAGAGACAGCTCCGGTAATAGCTCGTCCCAGCACCGCTGATTATCCTTGGCATATTGTGCCACCATAGTTTTCACTGTCCGATTCATCCTTTCCGTTGGATTTTCTTGTGGGGTGTATGGTGCAGTAAACTGGTGTCGCACCCCCAATTCTTCCAAGTAGGTTCTAAAGACCTTGCTTGTAAACTGCGCTCCGTTGTCAGTTATAAGCACCTTTGGTACTCCAAACTTGGCCAATATTCGCTCGCGAAATCCTTTTTGCAGCGATGCTGCTGTAGCGCTTCTCAAAGGGACCAACTCTGTCCACTTTGAGAATCTGTCCACAAACACCAAGAGCATCGTATTCCCATGTTTGGACCGGGGTAAGGGCCCAACAAAGTCCGCACATACTGTGCTCCATGGCTCTTCCGGTATCTGCGTTAGCATTTTCCCAGCGGCCGCCATCTGACTTGGCTTATACAGTTGGCAGATTTCGCAGCGATGTACGTACGCGCGTGTGTCTCTGTACAAGCCGGGCCAGTAATAGCGAGTTGCCAATCGCGCTATCGTCTTCCTGCTACCGAGGTGTCCGGCTGTTGCTGCGTCGTGATTCTCTAGCAACACCTGGTTCCTCTTGCTGCTCGGTACGCAGAGTTTCCATGATGACACTTCCTCGTTGCCTGCGCGATGCGGTATGTGCCGGTAAAGGTTTCCGCTCTCCTCTACGTAGTCCGGGTACTTCCTGGGATTTTTCCTTATTTCTTCTCGCATCTTTTGGATCCATTTGCATCCTGCGTTGGATTCCTCCATGCCTTCCGTTGTTGTGACCACTCTACCACATGTCTCTTGCAGTGGCTGTCGGGACAATGCATCGGCTACGACGTTGAGATTACCCTTTCGGTATTTTATCTCAAAATCGTATTGTTGTAGTTCTAGCGCCCACCGCGCTATCCTACCCGATGGACTCTCAATCGAGTTGAGCCACTTCAGAGCCATGTGATCGGTGATCACGACGAAATGGTATCCCTCCAAGTACGGCCGCAGTTTTCGAATACCCCATACTATGGCCAAACACTCTTTTTCGGTTGCCGAATAATTTCTTTCGGCTCCGTTGAGTGTTCTGCTGGCATACGATATTACTCGTTCACCTTCGTCCGAAGGTTGAGTCAATATCGCGCCCAGGCCATAGTTGCTTGCATCCGTCTGCAAGCAAAAGGTTTTCGAAAAATCGGGGCATGCCAAAACAGGTGACTGTGTCAGTCGGCTTTTGATAATTTCAAATGCCTGTTGTCGTTCTTCTGACCATTCCCATTTTGCTCCCTTTTTAAGCAGGTCGTTTAGCGGGTGTACCGTTGTCGCGAAGTCTGGTACAAAACGCCGGTACCAGGATGCGACTCCTAAATACTGCCTCAGTTCCTTCACGTTTCCGGGCGGCTTTAATTCTGCGATTGCAGCAACCTTTTCCGGATCTGTGCAGATGCCCTTGTCGGTCACCCTGTGGCCTAAGTACTTCAACTCCTTTTTGAAAAAGTCGCACTTATCCACGTTTATGCACAGGTTTGCTGCTCGCAATCGCCTGAAAACTTCTTGCAGATTTTCCATGTGTTCTTCTCTGGTCCGTCCGATGACTATGATGTCATCCAGATATGCGAACGCATGCGGCATCATGTCTGGTCCGATGACGCGATCCAATGCTCTCTGAAAAGTTGCTGGAGCCGAATGCAAACCGAACGGCATTACCTTCCAATGGTACAATCCTTTTCCTGGGACTGTAAACGCTGTTAGTGGTCGGCTCCCCTTTTCCATTGGTATCTGCCAATACCCATTTTTCAAATCCAAACTTGTGATGAAATGGGCATCCCTGAGCTGATCCAAAATGTGGTTCACTCTCGGAAGTGGATACGCGTCTTTTCTTGATCGGCTGTTTAACTGTCGAAAATCTACACACAACCGCCATTGGCCCGTTTTCTTCTTTACCATGACTATGGGCGCGCTGTGTGGACTGTTTGATGGTTCGATACAGCCTTTTGCTAGTAATTCGTCGACTTGTTGGTTGATTTCGGCCTGCATTTTCGGATTTTTGGGAAAATACCTCTGCTTTATTGGCCTGTCGTCGGTCATCACTATTTTGTGTTCCGTAATTTGCGATGGCCCTTTTAGTCGGCTGAACGCTGCAATTTCGCGATCCAAAAATTTGGCTATCTCGGGGTCTTCGTGTTGGATTTTGTTGCTACTTCCGGGCTCCTGACGGCTGACCTCTGTGTGCTGTTCGATCGTGGTCTGGACAACTGCCACCGACAGTCTCTCCTCCAGATTCTCACGCTCATAGTGCTGTGCCGGGATGGTGACCACCATTCCTGCACATTTCAACACAGTGCCCATACCCGTCAGGAAATCCCACCCCAACACGAGGTCGTCGATAACGCCGGGCAATATCAGCAACTTCACCTCCAGTCGGCGATTTCCCAAGCGAATTTCCGCTTCTAGCTCTTCAAAGACGCTGCTGTTCCGTCCGTCAGCTAATCGTACTTGTCTGTTGGTGTCGCTTCTCCGGCACATTCCGCTGAGTCTACAAGCCAGTTTTTCGCTGATGAAACTGCTTGTAGCCCCAGTATCAATGGTTGCCTTGTACTGACAGTCACCGATTCGTACAGTAGCTGTCAGTTGCGCACCCTCGTTCTGTAGACTCCCGATTAATGGCGAGGGGTGGTCCTCGGCGGCTCCCGTTCGCCCCTCGCTGGCGGGCGCCGCTGGTCGTTTCCCGACTTACAGCATGTCGCGGTTCGCTGCCCGATTCGGCCACAAACCCAGCAGTAGTCGAGCATTGGGTTTCGGCAATCCACCGCCCAATGTCCGCTCTGACCACACACCCGACACGCCCTTCCTGGGTTCTCTATGTGTGTTTGGCTGTTGTTTTGCTGCAGTCTCGGTGCCGGTCTTGGTCTTTCTGGCTCCGATCCCCGTTCTCTGGTGTGATGCTCCTCCATTGCCATAAAACGTGTGTGATTGTTGCGATTTGCCTGTTGGTCGCGATTGTTGTGCTGTTCTCCGCGACCATGTGACCGGTGGTGATACCGCTCCTGTTGGGGTTGGAGTTGTTGTTGTTCGAGCCGCAGTCGCGCTCGATCCTTCTCCAACTCCTCAAATGCCTCTGCCAGGTGCATCAGTTCTCCCAGATTTGAGAACTGGTAGGGTCGTGCATACGCGCGCAGATCGGGGAGACTGTTGTTATAGATTTTCAACAGCTCTTTATCCGCTGTTAGCCGCAGCGGTCGCATCAGTGTCTGCATTTCGACCATATAAATCTTGAACGGCTCCTCCAACTTCTGCCGTCTTCTGCGGACCTCATCTTCCAGATTCTCAAAATAGTCTCTGGGTAGGAAGTATTCTTGAAAACTCTGCACAAATCCCACCCAACTCGTCCAGTGTTGGTTGTTGGCGATATACCATTTTAATGCCATCCCTTTGAGCAACTCCGGCATGGCTCTTGGGATCAG
The DNA here is from genome assembly GCA_018152825.1 of Scaptomyza hsui. NCBI lineage: Eukaryota > Metazoa > Arthropoda > Insecta > Diptera > Drosophilidae > Scaptomyza > Scaptomyza hsui. Next base: position 3,427,604 of record JAECXO010000301.1, read on the forward strand.
GTTTAGGTTCAGCCCATATGTATCCGCTGACCATTCCACCTGCTCCAAGAATTCTAGAGGTTTCGACAACCCGTCGAATCTAAAACCCCATTCCCGTACCTGTTTTGCCACCCTCGGGTATTCCATGCCAGTGCTTATGCGATCGTGTCTTCGCTCGAAACTAGGTTCATATTGCGGATGTTGGATCGAATCCCACGGTGATCGGTGAGTCTCCTGGGAGTCTTTTTGCTCGAGCCGCTGCGCTGGTCGAAGGTATGCTCAGCCGCGCTACGTTGATAGCGCCAAGCTCCTTCTCTTCCTCCTCCTCTTCGATCGCCGACTCGAGCTCTTTGCTTGGCGACAGGCGACCGAATCGCTTTGCCAATTCGCTGATACGGAGGCCGTGCATTAGAGAACTCTCATTTTTACTCACCCACTCTCCAAATTGTTTCCGCATCATGTCGGTTGTCCCAGCCATTTCCAGACCGAATTCCGTGCCATATTTTATTAACTGTTCCTTTTTTAAATTGTACACCCACGAACGCACCATTTTGTTTATATTTTATATAACTTTAAACACCTGGTACACTAGTATCGCAGAATCCACAGTTGGGCGCCAGTTGTAACGAACCTTCGGTTTATCCCGAATATAAGCTGGGCTAATTCTTGCGGTGCTGAGGGTACGTGCCAACAAATTTGTATTCGTGGCGCTGCGACACTTAGAACACTTGGTGTTTTTAGTTTATATGAAATATCTTTATATTTGAATCGGTAATTTTCTGTTTGTTACACTTGTTTGCTTAACTCTAGTTCGGCTGCGTGCTGGACTAGCCTCGCGATACTATTACCCTTGCCTTTGGAACACCCTACAGCAGACTCTCCTGCCAGTCAACGATCGAATTTAGTCTCGCCTACGGGACTAAGTTTGTTGCGTACTACGCCAGCTACGCCAGGTTTCGCTATTGGCTTTCTTGTCTCCGCAAGAAGCTACCATTAGCACTCCTACTCGCTGGTGTACGTGCGCTTCACCTTGTCTTACGCCAGGCACACTAATTCGACGCGCGGATGGCAAGGATTCGCCTTGCAAGTTGTATCCTCAGGACAAGTCTTTCGTAGTGCTTGACCTCAGTCAGTCACGAATCCGTACTTAGTCTATTTACAACTTTGTAACTTAGCGCACTTATAATAGTCCACAAAACGCTTAGGACTACCTTTGGCTCCTTGTGTGGAGTGTAAAGTCCTTGAAATGTCCTTGTAATCCTTGTTCCACTTTCACTCGGACACTCGATATTCTTCCGTACTTCACTTGACGCGTTTTAGCAACTCTCGAACCGGCCGTGTTTTAGCTGCGCATTGATCGCTCTGGTTTCTACTATCTCGTGCCGTCGGTCGGCAGCTCCTTTTATACGCGCTGCTGCCTCGCTGGATCGGGGCCTGTCAGCGCCAATGTCAAAGGAAGGGCAAAGGTGGCGTGATGGTCATTTTGGCCCTTGGCAACAACGGTGCCTGGCCGTAGCGACTCACGCCCGCCGTTGGTATGACAGTGATCACTATAAACGGTGATCGCACTGCTCACACACCAACGGCACTCTATCCTCCACATTAACGGTACGTGTCCAGCCATCCTAGCTGCGAGACACGTACCTAAGCGCTGACATTGGGCGTCAGAGCGAGACAGCATGCGAATTCGCCGCGACTCGGGTCCGGCCGCGGCCTGTCTCGCTGTATGTGTTTTTTTCGGCCGCCGGCTTTGTTTATTTTGTATATGTATTTATAAATATATATATGTGTGTATACCACATATATATATTTATTTCATACAATACTAAAACAACCCAGCCGAATTATACTCCTCTTGTGAGAAGCATTCCCAGCTCCTCACAGCTTTATATAATAATATAAGCCACTCAAACACGCACACATACAAAGCGCAGCTTGACCTTGAATGTATGCGTGAAAGCTTTGAACCCAGCAAGCATTTTGAATCACAAGCGAGTCTTTTTCGAGTCGTCAATCTAGTTAAAATAAGCATATATGAGCTAATTTTCCGATCGAAAATTATACTCCCGTCGGGAGAAAACGGTTCCCGAACGCGACTCTTCTTGAGGGGTCGCTTGTGACTGCAGTTTCGACTCATATTCGATTCGTATTTTGAATCAAAAGCGAGTCTTCTTCGAGTCAGAAACCAGTCATATTTCAAATCAATTTCGACTCTCATTTCGAAGGTAAAGCGAGTCTTTTTCGAGTCGCATTTTTTGATAGCTGGTTAAAAAATAAAAAAAATTTTTGTTTGTTATTTTTTATTATCAGATTAACATTTTTTTTTATTTTAAGTCTAATTGTTGATATTTATTACAATTTGGTTAACAGTACCCTTTATGTATTATAATTGTGTTAGTGCTAATATTAATGTTTATATTATTGTTAGTGTTAATTTAAATGCTTATAATAAATTACGCAAGTTTTACTTACCTTTTTTTTTACCCAACGAGGGTTTGAACCGGGGACTTCCGTTTTGTGCGGCGTCTTAGGCAGCACGACCATCAGGCGTCATTGACTAGCATGGTATAATTGCTTATAAGTTCAATTTATGATACAAAGCATATTTCAATCACCTGCATGCTCAATTTTTGATTTCCTTACATTTCGTGCATGGAATCATATTTCGAACATGCAAGCGAGTCGCTTTTGAGTCGCCAAGCTGTTCAAAATAAACGTGCATGCCGACGTCGCGACAAAGTAAGCATATTTCAAACGCAGGCCTGCTCAATTTTTGATTGCTTCAAATTTTGCGCGATTCATCATATTTAAGGCATACATGAGAGTCGTTTTCGAGTCGCGCCTTAATGGCACAAGCGATTAATCGTTTTTAAAGCATAAAAATTACTCGAAATAGACTCGTAATGGGGTTTCTGATCAAAACAATCTTCCAATTGCTTGCTGGGAATTAACGCATGCAGAGCGCAGCTTAACCTTGTATGTATTTGTAAAACGCTTGCCCAAGCGCATAATTTCGACCAGTACTTTTCTTATCATAACTATAACTGTATCTTGTTTACTATCTAATTCTGGCTGTTCTTGTACTTTGCAAGAATGTACAATCACTTATAATTTTGCAACCAATTTATAAACAGACGGTATTGATTCTTGCGGTTACATCAGAGCTGTGTGGATGTGCTGTGAATAATTATTAAAGTGAAGTAAAAACAAGTAAAAACGTTGCAGTCGGACGCAACCGACTGCGGAATACTTTGATACCAGTAAAAGAACGGTTGATAAGGGGGAATGCAGGGGCGAAGGGAGTGGGCCATGTGGTAAACATCGCCAGCTATCATGTTACCAAATTTGGTGACTTTAGCTCAAAAACTGTGGAAGATAACTTAACTCCCAAATTTAAAAGGTGGGCGGCAGAGGTAGGCGTGGCATCTAAATTTTTGAATCAAATGTTTTTAACTGTCACCATCTATATTCATAAAAAGTTTGGTGGCTCTAGCTCAAAAACTGTTAGAGATATAGCCGATTCCGATTTTATAAGGCGGGTGGCTTAGGTGGGCGTGGCATTCAAAATTTTGCTGCACATCTTTGGTAGATGCTGCCTTCTATCTTTCTACCCAATTTACGGGCTCTAGCTTAAAAACTATAAGAGATATCGCTATTTCCGATTTTAAATGGTGGGCGGCAGAGGTGGGCGTGGCATCCAAATTTTTGATGCAGACCTTTTGTAGATGTCACCATATATCTTCCTACCAAATTTGGTGACTCTAGCTCGAAAAATGTGAAAGCTATAGGCGTTTCCAATTTCAAGTAGAAGGGGGGATGGGGGCGGAATCAGGGGGCGTGGCATCCAAAATTTTGATGCATTTTTTTGGGGAACGTCAATATCTATCTTGACACAAAATTTGGTGGCTCTAGCCCAAAAAATGTGAAAACTATAGGCGTTTCCAATTTCATGGAGAAGGGGGATGGGGGCGGAATCAGGGGGCGTGGCATCCAAAATGTTGATGCATATTTTTGGGGAACGTCAATATCTATCTTGACACAAAATTTGATGGCTCTAGCCCAAAAAATGTGAAAACTATAGGCGTTTCCAATTTCATGGAGAAGGGGGGGATGGGGGCGGAAGGAGTGGGCGTGGCATCCAAAATTTTGATGCAGTTTTTTCAGGGACATGACTAGCTATCTGCGTGCAAAATTTGGTAACTCTAGCTGTAAGAATGTGAGAAATATTTGGTTTTATCGGTTTTCAGTTATCGAACTTATCGATTTCCCAGCCTCCTAGTAGGCGTGGCACCCCAATCTTGACACTTTATCTGTCGCGCCTATTGACAAACATAATTGCAAAGTTTCAAGTCTCTAGTTTTACGGGTGTCGAAAAAAGTTGCGTTCATACAGACGGACAGACGGACACCATGACGGACATTGCACAAAACCAATATACTATGAGACCTTGGGTATCAAAGTATAAGAAGTGTTTTTAAAAATGGGACGAAAGCAAAAACAAATTGTGCGAAATTTTTTTAAATCTGATGCGAATGATGGAGAAATCCCTAAGATGCAGTGCATACTTTGCAAAACAATTTTAAAAGGGAATTATATAACAAACCTGGAACGGAATTTGAAAACGCAACATTTAAATCACTGGAAGGGAATTGTTGAAGAAACTGAAGTACCCGAGAAGAAAACGAAAATAACAGTTCATTTGGGAAAATTGAAGTGCAAAAAGCTTGTGTTCTGTTGGTTACGTCTGAAAAAGTGCCGTTCTCACTTTTGGACAGCGAAGCTTTTAAGACGCTGACGCACCAAATTTTTAAAGGACTTGACATGACCCCAATAGATTCAAAAAATATAAATGAATATATTTCGGAGGAGTACAATGCCTTCAAAATAAGTATTCGGGCAGAGTTAAAAGGCAAATTAATATGCCTCAAAACTGACACAGCTACCAGGCTTAATCGGAGCGTTCTGGGCGTAAATGCACAGATTTACTGTAATAAAAAATTAAAAATATATACCCTCGGCATGGTCGAAGTAAATAGAAGGCATACAACATTAAATTAATGCGAAGAGGCAGAGGAAATATTGAAAGATTTTGATTTAGAAAAAAATCAAATATACTGCGTCACAACAGACAATGGAAAAAATATGGTGAAAGCCGTGGAATGTTTGAATGAGCTCGACGTAGGCATTGAAGATAATGATGACAGTATGGATGAAATTGCGGATGAAATTAAGCCGCATAACATACAATCTTTTAAATGTGCTGCTCACACACTACAGCTCGCAGTGAAAGATTTTTTTAAAGAATCAAATTCAAAATCCGTGATTGAGAAGGCTCGTGGCTTAGCAAAAACTCTGAGATGCCCTTCTAACAGGTAAAAATTCAATTTCATAAAATTATACAATAATAAATTAGAGTATTTTCGCTTTTTAGACATTTACTTGCAAATTAAAAGCTGTTGCAGCCGGAAATCGACACGCCAACTCGATGGTGCTCCACTATACGAATGCTAACCAGGCTACAAGACCTTAAACAATTTTGCGAGAACCATGTTCCAAGCAAAAATCTGACATTGGCTGAGTGGAAAGAAGTTGGCAACCTTGTTGGCATTCTAGACCCAGTTTATATAACTACAAAGAAATTGCAGGAAGAGCAATTGTTTTTCGGCGATTTTTATAAACTGTGGCTAGAAATGAAACTCACAGTTCAGGCAAGTGTCGGTCTTGAGAGCGAGCTCCTGACAAAGTGCCTACAAAAGCGAGAGGACCAATTATTAAATAATGAAGTTGTAGTGTCTGCTATTTATTTGGATCCAAGGTTGCGCAGGGTTTTGATGACATATCCAATTAAATTAATGATGGCAAGGACTCATTTGAAGCGGAAAATTCGTCAGATTTACAGTCTTAAAGAGAGAGTATGTAAAACTTTTTAGAGATAATTCTATTGTCGAATCAATAGTAAGTACATTTTTGTTATTATAGCCAATAACGCAGAAGCTTCCATCACAAAACGCAAGTTCTACCACATTCGAGCCTCCAAATGAAAGCACTTGCTCTTTGCTAAATGCATTTCTAAACACTATTGAAGTGGACTCCAATGAAGAGGGAAGTCCATGAACGAAATTATGGATTACAGCCCTAAATCCATGGATATTAATACATGTATAATGACTTATTGGGAAGACAGAAAATTTATAAATCCGCACTTATATCAATTAGCAGCGTTAGTGCAAAGCGTTCCTGCTACCCAAGTATCTGTGGAGAGGGCATTTTCCGCGTTAAAATTGATTCTGTCGGACTTAAGATCCAATCTGTCTGCCGATATGCTTAAAAAATTATTGTTTCTTAAAATGAATAAGCAATAACTATAACTATATAACTATAACTATAGTAAAATAAAATTTTTTAGATTGTATTTGTCAAGGTAAGCGGTATTTTAAGCAAAAGACTTTTATAAAAAATTCTAGAGACTTTTATTTTTCCAGAAGACATATTTTTTATAAAAGTTTTTGACTTATTTTTTTTTTTTGATTTATATTTTTAAAAGTCTGTGATAACCATTATAAGTGATTTTTTTTAATTTAAAAATAATAGTTATTTTTAATTTTTATTATAAAAATTAATAATAACTATAATTTTTAACTTTTATAAAAAAATGAAAAATAAATATTATTTCTAACTTTTTTCATAAAAATTGCAAAATTAGAGTTTATTACGCAATTGACTTTGTGTGATCATAAGCTTTTTGGTGCCCTTGAAAAATTTGTTGGATGATCCTTTCATAGGGATATTAATTTTACCCATAACTGTTATTTTCGGTCTCTGATTTAATCAAACAATAAAGAGAAAAATTTGTAAATTTGCGTTATAATATTATTTTAATAAGTTTAGCACTTCCCATAAGTGTTTTTCCCAGATCTAGATCACCATTAAATTCAAATTGTAGCGCATCCTCCCACACTATTATTTTACTTGGGTCTTTAGGAACGCGAACCACTTTTAAATTGGTTGCAGCAGTCGAAGCACGACAAATAGCACAAAAAGGCATTTTTAATATTTAATTTCAAGTCTTAGCACAATATATGCACTTAACCGCAAAATGTTTATAATGCCAGTTACAATAACGATAACAATAACAATATTTCGATACATCGTTAATGCAGTATAGCGATGGCTTTACCTTAGACCTTTGACGAATTAATTGATTTTAATGAGTGGGAAAATTAAACTGTTAATATTGGGAATACATAGTAAAATGAAACAAATAGCATCTACGATTCTTAAATTCATTTTATTAAACAGCTCTAAGCTCTTAAACAAATCAATTGCAAATTAAGCAATACATCGATTAGATATTTTTCTAGGCGATATTTGTTTACGATGATTTTCACCGATGGCCACTTACATCACTAGTGACTGGCTCGCTGGTACCGACATTTGAGCGAGCTGTCAAATTTGGGACCACCTTGTTAAATACATCTTGCCCACGCTTCCAAAATGTACCACAAATTATGGCCAGGATTTTAATTGTGCTGGATACGGACCTAGAGAGGGGAAATTACTCGTCGCATGCTCCCTCTGCAGAGCTCAGGTCGCACAATCTGTTTGGCATCGAACTATCGTCCGCTATCATCGTCTCTAGTATTTAATTCCAGTTGATCTATCGCTTTATCTTATCGATTTAAATATATATAAATCGCAGTGTTAAGTATCTCTAACTTTTTTACTTGTTGAATCAAAAATTGTGGCTTTTCAACCATCTGTTAACAACTTCTAATTGAAGAGATTGGAAAAAAAATCATCATGCCTGAAGGATACACTTTATGTACTGATGCCTTGGGATTGAGTATTTCACAAAAATCATTGTTGACTGGTATGTTCAGTGAAAATCTTGTTAGGCGTCATTCTGCCCTCTTAGCGTATCCGATTTTCGTGAGTGAATCGCTGAATGATGTGTTGCACAGTTGAACTCAGATTGACCATTTGAGCTATTGCGCGCTTCGAAAATCCGTTTTTAAACTGATCCAGGACGAGTTAACACTGCTCCATCGTTATTTGTTTACCCATTGTTTTTGGCTTGTCACACTCGAGATGCAGAATTTGACTAAACTGACTACAAAGGATTGGCCTATTTATGCCAAAAATATTCAACATTTAAAAAAAACGGCTTTAATGGCACACAGGTGTCCAAAAAAAAGTCTACATTAAATAACCTCCGACCTTAAATTTGGCTACTTTTTTGCGTAACCCGACCTAGCTGGCAGGAAAAACCCAGTATATTACGGTCATATGTATATTGGTTTTGGTGCCTAATGTATATAGCTACCATTGGTCACTGGAATTTTTGAAAAAAAATGTGTAATTCCTTTTTGGCAGCCAATTTAACTGTTTTATTTGACAAGACATACCGATGATACATAACTTTGACTTTGAGAAAAATAAAATAAAAAAATTTTAAGTCAATCCGACTAAAACTATCGAAGTTACAGCTAGTGATGGCAAAAAAATTTATTAATCGATTATTGTATCATATGATTAATTTTTTTCTTGCGATTATTGCGATTAATTTAACGATTATTTTCACAGTACTACTTTTTTAAGGATTCGTACAATTTCTTATATGTTTTATAGCAAAAATATTAAAGAAAACAGTAAAAGTGACACTTTTTTTTACATATACATATTTTCAAAAGATTTTGTGATTAGAAATAATAATAATAGTAATAATAATAGTTTTTATTTATTTAAAACAGAATTAAGAAACAGAAGTTTAGATAAATGTTCCGTTTTTAGCCGGTTTCTCTTCTCTGTTGCCGTATTTCCTGCTTTTGAAAATAGGCGCTCAGCTGGTACGGATGTGCCTAGCAGAAAACAGTATCGTAGCGCAACTGTATACAATTTCGGGTAGACCGATCGCATTTCCTCCCAGGCGTAAATGACGTTGCGTTTTAGCTCTAAAACAGTTGCGTTTAGAAAGAAGCTCAGCTCGTCTTGAACATCCTGGTACTCCGCATCTTTTTTGCTTTTTAAAACTCCAACTGTGGCATATATTTGCTTATTTTCAAATAGGCCATGTAGGGCTATTCCAATTACGCTGGTCAAATTCGTGTCAGTCCATATGTCAGTGGTCAGTGAAAATCCTGACATTTGACCCACCATTTCTTTGAATTTAGCCACCTCCACGTCATACATTTTCATCATTTCTGATTTAATCGTGTTGCGTGAAGGAACTCTATAAAGGGGAAAAATCTTCTTCATCATTTTCAAAAATCCTGGTCCTAAAATTAAATTTAGTATTAGTGAATTTACAAAATTAGTCTTGATATTCAATTCATTATTACCTTCGACAAAAGAAAATGGATAATTATCCGTGACAATGAACTCCGTTATTGTCTTTGTGATTTCCTCATGCTTAGGGCCGCCTAATGCAAAGCTGCTCACATTTGCAAATGTTGCTTGGATTTTTGGTTGCGTTTGAACAGGCTTAGGATTTTGCGCTGTTGCCTTTGCTACAACCATCTCCTCTTCATCTTCAATTTCTTCAAAACGCGTGATCGGTGTCTAAAAATCATCATATTAAAATACTTATGTTTATTATAAGCTGAAATACCAACCTTGAGGGACGCAAACTCTTTTGCGTGTTTCAACTTTAAGTGTTGCAACATATTTGTAGTATTTCTACAATATTTTAGTTGCTTTTTACACAGATCGCATTTAATTTCCTTGCTGTTAACCTTGGTGTAATGTTTCCACACTTTACTTTGCGTCGGCGACATTATTTTCACTTTATCAGCAATAAGTTACATCAATTTGGTTCTGTATGTGTTTTGGCTTGCAAAGTTCAGTTTGCGCGGAAGTTCACTTACCCAAGCGATTATTTGATCGAGTAATCGATTATTGATTTGATTAATCGAGTGCCCTTTTGCGATTAAATTTAATCGCAAATTAAAAGAAAATAATCGATTATTGTGTATCATATGATTATTTTTGCCATCACTAGTTACAGCGTTTCAAACATGGGAATGATAGTGTAGAAGCGCCAGCGCGTCGCATAAAAATCGATTTTCCCGAAGACGTAATCTTAGAAGTTCGTGAACATCAAAAATTAAAAATCTTCTGAACCGATCCTTTTGAAAATTTGAGCAAAACTTCTTCACATAAATCAACAGGTAATCACTAAGAGTTTTTTTTTATTATTTGTTATATTTTCCTATTTTTTAATAACAAATTAATTGCGATTTTTGAGCTTAAAAACGCGTTTTTGACTTCAAAATGCTGTAAAAAATAGAAAAAAATTAAATAAAGAAAAAACTCTTCGTGATTACCTCTAGAAATACATCACCTTTAAAATGCATATCCATTTTTTGGTTTCTGATGATCCAGTAACGAGTTATAGTGTGCACCGCAAAACAACTTTTTTTCAAGGCGCCTCTGGAGATTCACCGTCACCGGCTTGTTTTTCAAAATTTTGCAATGAACATTTTTACTGACATACTTCAAAAGCTGTACAATAATATGTAATTAAAGTTAATAAAATAATATTGTTCATGTCGCCGCAAAAAATTTACAATAAATATGATTTCTTTTGCCTTTAAAACCATACGCCCCCCTTAAATAAAACAAGTAAGAAGGCTCTAGTCGAGATTTCTCGACTAGGAGATACCCCGAACCCTTTACATAACGCGTACAGTCATATTCTGTATGCCTCTGTGACTAAACTTCAATCTGCGATATCGTTGGCGTTTCTCAACCGATTTCGATGAAATTTTCGCAGACTTTCATTATTTTGTATCAAGTTTCTAGAACGTTTTTCATATTTTCGATATTTGACATTTTTATGCTATCGATAACATGTGTATATCGGAAACGGAAATAGTTATCGAAAATCGGAAACAAACTTGTACTGCCTAGGAATTAGATGAGCCTCTGTGCAAATTCTCTAGCTCTTGTAGTCTCTGAGATCGACGCGTTCATACATACAGACGGACATGGCTATATCGACTCGGCTGTTGATGCTGATCAAGAATATATACACTTTATTGGGTCGGAGGTGCTTCCTGCTGCCTTTTACATACTTTTGCACAAAACCATTATACGCCTTTTACCCATTTTATGGGTTCGGGGTAGAAAAATGATTAGCACGAATATATATATATTTTTTAATCTTTGCATATCCGCCATGATTATAAAATTTCTGATATTTACATTTTTCCTTAATGATAATGCTGTTTGGTTTATTTACAAGGATGTGCAATTATATTGTGAAAAATCTAACACAGAACCCGTCCATCACGATACCGAAGGTATCGTAGCCCAGCGGGTAATCGGTTTCAAGAAAGGCTCCGTTTTCGACAATTTCTCGAACTTTTCTCTTACAACAGTACCACCTGTCGCTTTGTTTGTGGCAGCAAAACCTTCGTTAGCGATAGTTACGATCGGATCCGTTTTCGTATCGAAAAAGTGTCGTAAACAGGCGCATATCCGTTTTCGCTATCGAGAAAGTGTCGAGAATGGATGTAAAACCACAGAAAACGGACCAGTTTATACAACGAGAATGGTTTGAAAATGGGCTATGAGAAGGTATTAAAAAAGATTATATTTGTGATAGAAAAATTCCCTTCTTATTTAACTTAATTTTGATCAATATAATGTAACTTAAATTTTATTTTATTATAACATTTTTATACCCCGAACCCATGAAATGGGTAAAAGGGGTATTATGGTTTTGTGCAAAAGTATGTAACAGACAGAAGGAAGCATCTCCGACCCTATAAAGTATATATATTCTTGATCAGCATCAACAGACAAGTCGATATAGCCATGTCCGTCTTCAGATTTTGAGCATAAGTTCTCCTATAACATAAGCAGAACAAGTTTGTTTCTAATTATCGATAACTATTCTGGTTTCCGATATACACATGTAATTGATTACAAAAAAGTCTCGAATTTGGAAAATGTAGAAATGGGGGTTAAAATATTGGGTTACGATAGAACTTTTCTGAAAATTTCATCCAAATCGGTTGAGAAACACCAGAGATATCGAAGATTGAAGTTTAGTCATAGACGCATACATGGCTGTACGCGTTAAGTAAGGGGTTCGGGGTATCTCCTAGTCGGGAAATCTCGACATCATTTATACAATATCTAAACCTTACTTTACCAAATTTCTGAACTTTATTTTCCTTATTCTTAAATCATTTTGGAGACCCTGTCATTGGCGTACCGACACTCTGTCAAATTCGACATCCTCCATCGAAAATATTTTCGAAAACGCACCTTAAACAAAGTAAAAGAATCTTATTATTTTTTTTGTAAAAAATAACAATATATATTACACTAACTTCGGATGGCCAGTGTAAGCCTAAGACTCCTGATGCTGTTTTTTGAGCTGTCCAGCGCCAAGATTGCTGGCTGGCCAATTTGTCATCAGAAAATTTCCTCCATGCTCTTATAATCTTCTCAAATGAGTTTCTCCAGTGGAGTACAATTCATTTACCTAGTAAAAGTGAAAATAAAGAACACAATTAATTACAAATGCAATATATACTTGCAAGAGTTTTGAAGACTTCTTTATTCTGTAATTTTTTTCAAATTCGTAGAAATCTTCAAAGGTTGGTCGGGAATTATCACTCTCACAGTTGCAGTTGTTCCGAAAATCTTCCCCTTTATGGCGGATAGCTCCGATCTAATTGAAATGACCTCCAAGGTAAGGCACGCAACCATTCCGACGAGTTCTAAAAGAGTATTTAAAAAACATTTGTAGTATTGTTTTTTATATATTAAATTTAACTGGTAACTTGCCTGTAATCTGTACAGCACTCTCGCTACTAAGAGTTATGGTGGCATCAAGGTTCATATTGGTATTGTTGAAGTCAGCTATATTGATATTGTTGTTCGTTTGCTCTTCTCCAAATTCTGCCTCACCTTCCTCCAAGGTACAGAGCTCAGTGTAGTCCGCCATGTTATTGTATAAGTGATATGAAATAATAACGGTGTTCAACAGCGTTTCATCGTTTCATGTTTCATAGTTAAAACGTCCCGCAACAACAACTAACATAAAAAAATTTCTTGAAACGATGAAAGGCTGGGGCAGCCTATGTATACAAAAAGTGTTTCATGTTTCATGAAAGATGAGAAGAGCACGATATTTAAGCGATATTTGTTATGGATGTTCAGTATTTTTCAGTATATTTGGTGTATTTTTGTGCATAAAAGTATGAAAACAACTGATTAATGGCCGCCGCAAACAAAAGTAATTTAAACTGGGTTTGTTTGATAAAATAAACCAGTAATTGTCTCATTTATAACTGTGGAATCAACAACTATTTAGAAGCGCAAGACTACCAAGACTACCAAACATATATTTAAAGCTTTTTAATGGCATGCCTGAAACATGAAACGATGAAAGGAGCTAATGAATTGTTCCTACAAAATGACAACTTTTCCCCGATATTAGGTCAATTTCATGATAATCTTGTGTACAGCTTAACATGCAGCTTTCGGAAGAGAACATCCCAACAAGATCTGAACTTATAGGAAAGCTAAAAGCTGGCTGTAATCGAATTACTTGATAACTGCATAATATGCTTCCTTCTACATCACAAGTTTAAAAATTTTGTAAGTCTTTAAATTTTTAATAAAATAAAAAGAATTTTTATCTCTCAAATCGAAGTAAAAATTTTTGAAGTAAATATTTTTGCCAATTAATTTTTTAGTAGAATTTGTACCGCCATTAAAAATATCTAAATCACTTCTTTCTGATAACCTGCTATATAGCTGCTCAGTTGCTCATTTTTTTTTTTTTTTTTTTTTACCATGGTTTTCAGTTTTTCCAAAAAGTTTTCAAAAGGAAAAGCACTTATCGTAGCCAATGAATTAAATTCGAGCGCTTGCTCACTAAGGTGTGTCAAGCAATGAAATTTAAATGTGACCATCGTTTACGTCTATTATTTTTATGTTGGGGGGGTGATTGCACTGCGACCTGAGAGATCTATTGTGCCCCCTTCTTGGCTTATTGCTCCTCCATCAGATCCAGTTCTTGCATGAAAGCTAGTATTTTTGCTGGATCGATGGTTTCCAAGTCACTAGGTTGGATGACGTGTTTTTTCAGAAAACTACTTCTTTTCCTCGCTATGGCCATGCAATCTGTTATAATGTGCAATAAGGATTCTTCTCCCATGTCACAGAACCTGCATGCGCCGCTACTGGCTATTCCTAGTTTAGCTAGGTGACCCCTTAGTCTACAATGTCCTGTCAAAAGACCGGTGAGTATCCTAAGTCTATTTATCCCCATAGTTATAACTTGCTTACATCGGCTTAGATTGTAGCTACCTAATAGACACTTGGCTTGCCTGAGTCCTGGAGTCCTTGCCCAGCTCATTTCCCTCAGGAGTTTCTCTTCATTTCTAAGTTCCTGTCGTATTGTGCTTCTTTATACTCCACAGTACGGCTCTTGCCTTGCTTGTCTGCCTCTTCGTTCCCTGCTATGTCAACATGTTCAGGGACCCATCATAGGGCTAGCCTATTGTGTGATACCAGACTGTCTAGCGAACTACTTTTGACCTGATTTCAGTAAAACTGAGTGCCATAATTGCTGCTTGACTATCGGATAGAATAGCTATATCCCTGTTCCGGTAGTTACGCTTCAGATTAAAGTCCACACACACCTTCCTATTGCACATACCTCAGCTTGGAAGATGCTGGTGTGCTTACCTAAGGGCTCATGATATGTTTACCGAGGGCCTGCCATTCCAAGGCCGGAGCCTTGGTTTGTCAGGGATCCATCGGTGTACCATTTAATGGCGTGTCATTTCATTTGGTGGACCTCTTCAAGAGATGTTCACTCCTTTTTGTTACATAGGTGGACTTGAAACTTTCACTCGAACATGTGATCGGCTTTCATTTCGTCCCTTGGTTGGGTCAGTACGGGGAGCTCACCAGATAACATATCTGCATCAAGTTGTCTAAGAATGTGTCCTCTGCCAACTCCTTCAACCGACATTCTTAATAGGGTTGCTTTCTGTTGTAGCCTAATTGTATGATGGAGTGGTGTGATCTCCAACAGGACCTCTAGAGCCGATGTGGGGCAGGTCCTCATCGATCCCGTGATTCCTGTACAGGCCATTCTTTGCAATTTATATAATTGCTTTCGCACGGTGATTTGCTGTGCCTTATCGCCCCATGCAATTGCTCTGTATGTGAGCATGGGCCTTACTACCATTAGCTATAGCCATCTCATTATTTTTGGCGAGGTGCCCCATGATTTTCCGGCTATTTTACGACATGTGTAAAGTGCTCTGCAGCACTTTAAAATCGTATTTCGAATAAGGGTCCCAAAATTTAATTTACTGTCAAATGTGACCCCAAGGTATTTGACTTCCTTGCTTGTTTCTATTGGACTCCCTGCGAGCTTAATATCCCTCATTCTCTGTAACTTGTATCTTCTAGTGAACGGAACGATGATGGTTTTTGTAGGATTTAGGTTGAGACCAACCTCCATACACCAGTCAATCGTGATCCTAAGTCCCAGTTGGACAATGTCACAGAGAGTTTCTTTATACGTGCCCCGTGCTATTATCACAATGTCATCAGCATAGCCCTGACATTGAATGCTGCCCCTACTGGCAAGTCTACTTAATTGCTCATCCACTAAGAGTGGTGAGAGAACCGCCCCTTGTGGACAACCTCTTGTCGTTGTAACTGTTACGGTACTATCTTGTATGTATGCCGTAGCCTGCCTTGATCTTAGTAGGGATGAAATCCATCTACTAGTTGTGCTATCCAAGCCTATCCAAGCCTCTGCAGCCCTGACAGCATAGTGTGACGTGTTGTCAAAGGCGCCCTCAATATCTAAAAATGCGCAAACTGCTACTTCTTTGTTTTTTGCTGCCGACCGCAGAGTGCGGTGCAGTTCGTAAAGTGCCGTATCTGTAAAATGGCCTGCTCTATATGCATGCTGGGTAGCTTGCAGCGTACTCTGTGCTAGCAGAGTACTCCTAATGTTGTTGTCCACCAGCTTCTCCAACGTTTTCAGCAAAAACGATGTTAAGCTAATGGGTCTGAAGGACTTTGGGTTGGTGATATCTGTCTTCCCTGCTTTGGAGATGAAGACCACCCTAGCTCTACTCCAAGTACTCGGTATATGTCCGAGTGCTAGGCTACTAACTAAAATTTTCCTCAGGATGGGTAGGAGTATGTCCTGTCCTTGTTGGAGGAATGCTGGTGATATGCCGTCCAGACCGGGAGATTTGTAGGGCTGGAATGTTCCAGTTGCCCATTTTACCTTCTCCATCGTGACTGCTGACTTGGCGCTTGCCCAGTCAAGAGTAGTCGGTCTGTGTTGATCTTCTGACTCAGGTGTTCCTGCGTTTAGCCTTTCTAATTTCCTTGCTGTACAAGGTGAGGCTTTCACGGTATTTGTCCCATAATTTGTCTCTCTTAGCTTTATTGAAGAGGCGACGGGTGGTAAGACGTAGTCTTTCTAGACTGTCATTCCACCATGGGTCATCTTTCTCTTTACTCGTTTTCCCTAATGGGCAGCTTTCATCGAATGCATTCTTTATACTACTATTTAGACAGCGTACAACTCTTTCTAGCTCACCGGAATGTCTGAGTAGTCCAGTTTTTTCGGTAGCTAGGTCGACCTAAATTTTTCAAAGTCTGTCGTCCTGGCGTTACGAGTTGATACACTACTATCCGTATTAACCCGAAGTTTAAATAGGATGATCCTGTGATCAGACATTGGTTCTTCTAAAGGGAACTTGCCAATCTCCGAGATGTGGCATAAGAGACCGACTGGTCAAAGTAATGTTCAGTACCACCTCTCTAATTCTAGTTACGGTTGTTGGTGTTGATTTGAGATTTCCAATTTCTAGGTTATATTTAAATATAAAATCTGTAAGGCACTCACCCCGTGTGTTGATGTCACCGCTGCCCCATATTGTGTGGTGCGCGTTGGCATCGCAGCCGATTATAATTGGCAGCTTCTCGATTCTGCAGTAGTCCACCAGCTGTTCCACTTCCGGTGGTGGGTATGCCACCTCAACAGCGAAGTAGGCTGATGCCACTACCATAGGGGTGGCGCTTCCACTGCCCTTCACGGCAATAGGCACGCAGTCCCTAGTAATGAATTCTGAAAGAATAGTAAAATTAATACCTTTTCTAATGCATGACCTAGGTATAGGATCCCTTTGGTCCCATATTACCTTCGAATTGGCGGTGTACAGGCCTTTGATGCCATCATTCACCCATGGCTTGTGGTGGTGAAATGTTGCGTCACCATCATATCGCCGCCGCTCCGTTTCCTGGCGATGTAGGGCCGGAGTTGCCCTCATCGCCGCTGCCCGTCATCGTTACGTCAGGTACGTAATCAACACTCTCCATCTCCTCCGCTAGCTCCTGGGACGACATCTGCGGCCACTCAGCCATGCCTTCCTCCAGCATCTCCGGACCGAGCGTCATGTCCGCTAGATCTTCGTCCTCGGCCAAGTCTTCCGATGGCTCGGTGGCGGTTTGAAGGGGGGTACCACCTCCGCTGTTTCCGGTGCCGGTATTGGGGCAAGGGCGGTTGCCGGTCCAGCGCTCAACTTCTTCAGACCGCTAACGGGGATGTCCCGAAGCGGAATGCTAATTGGTGGCCTCTTGCCACGATCTCGTCATTGGAGGCTTCGTTAATGCCGATGACTATCAGCGCACCTTCACCTTCCGATCTTCTCGAGATGATCTTCTACGTATCGGTCTCGATCTTATTCTGATTCCTCAGCAGAATCATCAAGAAATCAGTGGACTGATCCGCGCTCCAGGAACAGAAGATGGATATGTTATGTGGTGACGGAATGTCACCACCCACCTTACAGTCTAGTGGAACTCTCTTCCACGATTGCAGCCTCCACGCCATGGTCCTTAGCCAATCCGCCGAGTGCTCGTCCGAACACTCTATCACCAGGTTTACCTAGCCTGAAATTAATTCCCGCGAACGCGATTGCAGTGTCCCATCCTGTTAGGGTTATCTCCTCCAAGATGGCCTCCTCCAGTGCGGACAAGTCCCCGTGGCTGAGCATTACCTGGGGATATTCCACAGGTAACACGACCTTCTTGACCCTCTTTGCCATCGTCGCGTACGACGGGTGAGTCGCGGTGGGCACCGGAGGGGCAGGTTTCCTCTCTGCTGCTGCCGCTGCTGCTCTCGATGTACTAGGACGCTCCCCCTGACATACCCTTTTGGCAGCGTCAGTAGGAGACGTCAGAGTCTCATTGAGGCGCTTGGGGGTTGGTCCCCGTGCCTGCTGTGTCGTCTCCTTGCTCCCTGTAGCCATCTTCAGGGCCTCAGCAGGGGATGGCCCTGCTGAAGGTACCTGAGGTACCATCTCGTCCTAGATCCACACAAACCCTTTCGGCTTGGGTCATTCAGGCCTCCCGGTTCTCCACGTTGCGGCAACGTTATCCTTTGCAGTTGTGGGCGCCCATGCCCACTTTGCCGCCTAACGGCATTCAGCGTCGGTCGGGATGTTACGACCCTTCTCTAAGTCCTTGCGACCGGAGCGACATCTCGTCGTGGGGCGACGTTCTGTCGCGGGGCGTCACTCTGACGCGGGGCCTGCCTCGCCGAAGTGCTGTGCTGCGACTGCTGGTACTGTTGCCCCTGGTTGGGGCGCTGCGGGGTTGTTCCCACGACGGAGGGCCTGACCCACTTGTCTGGCGACAGTGGCAGCCGGGACATCCTGCTGTACTTTGTAATTTTTGTTGTTTGTAATTCTCTTCATGTTTAGATTCCACTAGTGGCGGAGAAAGGACGGTCCGCCCGGGCAGAGATCCGCAGTACCCGGGTAAAGCTAAATAGAACAGGCGGTCGCCATCTGCCTGTCCCACCGTTAGAGAGTGGGCTTGTTTTTAATCCGGGCCCCCAGCCAGGCTGACTCTCGGCACGGTCCGAATGACACCTTAGCCCGGCTCGGAGTGAGATTGGGGGTAGGGACGGAGGTAGGTACTTGTGAGGGAATTTGGGATGTGTGAGGCTATGATTTGAAGACGGCGACACAAGCGACCCGCCTGGTGGCCTCAGCTTAGCCCCCTATCCCACATGTTCATCAGACCAGGGTTTACGAATATAAGAATTCAATAATATTTTAGCTAATGCATTTTTGGTTTTATAATGATCTTTATGCAGCAAGAGCCTTATTGCCAAACTGAGCATCATAAAATGATTATACCTTTCGGTGTCTAAAATGCCCTTAAGGACAATCGGACCCGTATATACTAAAAATGTTCGAAATTCTGTTGCCTTGTAGCGTTCTAGATCTTTGAGAGTTCTTTGTTTTTTATTATTGAGTTATTGGGAACGATATTTCGGAGTGCATGTAAGTTTGAGTTAATATTGCTTATTGAGATTCGACTTAGGGAAAACCTGTGTTCTCTTGTGCGAACCAAGGCAACTAATAAAGTTTTAACTACCCCTAAGCATACCGCATGCATGTAGTCAAATGGAAAATGTCGAACCTTATTAACTGGCAATTTTTCCAGTACATTCTGGGCAATTAAATTGTGGTGCTCGATTCTCCCTTTCGAACACATCCATTACAGCTATGAAAACCTGAGTGGTGTTTAACTCCTAAAATTAATGCACGCGCAGGAGCTCGCATATAAACGCTCTAACAGATACGGAATATTGATGATTTTGAAACAAAATTCCATTTTAAATTAACTCCTTAAGTTCCAATACAAATTAATTTAAAAAGCTATTTGGATCTTTTGGCTTGGATAGCCCAACGTAAATTCCAGCAACCATAACTGGATGTATCTTATTTACATATATCAGTCAGGGCCAAACTTGCTTTCGCGAAGTTTTAAATAGTGGTAGGCCATCCACATTAACAATTAGATGTCAATATGATCCTTCAAAAAAGTCCATATTTCTTAAGAAAGATATCAGCAAATTTTTAACACCATATGGCACATATTCACCGGGATCTACTATTCGTTTCATTTTTGATATATCCGTAATTTTTTCGGACAACAACACAACTACATAACTCGTTAGACGCGGCTCTGCTAACATTATTTTTAACTAGCCACTGCGCTAATTTAATATTTAATGGCTCGGTTTCAAGGGGTGTGTCAATGATGCAGTCGATGTCCTCCAAATTTTTGTCGATTGGGATTGATTCTATTTGATGCCTTCCGCGAACTTCGTCAATTTTTTTTTGGCCTTTAATGCGAATATGCGCAAACTCAGTAAAATACTGTCAGCTTTTCCTATTCATGTTTCTTTTTAATAGACATTAAACAATTTATTTAATTATATCTATTTTAAAATTAGTATTTTGTTTACACTCACCTGTTTAAATGATGACTAGTTTATTTATATTGAGAGAGGGACACTTACAGAACTATAGTATTCATTTGAGTACTTGCGGTATAAAAAGTGTCATTATCGATAATATTTAATTCGAGAAATGTACGAGAAAACGGACGCTCGCTAAAAACGGAGCTGTTTGCCCACTGGGAGTATATTGGTTAAGTGCAATGTCCGTCATGGTTTCTGTCCGTCCGTCCGTCTGGATGAACGCAACTTTTTTCGACACCCTTGTAGCTAGATACCTAAAACTTTGCAAATATCTATAGGCGTGACACATCGACTGTCTAGATCGGGTTGCCACGCCTACTAGGAGACTGGGAAATCGATAAAATCAATAACTGAAAACCGATAAATCCATATATTTCTCACATTCTTACAGCTAGAGTTACCAGATTTGGCACGAAGATAGGTAGTCACGTTTCTTAAAAAATTTCATCAAATCAAATGCCACGCCCACACATGCCCCCGCCTTTTACAAACGAGAATGCCTGTATCTTCCACATTTTTTGAGATAGAGTCACCAAATTTCGTAGGAAGATAGATGACACCTACCAAGGATCTGCATACAAAATGTGGGTGCCACGCCCCAAACTCCTTCGTTTTTGAGTTAGAATCACTAAATTTGATATGAAGACAGCTGGTGACAGATCCCAAAGATTTGCATCACAAATTTGGATGCCACTCCTACCTCTTCTGCCCGCTTTGTAAAATCGGAATCGGCTATATCTTTAACAGTTTTTGAGCTAGAGCCACCAAACTTGGTAGGAAGATAGATGGTGACAGATCCAAAAGATTTGATTCAAAAATATGGAAGCCACTCTCACCCATACCGCCCGCCTATTAAAATAGAAAATACGCATATCTTCCACAGTTATTTTGCTAGTCACCAAAATTGGTTTCAATGTAACTAGTAACATTTCCTAAAGATCTGTATAAAAAATTGGTAGGTCACGCCCACCACCTCCGCCCCAGCCTTTTAAATTTGAAAATGACTTCCCCAGTTGTAGGAACTCATAATATATATAAGCCTCACGCCCTACAATTAGAAAGATAGGCTTATCTAAAATTATTTTTAATTAAGTAACTCAAAGCGACTATCAATCGATAAGCAAAATCTTATCTCCGTTCATTAACAAGATAGCGCTGCTTGGTCAATAAAAATATGTATGTATGGAAATATCTACAATAATAAAGATTACTTAACCTACAGTTAAACTTTCTGTCCTGTCAATCGACAAGCAAAAACCGACAATGGATGTACGTGTTATGTAAAAGGTTCGGGGTATCTCCTAGTCGGGAAATCTCGACTAGAGCCTTCTTACTTGTTTTGTATACAAATTTTCGCCTGAGGCGCTAAGATTACCACAACTTAAATATTAAATTTTAATTACCTTATCAAAATATTGAATGTATATGTTGAGTATGTTACTGATGTTGTAGTTTTGTAATGACTATTCTTCTGAGCCGGGGTTTTTATACCCTGACGCATGCATAAATTCAACGCTTAATTCTAGCTTATCTATTGCTGAGTTTGTAAGTCTCAGCATTGGTCGTAATCTATTCTTATCCTATCGCTGAGTTTGTAAGGTTGAGCGTGTATCTGGATATTTTAAGATTACAAACATGTGCCTTATTTATCAGTTAGCCTAGCTGCTACCTGCTAGTGCGCGCAACAGATGTTTGCACTCTTATAACATACATGTATATATTTTTGTATTTAAGATATGTATGTAAGTATTTTATGTTCATGCTTGAACATTCTGCCGGGGGCCAGAGAATGTGACAGCAAGCAATTGCTGCCTTTGATTTCTCCTTTTCAGTATATAAATAAAAATTAAAGCAAATATTAATATTGTTAATGCTAGCGAAATGTGTCCACTCATTGTGTGTAATACCAGATCCTCAATGTATACTTTTTTCCGGTATAGATTATTTATGTTCTACTGCAGCCGTTGTAGTTCCACTGAGTTGTTTACTGCAATGTGGTGAAGTGGTGTCGGGACCCATGTGTCGTTGTGGCTTAGCACTTTAAGGAAGAGTGGCGAGTACCTTCCTGTTGCTTGCTCTTGCTCATCTTTGTCCAGAGTTGGTAGCAGACAGAACTTATCTATCGATCTTTTAACTTCACCCGTGTTTGTTTTTACTGTTACTACTCGAACTTTATCATCTTGTCCTTTAGTAGTTTTAGTTATTTTTCCCATGGGCCATCTACCCGGGTGCGTGTTTTCTTGTTTCAAGAAAACAAGTTGGCCTTCCTTGGGGTTTGACTTTTCTTGTCGCCATTTTGTTCGCTGTTGCAGTGACGCCAAGTATTCTTCTCTCCATTTCCTCCAGAATTGTCCTCTAAAGCGCTGCATGTGTCTCAATCTGTCTAAAGACCCAATTTTCCTATTGTCATCAAAGTGTTCTGGAGCTCCAATGAGTGGTCTTCCCACAATAAAATGACCTGATGTCAAAATGTCGTCCCCATCTGTGTCACTATTCAAGGTGACTAAGGGGCGTGAGTTTAACACTGCTTCAATTTGGCAAAGCAGTGTTGTAAACTCTTCAAATGTGAAGCTGTTATCGCCGATGACCCGCTTGAGATGGTGTTTTACCGACTTTACTCCAGCTTCCCATATTCCTCCCATGTGGGGGCTTGCCGGCGGGATAAAGTGCCACTTGATGCCTTCTTTTTCAAGCACCGGTGAAAAACTGCTATTTCCTTTTATTGCGGCGACCAGATCCTTGTCAAGTATTCTATCTACACCCACGAAGTTTGTGCCGTTGTCTGAATACATATGTTCACTTTTGCCGCGTCTGGCAAAAAATTGGCGCAGAGCCTGTAAAAACTTATCTGATGATAAGTCGCTGACGGCTTCCAGATGTATGGCTTTTGTGACCATGCATACAAATAGGCATATGTACCCTTTGTATGATTTTTGACCTCTTCTTTTCGAACAGCGAATTTGGAAAGGTCCAGCTTAGTCGATGCCAGTGTTCTGAAACGGATAATCACCTGTTACTCGATATACAGGTAAATTTCCCATCAGTTGACTGGCCATTTCTTGTTTATACCTAATGCAAGTGACACATTAGCGTACATATTTATTAAAGTGTTCCGAAGACCAAAGATCCAGAATTCTCGTTGAACTATGTTCCTCATCAGCTTCATTTGGCCATGTAAAGTTTCCCTATGAGCGTTGTATATGATTAGATAAGCCAAGTTTGATTTGCCAACTATAATTGGGTGCTTCACGTCATATGGCACCATTGCATTTTGAAGACGGCCTCCAAACGTAACACTCCATCTCCATCCAGAAAGGGGTTGAGCGGCTGCAATTTACTCCTTGCTACTAGAGTTTTTCCAGCTTTCATCAAATTAATTTCTTGCCCAAAATCAAGCGGTTGTAATTTTACAACGGCTGTTTTGGCTTCCTTTAATTCGTCGACGGAGAGGTAGGTCGACTGCTGCTGCTTCCCTCGTAGTTTTGCTATAAAGCGTAATACATAGGCCATTACGCCCTTTAGCTTGTTCAGTGATGAACATTTTGTTAATAGTGGGATGAGGCAGTTTTATTTTTTTGTTAGAGTTGCCACTATAACGGTCTTGTCAGCCACCATATGTCGCATGCTTGTAATTGCTTTGGTAAAATTCCTCTTGAGGCGACATCTGCTGGGTTGTCTGCTGATTTAACGTATCTCCATTCAACATGAGGAATTTTTTTGTTTATTTAGTCTACTCTCGTTTTCGAATTTATCTTTGCTGCGCTTGTTCTTTATCCAAGCTAGCGTAATCTGTGAATCACTCCATGCTTGCGTTTTTGTGTGATTTTCTACTATTGCTTGGACTTTAGCTAATAGTTTGGCTAATAAGTGAGCTGCGCATAGCTCTAGTTTAGGGATTGTTTATTTTTTGGTTTTTATTGCATCCAAATTGCTTTATGCTGTCAGCAAAGTGATTTTATTCCCAATT
The DNA here is from genome assembly GCA_018152825.1 of Scaptomyza hsui. NCBI lineage: Eukaryota > Metazoa > Arthropoda > Insecta > Diptera > Drosophilidae > Scaptomyza > Scaptomyza hsui. The sequence continues at coordinate 3,451,888 of JAECXO010000301.1, forward strand.
TTGGTATACACCACTGCTGCATACGCTCTTTCCGATGCATTGCAAAATCCATGGAGCTCCGTATAATCAGTGCTCGATTTTCCAGACCAGCGCGGTATTATATTTTTTGCTAAGTCCGGCATTGCGCTCGCATATTCTTGCCAATAACTGGCAAGAGTGGGCTCCAGCTCTGCGTCCCAAGTAAGCGGCAATTTCCATAGCTCCTGAATGAAGTTTTTTCCCTGCAGCTTAACAGGTGTAAGCCATCCTAGTGAATTGAAGATTCTTGCCAATTGAGATAAAATTAGACGGTTTGTAATGCGCACGAGTTTTGGACAGTCGACAAAAAATGTAAATACATCCTTTTTGGGATACCAAGGGTTTTTACCGACTCGTTATTGTTTATTATTATTTTTTTTGTTGAGTTGCCTCCTTGAATTCCAGCGATGATTCTGTCATCATTTGATACCCATTTTCTCAAATGCATGCCAGCCTTTTCCATGACGCTTCTAATATCCGTTTGTGTTTTAATGCAGTCGTCAATTGAGTTGCCACCAGTGATCAGATCATCCATGTAAAAATCTTCCTTTATTGACATCATCAGTTTGTTGTTGCCTTGGCAGTAGGGATGGCAAGATTAATCGAATGAAAGGAAATAATCGATTAATTTTGGCCAAGAAACGATTAAATTATATGATTTTTTTAATTTTTTATTAATTGATTATTAATCGAGTATTGAGTAAATAATCGCAATTTTTTTTTTAAATAATTATACTTTTTAGCAAAATTTTTTGCTAACTAAGATTGTATTAGGCTCTGAAATTATTATTTGTTTGTTGGTAACTCTATTATTTGATAGTTATTTACACCACCATACCATACACATACCATACACCTAAACAGCATACCAACCTTAAGCAATATGTAACACAACACAGGTCACTCTGTAAATGTTAAAAGCGACGCGGAAGAAGCGCGCTATTTCACAAAGAGTGAAAAAAGTGAATAAACCGGACGAGTTTTCTATTACAAAATGGTACCTAACAATAGTGAAGTGTGGAAATATTTTTCCAAAGTGGATAAAACCAGTTTGGTAAAATGCCTATTGTGTGGAAAGAATTTAAAATTTTCCAATTACACAACAAATATGCTTCAGCATATTAAATTGAAACATCGGAAAGAAGCTGATGATCTTGTAAGTCGCAAACATTTGAGCACCATTTTGAACGCCTCATAAAATAAATTTAAATATATTTCAGCAGAAAAAATCTAAATCCAAAGAAGATTTTATTAATCTAATGGATGAAGAAATCAGCACTCAATCCACTGACAACAGCAATCAATCCACTGACAACAGCATAATGAATAGTTTGTTCAACGAAAAAGCCAGCAGCAACAACAATAAAAAAGGCAGCAGCGGCAGCAGTTTTTCCAGCAACATCAACGACAACGAACCTAGTTGCAGTAGTAACAATCGTCAACCTCTCATATTGAATTCTTTCAATAAAATTCAAAGCTTTGCAACAGGAGGGTCAAAAAAAGAAAAGCTTACCAATGACATCGTAGGCATGATAGTCAAAGACAATTTGCCTTTTGATTTTGTTGAAGGTAAGTAATAATGGAATTATTATTAATGCAGTGATGGGCGCGTCGCGACGTTAGGCAGCGCGCTGCCGAATGTGCATAGGCCCTCTGCCGCGGCCGATTGCACAACATCACACGTACGCTATAAGCATTGAAAACATTGTGCTTGTATGCGTGTGAAAACTGTGCCGATATGTGTGCATGCCCATCACTGCTTTAATGTCACTGAAGAAGTAGACTTTTAAAGTGGCACTTTGACTGCTCTTAAGTGATTCATTTGTAAATGTACTTATTTTTAAATTATTTCAACAGGTAATGGATTTTTGGACTTTATGAAAAACCATTCTCCTTTGTTTAAAGTTCCATCAAGAAACACAATCAAAGCGCTCATATATTCATTATATGCGACTGAAAAAGAAAATTGTTTGGAGATATTTCGTAAATCAACATGTTTATGTATTACAACAGACGCTTGGACAGACACTGCAATGAAGAGCAAGCTTGGAATTACCGTTCATGGCGTATATAAAAATGAACAAATGATTATAGCCATCGGAGTTTTTCCTTTAACAGAAGCGCATACAGCTGGACATATATCTGATGTCTTAGTAGCTGCTTTAAACGATTTTTCGATAGATGAAAAGCATATTATTGCTGTTGCGACAGACAATGCAGCAAATGTGGTTAAAGCTATACATAACACCTTCGGCAAAAAGCGGCACATTCCTTGCTTCGCTCACACTTTGAATCTGGTGTGTGAGAATTCTTTGAATATAACAGAAATTACCGCAATTATTTCGAAATGTCGAGAAATTGTGAAATGGTTCAAGCGCAGCGTAAAAGCAAGTGACCAGCTTCGAGAGGTTCAATCAAACGCTGGAGTGAGCGAGGGCAAAATGCTGAAATGTATTCTTGATGTTAAAACTAGGTGGAACTCCACGTATTATATGCTCGAACGCTTCATAAAACTTGTTTCACATATAAGTTCTATTCTTTTTTGAATTTAATGACTCTCCGCCAATGATATCACCGCAAGATAAAAATGCAATTCTTGAAATGTTAAACATTTTACGTCCATTAGAAGCAATGACAGTCCAATAATAAGTGGTGAAAAGTGTGCATCTCTCAGCCAAGTAATCCCGCTTGTGCATTGTGGCCGTCAACAATTGGTGAAAACAATCATCATTCATCCTGCCGCCGTAAAACTAAAAAGTACGATTTTAAATGAGTTTGATCGTAGGTTTGGATCTACGGAGCACATGTTTCTTCTGGCAGCGTCGACTCTATTAGACCCCAGAGTCAAAAAGTCGAGTAATTACTCGATTAATTGCTCAAATTGCGATTAATTGCAATTATTATATTTTTTCTTGCGATTAATCATTTGATAGATTAATCGATTATTTCAAAAATTTTGCCATCCCTTCTTGGCAGTGCTGACTTGCTAGTTCCTGTAGACAGTGGACTGCTAAAAATGGCGCAGCTGAAGTCCCGTACGTAACCGTAGTCAGCTTGAACTCCTTAATTGGCAACTTTGGGTCGTCTCTCCAGAAGATATATTGATATTCCTGATCGTCTTTGGCGACTTTAATTTGACAGTACATCTTTTCAATGTCAGCTGTCATTTCGAACTTCCATTGTCGCCACTTGATTAGTATATCAAAAATGTCCTTTTGTATTTTGGGACCAACTAACATCACGTCATTTAGACTTAATCCGTTGGACGTTTTTGCCGATGCGTCAAACACTACTCTTAGTTTAGTAGTAAGACTGTTTGGTCTGATCACTGCTTGGTGTGGCATATAATATTTGCCTTGGCCGATGGTGTTCACCGGTTCCATGTGACCCAGCTTCAAGTATTCGCTCATGAAGTTGCTGTATTCCTTGAATATATGCGGGTGCTTCTTGAACTTGATTTCCATTTGCAGTAGTCTTGCCATTGCATGTTTCCGAGAGTTTCATAAGTCAAAGTTTTTTCGGAATGGTATTGAGACTACTAGCCGGAAATTTTCATCCTGCGTAGTTGTTTCTTGGAACACCTTTTCACATTCAGTGTTATCTTCCGAGTCGCTGGAGTCACTTTCAAGCTCCCAGAAGCTCTCCAGATCGTCCAGGCAAATCGTTGTTGTTGCGCGGATCACTTTATTGCTGGACGATCTAGCTATGTTGCCGGAAACAATCCATCCAAGTTCGGTTTTTTGACCCAGAGTTTCGTTGATTTTCTTTACTTGTCCCAACATAATTAAAGGGAGTAAGTCAACGCCGATTATGACATCAATTCGGCTGGGCTCATTGAAGTGTGGGTCTGCTAGCTCACAGCCCATCCAATCTTTACTGACAATCATGTCAATTTTCTTGCTCGGTAGAGCTCTTTGTAGTTTTGGCATCACAAGTGCCTGTGTTTTCGTGATGAATTTGCTTTTAAACCTGGGCTTAATCATTAAGCAAACGCAGTTTTTTAATATTTGCATGTTTTGTGAAACTCCTTGAACTTCAACATTTCTTTTTGTTTGTCGAAGTTTTAGTTGTTGTGCAAGATAAGCGTTTTTTGCGAGCCTCCATCGATCAGGGCTCTTAGCTGCTCATAATTTCCAGAATTATTTTGAATCCTAATGAGCGCAGTTGCCAGCAACGTGTCTTGCCCTTTATTTTCCTTAACGCAATTGCTGCTGATGGTCTCTTTATTATTTGCATCTTCATGAAGCAAATTGTTGTGAGCTTTTGAGCATCGATTGCATGTCCTTTCCTTTTTGCAATCTTTGATGCTATGTGTGCCCAAGCATTTGAAGCATAGCGAGCTTTTGGTCACAAATTCCTTGCGCTTTTTCATGGCCATCCAGTTGGCAATAACGGCATCTTTTATTGCTCGTTTTTTGGCTTCTGACTGAATGGCATGTTTTTGTACTGAGTCTATTGAGTTATATAGTTGCTCAATAAACTCCAGCACATCGGACAACGACTGAATTTCCCTAGCCTTCTTTACATGTTGCTCGTACAGTTGTAGGGCTTCTGTTGAAAATTGTCGCAGCAGAATTTGAGCGAATAAAACATCAGCATCATTAGAAATTTGGCCTTTTTCTTTGATGATGTATATGCACTCAGTCGCTGTGTCCAAGAACTTGCGGATACTGCCTTCATCATTGTACTTCAGCAGTTCCAAGTCCAGCAGTTCATTTACGCAGTTAAACAATATTTTGCGCGTATTTTCGTTGCGCTTGCATATTAGCTCCCACGCTGCGTTGTAACTAGCTGCTGATCCTATTAATAAATGGCCGACGACCATTTTAGCTTCTCCTTTGAGGCAAGAATTCAGGTAGTTCAGCTTTCTTGTATCGCTGATATCCTTCCTGTTGTGAATTACCTCGGAGAACAGCTCATAGAATGTTGGCCACTCTTTGGGACTTCCATTGAAATGAGGAAGATCCACTTTTGTTAGCTCTGGAACGTCTTCTTTTATTCGGTGCATGTCACTTATTCTTTTGTTTAATTTCTTTGAAAGAACTTCTACACTGCACTCTAGATCATCGATTTCGTCGACGTCAAATGCAAATTTTTCATAACGTCCCTCTAATTCGGTAAGCGTTGACTGTACCTTGTGCCAAAGGAAGTTAAGTTTGTTTTTAAGATCATTTATATCTTCCCGGTCAATTTTTTCAAATTATACCCTGACTCATGCATAAATTCAACCCTTAATTCCAGCTTATCTATTGCTGAGTTTGTAAGTCTCAGCGTTGGTCGTTATCTATTCTTATTCTATCGCTGAGTTTGTAAGGTTGAGCGTGTATCTGGATATTTTAAGATTACAAACATGTGCCTTATTTATCAGTTAGCCTAGCTGCTACCTGCTAGTGCGCAACAGATGTTTGCACTCTTATAACATACATGTATATATTTTTGTATTTAAGATATGTATGTAAGTATTTTATGTTCATGATTGAACAGTACTAGGAGCTGTGTAAAGCAACTTTTGTGTACAATCTTGAAAGTTCCGTCCAAAATATCCAAATACAAAATTGGGGTCTTATAACCCAATTAAAATGAAATTAGACCGCAAAACTAAACAAAATAGTTCTGGGGTCTTATTTCATTTCTTTTTTGTGTTCTCATTTCATAATGAAATATTTTTTTTTAAGAAATAAGGCCTCAAAAACATCGCCAGCTATCATGTTACCAAATTTGGTGATTTAAGCTCAAAAACTGTGGAAGATAGCTGAACTTCCAAATGTTTTTAACTGTCACTATTTATCTTCCTACCAAGTTTGGTGGCTCTAGCTCAGAAACTGTTAGAGATATAGCCGATTTCAATTTTATAAGGCGGGTGGCTTGGGTGGGCGTGGCATCCACAATTTTGTTGCAGATCTTTGGTAGATGTTGCTTTCTATCTTACTACCGAATTTAGAGGCTCTAGCTTAAAAGCTGTAAGAGATATCGAAATTTCCGATTTTAAATAGTGGGCGGCAGAGGTGGGCGTGGCATCCCAATTTTTAATGCAGATCTTTTGAAGATGTCACCATATACTTCCTACTAAATTTGGTGACTCTAGTTCAAAAAATGTGGAAGCTACACGCATAACCGTTTAAACAATGCCGGGTGGTGGGGGGCGGAAGGTGTGGGCGTGGCATCCAAATTTTTGATGCATATTTTTGGGGATTGACAATATCTATCTTTGCAAAAAATGGCTCTAGCCCAAAAATCGTGAATACTGTAGGCGTTTCCAATTTCTCGGTGAAGGGGGGGATGGGGATCGGAATCCGGGGGCGTGGCATCCACAATTTTGATGCATTTTTTTGGTGAACGTCAATATCTATCTTGACACAAAATTTGGTGGCTCTAGCCCAAAAAATGTGAAAACTATATGCGTTTCCAATTTCAAGGAGCAGGCAGGATAGGGGCGGAAGGAGTGGGCGTGGCATCCAAAATTTTGATGCAGTTTTTTCAGGGACATGACTAGCTATCTGCGTGCAAAATTTGGTAACTCTAGCTGTAAGAATGTGACAAATATTAGGTTTTATCGGTTTTCAGTTATCGATTTTATCGATTTCCCAGCCTCCTAGTAGGCGTGGCAGCCCAATCTTGACACTTTATCTGACCCGGCTATAGACAAATATAATTGCGAAGTTTCAAGTCTCTAGCTTTATGGGTGTTGAAAAAAGTTGCGTTCATACGGACAGACGGACAGACACCATGACGGACATTGCCCAAAACCAATATACTATGAGACCTTCGGTATCAAAGTATAAATACATGCAATGAGATTTTTGAAATATTCTTTTCATTCACTAATGGATTTTTTGGAGAAACTTCTTGCATCGAAACAATTTTTGTTTAAGGCCGAGGAAAAAAGTTTAAAAAATATACCTTTACAAGAAATAAAAACTTTCAATGTGTACTTAGGCCACATTTCTCAATAATCGGTTACTCAACTTATTCTAAGCTTAGTCGAATTTGAGTTTCTCAATGTTCGGTTAGCACTTAATTATCCGATGCATGGACGTCCGGTTACTACTTATACCGATACTTAGTAACGATATATAAATATCAATACAATAATCGTAAGGCGAACAGCTGACCAAAGCTGTCACTTGCATTGCTTTTTTTTTTTATGAAGCAAAGTTGCGAAATGCTTATTTGAGTCTTCTAGGTCCACAAACACATGCTCCTTAACAACTAAAATGTTTTTCCCTCGTTGCCGTTTACAACAGGGCTTATAGAAAGTTATTATATATACATTTTGATGTGCAACATGTAGCAGTTTACGAGTCACAGGCTAAAGCCAAACCAAAACAACAGCTGAATCCCCGTTGAGGTTGCCAGCACCATTCGGCGATAGTGATATACCGATGATAGGTTAATTTGGCTTTGAGAAAACCAAACCAGTATAGCTCGAGCATAAAAGATATTCCGAAGTTAACTTATTCCAAGTTTAACTGGACATTGAGAAATTGGGCCTTAATGGGTTAAGAAAAGTATTGTACCATTCCAACGGAATTTAAATACCCTTCCCTTGGAAACCAAACTTTTTATAAAGTAAGTTTAAATTATGCCGATGCCTGTATATAAAAGAAATTTGTATTAGTTACACTATTTATAACTCAAGAACGGCTGAACCGATTTGGCTGAAAATTTGTGGGGAGGCAGCTTAGATTTAGGAGACTGCTGTAGGATATTTGTAGGATTTTTTTTTAACATTCGCCGCGTTCACGTGTGACATGACATAAGCGTCAGTACAGTAAGCTGTGTGTCACAGGCTTGGCTGTGTTTTTCAAAACATGAAATCATTATTCTGGTCGACTTAGATACGAAACTGTCTAAAAAATTCTTAAAATGGTTTGGAATTCATTTTGAATGAAAACAGAAACGTGTACGCGTTTGACAAATAAACGTGTTTTTTTTTTATTGTTTTTGTTTTTTGAAACAGAAACGTATACGCTTTAAATAAATATTCGTTTTTTTTTTTTTTTGTTGTAATTGTGTAAGTAATTTGTATTCTTTTTTAATCATCTTTAAAAATGCCGCGACCAAGACGTTCAAATCTTTACTGATAAAGCCGTAATTCAAGAAGGATACGAAATATAGGGAATGAAACTACTGAAGAAGAACAACAAATTGCCCGTGAAGACCGCCGCGTTCTCATTCCCAGGATTATGATCATCCCAACAAATATGCCGTTTGAGTTTAAAAGACTTCAATTTCTGATACGTCTTGCATTCGCCATGACTATTAACAAATCACGAGTCCAATCCTTAAAAGTATCTGTAAAATCAATGTTTTTCCCATGGCCAATTATATGTGGCATGTTCACGGGTCGGAAGACCACCTGCGTTGTTGGTTTTTGCGCCTGATAAAAAAAAAGCCTAAAAAAGTAAAAAAAAAAAAATTTAAAACGAAAAGAATCGTTCGAATACAAAAATGAACATGATAATTATAATGAAAATAAAAAATCTGCTTAATTATTGCTTCTAAAGCGGAAAAAAGTTCATCGGGTCATCTAAAAATTGTTCGCTATAAATTAGCCACATTTTTTTTTGCGTGGCAAAATACCGTCTGCCGAGTTAGGTAGTAAAACTTATAATGATTACGGTTCCTGCAAAAAGTATAAAGTACTTGGAAAGTACCATCCCTGCCGCCACCAACCCCCTTTCAATAAGTAAAAAGGCTCTAGTCGAGAATTCCCGACTAGGAGATACCCCGAACCCTGTAATTAATGCGTAAAGTCATATATATTCATCTGTGACTAAACATCAATCTTCGATAAATTTTCACTGCTTTTCATTATTTTGTTTCCATCTTCCAAATCGTATTTTAAATTTTTGATATTCAAAATTTTAATTCTAACTTTTACTGCCTAGGACTTAGATGAGCTTATGTTCAAAATCTGAAGTCTCTAGCTCTTATAGTCTCTGAGATCGACGCGTTCATACATATAGACGGACGGACATGGCTAGATCGACTCGGCTGTTGATGCTGATCAAGAATATTTATACTTTATAGGGTCGGAGATGTTTCCTTCTGCGTGTTACATACTTTTGCACAAAACCATTATACGCCTTTTACCCATTTTATGGGTTCGTTGTATAAAAATAGGAATGAATGTATCTTTCAGAGATTTTAAGCTACAGTCACTTAGCTTGATGGGAATTTGTGCCCTTCAAATAGTTCATGTGCCGGGTCTTCAGTGCCTTTATGTCAGTGGTGTCCAAACTTACAGAATGAAAGCGTTGCGCTTGTGTGCGAAGCAGCGAAACACGAATGCAGCATAGCGAATGACTGCGCGTTTGACTTCAGCCGAACACATGAGTCGTGGAGCAAATGCAGCCGAACACGCGCATCGTACGAGAACAAGCTGCCGAGCGTTCTATTTATAGAATACACATATTCTCTCTCTGTATATATGTGTCGGCTGCAACGCCGGCAGAATTTTTCTTGCCAACCACGCGTGGCTGCCTTCTTAAATTTTGGACATCACTGCTTTATGTTCTTTTTTGCATATTTATGGTGGAGCATTCAAACTCATTATCGTTTACTTTGCTTTGCGTTTGCATTACATATTCTTGAAAACTTTCGATGCACTCGCCGTCCTCGTCATTTAGCACAGCATTGAAGTTGCTGTTTAATTGTTTGGCTGCTGTTGTGTAAAGCGCTGTTTACACAAATATATAATGTCGTGCAATTTTTATTGCGCTACATTGAATTTGTGACGCCAATTGTGTCAGTAATGTAAACACTCTCGACACTTTTCTTGCAGCTTAACTGCTAGCTGGTGCTGTAAAGAGAAAACAAGGAACTGTTTCCCAACACTTGATTTCTGTTGTTTACTTTGTAAAATAAATAAAAATCAATAGCGGTGTTCAACAGTTCCGTTTCATCCTTTCATGTTTCATGGATGAAACGCATAGCTCGTGAATGGCGTTTTGCGTCTCAATGCGTTTCATATTTTCGGTGACTGGGCTACAGCTGCCTGGATTAAGAAAAAATGCCATTAAAAAGCTTTAAATATATGTTTGGGAGTCTTGCGCTTCTAAATAGAAGTTGATTCTACAGTTATAAATGAGATAATCACTAAATTATTTTATCAAACAAAACCAATTTAAATTACTTTTGTTTGCGGCGGCCATTAATCAGATGTTTTCATACTTCTTTGCACAAAAATACACCAAATATACTGAAAAATACTGAAAATATCGATGCATCGATTGCAAATATCGATTAAATATCGTGCTCTTCTTATCTTCTTTTTCTTGAAACATGAAACAATTTTTGTATAAATAGGCTGGGGTGTTTCATGGTTTCAAGAATATTTTCTATGTAAGTTGTTGTTGCCGGACGCTTCAACCATGAATCGATGAAACGAACTGTTGAACACCCTCAATGATATTGCGAATATTTTTTGAAATATAAAGTTTTTTGTTTTAAATAACACCGGCACACAAAAAAGAAAATAGTGTGATGTGCATTTGACCGGACCTACTTATGTTTATGTATTTCGACCTGCAGAATCCGAATTTGAAGTCAGTTTGGCCAAGATACCTCCTAGATTTCGAGAAAGCTTAAAAAAAAACATACGTAAAAAATAGCGAAAATCGGCAATATAAAAGTTTTGGCAAGTAATCTTGCGATTTTCGGATCTCCATAAATTTTATTACTTTTGCCTGTAACCAGCGCACCTCCACGTGCCAGAACCATCTGGCAGAGTCCCTGGGTTAACGGCGTGTATGCCGTCATGGCAGGTACAAGCGATAAGTACTTAACGATGCAGGGATTCGGAGTCCCAGTTCTACCTTCTTATCTCGACCAATTCCAATTGGAGATTACAGTAAAGAACAGGGAAAACGATTCCACCAAGATAAGTGAAATGGAGAGTAGGTACCAAGGAAATTGGAATATCAACATGATTGCAGATTTTTGCTGGACGCTAAAAAGAGAAGTACCTACAGAAAATCGACAACAAAAGAGGAATCCGCTGCGTAGATCGTTTGAAGATAAAAGAGTTCGATACAAACGAAGAAAATATTAGAATTCATAAAAATCATTTCCTACGGTTTAAAACGTTTGACATTAAAATATTTGTTAATTTTTTTTCTTCAATTTTTTCAAGTCTTCCAAGGTTTATCGGCTATAAAAACTTCGGATTTAGTATCAGCGGGTCAAAATACATAAATATTAAATAAATAAATAATAAATAATTATAATTTAATGAAAATGGAGAATAATAAAATACAAAAGCCGCGCTCTATGTAGGGTTACCAACTCTGTCCAAAGTCCAACCCGGAGATTCGATTTCCAGGTTTGGTGGGAGGGGCGGGTGGGGCGGGAGGGGGGGGGGGGGGTACATATAACACTAATGCCATGAGGCCAACCTTGAAAACAATGACAAAAAAAAGCAAATATATTTTAGGCAATTTTCATTTTTGAAAGGTAGCTCCGAAACATTTTACCGAAAAATGAAATCTCCCTAACTTCTGGCACACCGACGGTATTTTTTTAAAGATTTGAAAACCAGCTAGAGCCAAAATCTCCAGAGATTTCTGGCACACCCCCGATGTATATAAATAAAGCAATAAATAAATTGTTTACCTTTGATAGGCATAAAAGCTGTCATTAGTTGATTAGTCTGAATCGTTTGCGAAGTTTTGACGTGAGAAACACTTTTCAGATGGGCTTTAACAGCTTTTTCAGCATCATGTTTAACTGTGAATCTGACATTACACTTTCTGCACTCCGCCGTGTTAGTGTTTTTTTTCCAACCACTCTTCATAAGCAGAAATATTTCTTTTTCTTCGGAGGTCCTCCGTCCACACTGGCCATTTTCGACATTTTTGTATGTTCAACGAACCTAACTAATAAAAATAAACACATTCGACATATGAATATTCCATCTTCCACAAAATTAATTTCACAATAATAACAAGTATGAGAAATAAAAAAGGATAATACTTACAAAATTTTGTGCAATACATTGAGTGAAAACTATGGTAGAGGTGTAATTATACTTGAAGAACAACGGAGAGGAATCGGTTCTATACTTGCATTGCACTATTGTAGACGCCACATATTTGTCACACTTGAATATCGTATACGCGAATATCAGCTGTGATCACCGAATCACACTGTTGATTCTATTGGCTAAAAATTTAAAAGCAACGGCATTTAAAAAATGTGCAAACCGTGCGACATTGGTACAAGGTTTCAAATTTGATATTATTTTTTAATAGTACTTAGTTCATGAATTATCTCATAAAAGTCATAGCTATTGTTATTTATTTCAACTATAGCAACCAATACCTAAATAAAACATTCCATGTCCTAATAGAATTACAAATTACTTACACTTTTTTTCTGTCTTTGGCTGCAACCGCCCACTGTGCACTTTATTGTGTGTTTTTTCAGGGTTGCCAAACAACGTTACTGGTTTTGCTTATAATTTGAATGGCCTAAATTTATATGAAAAAAACGTTATACGGTGGCAAACCTTTGAATGAAACCAATGACGTATTATAACGGGAACACACTCGGATGTCGCAATCTGGTCTCTATCATTCTTAAACACAGTAGACATGTAACCTCTATATAATATATAAGTATATTTACAACATATATCATACATATGTCTTATTTGAATAAGTCTATGACTAAGCTCAACTTATTGCCCAAGCGAGCAGCGCTCCCAAAGTTGTGGCGGGAAATTTGAAAAATTCACATACAAAAAAATTGACAGACATTGAGCGCGTTTTGTCTTGTTTGGCTTCAAGCCCGGAGAAATTCTCGTTTTATCCGGAGACCCGTAGATCATCCTCGAAACCCGGAGTCTCCGGGTGAAACCCGGAGAGTTGGTAACCCTAGCTCTATGTGGTGTCGCAACTTGTTTGCGCGTCATGGTCAAATTTTAACGGCTTCCGCGCACATCGACAGCGTATTATAAATATGCGTTTTACAACACTTTGTAATGTGCCGTGCAATATGTCACTCAATCAAATGTCGCTTGTGTTCACATTTCTGCAACTAAAAATTTTGACAGATGGCACGACATTATACCTTCGTGTAAACAGCGCTTAAGCTATGTTGTTGCTTTTTTTTTTTTTTTTTTTTAGTTTCGGGTAGAGCATTGGTGACAGAGCTTTTTGCAGCTCCACTAGTTGATGCCCTTGGTGAGCTTTTGTAATTGGTTGTTGCTTGATACTTGCTCTGCCTTACCCTTATCAGGTTAATGGCTCTAATTGAAATTTTGGACCACGAATCACAGAGAGTTCATTACTACGTAATATACAGAGTATTAAGTCTGTATTTTCCCTGGGACCTGACGGTGTACCAAGCTGTGTGCTTAAGTACTGCGCTGAAGGTTTCCTAATGCCTTTGCATAAATTGTTGAGTTTGTCTGTTGAGCAATGTGCATTTCCTAACATTTGGAAAGAATCATTTATTTTGTCTAATGTTCAAAATTATAGGGGTATCTCCAAATTGTCTGCTATCTTAAAAATGTTTGAGAAATTGATAACTAATTACAAAATTTTTAATTTCACCGTGCCAGCATGGATTCGTGAAACAAAGATCTACTACCAATAACCTGTTAGAATTTACTTTACTAGTTGTTAATGGTTTTCAAAATAAAATGCAAATAGATGTTATTTACACTGATTTCAGCAAAGCATTTGACTCGGTTAATCACTACCTTTTACTTCATAAACTTCAACTTCTAGGCAATCTTATTCGGTGGATAAGGAAATATTTAATTCATAGAACACAGAGAGTCAGTTTTAATGGTGCTGTCTCTAAGGTGGTTAATGCCACTTCTGGTGTTCCGCAAGGAAGTCACCTTGGTCCTTAATTATTTACACTTTTCATCAATGACCTTCCATCTGTTATTGACCACTCTCGAGTGCTGATGTATGCTGACGATGTAAAATTATGCATGTCGGGTACTGCTCTGTTGTCTGCTCAAAAATTACAAACTGATTTAGATAATTTTCAAAAGTGGTGTCGTGTTAACTTACTAAATCTTAATTGCAATAGATGAAAAGTCATGTCTTTTTATGGAAGCCTGCCTTTTTCAAATATATATTGTCTTGATGGTAGCCCAATTGATCGCATTGAATGGGATGATGATTTATGTATCCTCTTTGACACAAAACTTAAATTTCACAAGCATATCTCTTCAGTTGCAAATCGAGCCTCTAGTACCTTGGGGTTCATTAAGCGCTGGTCGAAAGAATTTGACGATCCCTACATAACCAAAGCCCTTTATACGTCTTTGGTACTTCCTATTCTTGAATATGGATCTTGTTTCTGTTATTCCAAATACAGGATTAACATACATTTAAAAGGTGGGTGTGGCATCTAAATTTTGTAATCAAATTTTTTTAACTGTCGCTGTTAAGTCGTATACAAGTCAGCACACATTTATATTACAAGACATCAAATAACTGCACATGGCTATGTAAGAATTTCTCACAAATTATTAACACATTAAAAACTATGTCAAGACCATACACACTCCCCTATACTTATTGACAAAATAAAACTGTAACCAAAACCAAATTATGCCGAACACACAGAATATCGCTGACTGCACAATGCACAATATGTGTCGCAATAGTAGCGGTCAGCCAACCCGGTAATTGCTAAATATGCTATTCTGCATTGTTTGCAACTGCTAAGTACACAATAACCTAATTTTAAGTGACACAACACACCTTTAAACTAAGCTATTTTTATCTATAAATATTGTGACTTAGTAAAACCGACAAGAAACATTTTTTTTTTCCGTCGTCCACCTTGTTACAAGTGCTAGTTGCGACGCCTTTTTAGTAGTCAGTTTATGTATGAATGAATGCTTCTCAATTTCTCACACATACACAAACAGTCGCCATTTATCTTTCTACCAAGTTTGGTGGCTCTAGCTCAAAAACTGTTAAAGATATAGCCGATTCCGATTTTATAAGGGTGGTGCTTAGGGTTAGCGTGGCGTCCAAATTTTGTTGCTGATCTTTTGCGATGTACGCATACGGCGGGGGCTTGGGGCGGTAGAGGTAGGCGTGACATCCAAAATTTTGATGCAGTTTTTTGGGGAACGTCATTACCTATCTTGACACAAAATTTTGTGACTAGCCAAAAAAATATGAAAACTATAGGCGTTTAAAATTTCAAGGAGCTGGGAATGGGAATGTCAGAAATATATGGTTTATCTGTTTTCAGTAATCGATGTTATCGATTTCCCAGCCTCCTAGTAGGCGTGGCAGCCCAATCTTGACACTTTATCTGACCCGGCTATAGACAAATATATTTGCAAAGTGTCAAGTCTCTAGCTTTACGGGTGTCGAAAAAAGTTGAGTTCATACGGACGGTACTTTCAGTATCAAAGTATAAAAAAAAATAAAGGTTTTGTATTTTTTTAGCGAATCGCTGTTAGGTCCATTTTTGTTTTGCACAAAATCGATGAAATACCTTCACAGGTTCGAAAGTACAATAAAAAACCTTTCCCTATCTTACACATAAACAAGTAAGAAGGTTTTAGTCGAGATTTCCCGACTAGGAGATACCCCGAACCCTACTTAACGCGCACAGTCATTGTCTGTATGCATCTGTGAGTAAAATTCAATCTTCGATATCTCTGGTGTTTCTCAACCGATTTCGAAAAAATTTTCACAGATTTTCATTATTTTGTATCAAGTCTCTAAAACGTGTTTCAGATTTTCGATATTCGCCATATCGGAAACAAACTTGTACTGCCTAGGACTTAGATGAGCTTATGTGCAATATCTGAAGTCTCTAGCTCTTAAAGTCTCTGAGATCGACGCGTTCATACATACAGACGGACGGACATGGCTAGATCGACTCGGCTGTTGATGCTGATCAAGAATATTTATACTTTATAGGGTCGGAGATGCTTCCTTCTGCCTGTTACATACTTTTGCACAAAACCATAATACCCCTTTTACCCATTTAATGGGCTCGGGGTATAAAAAGAAAAACCTAAGAAAACTTAATTATTTCAACAATAGACACAAAAGTCAAATTACCTTTCAAATACGCGACTTATTTGACCCAATTTTCACGGTTTTTTTAGGTCAGTCTATCAAAATCGGTGTGATGAACAAGCAGTTAACCACTTTGAATGCAATTGTGATATAATCCAGACTTTTAAATTACAAATAAAAAATTTAAATTTTACGTAACAAATACTTTTATAAAGAAAAAAGGACCAAAAAGTAAAACAAACGTTTGCTGCAAAAAAATTTCTTACGTTGCGCTCCAAGTGTGTTCGTCGAATCGACGAAGGTTACCAGTCTAGAGTTAAATGGTTTTCTAAAGCATTATTAAAGACAGCGTTGAACCGCTTGCCAAAATCCTCGTCAAAAAAAAAAAAAAACACAACGAGTTGTTTTAACGTTATAGTCCACCATCTTTATCAACGTTTTCAACAACACCCATTTAATTTTCTTCAATGTGACTGTCGACTTTGCGCATGGCCAGTCGTCAGCGGTTGGTCTGTGTTGAACCTCTTGTTACGCGTGTTTCGCCTTGTCAAGGGATACTCTCTGGAAAGTGCATCTTCAACAGAAGCTCTAACCTTTTCAAATTACTGCTCGTTAAGTCACTATATATGCGTTGCTGGGCTAAAACACCCACCGGCACCTGGGTGTATAGAGCTCAATGCCGAGGCCGCATTCGTCCAGTTGTTGTTTATCTGCGCTAGCTCGGTCGTGTTGACGTCTTTCATCATCACCTTGCAGCTGCTCTTCTAGCAGGTGGTAAAGTCATAGTGTCGCCGTCATCGTGACGTCAGCTCCTCCGTCCTTTTCGGCTCTACTCATCTCCTTATTGGGCTCTTGCAATGACATCGTCATCCCGTCCAGCTCATCTAGTCCGACTTGCACCTCCGCCAGGTCCTCATCCTCGTCCAGATCCTCCGATAAAACGGCGAGATGTGCCAAGTGATCACCCAGTATAGTGGCGGTGGGAGGTGGAAGTACCGCATTTTGCTCTTGATTGGCAGGGGTGGACATCGTATCAACAACCTTCCTTTTCAAACCGCTGACGGCGATGGTCTCTTAGTGGAGTGACACCTGGTTGCCTCTTGCCACTATCAGTATAAGTGCATTTTCGCCTTCTCCTCTCTTCGAAATCACCTTCCATCCGTCGGTCTTGATCTTTTTCGATTTCGATTTCTTTGACAGAAAAAGGTGATTTTGTGTGGTGACAGTATGTCACCACCAATTTTGCAATCCAGTGGAACTCCTTCCCACGACTATAGTGTTGACTCTAAGATTTTCAGCCAATCCGCTAAATGTTCGTCAATGGATACCCGCGAACGCGACTTCATCTAGAATGGCCTCCGTTCCCGTCCCAGTGGGTGAGCACTACCTGCATTACCAAAGAGTCTCAGAGGGCACTGGAGGAGAGGACCTTACGGCGCCCTAATGGAAGTGTTAGCCAGAGGAGTCAAAGTAATGTAAAGGCGTGCAGGGGCTGGCTTCCGGATTCATTGTTTCCCTAGGGACAGTTGCCCTTCTTAAAACCTTCACTTAAAATAGTCCCTGCTGAAGGTACCAAAGGTATCACTTAACCTTTGACGCACTTAGGTTTTCCGGTTTGGTCCTACCATTTTTCCATTCCTTGCGGCTGGGAAGACATACTGATGGATGGCCTGCCTCTTCACATTGGTGAGCGCTGGACCAGTCTGAGATTTGCAGCATCCTTGCATGCTTTGCCTCTGAGTGGGGATGGATGTCTACAAGGCGGTCTTTTAAGTTTCTTTCGCCACTGGGTATTCTTCTGCACTTTTATTAGCTTGTTGTTTTGTCTTTTCATGATCCCCACGAATGGCGGAAGAAAAAAGTGGGCCACCCGGGCGGAGATCCGCAGAACCAGGGTAAGGTTAACAGTTGGTCGCCATCTGCCTGAGCTCTCCGTTAGAGACTGGGCTAGTTTTAAGTCCGGGCTACCAAGTTGACTCTCGGCACGGTCCGAACGACACCTTAGTTCATCAAGAAGTAAGATTGGGGGGTTGGGATAGAGATATGTCTTAATGTGTGAGGCAGATCTTTTACAGACGGCAACATGATAAACGATATCGTACCAGCTGTTTTTCTGGGACTGCTTATTCGGAAGGAATCTTGCTTTTTCGCAGCATTTTGTGTGCAGTGCGTCGACCATCTGATGGAGAGAAACGGATAGCTTGTTTTGATTTATTAGTAAAAATGATAAATATTTCTTTAAGATCGGTTTACTATTGAGATCGTTTCATCGTTCCATTTTGATGTTTCAAGCGTCAGGCAACAACAACTTACATAGAAAATATTCTTGAAACCATGAAACACCCCTGCCTATGTATACAAAAATTATTTCATGTTTCATGAAAGTGAAGATTAGAAGAGCACTATATTTAAACGATATTTGCAATCGATGCATCGCGATGCTCAGTATTTTTCAGTATATTTGGTGTATTTTTGTGCAAAGAAGTATGAAAACTACTGATTAATGGCCGCCGCAAATAAGGGTAATTTAAATTAGTTTTGTTTGATAAAATAATTTAGTGATTATCTCATTTATAACTGTAGAATCAACTACTATTTAGAAGCGCAAGACTCCCAAACATATATTTATAGCTTTTAAACGTAATTTTTTATTAATCCAGGCAGCTGTAGCGCAGTCAGCGAAAATATGAAACGCATTGAGACGCAAAATGAAACATGAAACGATGAAACGGAACTGTTGAACACCGCTATTAAATCGTGTCTTTAATTTTTCCGATTTTTTAACTTTTAATTATTATTTCGCTGATTTTTGTAAATTGTTCTTTTGTATCTTTAAGCTATCGGCAATCAAGCGTTTGTTATTACTGGAAATACAAAAACACGACTGCCACAGGATTTGAGCTACAAAAAAGTTCACGGCTTCGCATATATTCGCAAATGTGACGAAACAGGACTGCTACTACTTCATGCCGAAAATGAGTTCTGTTTATTTAAACATATTTGTAATAAAAATGAAACCTTCAAACTAGTTTACGAGGGCGAGACAAAGGATTGGATAAATAGAGCCATTTTTTTAAAGAACGAAAAAAGTTGTCAATTTGTGTTACACATGGCCCACAGTTCGCTTCTGCGCTTGCAATATGATGACTTAAATAAAGTTAAGCTTGGGCATTGCAAAGTTTTGGAATTAGCTTGTTGCATTGACTTTTCTTTGCTGTATCACACGAGCTTACATGGTTATTGCTATGATGAGCTTCTTATAATAAGCGGAAATGGATTTGGAGAAATACTCATTTGGCAACCACGTGCTTTCGTTCATTTTAATACAGATACATGCACAAAAATATATCCACTTCGTTTGCGTCTTAAGGCGCATAATGGTGTTGTATTTTCTGTTGATTTAAATTTAGCAGCTCGATTGTTGGTAACTACATCTGACGACCGTTCTTTAAAGTTTTGGCAAGTAGACAGTAAGTCTACTATTGATTGGACTGAATCGTCGGTAAGACCATTGTTTAGCTGCTATGGACACACTGCACGAGTCACTTGTGCAATCATTGCTGTTTACGGTAAGAAGTATTAAACAATATTAAAAACAAAATTATTATATATGTCACATAATTAATTTTACAGACGGCCGATTTTTTGTGATAAGTGGAGGTGAGGATTCATTTATTTGTGTTTGGAGTCAGTCAGGTGCTATGCTTTTCAAAAGACGTCAACAGTTCGGCTCTCCAATATGGCGCTTGAGCTTCGATCATACGATGGCCACACTTTATACTACAGGCTCAACAGGAAATATACTTGCTTATGACCTTAAAAACACTCTAAATGCAAGTCAACCCCATGCAACGCGACTGAAACCATTACAATCCAAATCTGAAGTTATGAAAAAAATCAAATATCTTAATAACAGTACAATAATTGCTTTGAGCACCGAAAATCGGTTGTTCTTCATGAAACTATCTGAATCGCCAACAATAAACAATTGGGAATTGGTTCCTGGTTTCCCTGAATATATATGCACTGTATTGGCAGTGTGCGATGGAATAATTGCCACTTGTGGATATAAACGTGTCACTCTTCTAAGATATAAAGATAACCACTTTGATCAACTCTACGATGGTACAACTCTTGATGGCCTCATTCATTCGTTTCACTTTCTTAGCAAAGATCTGTACCTTATATCTGATGAATATGGTAACTGTACTTTGTTAAAAGGATTCAAAATGGATGTTGCAGGAAATATAAAAATAAGTAATTGTCGTGAGCCTTGGATAACAGCAGCATTACTTGTGTCTCCAAACTGTTTGCTGATATGCTGCCGAAATGGTAATACTATGTTATATACTCTTGAAGGTTCTGGACAAATAAAACTAAAGAATACTCTTAAGCGTCTGCATGGAAAAATGGGATCTACTGTTCTTCGATTGTTAAAGATTGACAACAAATATGCATATGTATTAAGTGGTGGTCACGAGCCCGTTGTCAAACATTTGCGTTTGTGTTTTACCAAATATTGCTTAACTGTTGTACACCGTGATTGCGTACCCTTATCTTGGGTAGAAGCATCGCCGTCGTTAGATATTTTAATTGGCTTTAACGACAATCATCTTGTGGTTTGGTCATACAAGAAGGATGTGGTGTTACAGTTGCAGTGTGGGGGGGGCCACCGGTGCTGGGATTATAAACTAAACAATGAGGAACTTCATATTATATATGTAAAACAGAATCTTGTTTTTTATCACCGTGAGTTACTGTACAAAAAGTTATCCGCCGGCTTATGGCAAGCTTCTCGGAATTACTGGCACACTCGAAGTTGTAATACTATGAAAATACTCAAAGAGGCAAATGATAAAAAATCATATATTGTATCAGCTGGCGATGATAACATTATAAAAATTAGTCAGCATACACATCACTCGTTTAATCCGTGTTTCGATCTATACACACATATTTCAAGCATACGACACCTTGTTCCATGTTATATCACAACTGCAAAAAGTGAAAGCTATTGGCTTCTATTTTCAGTAGGAGGTCGAGCTCAGCTTTGCATCAATAAACTTGAACCAAATGGTCCAGTCGTAAGTGAACTTTGTTCCCACACAGTACGATCAAATATCGACGATAATAGTGCGTTACTTGATGCCCGACTTATGGCTATTACTGTTTTGCAACATACTACAACTAGAGATTTTTACCTTTATGTTGCCAGCGCTGAGGGAAAAATCATCATGTTTTGCTGGCAGCTGGAAAATCCTACGCAGCTTCATTTAATTCGCTGTATTGATATAGAACGGTGTCCGCTAAGGATAAAGCTTTTAAAGAATCTTAATTTACTTCTTATAACAACAACGAATGGAATGCTTTATGGCTTTGATGATACTCTCTTATTGAAGCGGTTTCACATCCAGTTGCACTCTGCAGGCATCAATGCTTTAGAAACGCTGGACGATGGTTCTATTTTACACGTCTTGACTGGAGGTGACGATGAAACCCTAAAACACACTACCATCAGAGTAGCCGACATGAGCATTCAACACAGATCAGAATTCTCGGGCTTACATAACGCCCAGATCAATGCTTTGGCTTTGCATTCATATCAAGGTGCTAAACAAGCTTTTGAACTTTACGCCTATACTTGTAGTATCGACAAGCAAATATTTATGGTAAATCTTACGACTTTAAAATACTTTCGGATCGGGTATACTTGCATTTCCGACATCAAAGGCATACTCTTAGATGAAAACAAGTATTTATTAATATATGGCAGTGGGCTTCAGGTTATTCCGCTAAGAAAATAATATTGCAAAAATATACCAATTCAAAAGTTCGATCTTTTACATAAAAATTGTTACCGCCTCAAGACAAAACTTATTTTATGCAAACATGTTAAGCACAACTTTTGTAATAAAACAATGTCTAAAGTTCAACCAATAAATTAGAAGATTAAACTTCCAAATCAAAGGATTTGCAATGGTTTTGGCTTATGACAACTAGCAACATTAGAAAAATCTAAGGATCCAATTTTTGGAGAGGCGTAAGGCACACGCCAAGAAAGAGAAGACTTCGAAGGAGCTACCCACGAGGTCATATGTGTAACGTCTACTGCATACAATAGTGAATGGTAAACTTTTTAATATTTGTAAATTTGCAATACCAAAAAGTAGCTGAACTTATAGAATTAAGAGAAAAAATGTAAAAAAAATTTTATAATATGATACCTTATAGTATATTAGTTTTCCGTCCGTAGAGACTTGAAACTTTGCAATTATGTTTGTCTATAGGAGCTTCAGAAAAAAAGGTCAAGATTAGGGTGCCACCCCTACTAGGGGCTGGGAAATGAATTTGATTGATGACTCAAAGCCGATAAAACCATATATTTCTCACATTCTTTTAGCTAGAGTTACCAAATTTAGCACGAAGATAGCTAATCGCGTCAACCAAAAAACTGCATCCAAAATTTGGATGCCACGCCCACCTCTGCCGCCCACTTTTCAATGTCGGAAATTAAGTTATCTTTCACCATTTTTGAGCTAGATTCAACAAATTTTTTAATCAAATACCTGGCGATGTCAATTACGCGGCCCACCCTTGCGCCCCCGAGTATTTCGCAGTCGGTTGCGTCCGGAATCCGGATGATGTATGAACGTGTGTTTCTCTTACACCCTTAAAGCTAGAGACCTGAAACCTTGCAGTTATGTTTATCTAAAGCCGCGTCAAATAAAGTATTAAGATTGGGATGCCACGACTACAATGATCGACTATACATAGCTTTCCTTACCATCCGTTCTTTTACTGGTATCAGAGTATTCCGCAGTCGGTTGCGTCCCACTGTAGCGTTTTCACTTGCTTTTGTTTCTAATAGAAAGAAATAATAAGATTATGAATGTATTTTTCAGTCTGTCAAGTTGTCCTCTGCGTTACTTTCGTCACTAGCTAGATCCAAGACGATATTTTCACCGCTATCAAATTTCAAACCTTTTTAAAATTGCCTTTTGTTGTGTGGTATGTAATTGACTTTCTGCATTAGATCTGAATATTTTTGTTTGGTTATTGACTTCCCGAATTGATAGAGGACCGCTAATGAAATAGATTTAATTTGATCCTTATCAATGTGCCTTTCTGCAAGCTACTGTGTAAATAAAAACATAAGTAGTAGGGAACTGGCGGTTCTGGCGCTTTTGATTTATGGCTTTTTGACCTGTCAAAATTTGACAGTTTTATTACCCCCATCATAATTTATTACCCCTATTGTTCCTTTGTTGACCCCTCCATATTGATCCTTTGTTGACCCCTCCCTATTGATCCTTTGTTGACCCCTCCCTATTTGGTGACCTTTTTTAAATTTATTACCTCTCCCTATTGATCCTTTGTTGACCCCTCCATATTTGTTGATCCTTTTTGATTATCCCTATTTGTTGTCCTTTGTTTGGTATGTTGCATAAGGGCAAAGGGGGCGGAGATCAGCGATCAAGACTCTGTGCGGGCGTGTGTGTGTGCGTACATGTTGTGACTTGTTTGGTATTGGGACACAAGCAAGGTGGCTAAGCCTTTGTTTGGTATGTTGCATAAGGACAAGGGGGCGGGGATCAGCGGTCAAGGATGTTGCACGTGTACACGTACAAATCAAAGGAGACACCTGTGGATTGTCATAGCCGTGAGAATCATAAAGGCAAAAAATTGTGACAATTGTATGGTCTCGATTCTTTGTATAGATTAGAAAGTGTGAGAGGAGTGGGGGGGAAAAGTGATTTTTTATGTTACTCTTTTGACTCTTCTTCTTTGTGCATAGAAATACCCACACCCTTGTAAGTAAAGAGCGGCATCTTGTAGGCGATATAATACACGTGCGCCTGTAATGCATTGATATGCAGGTTTTAATTTATTGATTCCTTTTAGCTGTATTTATGTTTGGCCTTTAGCCTTTAAAGACATTGTTTAATTATAACAGATTTTATTATTAGCTAAATTTTACAAGTAAAATAGTATATCCTACATAAGCTTCTAGTAATTTTAAAGAGCTAATTAGATTTATTAAGTAGGACTCATTTATTTTTAGCAAAATTCTTGAATTTGCATATATAAGTTAATACTTATATTTATTATTTCTAGTACTTATATTAGCTTCCAATACTTTTTGTTAAGTATGACTCATTTATTTTTAGCAAAGTTTAAAAATTTGCATATATAAGTTAATACATATATTTATTTTCACATTCCTGATTTGTTTCCATTTTTCTTTAAGTGGTCTAGCATTTTTCCCCTTTTTGTTGTAACATGTTTATTGTTAAGTTTGTATTTAATTTATTAGCGAATAACACAACCACATTTTCCGATTAAGGATTTGATTTATTAAATATTTTACGCCCTCCCTTTCTTGCACGCACTCCTTTTTAAGTGCACATGCTTCTAGCCTTGTTACCTGTGGGCAGATCAACAAGATCACTTTCTTTAGTCGCACTTTCTTTCCCACTTTGAAACTCGTGTTTTAAGATACACAAACCTGTAGATACAAATTTCACTTAAATAACTTCCAAAGCCTTTATTGCGCATTACACTATAATCTTTACATAAACGCTATCCATAATAAAAATTTGCAGTCAATATGATCTCCTTGTTTTAAATATTCTCCCATTTGCCGTTTTAAGGATAAAATTTGCTTGCCTCTGCTTAAAAGTTATTCAGCTCAATTTCTCCTTTCATTACTGATTTTTTATTTTTATTTCTTACCTCTTTAATATTATATTGTTACTTAATACATCTTATAACTTAAAATTTATTTCTTCTTTTTTGTATCGCGTGGATGGTTTGATGTCTAGATTCTCTTTAATAATTTTGTTAAGTGGCTCTGTTAAAGGCTTAAAAGTTTCCTCCAACTGATATTCATTCGCAGCTCTACCCAATTTAATACTTTGAAATTTTCTGTTAACCGCGGAGTTGTTTGCTGAAAACCGGGAGTTGTTGTTGTTAACCGCGGAGCTGTTTGCTGAATACCGGGAGCCGTTTGTTGTTAACCGGGTTGATGTTTTTTATAAACCGGGACCCGTTTGTTGTTAACCACGGAGCTGTTTGCTGTAAACCGGGAGCAGTTTGTTGTTTACCGGGTTGATGTTTTTTATAAACCGGGAGCCGTTGTTGTTAACCAGAGAGCTGTTTTCCTGTTTTACCGTGCTGTTTAACCGGGCTGTTTACCGTGTTCTTTAGCTGTGCTGTTTTCCCAGGTTGTTTTCCTGTTTTCCTATTTAGCCGTGTTGTTAACCGTGTTGTTAACCGTGCTGCTTAACTGTGTTCTTTTTCTGTTAGGCCGAGGTCTGTTTTTCTGTATGACCGAGCTCCGTTTTCTATAAAACTCATAAAACGAGATAGCTGTTTTACTTTAAAATATTACGTTTGCTTTGTCTTTTAAAAAAAAAAAATTTTGTGTTTCAAAAATATCATTATCGTTTAAATTAAAATTTACTTATTTAGGTGTTCTTAGCTAATTAACATCGATCCAAGTTCCGCAATGACGGATGGTTGGCTGCTGCTCACCGACGCAGAAGGTACACCCAGTGATGTAAGCGGGATGCCCCTTTTCTCACGTAATTCTGCCGTGTTTGGTTCCATGTCGTTTTTCGACTTCGGCGCGCTAACTTTCGTTTAAGACTCGAACACCTACATCTCCTCATCCGGCCTCACAGCTAAGCGCAACTGGGTCTTTCCACTGCGACCTATATGCGTTAATGGTATCAATTGGGTCCCTGGACCATCTTTCTCATTTATATACAATTTGGAAACGGCTTGCCTGTACCCGTCTTATTTCCACGTGTCTTTTTTTATTATTATTTTTATTTATTATTATTATTGAAACATTGTTAATTTTAACCTACAAGAAACATTTTTTTTTTCAGTTTATGTGTGAATGAATGCTTCTCACACATAAACAAACAGTCGCCATTTATCTTTCTACCAAGTTTGGTGGCTCTAGCTCAAAAACTGTTAAAGATATAGCCGATTCCGATTTTATAAGGGTTAGGGTTAATGTTAGCGTGGCGTCCAAATTTTGTTGCTGATCTTTTGCAGATGTCACCATCTACCTTCCTACCAAATTTGCTGACAATTTGTAGCACTAACAAGTAAAAACGTTGCAGTCGGACGCAACCGACTGCGGAATACTTTGATACCAGTAAAAGAACGGATGGTAAGGAGTCTGCTTGCAAAGGAGTGGGCCGGGTGGTAAGCATCGCCAGCTATCATGTTACCAAGTTTGGTGACTTTTGCTCAAAAGCTGTGGAAGATAACTTAACAACACCAAATCTAAAAGGTGGGTGTGGCATCTAAATTTTGTAATCAAATTTTTTTAACTGTCGCTGTTAAGTCGTATACAAGTCAGCACACATTTATATTATAAGACATCAAATAACTGCACATGGCTATGTAAGGATGACTCACAAATTATAAGCAAATTTAAAAACTATGTCAAGGCCATACACACTCCCCTATACTTATTGACACAATAAAACTGTAACCAATACCAAATTATGCTGAACACACAGAATATCGCTGAATGCACAATGCACAATATGTGTCGCAATAGTAGCGGTCAGCCAACCCGGTAATTGCTAAACATGCTATTCTGCATTGCTTGCAACTGCTAAGTACACAATAACCTAATTTTAAGTGACACAACACACCTTTTAACTAAGCTATTTTTATCTATAAATATTGTGACTTAGTAAAACCTACAAGCTACAAGTGCTAGTTGCGACGCCTTTTTAGCAGTCAGTTTATGTGTGAATGAATGCTTCTCAATTTCTCACACATACACAAACAGTCGCCATTTATCTTTCTACCAAGTTTGGTGGCTCTAGCTCAAAAACTGTTAAAGATATAGCCGACTCCGATTTTATAAGGGTTAGGGTTAATGTTAGCGTGGCGTCCAAATTTTGTTGCTGATCTTTTGCAGATGTCACCATCTACCTTCCTACCAAATTTGCTGACAATTTGTAGCACTAACAAGTAAAAACGTTGCAGTCGGACGCAACCGACTGCGGAATACTTTGATACCAGTAAAAGAACGGATGGTAAGGAGTCTGCTTGCAAAGG
The DNA here is from genome assembly GCA_018152825.1 of Scaptomyza hsui. Taxonomy (NCBI): domain Eukaryota; kingdom Metazoa; phylum Arthropoda; class Insecta; order Diptera; family Drosophilidae; genus Scaptomyza; species Scaptomyza hsui. The sequence goes on from JAECXO010000301.1 coordinate 3,479,007, forward strand.
AGTGGGCCGGGTGGATCACGTTGTAATGAACACTCCGTGATACTTGATTCAAAAATGCAATTAGAGGCATCAACCTGATACGGGTAAGGCAGATCAACCTGATTATCAATTGTACTGAATGTTGTTTGAAAAAATTCGGCAAATAAATCGGCAATGGGCTGATCTGAGTTGGCCGACTTGTTTTCAAAAGATACATTAGATGGAAGTGTTGATGAATTTCGCTTCGCATTAACGAAGTCAAAGAACCTCTTAGGATCTTGCTGAAACTGTAGTCTGCACCGACTTAGGTAATTCTTATAACATTAGTTATTTATGACTGAAAAACTGGAACGCGCAATCAAGTATGATGAGTAATGAACAGAAGAGCCAGATTTTCTGAATCTATTATAAAGCTTAGATTTTCGATTTTTAAGGGCTGTCAACTCTCGTGTAAACCACGCAGGTTTGTTTTTCCTACTTGGCCTACCAAAAGGGACACACATGTCGAATAAATTGTCTAAGGTTCTATAAAAAATACTGATTGCCGTATCCAAGTCCTCAGAACCATAGAGGGACGACCAGTCAACCAGTGCTAAGAGCCGGGTAAGTTTTACAAAATCGGCTTTCCGAAATTACGAACCCGTTTTAATGGTTCACTACACTGGCGTACGGCACAGGCAGGCAAAGTTATCAACACCTCCAACGTCGGGTGGTATAAGTCTTCGGGAGTGGATATGGGAAGAGATCTTGACACAGATAGAGTGGATGGATCCAAAACAAATACCAAATCAAGCATTTTACCAAGAGAATTTGGAATACCATTGATCTGACCCAATGACATTTCAAATAAACCAACCAGAAATCAGTCTGTACCACGGGGGTCAACACGCTAGAGTCAGGACTTGAAATGCAAGTAGCATCAGCAATATTAAAATCGCCCAAAACTTCAAGAATATCACGATCAGAAAGTATAGAATAAATGGAAAGTATTGCTGACAAATGTTCATTGTAAACAGTAGATAAAAGTCAGATAAAGGTGGTATATAGGAACAAGAAATATTAATACCAACACCATAAATTTTTAACTTAACAGCAATAAATTTAATATCTATAGAACCACTTAATATTACTGTCTCAGAGGAAAAGTCAACATCAACAGCAATAAGTACCCCACCGCCACGGCGCAGAGGGCGGTCCTTTCTATAAATGCAGAATCTGTTAGAAAAAATTTCAGAATTAAGTATGTCTTGTCTTAACCACGTTTCGGTGAAGGCAACGACATGAAAGGGAAAAGATCGGCTATTAAGATACAAAGTACTAAGTTTTCTACAAAGTCCTCTAACATTCTGATAAACCGTTAATGCGTGTATCTCTCACATTTTTTGAGCTAGAGTCAAAAAATTGGTACGAAGATACATGGTGATATCTACCAAAAATCTAAATCAAAAATGTTGATGCCACGCCCACCTATGCCACCCGCCTTATAAAATCGGAATCGGCTATCTCTTTAGCAGTTTTTGAGCTAGAGCCACCAAACTTGGTAGGAAGATTGATGGAGACAGATCCAAAAAATTTGATTCAAAAATTTGAGTGCCACGCCCATCCATGGCGCCCACCTTTTAAAATAGAAAATATGCATTTATTCCACAGTTTATTTTGCCAGAGTCACCAACATTTTTTTTTCAATGTAGCTAGTGCATTTTCTGTATAAACAAGTAAGGCTCTAGTCGAGATTTCCTGACTAGGAGATACCCCGAACCCTTTACGTAATGCGTACAGCCATTATCTGTATGCATTTGTGACTAAACTTCAATCGTCGCTATCTCTGGTGTTTCTCAGCCGATTTGGACGAAATTTTCAGAAAAGTTCTATCGTTACCCATTATTTCAACCCTTATTTTTACATTTTCCAAATTCGAGAATTTTTTGTATATTGGAAACCAGAATAGTTATCGATAATTTGAAACAAACTTGTTCTGCTTATGGTATAGGAGAACTTATATTCAAAAGCTGAAGTCTGTAGCTCTTGTAGTCTCTGAGATCGACGCGTTCATACAGACGGACGGACAGACGGACATGGCTATATCGACTCGGCTGTTGATGCTGATCAAGAATATATATACTTTATGGGGTCGGAAATGCTTCCTTCTGCCTGTTACATACTTTTGCACAAAACCATTATACCCTTTTTACCCATTTTATGGGTTCAGGGTATAAAAATTTGTAGGCAACGCCCACCCCCTCCGCCCCAGCCTCCCACACCTTTTAAAATTGAAAATGACTCACAGTTATTGGAACTCATTGCCTGTATTAACCTAACGCTATTTTGAGTAAAAAATTAAAATAAAGACTCACTAACCTACAATTATAAAGATTAGCTGCAATTTGTTTTAATTAAATATCTGCATGTATGCAAACGTCTACAATTACACCTATCCCCCGATTTATACTGAAGATAGGTTCCAGACAAATCCTTGAAAAATGAAATCTTTGTTTTTCCTACACTAGTCGGCATAAGTATTTTGACAACTTTAAAGTAAAATCTACTTATAATTGAAACTTACTTTATAAAAAGTTTGGTATTAATGGAAAGGTCATTTAATTTCCGTTTGAATGTTACAATACTCTTCTTAACCTTTTAAGTACCCATTGAAAGTTTTCAATTCTTGTAAAAGTCTATTCTGAAACTCTTATCCCCAGGATTTAAACAAAAAATGTTTTGATGCAAAAAGTTACTTCAAACAATTTTAATAGTGTCTGAAAAAGAAATTTTTCAAAAATCTCTTTCCATGTATTTTTTATGATGTTTTGAAAATAGCTAAAAATGACTATCTTAAACACTTTTCATACAAAAGTAAGTATAAACTGATTTAGATAATTTTCAAAGGTTGTGTCGTGTAACTTACTAAATCTTAATTGCAATAAATGTAAAGTCATGTCTTTTTATAGACGCCTTCCTTTTTCAAATATATATTTTCTTGATGGAAAACCCACTCGATCGCATTGAATGGGTTGATTGGTATCCTTAGGTATCTTTTTTGATCCGAAACTTAAATTTCACAAAAACAATCTCTTCAGTTGCAAATCGAGCCTCTAGTACCTTGGGGTTCATTAAGCGCTGGTCGAAAGAATTTGACGATCCCTACATAACCAAAACACTTTACACGTCCCTGGTACGTCCTGTTCTTGAATATGGATCTTGTATCTGGTATCCCAAATACAGGATTCACCAGGATAGAATAGAATCAGTACAAAAACAATTTTTGCTCTTTGCCCTTAGGAGATTTAACTGGGATACTAACATTAACCTACCTTCCTACCACAGTAGACTTTTACTAATAAATCTTCCTTCTCTTTCTGATCGCAGAACAATGCTAGGTGTAGTCTTTTTACATAAACTAATAAATGGTGAAATTGATTCCTCCGAATTAATCAGCCAAATTAGTTTTGCTGTTCCGATCAGAAGGACAAGGAATTTTCTACCCATCTACTCTTCAAGCTTGTCACTCTAACTATGCTATTCATAACCCTTTTCGGATTTTATGTTCAAACTATAACGAATTTTCCCACTTAATAAACGGTGCCACTTCTAGTAGTTCTCTTAAAAAGTTATCCTCATGTCATTTGTCTACGTTTTCGCGATCTACGTAACCGTACGTTATGCGGTGTGCCCCTCGGTCGGTTGGGCGGGAGGTTGGTTGCTTTTTGCTTGGGTTCGCGCGTTAACAAGCCGGTGCTTGGTATCGTTGGGCCACTTGAATGTACTGTCTTTTTTTAGTACAGCTACGTCCAATAATATAATTATAAGTAGATTTTACGGGTGGCTGCAATAACGCCCGCGGTAATAACGCCCGCGGGCGTTATTTCACTTATAAAAGTGCAATAACGCCCGCGGGCGTTATTACAAAAAAAAACAAGTAAGAAGGCTCTAGTCGAGATTTCCCGACTAGGAGATACCCCGAACCCCATACTTAACACGTACAGTCATTGTCTGTATGCATCTGTGACTAAACTTCAATCTTCGATATCTCTGGTGTTTCTTAACCGATTTCGATGAAATTTTCAGAAAAGTTATATCGTTACCCATTATTTCAACCCCCATTTTTACATTTTCCAAATTCGAGAAATTTTTGTAATCGATTACATGTGTATATCGAAAACGGAAATAGTTATCGAAAATCGGAAACAAACTTGTACTCCCTAGGACTTAGATGAGCTTATGTGCAAAATCTGAAGTCTCTAGCTCTTATAGTCTCTGAGATCGACGCGTTCATACATACAGACAGACGGACAGACGGACATGGCTATATCGACTCGGCTGTTGATGCTGATCAAGAATATATATACTTTATAGGGTCGGAGATGCGTCCTTCTGCACAAAACCATTAACCCCTTTTACCCATTTCATGGGTTCGGGGTATAAAAATTAAATAAGGCCCACGAAAATTGTGAAATAAAGTCCGCGTATGTTATTACACAAAAAAAGTGCAATAACGCCAGCGGGCGTTATTACACAAAATAAGTGCAATAACGCCCGCGGGCGTTATTACAAAAAAAAAATGAAATAAGGCCCGCGAATCTTTTTTCACAATTTTCGTGGGCGTTATTTCACAAAAAAAATGCAATAACGTCCGCAATATATATAAAAAATAAATTGTGATTTGCTCCGGAACATATCAAACAGTGCCTTAGCAGTGGCGTGAGCCACTGCTTTTACGGCATTAGGAAGTTTAAAATACAGTAAAAACTTTCAAACGCCGTAAAAGCAGTGGTTCACGCCACTGCTAAGGCACTGTTTGCTATGTTCCGGAGCAGATCACACTAAATGCATGAATGACAAATTTCTAAAAAAAATTTAAAAGGCCAAATTAGTTAATGAAGAATTTTTATAGATGAAATTTATTAATTGGGCTTCTTGCCTTTCGAGACTATAACTTATGTATCTATAGTAAGTGAATTCTGAAAGTGGCATTGAAAAATTATTCAAAGAATTATAGGATAATTGAGTTCCAAATCAATTAACAAAATTATGGAAAAATTTTTAAATTATTTTTTACGATTTGCCTGCAATATGGGCAGAGCAGTTCGGACTTATTTTTTTTAGATTTCTCAATTAAAGTTGTGCAACATTGCTCACAAATTTTAAAATGGTTGCATGGGAGAGCAAGATATCTCTTGGGTGTTCGGTGCAAATAATGCACATCAAGACATCAATAATTTGACTGAGTCCAAAATTATCGTCCGGATCCTCCAAGTCGTCCTGTTCGACGACTTCACTCGCATCGACTTCTTCGTTTTCTTTAGGTAGTTTTAAGTCCCACTCCAAAATATCGTTTTGCCTGTTGGTCATGCACTTAAAAAAATATTCAAAAGATATTTTTCCCACCATTAGATCTGCTGTTCAACTTTGTAAGCGGTTTTCCCGGGTCTGTTGCATTTTTCGCTTTTTAGGTAGCGCATCCATTACCCCATCTGTTGCGTTCTTCAGTTTTTCTGCTGTACAAAAATCGGTATCCTGCAAAGCTTTTAGAAATTCAAAGAAATTTCCATGTTTTTTTACTTTTCTGGCTAATATGGAGTTAAAAGACTCCAAAGAGCTGGTAGTTTTCATATTTTCTCCATAAACTGAAAATGCGGAAGGTGTAATCTAAAAAGATTTAATGTTATATTTAATGTTATATTTAAAACTTTTTCTTACCTTAATCATCCATTCCTTTTCTTAATATTTTATGAATTTTTTTAGATCACTGTGGCAGACCTTGGGTAGATTTTGAAAATCATTTTTGAGTTTCAAAACCATTTCTTCAATTTGGTTTGGCTTAACCAATGGCAAAATTTGAAAAGACCGGAACTAGATGTAGCATTCCTGATTCTTTTTTAACAATTTTCCAAATCCTTTTATTTTTAAAATCGTTCTTCTTAAAGCTTGACAATAATGGAACCAGCAGCCCTTTAGAATCGCAGATGGGAATACTGTTTTCAATGCCTTTCGGAGACCCAACTCGTAGTCAGTCATAAAACTGTGCGGCTCCAATTTTAAAATATTTTGATTAATGAAACCATAAAGGTGTTGATAAGCTCCTGCGGATTTGTTGGACATCAGAATAAAGATGAATGGAAAAGTCTTAAAAAATTTCAAAATGTTATATGATGTTAAAAACGCAATTTATATTTACTTACCTGGTGAAGAAATTGAAAATGAATTATAAGCAATTGCTTATATCCGCACGATGGCACTATATCAAAAGTTCCATCAATCAAAAAACACCGTTCGCCCTTAATTTTCTGTATGATTTCCAATATACTTGGTGATGCAAATACAGAATAGGCGAAATCATCTTCCACAATTGTGTGTTTATAGAAAGGTTGGTTGTTGTGCTTGGATAAGCCATATTCCGCCAGATAAATCTTATTGTCAAAAAACTCTTTGGTTTCGACAGGTGTTGTTGGATTTTTAGGCATTTTCTCTTTTCTTATATTATAAAGTTGCCTTCGAACTTTAGGGAAGTGCACCGAAGATGAAGCTTCTCTAGAATTCTGGCATGCTTCGTCAAATATTTCTTTAACACTTTCTCTTTTTAGGCTTTTTGCTTCACATTGGGATTTGACGTCATTTAAAAGCTTAAGCCTTTTAATAAGGTCTTCTGGTGGCGCATGGTTATGATGGTGGTTAAAACTGAGTTGGCTGCATACATTGTTTTGTTTTGCAGCTCCATCACGTGCGACTCAGTTTAAGATCAATTCTAAACTGCCAAATTTATGAACATCGATTCAAAGCAGAGACGAAAATCAGTATGAATTCAAAAAAAAACACCGAATAACTGTTAATTTACCGCTACTTGTTATCAGAGATAAGACAAATTTTGCATATTTTAAAATATTGTGGGCGTTATTGCACTTTTTTTGTGTAATAACATACGCGGACTTTATTTCACAATTTTCGTGGGCCTTATTTCAATTTTTTTTTGTAATAACGTTATTGCATTTTTTTTGTGTAATAACGCCCGCGGGCGTTATTGCACTTTTTTGTGAAATAATGCGGGCCTTAATTCGGGCCTTAATTCATTTTTTTTTTGTAATAACGCCCGCGGGCGTTATTACCGCGGGCGTTATTGCAGCCACCCAGATTTTACTTTAAAGTTGTCAAAATACTTATGCCGACTAGTGTATATAAAACCGTGTAAAACGCAAAAAAAAACACTGTGCAATTAAGTCATATTTGAACCGTGTAAAAGCGAAATCGTGTAAAACGAGTATCGTGTAAATCGGGGGATAGGTGTATAAAGATTTTCTTACCTACAATAAGTTTAAATTAGATAAATCAAAGCGCCACCTAAAGGTTTGATGATTGATCTTTTGCCAATCAATCGATAAGCAAAAACTTATCTCCGTTCATTATACAAGTCACAAGATGCCGCTGCGTGGTCATTTACAATCAGTATGTATGCAAAAATCGCAATTTCTTAAGAATTACAAAAATTATTAAGCCCAAAGAACTATTTACTGGGATAGTACCTCCCCTCCCGCCAACAATCAATCACCATTTAAAAATACGAATGCCTGTATCTTTCAAAGTTTTAAAGCTAGAGTCACTAAATTTGATAGGAATACAGCTGGTGACAGATCCCCAAAGATTTGAATTAAAAATTTGGATGCCACATCCACCTCTGCCGCCATCCTTTTAAAATCGGAAGTTTAGTAATATTTCACAGTTTATAAGCTAACTAGCTTCTGGCCCGGCTTCGCACGGTTGTTGTACCCACATTTTGATGCAGTTTTTTGAAGAACGTCATTACCTATTTTGACACAAATTTTGGTGCCCCTAGCCCAAAAAATGTGAAAACTATAGGCGTTTCCAATTTCAAGGAGCAGGGAGGATGGGGGTGGAGGAGTGGGCGTGGCATCCAAAATTTTGATGCAGTTTTTTCAGGGACATGCCTAACTATCTTCGTGCAAAATTTAGAAATTCCAGCTGCAGCAATGTGAGAATTATTTGTATTGGTTTTCAGTTATCGAATTTATCGATTTCCCAGCCTCCTAGTAGGCGTGGCACCCCAATCTTTAAATGTCTGGAGGTTTAAGTTATTGGAGATTATCAGTTGAATTGCCGTATGGTCACTATAATATATCATATCAAGGGTTTTAAGGCAGTTTGTTGTGTTATTAGTTGTTTGTATAACAAAAACTGGAGTATATTATACAGTATCTATGCCAAACAGCGGAGATATCCCTAAAAGCTTATCACCTCTGCCGTCACAAAAAACTCACCACAAGCCGAGCCTACTAGCCGACGGCAGCCCTTAACATAGGTGATTGGTTACGCAGCTATCCGCACCAAACAACAACATAAGCAGTTTCATCTCTTAATGTTAAATCTCTTTAATCAATTATGCTCTGCCCATAGACGAATAAATGTAAACAGACAGGTAACCAGAATTGTTCATGTTAAGGCCCTATAAACAAAAACGCAAGACCCAAACGCTTGTTCCCTTTCAACGAAAATTATCTGGTTTCGTTTTGACTTTGGCTTCGTTGTATATTTTTCGTTCGTGTTTGTGTATTGTTCTGCGCACAGAGTATATGTATGTATGTATTGACGCTCACAGCGTCAATGAACAGCGTATATTGCATTGAAGTGTATTGCATTAAAATAAATAAAATAAATTGCATAATGAAATTAATATTATGTTAATTGGCCTAAGTTGTGTATTTTGCATGGCTTAAAGCAAATTAAAGTATAGTTTATTTTTACTAAAACGATAATTTGCAGGCGGCAAAGCAATTATTTTTTATTTTGCTGAATGTTTTGCTTTGCAGGCTGCACTTCTTCGAGCTCGGGTTCAACACCGCGTTCCGACATTTGTTATAATATATATATACAGGTAACCCTCCTACAACGCGGTTTTCTATAACGCGTTTTCGCACCAACGCGGTTCCCAAAATGCGCTAATTTTCTTACAACGCGCCTCCTACAACGCGATTTTTACTAATGCTTTTTTCCCCTGAGTATAATTGAACGCCGACAAGTTTTCGGTGGTGTCGTTATTGTTTGCTTATTTAAAAAAGGGTATTTCCCGCGGTTCTTTTGAACTAGAACGAACAAAACGTCCAAGACAAATCATAATAAGTGATGAGGAGACTTAGAAAATTATGGTTCCATTTTCGTTTTAATTTATTATTTCTTTCAACTTGAATATGTTACGTAAAATTGAAATTTTATTTTTGTTTTGTTTAGTTTTGATAAAATAAATGAAGTGTTATCAAGTTACATAGAGGGTGTTCAACAGTTCGTTTCATCGTTTCATGTTTCATGTTTCATGCGTCCGGCAACAACAACTTACATAGAAAATATTCTTGAAACCATAAAACACCCCAGCCTATGTATACAAAAATTGTTTCATGTTTCATGAAAGTGAAGATAAGAAGAGCACGATATTTAATCGATATTTGCAATCGATGCATCGCGATGTTCAGTATTTTTCAGTAAAATTGGTGTATTTTTGTGCAAAGAAGTATAAAAACATCTGATTAATGGCCGCCGCAAACAAAAGTAATTTAAATTGGTTTTGTTTGATCAAATAAAATAGTAATTATCTCATTTATAACTGTTGAATCAACTACTATTTAGAAGCGCAAGACTCCCAAACATATATTTAAAGCTTTTAAATAAAATTTTTTTTAATCCAGGCAGCTGTAGCGCAGCCACCGAAAATATGAAACGCATTGAGACGCAAAATGCCGTTCACGAGCTATGCGTTTCATCCATGAAACATTAAACGATGAAACGGAACTGCTGAACACCGCTATTATATTTTGTTTTGACTCAATAAATAAATAAATAAAATATACATATATTTAGTATGAATATATATACGAACAAAATTCAATTTTTCAGTTAGGAACGAAACTCTGATTTTTGTATGGAGTTCATATCTCCTACAACGCGATTTCTTACAACGCGGCAATTCTTAGGAACCTAACCCCCGCGTTGTAGGAGGGTTACCTGTATATATCTTTTTTTCTGACTTTTAAGTCCTCCTAGAAAAAGAATGTAATGAAAATTCTCATGTTTCGCTCTTGTATGCACTTAGTTTCCATGTTTATATGGATTAAACAATTTAAAGTTAGTAAAAAAAAAAATATGAATATTATCTGTAGGGTTTTTGTTTTAAGAAAAACTGATTTTAAGAGCACTTTTGTGGGATCACTTTAGATATCAACTTATCGCTTCAATCTTCAGCACAAAAGTAACAATAAAGCTTTATGCACTTATTCTAACGCGCGTAAACTTTTTTTTTTGATTTGATTTCCTTTTTTGTGTCAAATTACATCGAACACAAAATAAAACCAACCTCAAGTCATCCACCTGCAAGAGCGGTCGTGGCGCAGTGGGCTAGATGCTTGTTTGTAAAAAATTTGTATGACCCGAGTCCAACCCCCAGTCAAATTAATCAAATTTTTTTCTTTCTTTTTTTTGCATTTTTATTTTGAAATATATAGTACATTCGTGATTTATATTCAATTATTATAATATTAAATACAATTATTTATTTTAAAATAAAAACGGCGGCTGACTTTCAAAGCGTAGTCTGGCCCGTCTTTGTGTGTATGCATGGTATTGTAGACACCTAGGCGAAGAAAACGCACGAAACGTAACCAAGGTCAGGCTCGTGTTTGTGTGTATGCATGTGTAATACACATTCCATGTGTGTGGACAACAAGAATAGGGATGGCAAAATTTTTGAAATAATCGATTAATCTATCAAATGATTAATCGCAAGAAAAAAAATAATAATTGCAATTAATCGCAATTTGAGCAATTAATCGAGTAATTACTCGATTAACTTTTTTTCATATTTGTTTATGTTTTACATATATTTATTTAATTTTTAAATAATAGAGTACACTAAAATCAACATTTTACAAAAATTTAATGTGATTTTCAAATTAAAATTTTAATTATTTTGATGTGAAAAAAGGAATTTAATACAAAATGAAATTAAATACAAAACGAAATTTAATACACAAATCAGTGATGTAACCATGACTGCAGGAGTAAAAGTTTTCCCAAACGTTTTGTGGTTAATCTGTTTCTTTTAAGAGTAGCTGTTGCACCTGCTTTCGAAAACAGTCTCTCCGCGGGTACTGATGTTCCCATTAAATGCAATATTTGTTGCCAAGAGTGTAAAGCTTTGGGAAGACTGATCTCATTTCGTCCCAAGCATCAATGACATTGCGCTTTAGTTCCAGATTTTGAGCATTTAGAAAGAAAGCCAATTCATCTTGTGGCATGTCATCATTTTTCTTCCTTCTTTTATGAATTAAAGACTTATGCGTAGCCCAGAGGTCAAAATCTTCTTCAATTGATCCCATCGTACTTTTTAGATTTACGGCCGCAGGATGAATGATGATTGTTTTCACCAATTGTTGACGGCCACAATGCACAAGCGGGATTACTTGGCTGAGAGATGCACACTTTTCACCACTTATTTGGACTGTCATTGCTTCTAATGGACGTAAAATGTTTAACATTTCAAGAATTGCATTTTTATCTTACGGTGATATCATTTTCGGAGAGTCATTAAATTCAAAAAGAATAGAACTTATATGTGAAACAAGTTTTATGAAGCGTTCGAGCATATAATACGTGGAGTTCCACCTAGTTTTAACATCAAGAATACATTTCAGCATTTTGCCCTCGCTCACTCCAGCGTTTGATTGAACCTCTCGAAGCTGGTCACTTGCTATTACGCTGCGCTTGAACCATTTCACAATTTCTCGACATTTCGAAATAATTGCGGTAATTTCTGTTATATTCAAAGAATTTTCACACACCAGATTCAAAGTGTGAGCGAAGCAAGGAATGTGCCGCTTTTTGCCGAAGGTGTTATGTATAGCTTTAACCACATTCGCTGCATTGTCTGTCGCAACAGCAATAATATGTTTTTCATCTATCGAAAAATCGTTTAAAGCAGCTATTAAGACATCAGATATATGTCCAGCTGTATGCGCTTCTGTTAAAGGAAAAACTCCGATGGCTATATTCATTTGTTCATTTTTATATACGCCATGAACGGTAATTCCAAGCATGCTCTTCATTGCAGTGTCTGTCCAAGCGTCTGTTGTAATACATAAACATGTTGATTTACGAAATATCTCCAAACATTTTTCTTTTTCAGTCGCATATAATGAATATATGAGCGCCTTGATTGTGTTTCTTGATGGAACTTTAAACAAAGGAAAATGGTTTTTCATAAAGTCCAAAAATCCTTTACCTGTTGAAATAATTTAAAAATAAGTACATTTACAAATGAATCACTTAAGAGCAGTCAAAGTGCCACTTTAAAAGTCTACTTCTTCAGTGATATTAAAGCAGTGATGGGCATGCACACATATCGGCACAGTTTTCACACGCATACAAGCACAATGTTTTCAATGCTTATAGCGTACGTGTGATGTTGTGCAATCGGCCGCGGCAGAGGGCCTATGCACATTCGGCAGCGCGCTGCCTAAAGTCGCGACGCGCCCATCACTGCATTAATAATAATTCCATTTTTACTTACCTTCAACAAAATCAAAAGGCAAATTGTCTTTGACTATCATGCCTACGATGTCATTGGTAAGCTTTTCTTTTTTTGACCCTCCTGTTGCAAAGCTTTGAATTTTATTGAAAGAATTCAATATGAGAGGTTGACGATTGTTACTACTGCAACTAGGTTCGATGTCGTTGTTGCTGCTGCCTTTGTTATTGTTGTTGCTGCTGGCTTTTTCGTTGAACAAACTATTCATTATGTTGTTGTCAGTGGATTGATTGCTGTTGTCAGTGGATTGAGTGCTGATTTCTTCATCCATTAGATTAATAAAATCTTCTTTGGATTTAGATTTTTTCTGCTGACATATATTTAAATTTATTTTATGAGGCGTTCAAAATGGTGCTCAAATGTTTGCGACTTACAAGATCATCAGCTTCTTTCCGATGTTTCAATTTAATATGCTGAAGCATATTTGTTGTGTTATTGGAAAATAATTTAAATTCTTTCCACACAATAGGCATTTTACCAAACTGGTTTTATCCACTTTGGAAAAATATTTCCACACTTCACTCTTGTTAGGTGCCATTTTGTAATAGAAAACTCGTCCGGTTTATTCACTTTTTTCACTCTTTGTGAAATAGCGCGCTTCTTCCGCGTCGCTTTTAACATTTACAGAGTGACCGTGTTACATATTGCTTAAGGTTGGTATGCTGTTTAGGTGTATGGTATGTGTATGGTATGATGGTATGGCGGTACAAATGGTAGGCAGTATGAGACAGTGGTGTAAATAACTATCAAATAATAGAGTTACCAACAAACAAATAATAATTTCAGAGCCTAATACAATCTCAGTTTGCAAAAAATTTTGCTAAAAAGTATAATTCTTAAAAAAATTGCGATTATTTTCTCATTACTCGATTAATAATCAATTAATAAAAAATAAAAAAATCATATAATTTAATCGTTTCTTGGCCAAAATTAATCGATTATTTTCTTTCATTCGATTAATCTTGCCATCCCTAAACAAGAATAAGAAAACGCAACCAGGCAGCTAAAGTAGCAGCTGCTGACATTTAAAACTGCACAGGTGTAAAAAACCCTATGTCATAATAATAAGTTATTGTCTATAAAACCACAAATATAATCTTAGTATAGAAAGATAAGTATTTGAAATCATAGTACGTTTTTTAAATGTTATTTTAAATTTCACATTAAGGTATATAAATTACATTTAATTAGTTATAAGTGCCTTTCCTTATGGCCAAAACACATTTTAAAAATAGCATAATTAAGTATATTGCGTTTATTTATTTAATAACGCAAAGTTTAAATAAAATCAAACTACCCTTCCTTGCTAGGGTAGCAGCAACCAGATTCAAGCAAATGAGTTAAATTGCAAAACTCAATTTCTGTGACAACAACAAGAGAAATGAAAAAGGGCAACAACTAATCTCTGTCTCGCGCATCGCACACTTTGCCATCAAAACAAAAACCTAAACAATAATGGCCGCTGGTTGTCGCCGAGAATCGACGAAACAACTGTTCGAAGAATTTATAGTTTCCCCAGTGAAGCGCTCCGACCACGCAGAATGTTAGTTAACATAATAGAGCAGTGCTTATTTCCAGTCTTGTTACATTTATTTCGTCTATGGCTCTGCCAACGAGTAGGTATATTATAAAGGAATATTGTCTGCGGCCGAACTCGTGCTCGCCCAGCTGCGACTTTCAAATTTGAAAAAAGAGCTGTCTGAAAACCCAAATTAGCTGTTCGGCCCAAAACCCATGATGTAATAACCAAAAGGTGACGCAAAGAAGTGCGCGATTTTGGCTGCGCAAGAAATAGAGAGCGAAATCGATCTGCTGTTGCTTTCTCAGTACTGTGGTAATACATATTATAGGCTTTTCGTGCTTACATTAGATTAGCGGCACGTCTAGGGTTATTCGGGCGCCAAGGTCTGATGATTGATTCTTGTAGAACTCGACAAAATAAGACGAAAATATTAAATAAAATTTATCGATATCTCACTTAGCTATCGATATATAGATACTCAAAAGTCGTAAACAACGAACATATTTAAGCTAGGGCTTATCATTTTTTTTGCAGGATTTAGAACTTTTTTTTATCCATTTCCAGCGAAATTTAGACCGTGTGTCACATTCAACTTGCATTGGCTGCCCACAACATTGTGGTGGAGTTGATTCACGTGACGGAATCAAACCTATTTTCTCTAAAAACGAAGTAGCCTTTTCCTGAGTTCCAACTAATTCATTTAAAGAACAAATAATATTATAAATTTTTAATTTGGAATGCAAATTTGGATGTTTTTCTGTCATTTTGTGTCTCTTTGTGGTGTTTTTCTTGGAATGCAAGAAAAGAATTTGTTTGTAGTGAAATATATATCGTGCTAAAAAACTTGATGTGGTAAAAAATAGTGCGCCACAAGGAAAAATTCGCGCGATTTTTAACAAATTTGTTGCCTCCGACATTTTAAATGATTTGTATTATCCATAATTTTTTCATTTATTTTTGTCTCAAGTCTATTGCGTTTCGTTGGTTATTTTTCGATTTTGAAGTATTGATATCTCGATAACTAAATTCTATATAATATTTTCGTCCTATTTTGTCGAGTTCTACAAGAATCAATCATCAGACCGAATAACCGTAGAGTCCTCAGACTAGCTAATAACAAGCAACACACAGTGTCAAAAAAAAGCAAGTAAAAACGTTGCAGTCGGGCGCAACCGACTGCGGAATACTTTGATACCAGTAAAAGAACGGTTGATAAGGGAGAATGCAGGGGCGAAGGGAGTGGGCCATGTGGTAAACATCGCTAGCTATCATGTTACCAAATTTGGTGACTTTTGCTCAAAAACTGTGGAAGATAACTTAACTCCCAAATTTAAAAGGTGGGCGGCAGAGGTAGGCGTGGCATCCAAGTTTTTGAATCAAATGTTTTTAACTGTCACTATCTATCTTCCTAATAAGTTTGGTGGCTCTAGCTCAAAAACTGTTAAAGATATAGCCGATTCCGATTTTATAAGGCGGGTGGCTTTGGTGGGCGTGGCAGCCAAAATTTTGAAACAAATGTTAACTGTCACTATCAATCTCCCTACCAAGTTTGGTGGCTCTAGCTCAAAAACTGTTAATGATATAGCCGATTCCGATTTTATAAGGCGGGTGGCTTAGGTGGGCGTGGCATCCAAAATGTTGATGAATTTTTTTGGGGAACGTCAATATCTATCTTGACACAAAATTTGGTGGCTCTAGCCCAAGAAATGTGAAAACTAGAGGCATTTCCAATTTCAAGGAGCAGGGATGATGGGGGCGGAAGGAGTGGGCGTGGCATCCAAAATTTTGATGCAGATCTTTGGTAGATGCTGCCATCTATCTTTCTACCGAATTTAGGGGCTCTAGCTTAAAAACTATAAGAGATATCGAAATTTCCGATTTTAAATAGTAGGCGGCAGAGGTGGGCGTGGCATCCAAATTTTTGATGCGGATCTTTTGAAGATGTCACCATATATCTTCCTACCAAATTTGGTGACTCTAGTTCGATGTGTGTGGTCGATACACGCATAACCGTTATAGTAACGGCGGGGGGTGGGGGGCGAAAGGTGTGGGCTGGCATCCAACATTTTGATGCATTTTTTGAGAGCTTCATAACCTATCTTCACACAAAATTTGGTGGCTCTAGCCCAAAAAATGTGAAAACTACAGGCGTTTCCAATTTCTTGGAGAAGGGGGGATGGGGGCGGAATCAGGGGGCGTGGCATCCAAGTTTTGATGGGGAACGTCAGTACCTATCTTGACATTTGGTGGCTCCAGCCCAAAAAATGTGAAAACTATAGGCGTTTCCAATTTCATGGAGAAGGGTGGGATGGGCTGCGGAATCGGGGGGCGTGGCATCCAAAATTTTGATGCATTTTTTTGTGGAACGTCAATATCTATCTTGACACAAAATTTGGTGTCTCTAGCCCAAAAAATGTACAAACTATAGGCGTTTCCAATTTCAAGGAGCAGGGATGATGGGGGCAGAAGGAGTGGGCGTGGCATCCAAAATTTTGATGCAGTTTTTTCAAGGACATGACTAGCTATCTGTAGCTCTAACTGTAAGAATGTGAGAAATATTTGGTTTTCAGTTATCAAATTTATCGATTTCCCAGCCTCCTTGTAGGCGTGGCACCCCAATCTTGACACTTTATCTGTCGCGCCTATAGACAAACATAATTGCAAAGTTTCAAGTCTCTAGCTTTACGGGTGTCGAAAAAAGTTGCGTTCATACAGACGGACAGACGGACGCCATGACGGACATTGCACAAAACCAATATACTATGAGACCTTCGGTATCAAAGTATAAACAGAAAACCATAAACTATATTTATTCGACTTTATATTCATTTCACGGGAGAAAGGGGCAAGCTTTTTTGATTCATAACATACAAATTCAAAATCTAATTTCGGAAAACATGCACTGTACCCATAGTGCGAGACGCAAAAATGTAAACAAAGTAGTGATTTTGAGAGCGACACATAACGGACCTGCGCATTGCGTCACCTTTAAATCTTGCATCATGAACAAAACCCAAGCGGCAAACCGGTGGTTGTCGACTGCGCGCTAGTGATGTAAATTTGAGTGGAATCACCGATGTCGATGTTCATCGATGTTTTCAAAATGGAAAATCGATGTGGGGTGATACATCGGCTGCAAATTTCGATGCATCGATGTATGTTCCATGTTTTGTAGATTTCACAATTTTTTGTATATATTAATAATAAAAGTTTTATTATAATTTTTATGCCCCGAACCCATAAAATGGGTAAAAGGGGTATAATGGTTATATGCAAAAGTATGTAACAAGCCGAAGGAAGCATCTCCGACCCTATAAAGTATATATATTCTTGATCAGCATCAACAGCCGAGTCGATATAGCCATGTCCGTCTGTCCGTCTGTCCGTCTGTCTGTCTGTCTGTCTGTATGATATCGTCGATCTCAGAGACTACAAGAGCTACAGACTTCAGATTTTGAATATGAGTCTCCTTAACCATAAGGAGAACAAGTTTGTTTCAAATTATCGATAACTATTCTGGTTTACGATATACACATGGAATCGATTACAAAAAAATCTCGAATTCGGTAAATGTCAAAATGGTGGTTGAAATAATGATTAACGATAGAGCTTTTCTAAAAATTTTACCGAAATCGGTTGATAAACACCAGAGATATCGAAGATTTAAGATGCATACAGACAATGACAGTACGCGTTAAGTATAGGTTTCGGGGTATCTCCTAGTCGGGAAATCTCAACTAGCGCCTTCTTACTTGTTTTATTATTGCTTTCATAGCAGTCTTATAACCTTCAAAAAGTTTTAAGCTTAACAACTATTTAAGAAAATAAAAAACAAAACAAAACATATCTAATTGATCAACATAACAAAAAAACTTCTCGCTTTCAAGCAGTCTTGTACCGTTAGGGTATTGCATAAAAATAACAGAAAATAAAAAGTAGTTTTTATGAATACTTTGCAAAAATAGTATGCGACCATGAATCTAAGAAAACCAGATTGCGCATTCGCTGTCACAGTAGACTGCAGCTGTGGCGCGCAGTTTGAATTTAATGGAGTTTGTGTGTAAAAGGCAGTCTTATTTAAAAAAACATTCGTGACTGAACAAAATTTTATTCGACCCTGCCAACACAGTCAACGCTTTGGCTATGTTCCGTGTGAAGTCCCTTTACAATGAGCAAAGTTTTGTGGTTGTTTGTTTTAAAGATATTGTGGAGCAAACTTGCACATAAATATCCAAGCAAATTGCATACAGCACAAAAATGTTTCAGTCTACCGTGACGTCACAAAATCAGCTGTTGGCATGAGCAAAACTAACGGACCTGCGCAATGCGCAATCTGGTTTTCTTAGATTCATGGTATGCGACTAAGTCTTTCAAGGTCGACTCTATTTATTTTTTAGGTAATATTTTGGCAGCCGATAAAAAAAAAAAAACCTTGTCATGGTGCGACCCTGCTGCACGATGGTGTTTCACGAATTTCGCAAGGTACCAATTCGACAAATTTCTGTTTATCTTATGGACATTAGTGCTGGGAAAAGATCGATGCTTGCCTGCATCGATCTTTCGATCTTTTGAATGTCCCTACATCGATGTTATCGATACATACAACGGTCCGCCAGCAACGAAAATCAGCTATCGATATTTTTAAAATTATAAATTGTATTTTGACATGAAATCAATGAAGTTATGATGCGGAATTGTAGAACATTTATTTATTTATTGTTTTTATGTAATATTTTAACAATTTCAGTTTTTTAAATGGGTGGATTAAGTGATTTATATAAGAAATTGACACCATATCTCAAACATCTCAGCTCAGAGATTATCGCCCTGAAAACCGCAAATGCACAAATAAAGCCTTATATTTCACCTTTATAATGGTAAAATGTGAAAAGACCACGACCATTTGTGTCTGGCAGCATTTGTTCACTTTTGTTCATATGTTTTGAGCTGCCATAGCTCCATGGCCCGCTCCATATCAGTTAGCTTTCTGTTGCGCAGTAGCTCAGTTCACGTTAGAGCTACCAGTTCCATTATGAACTATCTTAGGTTAATATAATTTTTATTAATTTTCTCAAAAGCTAGAGTGGCAATTTCTCTTAATTCAACGGCAATAGCTTCTCCAAAAATGTAGCTTTAATACTGTATATACCGCGTTTCAGGCGATTAGCTGTAAAAAAAAAAGACATTAAGGGTTAAGTAGAAGACACATATTTAGGCGGTAAATCTTGTATGGGACTGGCTGTTAAAAATAAGGTAATTGCTATGCAACACAAAATGTTATTCTAAGGCCCAATTTCTCAATGTCCAGTTAAACTTGGAATAAGTTAACATCAGAATAACTTTTATGCCTGAGCCATACTGATTTGGTTTTCTCAAAGCCAAATTAACCTATCATCGGTATATCACTATCGCAGAATGGTGCTGCCAACCTTAACGGGGATTCAGCTGTTCTTTTGGTTTTGCTTTTGCCTGTGACTCCTAAACTGCTACATGTTGCACATCAAAATGTATATATAACAACTTTCTATGAGCACTGTTGTAACGGCAACGAGGGAAAACCATTTTAGTTGTTGAGGAGAATGTGTTTGTGAACCTAGAAGACTCCAATAAGCATTTTGAAAATTTGCTTCATAAAAAAAATAAACAATGCAAGTGTCAGCTTGAGTCAGCTGTTTGCCTTACGATGATTGTATTGATATTTATATATCGTGACTTAGCATTGGTATAAGTAGTAACCGGACCTCAATGCATCGGATAAGTGAGTGCTAACCGAACATTGACAAACTCAAATTCGACTAAACTAAGAATAAGTTGACTAGCCGGACATTGAGAAATTGGGCTTAAGTCTGGCAGCCCTGTATTTTGTCAAATCGATAATCGATGTATTGCGAGCGCCGATAGAAGCGATCGCGCCACGAAGAGTATATAAGTGAATACCATTAAATAAAGGTCTCGTTTCAGCAAATAATACCAACAGGTTATGGGCCCAGGAACTCAGTAGTCCAAAAAGCTGCAGCCCAGAGACGCAGTGATTGTGAAACTGTATAATGTGCTAATGATTGGTGTCCAATAAATAAAGTTTTTGTGAGTCAAAAATTTTACGCAAATAAAATAAAATGGCAAATCACTTGTACTCGATTGACAAACTAGATGAGAGAAACTATGACGTTTGGTGTGTCTAAATGCGTAGTGTGCTTGTGCATTCTAATGCTTGGAGAATAACAAATGGTGTTGAGGTGAAACCGGAGTTAAATAGCGGCAATTGGGTAAAGACTGATGAAAAAGCATTAGCAACAATTACTTTATCGGTGAAGTCAACACAGTTAAACTACAACAAGAACTGTAATACATCTGCAGAGGCTTGGAAAAGACTAAAATAAATACATAAACCAAGTGGACCAGCAAGAAAAGTGTCATTATATAAAAAGTTATTAATTCTAAAATTTACAGACGGTGAGAACATTGTCACGTATGTTAATGAGTTCGAAAATATAATTGATAAATTAAAAGAAGTTGGTGTTTCGCTTAGTGACGAAATTGTGGTTATTATATTGCTATCGAGTTTACCGCAGTCTTACGAAAATTTTGTAATGGCAATAGAAATTCGCGATGAACTACCGAGTTTTAACATAATGCGCAATAAACTTTTAGAAGAGGCCGAACGCTGAAATCAAACCAAAGACGAAAGCAGTGCGCAGCAAGCATACATGGTAAAAAATTAAGAGAATCGTGAAAAAGAACAAAAACGAAACAGTTATAACGGTAGATGCTATACGTGCGGTAAGCGCGAACATTTCGCTGCAGAGTGTCGTCAAAGTAAATACAGTGGCAAACAGCAAAGTGAAGAACAGACACCGAAACAAGAAAAGAAATATAAAAACGAACGATCTTATGTGTGTATGTCACCGAATATTGCTCTTTTCGCTTCTGAAAAATATGAGCGTGGCGATATGTGGTGTGTCGACAGTGGCGCCACTTCTCATATGTGTAACAATCGTACGGCTTTTATAGAATATACAGAAACACAGCAAAATGTGCTAGTGGCGGGTAATCAAACAATAAAAGCGATTGGAATCGGGGTCGTGAGTGTTAAAACAAAAACCTCGGAGTTTCAATTAAAAGACGTCTTGTATGTGCCGGACATACAAGCAAATTTTTTCTCAGTTAGCAAAGGTGCTGAGAACGGTCTTCAAATAAATTTTAATGATAAAGGAGCTGTTATTAAAATAAAAGCGAATAACGAAATGTTAGTTATTGCAAATAAAGAAAACGGATTGTATTTTTTTCAAAATTTGATTGAATCAATATATGTGTCGTGTGTCGATAATGTTATGAAATGGCACAATAGGTTTGGCCATATCAAATTACAAAGCTTATACAAACTATCGTCCAGTGAAATTGTACAGGGTATGGAAAAAATACAGCCCACAATTAACATTTCGTGTGTATCGTGCCTAAAAGGAAAAATTTGTTCGCAGCCATTTGAAGAAGCTAATTATCGGGCAGAAAAACTTTTAGAGATCATACATTCGGATGTATGCGGGCCGTTTAATGTGAACTCGATCGGTGGGTCAAAATATTTCTTGACATTTATTGACGATAAATCTCGATATGCAACGGTAATATTTATGAAAAATAAAAACGAAGTTTTTGAACATTTTAAAAACTATAAGTCGTATGTCGAAAAACAAACAGGCCATAAAATAAAAATATTAAGGCGCGATAATGGCGGTGAATATGTAAACAACGAGTTTGAGCAGTAACTACAGTGTCAAGGCATAAAACGACAGCTAACAGTACCACACACACCGCAACAGAACGGAGTAGCGGAACGTTTTAACCGTACTTTAGTAGAAATGGCACGTTGTATGTTAGTACATGCAGGTCTTGATGAACAGTTTTGGGCGGAAGCATGTGCATGTGCGTTATATATTAGGAATCGCACAACAACAAGAGCATTAGAACAAACAATACCATTTGAAGTTTGGTTTAATAGAAAACCAATAGTAAAACATCTAAGAACATTTGGTTGTTTAGCAATAGGTCTTGACAAAACGCAAAAAAGGAAATTTCAAGCAAAAGGCAAAGAATATGTTTTTGTAGGATACAGTACTGCAACAAAAGGTTACAGACTTTATGATCTTGAAATAAAAACGGTTATTATCAAGCGTGATGTAAGATTCGAAGAGAGCTTATTCGTGGGAAACCAAAATAGTATAGATTTTAATCGTGAGGAGCAGAAAAACGTTCTTCGGATCAACAGTGATCTTGAGCTACTAACATATCATGAATAAGACGACAATTTACGATCACATACACCGCAGACAGACTACGAGGATGCTGAGGATGACCAGAACGCTAGCTCTACACATTCTAGCAGTGAAGATGATGCACCTCCAAATGGTATATAGCATCAAACGAGACTCCACTGGAAAGATAGATCGCTTTAAGGCAAAATTAGTTGCGAAAGGATGCAGCCAACAGAATGGAGTTAACTACGAAGAAACTTACTCTCCAGTTGTACGCTATGCAACAATACGTATGGTGTTCGCACTGGCAGCAGAGCTTCAACTACATATGCATCAAATGGATATTTATACGGCATATTTAAATGGTGAGTTGACTGATGAAGTTTATATGAAACAACCTGAGGAATTTCGCAGCAAAAAATATCCAAATCGAGTTGCCAAACTCCAAAAGGCTATTTACGGTTTAAAACAGTCTGGACGCGAATGGAACGCAAAACTGGATGAGGTTTTAAGAAATTTTGGATTTGTTCCATGCAGTAGCGAGCCATGTTTATATACACTCCATATTGATGACAAGATTAACATAGATGCAGTTTATGTCGATGACATCTTAATAGCTAGCAAATGCGAAAAAGACTTATTTGCAATAAAGCAATACATTCGAGATAGAGCGAAATGAAGATACTGGAGATGTGTTTGTGTGTCAAACACGATTTATCAGTGCATTGCTACATCAACACAATATGGAAAGCTGTAGGTCAGTTGCAACGCCGTTGGATGCAGGATATCAAGTTAAATCTTCAGACGACTCAAAGCTGATTGATGCTGCGCAACATCAAGCACTTATTGGCAGTTTGATGTACTTGGCAATATCAACACGACCGGACATACCTCATTCAGTATGCAAATTATCACAGAAGAATAAAAACCCGACGAGTGAGGATGATGCTGGCGCTAAACACATACTGCGATATTTATCTGGCACCATGGATCTTAAATTGCACTATATGAAAACTGGCAAACAAATAGAGGGATTCACAGATGCAGATTGGGGTGGAAATACAATTGATCGCAAATCTTTTACAGGTTTTATGCTCTTCCTATCTGGAGCGGCATTTTCATGGGAGTCGCACAAGCAAAGCACGGCGGAGTATATGGCGTTGCCTTCAGCAGCAAAAGAAGCGGTTTATCTTAGACGACTGATAAAGGAAATCGGCTGTTTTAATACTGACCAACCGTTATGTGTAAATGGCGATAATCTTAGCGCTCAACATTTGGCTAAAAATCATATGTATCATGCCCGAAGTAAACATATCGATATAAGATACCATTCTATAAGAGAGTTATTGGAAAATAATGAAATTATTTTAAAATACGTTGATACAACAAATATGATACCAGACATTTGTACGAAAAATTTAAATAAGCAAAAACACAAGAAATTGTTAAGCATGGCGGGCTTTAAATAATTAAATTTAAATTGACAACATTTGTATTGAGAAGAGGTGTTAAAAATAAGGTAATTGCTATGCAACACAAAATGTTATTCTAAGTCTGGCAGCCCTGTATTTTTTCATATCGATAATCGATGTATTGCGAGCGCAGATAGAAGCGATCGCGCCACGAAGAGTATATAAGTGAATACCATTGAATAAAGGTCTCGGTTCAGCAAATAATACCAACACTGGCAAGGAGGTAGCTGCACTCATTCAATAATATCTTCCAAACTAACGGGGCGGTTTTTCTAAAATTTTTACCATTATAAACTTGAAATGTAAGGCTTTATTCGAGCATTTGCTGTTTTCAGGGCGAAATGGTAACAATTTCTTATATAAATCACTTAATACACCCATTTAAAAAACTGAAATTGTTAAATTATTACATAAAAACAATAAATAAATAAATTTTCTTTATCGATAGCTCTTCTGGCTATTGAGATATAGTTAATAAAAAATCGAAAAATTGAATTTTTGCTCAACACAATTTATAGATTTATCGATAATTATCGAGCTATCGATATAAATGTTACACAATTTTGTTTGATGAAGCTTAATAGATTTCTAAAAACTAAGACGCAAATATTAAATAAAAAATATAGCGATATACCGCTTAGTTATCGACATATCAATACTTCAAAATCGAAAAATTACCAACGAAACTCAATAGACATGAGTAAAAACGTTACATTCGGACGCAACCGACAGCGGAATACTCTGATACCAGTAAAATAACGGATGGTTAGGAGTGTGCTTACAATGGGTGAATGCGAGACGACAGCTATCTTGTTATAAAATTTGGTGACTCTAGCTCAAAAACTATGAAAGATAACTGAATTTCCGATTTTAAAAGGTTGGCGGCAATGGTGGGCGTAGCATCCAAATTGTTGATGCAGTTCAAGATACCTTCATTACCTATCTTGACACACAATTTGGTAGCTCTAGCCCAAAAGCTGTGAAAGCTATAGGCGTTTTCAATTTTTAAAGAGCATTAAGGATGGGGGCGGAAGGAGTGGGCGTGGCATCCAAATTGTTGATGCAGTTTTTGGGATATCTTCATTACCTATCTTGACACAAAGTCATGTGGCTCTAGCCCAAAAGCTGTGAAAGCTATAGGCGTTTCCAATTTAAGGAGCAGTAAGGAGGGGGCGCACGGTGGGCGTGGCATCCAAAACTTGGATGCAGTTTTTTGAGGGACGTAACTAGCTATCTTCGTGCAAAATTTGGTAGCTCCAGCTGTAGAAATCTGAGAAATATTTGGTTTTATCGGTTTTCAGCAATCGAATTTATCGATTTCCCAGCCTCCTAGTAGGCGTGGCAACCCGATCTTGACACTATATCTGTACCGTCTATATTATTCTTGGACGTAGATGTACTAAGAATCATAGTGCATTCAAGTGGCCCAACGATACCAAGCACCGGCTTGTTAACGCGCGGACCCAAGCAAAAAGCAACCATTTATTAGCTTGTGTAAAAAGACTACACCAAGCATCATTCTGCGATCAGCAAGAGAAGGAAGATTTATTAGTAAAAGTCTACTGTGGTAGGAAGGTAGGTTGATGTTAGTATCCCAATTAAATCTCCTAAGGGCAAAGAGCAAATATTGTTTTTGTACTGATTCTATTCTATCCTACATTTATTGCAATTAAGATTTAGTAAGTTAACACGACACCACTTTTGAAAATTATCTAAATCAGTTTGTAATTTTTGAGCAGACAACAGAGCAGTACCCGACATGCATAATTTTACATCGTCAGCATACATCAGCACTCGAGAGTGGTCAATAACAGATGGAAGGTCATTGATGAAAAGTGTAAATAATTAAGGACCAAGGTGACTTCCTTGCGGAACACCAGAAGTGACATTAACCACCTTAGAGACAGCACCATTAAAACTGACTCTCTGTGTTCTATGAATTAAATATTTCCTTATCCACCGAATAAGATTGCCTAGAAGTTGAAGTTTATGAAGTAAAAGGTAGTGATTAACCGAGTCAAATGCCTTGCTGAAATCAGTGTAAATAACATCTGTTTGCATTTTATTTTGAAAACCATTAACAACTAGTGAAGTAAATTCTAACAGGTTAAAGGTAGTAGATCTTTGTTTCACGAATCCATGCTGGCACGGTGAAATTAAAGATCTGCAAAAATGTTGTAATTGAGAAGCTATCAATTTCTCAAACATTTTTGATATAGCAGACAATTTGGAGATACCCCTATAATTGTGATCATTAGGCTTGTCTCCTTTTTTATGGAGCGGAATAATAAATGATTCTTTCTAGATATTAGGAAATGAACATTTCTCAATAGACAAATTCAACAATTTATGCGAAGGCTTTAAGAGACCATCAGCACAGTACTTAAGCACACAGCTTTGTACGCCGTCAGGTTCCGGGGAAAATATAGGCTTAATACCCTGTAGATCACGTTGTAATGAACACTCCGTGATACTTGATTCAAAAATGCAATTAGAGGCATCAACCTGATACGGGTAAGGCAGATCAACCTGATTATCAATTGTACTGTATGTTGTTTGAAAAAATTCGGCAAATAAATCGGCAATGGGCTGATCTGAGTTGGCCGACTTGTTTTCAAAAGATACATTAGATGGAAGTGTTGATGAATTTCGCTTCGCATTAACGAAGTCAAAGAACCTCTTAGGATCTTGCTGAAACTGTAGTCTGCACCGACTTAGGTAATTCTTATAACATTAGTTATTTATGACTGAAAAACTGGAACGCGCAATCAAGTATGATGAGTAATGAACAGAAGAGCCAGATTTTCTGAATCTATTATAAAGCTTAGATTTTCGATTTTTAAGGGCTGTCAACTCTCGTGTAAACCACGCAGGTTTGTTTTTCCTACTTGGCCTACCAAAAGGGACACACATGTCGAATAAATTGTCTAAGGTTCTATAAAAAATATTGATTGCCGTATCCAAGTCCTCAGAACCATAGAGGGACGACCAGTCAACCAGTGCTAAGAGCCGGGTAAGTTTTACAAAATCGGCTTTCCGAAATTACGAACCCGTTTTAATGGTTCACTACACTGGCGTACGGCACAGGCAGGCAAAGTTATCAACACCTCCAACGTCGGGTGGTATAAGTCTTCGGGAGTGGATATGGGAAGAGATCTTGAC
This sequence comes from Scaptomyza hsui, assembly GCA_018152825.1. NCBI lineage: Eukaryota > Metazoa > Arthropoda > Insecta > Diptera > Drosophilidae > Scaptomyza > Scaptomyza hsui. The sequence continues at coordinate 3,505,971 of JAECXO010000301.1, forward strand.
ACAGATAGAGTGGATGGATCCAAAACAAATACCAAATCAAGCATTTTACCAAGAGAATTTGGAATACCATTGATCTGACCCAATGACATTTCAAATAAACCAACCAGAAATCAGTCTGTACCACGGGGGTCAACACGCTAGAGTCAGGACTTGAAATGCAAGTAGCATCAGCAATATTAAAATCGCCCAAAACTTCAAGAATATCACGATCAGAAAGTATAGAATAAATGGAAAGTATTGCTGACAAATGTTCATCGTAGACAGAGTTGTCAGATAAAGGTGGTATATAGGAATAATAAATGTAAATACCAACACCATTAATATTTAACTTTACAGCAACAAACTCTATATCCATAAAACCACCTAAAATTACTGTCTCAGAGGGAAATTCCACATCAACAGCAATAAGCACCTCGGCGCAGAGTACGGTCCTTTCTATAGATGCAGAATCTGTTTGATAATATTTCAGAATTAAGTATGTCTTGTCTTAACCACGTTTCGGTGAAGTCAACGACATGAAAGGGAAAAGAATGACTATTAAGGTACAAAGTACTAAGTTTACTACAAAATCCTCTAACATTCTGATAACCCAGTAAGAGGGAGGTGATCAACCGTGTTAATTTTTTGCTACTAAAGTGGATGCGGAGCACTACTGATCCTATATTTATTATTATTATTGTTTCGCCTACTGACATACTCCTTCTCTATGATGTGTGGCGGCCAAAACTTTTCAGAACAAATCGTTGAGAAAAGTTCCGGCTTAACGCTCAGCTTAAAGGACGATATATCACGGGCAAGCTTGCATTTAAGTTTGTCGACAACGAAACGCGGGGAATCAATTTTACTTTTTATATACGCACTTACATCTTCCGCAGAATTATCAGAAGCGAGCCTGGAAACAAAAACAAATTTACTCTGAGGTACAGCCCTAATCGACTTAGGAGTTGCACCTTACGATCAATAGGCTGACTATCTGTTGATCCACAGGTATCTACGGGTATAACGTTAGTTTCAGGCAACACCGGGTTTATTGCCAGTGAATTAAATACCATTAACGGGCTGGCAGCAGGTGTAGGGGTAATAGCACTATCCGCTAGAAGAGGCTTGAATGTTATTCAAGGGCTGGCAGCAGGGGTAGAGGTAGTAGCCGGCAGAAGAGGCTTTGGGGGCAACACCAGCGGGACTGTAGGCGGACAAGAGCCCTATGTCTTTTCACGCTTCGGCGAGTCATTCAAAGTTTTATCAGTATTAACTCATTAATACTGCCACGAAGCGTATCGAAATTATTTCGGACAGCTTTGAAATAGTTGAAGGTCTGCCTCAGGAACTTAGACTGTTCTTCTCTATCTCATTACAGGTATGGCAATACCACTTAAGACCAGAATCAGCTGCTAAACTGTCCCTGATTTTGGCATTGAAAATGGCACTGCAATGAGCGCAATATAACGGACACAAGAGGGAGAGCGCTGACGTTAGAGAACGTCCGAGCGTAGGCTAGTAAAACCGCAAATGCGTGGAATAAGAGCGTGAGCGGACTGTTGTAGGAGAGCAACAGCGCGTAAATAGGTATTTATGTTAGAAGACAAAAGCACAGAACAAGCGAAAGCTAAAAATATGCATGTATGTATGTACGTGTGCTTAGGCCCTGCAGCGTCAGTTTGACTGCAAGTTAAATCAATTTAATAAACAAAATCTCAATATGCACACGTAAATACATACAAAGTACAATCACAATCACTGTTACAACAGTTTAACACTACAATACCAAATAAAACACAGTTTAAACACTTACAAAATTAGACATTTTTAGGAGCACGCAGAAAAACAACCGTCACCAACGAAAGACAATGACATATAGATAAACATAGCCGCAAAGTTACAAGTCTCTAGCTTTACGGGTGCGTTCATACAGACGGACGGACAGACACCATGACGGACATTGCACAAAACCAATATACTATGAGACCTTCGGTATCAGAGTATAAAAACAAGTGAAAACGTTGCAGTCGGACTCTACCGACTGCGGGATGCTTTGATACCAGTAAAAGAACGGATGGTAAAGAATCTGCTTGCAAAGGAGTGGGCCGGGTGGTAAACATCGCCAGCTATCATGTTACCAAATTTTGTGACTATAGCTCAAAAACTGTGGAAGATAACTGAACTTCCAAATTTAGAAGGTGGGCGGCAGAGGTGGGTGTGGCATCCAAATTTTTGAATCAAATGTTTTTAAATGTCACCGTCTATCTTTCTACCCAGTTTGGTGGCTCTAGCTCAAAAACTGTTAAAGATATAAACGATTCCGATTTTATAAGGCGGGTGGCTTGGGTATTTGTGGCATCCAACATTTTGATGCAGATCTTTGGTAGATGTTGCCTTCTATCTTTCCTCTGAATTTGGGGGCTCTAGCTTAATAACTGTAAGATATATCGAAATTTCCGATTTTAAATGGAGGGCGGCAGAGGGCGGCATCCAAATTTGATGCATCTCATTTTTAGATTTCACCATAAATCTGCCTACCAAATTTGGAGACTCTAGTTAAAAAAATGTGGAAGATACACGCATAACCGTTTTAACAACGGCGGGAAGCGGAAGGTGTGGGCTTGGCATCCAAATTTTTGATGGAATTTTGTTGGAAAACGTCATTACCTATCTTGACACTGAATTTTGTGTGAATGTGAAAGCTATATGCCATTTTTAAGGAGCAGGTTGGTTGGGGGCGGAAGCAGTGGGAGCGTCATCCAAAATTGTAATGTATTTTTTTGGAGAACGTCATTGCCTATCGTGACACAAAATTTGGTGGCTCTAGCCCAAAAAATGTGAAAACTATAGGCGTTTCCAATTTCAATCAGCAGGGAGGATGGGGGCGGAAGAAATGGGCGTGGCATCTAAAATTTTGATGCAGTTTTTTCAGGGACATGACTAGCTATCTTCGTGCAAAATTTAGAAATTCCAGCTGCAGCAATGTGAGAAATATTTGGTTTTATCGATTTTCAGTTATCGAATTTATCGATTTCCCAGCCTCCTAGTAGGCGTGGCACCCCAATCTTTAAATGTCTGGAGGTTTAAGTTATTGGAGATTATCAGTTGAATTGCCGTATGGTCACTATAATATATCATATCAAGGGTTTTAAGGCAGTTTGTTGTGTTATTAGTTGTTTGTATAACAAAAACTGGAGTATATTATACAGTATCTATGCCAAACAGCGGAGATATCCCTAAAAGCTTATCACCTCTGCCGTCACAAAAAACTCACCACAAGCCGAGCCTACTAGCCGACGGCAGCCCTTAACATAGGTGATTGGTTACGCAGCTATCCGCACCAAACAACAACATAAGCAGTTTCATCTCTTAATGTTAAATCGTTGCAGCCGACACATATGTATATATAGAGAGAGAATATGTGTATTCTATAAATAGAACGCTCGGCAACTTGTTCTCGTACGATGCGCGTGTTCGGCTGCATGTGCTCTCACGACTCATGTGTTCGGCTGAAGTCAAACGCGCAGTCATTCGCTATGCTGCATTTGTGTTTCGCTGCTTCGCACACAAGCGCAACGCTATCATTGTGTGAGTTTGGACACCACTGTTATAGAGGAATATTGTCTGCGGCCGAACTCGTGCTCGCCCAGCTGCGGCTTTCAAATTTGAAAAAAGAGCTGTCTTAAAACCCAAATCAGCTGTTTGGCCCAAAACCCATGATGTAATAAACACAAGGTGACGCAAAGAAGTGAGCGATTTTGGCTGCGCAAGAAATAGAGAGCGAAATCGATCAGCTGTTGCTCTCTCAGTATTGATTGATTGATTGATTCTTGTAGAACTCGACAAAATAAGACGAAAATATTAAATAATTTTTTTGCAGGACTTAGAACTTTTTTTTATCCATTTCCGACGAAATTTAGACCGTGTGTCACATTCAACTTGCATTGGCTGCCCACAACATTGTGGTGGAGTTGATTCAAAACCTAGTTTCTCTAAAAACGAAGTAGCCTTTCCCTGAGTTCCAACTAATTCATTTAAAGAACAAATAATTTAAAAAAATTTTAATTTAATCACGCGATTTTTGCTTAGCAAATTTTTTGCCTGCGACATTTTAAATGATTTGTATTACCTATAATTTTTATACTTTGGTACCGAAGGTCTCATAGTATATTGGTTTTGTGCAATGTCCGTCATGGTTTCTGTCTGTCCGTGCGTCCGTATGAACGCAACTTTTTTCGACACCCGTAAAGCTAGAGACTTGAAACTTTGCAATTATGTTTATCTATAGACGGTACAGATAAAGTGTTAAGATTGGGTTGCCACGCCTACTAGGAGGATGGGAAATCGATAAATTCGATAACTGAAAGCCGATAAAACCTAATATTTCTCACATTCTTACAGCTGGAGTTACCAAATTTTGCACGCAGATAGCTAGTCATGTCCCTGAAAAAACTGCATCAAAATTTTGGATGCCACGCCCACTCCTTCCGCCCCCATCATCCCTGCTCCTTGAAATTGGAAATGCCTCTAGTTTTCACATTTCTTGGGCTAGAGCCACCAAATTTTGTGTCAAGATAGATATAGACGTTCCCCAAATAAATGAATCAAAATTTTGGATGCCACGCCCCCTGATTCCGCCCCCATCCCCCCTTCTACTTGAAATTGGAAACGCCTTTAGCTCTGACATTTTTCGAGCTAGAGTCACCGAATTTGGTAGGAAGATATATGGTGACATCTAAAAATGATCTGCATCCAAAATTAGGATGCCACGCCCACCTCTGCCGCCCACCATTTAAAATCGGAAATTTCGATATCTCTTACAGTTTTTAAGCTAGAGCCCCCAAATTCAGAGGAAAGATAGAAGGCAACATCTACCAAAGATCTGCATCAAAATGTTGGATGCCACGAATACCCAAGCCACCCGCCTTATAAAATCGGAATCGTTTATATCTTTAACAGTTTTTGAGCTAGAGCCACCAAACTTGGTAGGAAGATAGATAGTGACAGTTAAAAACAATTGATTCAAAAATTTGGATGCCACACCCACCTCTGCCGCCCACCTTTTACATTTTGAAGTTAAGTTATCTTTCACAGCTTTTGAGCAAAAGTCACCAAATTTGGTAACATGATAGCTGGCGATGTTTACCACCCGGCCCACTCCTTTGCAAGCAGATTCTTTACTATCCGTTCTTTTTCTGGTATCAAAGTATTCCGCAGTCGGTTGCGACCGACTGCAACGTTTTTACTTGCTTTCATTTTTTTTTGTCTCAAGTCTATTGAGTTTCGTTGGTAATTTTTCGATTTTGAAGTATTGATATCTCGATAACTAAGCGGTATATCGATAGGTTAGGTTAGGTTATGCCGGCTGACCCTCCCTGAGGAGTGTCACACATAGACAACTTGGGGTCCTTAGTGAGGCCGGTGTGTGGAGAAGCTAAGGACCATAGTATGTTCTCCTGCGGCGTGTGTGTGTCCCTTGCGAAGGCAAGAAGCTTCTTAGGCTCTTGGCTGCTTACTTCTTCGAGTGTCGCAAGGAAGGTTGAAGTCGTTTCGCTGCCAGTGCTGGGCAGCTGCAAAGCAGGTGTTCCAGTGTTTCCGTGACGATTGGCTCTCTGCATTTCCTGCATTCATCGTTGTCGAGTATGCCTAACTTCTTTGCATGGGATGCATCCAGACAGTGGCCTGTCAATAGACCAACAAGCTGTCTGCATTCGTGCCTCTGAAGTTTCAGCATGTTTTCCGTCCGTTTGTCGTCGTAGGTTTTGCACATTATTTTCGACATTCTTCAACCTGGATACTGCCGAGGCCCGTGCGTGTGCTTCCATCTGAGCGTGTATCGTTCGTAGGGAAGTTGAAATTTCTACAGCGTCACTGTATTGTCTCTTTGCTCCTTGCTCAGCCAATTCGTCTCCCATCTCGTTTCCTTCAAAGCCTTGGTGGCTTGGAATCCAGTAGATGTGGACGTTTTTTGTGATGCTCAGTTCGTCTAGTGCTTCCCTGCTTGCTAGAACGCTCCGAGAGTTTATGTAGTGGGCTTGCAGGGCTTTTATTGCTGGCTGACTGTCCCCGAATATGTTTACCTTTATTTGCGTTGTATTCGTTCTTGAGACCGCTTCTTCTGCTTTTCTTATTGCGAATATTTCCGCTTGAAATATGCTGCAGTGGTCAGGGAGTCTGTATGATAGTCTCAGTGGTGGATCGGCTCAGTACACTGCTGCACCGACTCCGTCTTCCATCTTTGAGCCATCAGTATATATGTTTATGGCCACATGCTCTTGTTTAGGAACGTGGACGTGAAGTTTAAGTTGGTTTTTGGGGTCATGTAGTCTGTTTCTACTTGAATCCCTCTACCAATCATATTGTGCCCGTAGTTTTGAATCTTCAAATCGCTTATCGTGCATAGACGTTGCGGAGTCTTTTTTGCCATTAGGCGTGCCAGAATGTCCAAGAAGTTGACACTCAGTATAGCTTGCTTTTGTTGGCGTGGATCTCAGCGCCCCTGTGATGCATATAAGTGCATGTCGCTGAGGTTTTTCCATAATTTTTAGGTATGTAGACTTTTCTGTTGCTCTCCACTATCACAGTATGCCATATAACAGTATGGGTCGTACAATTGAGATGAAAATCCAGTGTGTCAGTCTTGGTGAGAGTCCCCATGTGCTACCCAGCATCTTTTGCGACGCGTAGAGTGCGTTGGTGGATTTCTTCACCCTTTCTTTCACATTGAGCTGCCAACTCAACTTGCTATCCATTACTATCCCGAGCTAATTGATACTTTCTTTTGGTATCAGTGTCGTACCGTTGATTTCCGGTGGCGTCCATCGAGGTACCTTGTATCTCTTAGTGTAGAGAATGTGGTCCGTCTTGTCCGCATTGATACTTAGACCGGCTTCAGTGGCCTATTCTAGTATCTCCTTGAGTGTGTAGTCCATGATTGAGCTAATCGTCGAGTGAAATTTGCCCGTGATAATTATGCCTATGTCGTACGCATAGGCGGTTGACTTCGGGGTGTTTCGTTTGAATTTTCGTTGCAAGTCGTTGACCACGAGGTTCCACAACAGGGGAGAGAGCATTCCCCCTGTGGGGGTGCCCCTTTTTGCTTCCTTGATTGCGGTTGTGGTTCCCCATTCTGCTTGTATTCTCCTGCTGCACAGTAGGTTCTGTACCCAGGAGTACACAGCCTCATGTGGGGTCACAGTTCTCAGACTGTGCATTATGAATTCTGTGGACACATTGTTGAATTCTCCTGCGTTGTCTACGAATGCGCCTAATTCGTATTCTTTGTGGTGTAGTGCCTTCTATACATTTGCCACAAGGGAGTGCAGCGCAGTTTCCACCGATTTTCTTTTCGTATATGCGTGTTGATTTGGTTCTAGGATTACAGATGTGTTCTCTCTTATATGGAGGTCGATCAGCTATTCCAATGTTTTCAGTAGGAATGAGGTCAGGCTAATGGGTCTATAGTCCTTTGGCAACACGTGGCTACATTTAACTGCTTTTGGCAGGAAAACTACCCGTGCTGTCATATGTTTGACATTCTGCAGCATGGCCATGAATATCCCGTCCGGACCTGGGGATTTGTAGCCCTCGAAGGAAACTATTGCCCACAGTATCCTTTCTGTAGTTATGACGTCTGCAGGTATTTCTGCCCGCGTTTGTGTAGACATCATATTTGTCGTATAAGTGACTTCTGTACAGCCTGGGAAATATGCCTTCTTCTGTCCATCTCCCATCTTCAGTTTTTAGTTGGCTTTGTACCGTCTGTTGGCTGGCAAGTAGCTTTCTTAACCTTTCGGTGTCAGATGTCTTTTTCCTCGGGTTTTTATATGTATTTTTTTAGTTTTTTCACTCTCAAAGTTCACTCGAAATTGAATGTACCTGTCTTCTGAGAAGGAGTGTCTACTAAGGACTCTCCATTCTGTTACCACGGTATTTGATACCGACGCGAGGGTGATGTCTAGCACGTTAGATGAGGTGGGACCCACGTGGGACATCTCTTCACCAATGTTAGATATTTTTAGGTAAGATTGTAGTATAAAATCTAGCAGTGACTCACCTCTATCGTTTGTGTCTCTGCTGCCACATACCGTGTGGTGTGCATTGGTGTCAGTGCCGATGATAAGTGGCCGTTTTTTCTGCTCAGCCTCCCTTACCAACCGCGCGAGCTCATGTGGTGGAGCGATGTTGTCATGCGCCATATAGCAGGATGCCATTAAGATTGGCTCTTCTCTTCCACCCTCCAGTGCAACCACCGTTAGGTCGTTAGTGCTGTAATTAGACATTAAGTAAGCATAGATTCCCTTCCTTAATAGCATCACGGTCCTTGCTCTTCTTAATGTTGTCGGGTAGAACACGTTGTAATTTGGCGATCTTAGCCCAGAAACCTTATTCCCTGACGCTACCCAAGGTTCCTGGACTAAGGCGATATCGGCGGGCCCCGACTCCAGGGTTAACATGAGCTCCGCCGATGCCAGTTTGCTCTTATGTAGATTTATTTGGAGGATTCTCAGCTTCATGACTCGTGGTATCCTCCTTTGATGGGACCTCTACAATAGTTGAGTCCGCATCCTTATCGTCAACAATCTCCAGGCTGTTGGTGGCTTGCGTGACCCTGGCTAGGTCCTGCATTTTCACACCAGATGGATAGCTAGCCCGGAACTCCCATTTGCTTCAGAAGCGCATCGAACAGCAGCGCCTCCACCTCCTTTCACTGCTCAGGCTTCATTTGGCCATTGGGGTCGCTTTGGTCGGTGAGCGCCACGACTAGATGTCGCTTTGCCACATCGCTGGCTGTCTGTCTTGCCTGCGTCGCTGGCTTCTTGCAGGGCCGCTTACAGGTGGGCACATCTGCTCTCGCGGTTTCTGGGGTGCGCTGGCGTTTTAAGGCCAGCGCCTCCTCCACCTTGTTGGCAAAACCGACTGTCTTCGTGGACAGGCTCGGTATTTTGTCGAGGTAGGTTCTACTTTCCAAAATCTTGGTTTCAGCCCACTTCAGATTTCTGAACTCATCCTCTGTGAGGTCACGCTTCACTTCTGTGAGCCTAGCCTTGATTTTAAGGGCGGCCTTGTATTGGGCTTTGGCTCTTAAGCCCTCCTTCGTCTTTTTCGGCCCGTCCTTACAGGAGGTATCGGTACCTATTGGAGTGGGGGGCCCAAGAGGTCCTCTGAATCTGAGTGTAGAGACCCGCCATGTGAGTCGCAATCCGAGTTTTCTAGGACTTTGGAGTCGCGCCACATTTTGGGTTTTGTAGCGGCAGTAGCTATACAACCGTCCTGGCCTGCTCCAACCAGTACGGAGGGTAGGTTGCTGGCTACACGCAGAGAGGATTTCTCCCCCCGTGCCCGCCGGTGGTAGCACCCAGTTCCACCGACGTTTGGGCTGACATCCCGGCCCGTGCTTGACCGTCCTTCTTCTCCATGTGATTTTTATTTCTGGGGAGTCTACCCATAGCATTTTATCCTTGCTGCCAAGGACCTCGAACCATGGTTCGCTCCACGCCCTCGCAGTGCCGAGGCCTTTGAAAGGCGCGAAGCTTACCTTAGCTAGGCATTGTACCGTCTCTCCACAGGCAAGCAGAACAGGTACCATTGTTCGTTTCAGCACCGGACGGGATCTATTACCTTGGTTTGAGAAGTATAGAGCTCTCCTTGGCTAAACAATGATGCCTGCTGCCTCGGTTTGTCCCATACCCTCGCAGTACCTGGCCCTTGAGAAGTAGCGGAACTCGCCTTAGCCAAATGCCGCCCTGTCCCTCCGCAAGGCAAATAGCACAAGTACCCCTCGTTTGTTTCGAGGCAGTACGATGCCCATTGCCCAGCCGGCACCCTCGAGGAGGGTTCAGTACAGGATTTTCGCCAGGTATATCGATAAATTGTATCTAATATTTTCGTTTTATTTGTAAGAAATCCATTATACTTTATCAAACAAAAAAAAGTGTGTTACATTTTTGTCGTTAACTCGATAAATATCGATAAATCGATATATTGTGTTTGGTATTTTCGTGTTTTTTTTAAATCTATTAAATTTCACCAAAAAATTAAATTTTTCAAAAATTTTTCGATTTTTCATTAACTATATCTCGATAACCAGGCGAGTTATCGATAAATTCTATTTAATATTTTCGTCTTATTTTGTCGAGTTCTACAAGAATCAATCATCAGACCAAATAACCGTCGAGTCCTCAGATTAGCCAATAACAAGCAGCACAGAATTTCAAAAAAAAAAATGCAGAAAACCATAAAGTATCAGGGGTGTGCCAGCCATCAAAACCAACCGAACTCCAATCTAAAACCAACCACAAGCTGGTTTTAGGTGTGCCAAAGCCCTGTTCGAGATGGTTTTGAAATCTCAAGTAAGCAATATTAATTATCTAATGAGTAACAAGTGTTACTTTTTCGAAAGGTAATTTTTAGCATAGTTGCATATTGCAAATACATTTGAATTTAATACATGTTGTAATTCATGATTTTTGATTTTAATAAATCTCAAACCAATCTCTAAGACTATTTGCCGTTCTGTGTAAACGTGCAAAACGGTCCCTAACAAAGGAGCTGCCACCTTGTTTGATTAACAATAACTATTATTCGGAGTCTTTAATAGATCAATTTTAAAGACACTTTTTTGTGACAAATAAACATAAAAAAAATCGTGTTTGAGGCTAACAAAATTGCATGGTTGAGAAATGGACAGTTTGTTGTAAATTTAACGAAGTTATTGCAGCAAACCTTTTTTTTTATGAGGTGGCAGCTTTCGCGGTGTTTGTTGGGTGTGTGAATGTACAGTTAGATGAAGAATTTAATTTATGGAAAGTCATTGAGCCGCCAAAATGTAAGTAAAATAAACATTGCATTAATTTATTTGTTTTACATTTATTTTATTATTGGTCCATAGGGGAAAACACCGTTCACCTTTTGCCCTTTTAAAATGTAAACAAAAGCACATTTTCCATTCACGAAATACGTAGAACAGCTGTTCAAGCAAGCTATCACGGCAGGGCTGTCAAGCAACATGAGTTATTGGCGGGCAAAATATTAAATATTTGTTTTGTATAGGAAGTACAAGAGAAAAGACCTATCATATTTTTATTTTTACCATTTATTAAATATAACACTGTTGCTATGAGGCCAACCTTGAAAACAATGACAAAAATTGCAAATATATTTTAGGCAATTTTCATTTTTGAAAGGTAGCAACTCTTTTTGGCCATTTTCGCTTTACGTATTAGCTCCGAAACATTTTACCGAAAAATGAAATCTCCCTAACTTGTTTTAGAGATTTGACAACCAGCTCGAGCCAAAATCTCTAGAGATTTCTGGCACATCCCCGTATATATATTCGACTTTATATTCATTTCACGGGAGAAAGGGGCAAGCTTTTTTGATTCATAACATACAACTTCAAAATCTAATTTCGGAAAACATGCACCGTACCCATAGTGCGAGACGCAAAAATGTAAACAAAGTAGTGATTTTGAGAGCGACACATAACGGACCTGCGCATTGCGTCACCTTTAAATCTTGCATCATGAACAAAACCCAAGCGGCAAACCGGTGGTTGTCGACTGCGCGCTAGTGATGTAAATTTGAGTGGAAACACCGATGTCGATGTTCATCGATGTTTTCAAAATGGAAAATCGATGTGGGGTGATACATCGGCTGCAAATTTCGATGCATCGATGTATGTTCCATGTTTTGTAGATTTCAACTTTTTTTTTTTTTAAAAAAAAGGTATAAAATAAAATTTTTTTTTTAAAATTCGTTATTGTTTTTGTTTTTTTTTTTCTTTTTTTTTTGTCCGTATGACGCAACTTTTTGAGACTCGTAGTGAAACTTTGCAATTATGTTTATCCATAGAAGGTACAGATAAAGTGTCAGATTGGGTTCGCCTATAGGAGGATGGAATCGATAAATTCGATAACTGAAAACCGATAAAACCAAATATTTCTCACATTCTTACAGCTAGAGTTACCAAATTTTGCACGCAGATAGCTAGTTGTCTGAAAAAATGCAAAATTTTGGATGCCACGCCCACTCCTTCCGCCCCCATCATCCCTGCTCCTTGAAATTGGAAACGCCTTTAGTATTTTTGGGCTAGAGGCACCAAATTTTTGGAAGATAGATATTGACGTTCCCCAAAATATGCACCAAAATTGTGGATGCCACGCCCCCTGATTCCGCCCCCATCCCAACTTCTCCATGAAATTGGAAACGCCTATAGTTTTTTTTGGAACAATTTTGTGTCAAGATAGATATTGAAGTTCCCCAAAAATGCATCAAAATTTTGGATGCCACGCCCCTATTCCCCCACCTCTCCATGAAATTGGAAACGCCTATAGTTTTCACATTTTTGGGCTGAGCCATCAAATTTGTGTCAAGATAGATATTGACGTTCCCCAAAAAATGCATCAAAATTTTGGATGCCACGCCCTAATTCCGCCCCCATCCCCACTTCTCCATGAAATTGGAAACGACTATAGTTTTCACATTTTTGGGCTAGAGCCACCAAATTTTGTGTCAAGATAGATATTGACGTTCCATAAAATGCATCAAAATTTTGGATGCCACGAAAGTAATTCCGCCCCCATCACCCCATCTCCATGAAATCGGAAACACCTATAGTTTTCACATTTTTGGGCTAGAGCCACCAAATTTTGTGTCAAGATAGGTACTGACGTTCCCCAAAAAAAAATGCACGCCCCTAATTCCGCCCCCATCCCCTTCTCCATGAAATTGGAAACGCCTATAGTTTTCACATTTTTGGGCTAGAGCCACCAAATTTTGTGTCAAGATAGATATTGATGTTCCCCAAAAAATGCATCAAAATTTTGGATGCCACGCCCCTAATTCCGCCCCCACCCCCTTCTCCATGAAATTGGAAACGCCTATAGTTTTCACTTTTTGGTGAAAAAACCACAAATTTTGTGTTAAGATAGGTACTGACGTTCCCCATCAAAACTTGGATGCCACGCCCCCTAATTCCGCCCCATCCCCTTCTCCATGAAATTGGAAACGCCTATAGTTTTCAATTTTTGGGCTAGAGACCAAATTTTGTATCAAGATAGGTACTGACGTTCCCCATCAAAACTTGGATGCCACGCCTCCGATTCCGCCCCACCCTTAACAAGAAATTGGAAACGACTATAGCTTTCACATTTTTGGGCTAGAGCCACCAAAATTTTCTGTCAAGATAGGACTGGCGTTCCCCATCAAAACATGGAAGCCACGCCCCTGATTCCGCCCCCACCCCTTCTCCATGAAATTGGAAACGCCTATAGTTTTAATTTTTGGGCTGAGCCATCAAATTTTGTGTAAGATAGATTTGACGTTCCCCAAAAAATGCATCAAAATTTTGGATGCCACGCCCTAATTCCGCCCCATCCCTCTTCTCCAAGAAATTGGAAACGATAGTTTTCACATTTTTGGGCTAGAGCCACCATATTTTGTGTTAAGATAGGTACTGACTTCCATCAAAACTTGGATGCCACGCCCCCTAATTCCGCCCCCATCCCCCTTCTCCATGAAATTGGAAACGCCTATAGTTTTCAATTTTTGGGCTAGAGCCACCAAATTTTGTGTTAAGATAGGTACTGACGTTCCCCATCAAAACTTGGATGCCACGCCCCTAATTCCGCCCCCATCCCCTTCTCCATGAAATTGGAAAGTTTTTAGAGCCACCAAATTTGTATCAAGATAGGTACTGACGTTCCTCATCAACTTGGATGCCACGCCCCGACCCCCCCAACCAAGAAATTGGAAACGACTATAGCTTTCACATTTTTTGGGCTAGAGCCACCAAATTTTCTGTCAAGATAGGTACTGACGTTCCCCAAAAAATGCATCAAATTTTGGATGCCACGCCCCTAATTCCGCCCCCATCCCCCTTCTCCATGAAATTGGAAACGACTATTTTTTGGCAATTTTGTGTTAAGATAGGTACTGACGTTCCCCATCAAAACTTGGATGCACGCCCCTAATTCCGCCCCCATCCCCCTTCTCCATGAAATTGGAAACGCCTATAGTTTTCACATTTTTGGGCTAGAGCCACCAAATTTTGTGTTAAGATAGGTACTGACGTTCCCCATCAAAACTTGGTGCCACGCCCCCTAATTCCGCCCCCATCCCCCTTCTCCATGAAATTGGAAACGTATAGTTTTCAAATTTTGGGCTAGAGCCACCAGTTTTTATCAAGATAGGTACTGTTCTCATCAAACTTGGATGCCATTCCGCCCCCTTAACCAAGAAATTGGAACGACTATAGCTTTCACATTTTTGGGCTAGAGCACCAAAATTTTCTGTCAAGATAGGTACTGACGTTCCCCATCAAAACTTGGATGCCACGCCCCCTGATTCCGCCCCCTTAGAAATTGGAAACGCCTATAGTTTTCACATTTTTGGGTAGAGCCCCAAATTTTTTGTGAAGATAGATTTGACGTTCCCCATAAAAATGGATCAAAATTTATGCCACGCCCACCTTCCGCCCCCACCCCCGCCGATGTCAAACGGTTATGCGAGTATCTTCCACATTTTTTGAACTAGAGTCACCAAATTTGGTAGGAAGATATGGTGACATCTACAAAGATCTGCATGAAAATTTGGATGCCACGCCCACCTCTGCCGCCCACTATTTAAAATCGGAAATTTCGATATTTTATTTAGAGCCCTTAAATTGGGTAGAAAGATAGAATGCAGCATCTACCAAGATGTGCATCAAATTTGAGCCACCCGCCTTATAAAATCGGAATCGGTTTCTTTTTCCTTGTTTTGAGTTAATTTGATTCCAAAATTTCCCCTTTGTTGTTTTTTTTTTTATTTTTTTCCCCCTCCCCTTTTTTTTTTTTTGTTGTGTTTTTTTGTTTTTTTATTTTTGTTGTTTTTTGTTCTTATTTATATATATTTTTTTTATTTTTTTTTTTTTATTCTTGTCTGTTTTTTTTTTTTTGTTTGTATATATTAATAATAAAAGTTTTATTATAATTTTTATGCCCCGAACCCATAAAATGGGTAAAAGGGGTATAATGGTTATATGCAAAAGTATGTAACAAGCCGAAGGAAGCATCTCCGAACCGATAAAGTATATATATTCTTGATCAGCATCAACAGCCGAGTCGATATAGCCATGTCCGTCTGTCCGTCCGTCCGTCTGTCTGACTTCAAGAGCTACAGACTTCAGATTTTGGATATGAGTCTCCTATACCATAAGCAGAACAAGTTTGTTTCAAATTATCGATAACTATTCTGGTTTACGATATACACATGAAATCGATTACAAAAAAATCTGGAATTTGGAAAATGTGAAAATGGGGGTTTCAACGAAATCGGTAGATAAACACCAGAGATATCGAACATTTAAGATGCATACAGACAATGACTGTACGCGTTAGGTATAGGTTTGGGGTATTTCCTAGTCGAGAAATCTCGACTAGAGCCTTCTAACTTGTTTTATTATTGCTTTCATAGCAGTCTTATAACCTTCAAAAAGTTTTAAGCTTAACAACTAGAAAATAAAAAACAAAACAAAACATATCTAATTGATCAACATAACAAAAAAAGTTCACGCTTTCACAGCAGTCTTGTACCGTTAGGTTATAAAAAGTATTTTTTATGAATACTTTGCAAAAATAGTATGCGACTAAGTCTTTCTGGGTCGATTCTATTTATTTTTTAGGTAATATGTTGGCAGACGCTAGAAAAAAAAAACCTTGTCATGGTGCGACCCTGCCGCACAATGGTGTTTCATCACGAATTTCGCAAGGTACTGATTCGACATTTTCCTTGTTTATCTTATGAAAATTAGTGCTGGGAAAAGATCGATGCTTGCCTGCATCGATCTTTCTATCTTTTGTATATCTCGACATCGGTGCATTTAAACAAAGTATATGAGGTCACATAAAAGTGTGCGTCAAGATAGCCACGGGCCGCCAGCAACGAAAATCGATCAATTTTATTAAATATTTTCGTCTTAGCTTTTAGAAATCTATTAAGCTTCATCAAACAAAATTGTGTTACTATGTTATCGATAGCTCGATAAATATCGACTAATCGATAAATTGTGTTTAGTATTATCTGTTTTTTTAATATATATATTAAACTTCACCAAAAATTAAATTTTTCGATATTTATCGATTTTTTATTAACTATATCTCGATAGCCAGGTGAGTTATCGATAAATTATAGCTCAATATTTTCCTCTTATTTAGTCGAGTTTTACAAGAATCAATCATCTATTTTATTACGCAAAGTTTATATAATGTCTAACTACCCTTCCTTGCTAGGGTAGCAGCATGCGATTGAATCAAAAGTTGAAAATTGCCAAACTCAAGTTCTGTGACAACAACAAGAGAAATTAAGTACGGCAACGTATAATCTGTTCACTTGCCTCACACTTTCAGCCATTATGGCTGTTTAAATAGACCCAAAGCAAAAACTATATAAAATATGGCTAATTATAGATAACAGTCACTTCCCCAGGCAGCAGCTGACTATCGACGAGTACTTTGAGCGGCATATAATCAAGAGGGGTGATTACTCGTTGGAACGAGCTAGCTTGGTGCACCATCTGTCTGCCATCATCGTCTCTTGGTTTCAATACTCATTGGAAATGTACGTCAAGATAGCAACGCAGCAACGAAAATCGGTTATCGATAGTTTTAAAATTATATATGGTATTTTGACATGAAATCAATAAAGTAATGATGCAGAATTATAGAAAATTAATTTATATATTAATTATTGTTTTTATGCAATATTAAGTCGAGTTTTAAGTTTTTGAATTGGTGGATTAAGTGATTTATGGGTAAATTTTTTACAAATTCTTAAATATCTCAACTTAGGAGGAACGGCCTTGAAAACTGGGAACGCACAATTAAAGCCCATAATTTCACCTTTTTAATGGTATAATTTTCAAAAAAAAAGTTTTGTCTAAGATTTTGAGTTATGTTCGAAAGAGTGCAGCTACCTCGGGTCCGGGCCCATACAAATGTTACCGCCAAAATATGTGGTCTGCACATAAGCCATAATATCTTATCTTACAGATCACGGCCTGCAAAGCGGTATATGAGGAATTCAAGCAATCTGTTTGGGGAAGCTATAGCAATTAAATTTAGAAAAAGTTTTGTCTAAATTGTTGAGAAAATTAATTAATTGTGAATAAACCTAAGATAGTTCACAATAAGACTGGTAGTTCCAACGTGAACTGAACTACTGCGCAACACAAAGCTGACTGATATGGAGCGGCCTATGGAACTTTGGCAGCTCTACACATATGTTCTACAGTAATCAAAAAAAAAAAAAATATAACGAAGGCTGCCTGACTAAAGTGTGCCGAGCATGCATTTACGAGTAAAAAAGTAAACGAAGGCTGCCTGAGACATGAACATGGTCGTGGTCTTTTTCTAATGCATGATTATCACAACAAATTAAAAAAATATATGCATTAATGTCATTATTTAACAAATATATAGCTATTTAATAGTAATTTTATCAGAAAATAACATATTCCGTTTATTCACTTTTTCCGCCTGCAGCCATTTGAGCAACAAAACAAGTTGGCACCATTTTGTGCCGATACACAAAATCGTTGCTAGCTTTTAATTTTCTTTAAAGTGCGTGGCCTAAGATGCACGCTATGTTAGCTTATAGGCCTAAATTTAACTAACATTTTAAGCTTGTAAAAAAAAATAGACCGAAGGCTGCCTGACTAAAGTTTGCCGAGCATGCATTTATGAGTAAAAAAAACAGTAAACGAAGGCTGCCCGACTTTTTTTTAATTTTATAGCCAGCTGGCAGCCTCTTTTGCTTGAACATAACGGATCTTTACCGTTTGTTAGTAAAGCATATGTTGATAGATATATGTTTACAAACGCAAAAAAATAATTATATATAAATCGCACGCTTTATATATAAATATATAATTTAAAATGTTTGAAGCTCTGGCAAAAGGGTATGTATTGCTGGCTTATTATTTTACAGACTATGCTTGTATGTTTTTGTGTGTTTTGTTGTGGAAGTGTCCGTCTGTAAGAGCGTGTTGTTCTCGGAGTCTATAAGATGTAGAGACTTGAGATTTGCGATTAAGTTCTCGTATACATATATATGTACATACAAGCTATGACTTCGTTTAGGGTATCTTCTTCAATTAATGCATACTAATTTTTAGTTTTTGTTTCGCGATTTTTCAGAAACCTGTTCAGGGACTCCATTGAGGATGCTATCGCTCAACAAATTATATCTGCAGTTGAAAATCTTAGAGAGCCTGATTTTCAATCTATAATTATTATTGTCAACAATAAGCTTATAGAAGAAAATTGGCCAGGTTTTCAACAGGCAGATTAGGTTAAAAACCGTAAAATCATCCAGAAAAGTTTTAAACGAGTAAGAGAACTTATTGCACAAATTAAATATGCAATTTAACTTAATTTTGTTTTCAGATTCGTGAGAAACGCTTCAAGGAAAAATCTTGTACCTGCAAAGATCTTAGTACCAAATAACTTAAATATTAATAATATTAGTCATACGTCTATTACAGACACTAATAATAATTTTATAAGTCAAGAATTAATAAATTATGATACAAATATTATTAGCGATATGTCCAACATAGACACTAATAATATTTCGATATCAAATTTGACCAATAAAAATAAAAATATTATTAGTGCTATGTCTAACATAGACACTATGTCTAACATAGACACTAATAATATTTTGAGCTCAACTTGTGAAAATAATAATAAAAATATTATTTGCACAAGGAATAATACAAATATTATTAGTGATATGTCTAACATAGACACTAATAATATTTTGAGCTCAACTTGTAATAATAATAATAAAAATATTATTTGCACAAGTAATAATACAAATATTATTAGTGATATGTCTAACATAGACACTAATAATATTTTGAGCTCAACTTGTAGAAATAATAATAAAAATTTTATATTTGTTTATTTTTTTTTTTTTTAGCGACTTTTCTAATTGTTTGCAATTATTAATACAGGCTCGACGTCATGAATCAAAGGGGGTGATTCGAAACAATTTGAAAATTGTGAATGAAATGTATTAGGCTGGCCAGATAGCGCTATTTCGAATGTTGCCAAACATTCTCATCAGTGACCTTTCTGTTTAGAATTATTAAACTCAAACTGATCGTATATGAAGCTATAGTCGGGGACAGGAGTTGAACCTGGGACCTCTCGTTAACGAGGCGGAAGTCTTAGCCACTGGGCTATTCCCTGACGACATCCATCCCTGGCTAATCAGAGTTTTACATCAACGACTGCATTTGTAATTCTAACCATTTACTCTAAAGCTTTCATTTTATCAATTTATCTAAGCTTCTACCCATTGAACTAAGCTTAATCTAAGCTCACTCGAACTATGACAAGGCGGAACTGCTTTGTATACATAAGTTCTTATTGTTATTTTACTGATCAATTATTTTTCTTTGCAAAAATGTCAGAAATAGTTAAGGACGTGCCAATCCTTATTTTTATATTTTTTTTTTTTTAGCGACGTTTCGAAACAATTTGAAAATTGTGAATGAAATGTATTAGGCTGGCCAGATAGCGCTATTTCGAATGTTGCCAAACATTCTCATCAGTGACCTTTCTGTTTAGAATTATTAAACTCAAACTGATCGTATATGAAACTATAGTCGGGGACAGGAGTTGAACCTGGGACCTCTCGTTAACGAGGCGGAAGTCTTAGCCACTGGGCTATTCCCTGACGACATCCATCCCTGGCTAATCAGAGTTTTACATCAACGACTGCATTTGTAATTCTAACCATTTACTCTAAAGCTTTCATTTTATCAATTTATCTAAGCTTCTACCCATTGAACTAAGCTTAATCTAAGCTCACTCGAACTATGACAAGGCGGAACTGCTTTGTATACATAAGTTCTTATTGTTATTTTACTGATCAATTATTTTTCTTTGCGAAAATGTCAGAAATAGTTAAGGACGGGCCAATCCTTATTTTTATATTTGTTTATTTTTTAGCGACGTTTCGAAACAATTTGAAAATTGTGAATGAAATGTATTAGGCTGGCCAGATAGCGCTATTTCGAATGTTGCCAAACATTCTCATCAGTGACCTTTCTGTTTAGAATTAATTAACTCAAACTGATCGTATATGAAACTATAGTCGGGGACAGGAGTTGAACCTGGGACCTCTCGTTAACGAGGCGGAAGTCTTAGCCACTGGGCTATTCCCTGACGACATCCATCCCTGGCTAATCAGAGTTTTACATGAATGACTGCATTTGTAATTCTAACCATTTACTCTAAAGCTTTCATTTTTATCAATTTATCTAAGCTTCTACCCATTGAACTAAGCTTAATCTAAGCTCACTCGAACTATGACAAGGCGGAACTGCTTTGTATACATAAGTTCTTATTGTTATTTTACTGATCAATTATTTTTCTTTGCGAAAATGTTAGAAATAGTTAAGGACGTGCCAATCCTTATTTTAATATTTGTTTTTTTTTAGCGACGTTTCTAATTGTTTGCAATTATTAATACAGGCTCGACGTCATGAATCAAAGGGGGTGATTCGAAACAATTTGAAAATTGTGAATGAAATGTATTAGGCTGGCCAGATAGCGCTATTTCGAATGTTGCCAAACATTCTCATCAGTGACCTTTCTGTTTAGAATTATTAAACTCAAACTGATCGTATATGAAGCTATAGTCGGGGACAGGAGTTGAACCTGGGACCTCTCGTTAACGAGGCGGAAGTCTTAGCCACTGGGCTATTCCCTGACGACATCCATCCCTGGCTAATCAGAGTTTTACATCAACGACTGCATTTGTAATTCTAACCATTTACTCTAAAGCTTTCATTTTATCAATTTATCTAAGCTTCTACCCATTGAACTAAGCTTAATCTAAGCTCACTCGAACTATGACAAGGCGGAACTGCTTTGTATACATAAGTTCTTATTGTTATTTTACTGATCAATTATTTTTCTTTGCGAAAATGTCAGAAATAGTTAAGGACGGGCCAATCCTTATTTTTATATTTGTTTATTTTTTAGCGACGTTTCGAAACAATTTGAAAATTGTGAATGAAATGTATTAGGCTGGCCAGATAGCGCTATTTCGAATGTTGCCAAACATTCTCATCAGTGACCTTTCTGTTTAGAATTATTAAACTCAAACTGATCGTATATGAAACTATAGTCGGGGACAGGAGTTGAACCTGGGACCTCTCGTTAACGAGGCGGAAGTCTTAGCCACTGGGCTATTCCCTGACGACATCCATCCCTGGCTAATCAGAGTTTTTTACATGAATGTGCATTTGTAATTCTAACCATTTACTCTAAAGCTTTCATTTTTTTCATTTTTTCTAAGCTTCTACCCATTGAACTAAGCTTAATCTAAGCTCACTCGAACTATGACAAGGCGGAACTGCTTTGTATACATAAGTTCTTATTGTTATTTTACTGATCAATTATTTTTCTTTGCGAAAATGTTAGAAATAGTTAAGGACGTGCCAATCCTTATTTTAATATTTGTGTTTTTTTTTAGCGACGTTTCTAATTGTTTGCAATTATTAATACAGGCTCGACGTCATGAATCAAAGGGGGTGATTCGAAACAATTTGAAAATTGTGAATGAAATGTATTAGGCTGGCCAGATAGCGCTATTTCGAATGTTGCCAAACATTCTCATCAGTGACCTTTCTGTTTAGAATTATTAAACTCAAACTGATCGTATATGAAGCTATAGTCGGGGACAGGAGTTGAACCTGGGACCTCTCGTTAACGAGGCGGAAGTCTTAGCCACTGGGCTATTCCCTGACGACATCCATCCCTGGCTAATCAGAGTTTTACATCAACGACTGCATTTGTAATTCTAACCATTTACTCTAAAGCTTTCATTTTTATCAATTTATCTAAGCTTCTACCCATTGAACTAAGCTTAATCCAAGCTCACTCGAACTATGACAAGGCGGAACTGCTTTGTATACATAAGTTCTTATTGTTATTTTACTGATCAATTATTTTTCTTTGCAAAAATGTCAGAAATAGTTAAGGACGTGCCAATCCTTATTTTTATATTTTTTTTTTTTTAGCGACGTTTCGAAACAATTTGAAAATTGTGAATGAAATGTATTAGGCTGGCCAGATAGCGCTATTTCGAATGTTGCCAAACATTCTCATCAGTGACCTTTCTGTTTAGAATTATTAAACTCAAACTAATCGTATATGAAACTATAGTCGGGGACAGGAGTTGAACCTGGGACCTCTCGTTAACGAGGCGGAAGTCTTAGCCACTGGGCTATTCCCTGACGACATCCATCCCTGGGTAATGAGAGTTTTACATCAACGACTGCATTTGTAATTCTAACCATTTACTCTAAAGCTTTCATTTTTATCAATTTATCTAAGCTTCTACCCATTGAACTAAGCTTAATCTAAGCTCACTCGAACTATGACAAGGCGGAACTGCTTTGTATACATAAGTTCTTATTGTTATTTTACTGATCAATTATTTTTCTTTGCGAAAATGTCAGAAATAGTTAAGGACGTGCCAATCCTTATTTTAATATTTGTGTTTTTTTTTAGCGACGTTTCTAATTGTTTGCAATTATTAATACAGGATCGACGTCATGAATCAAAGGGGGTGATTCGAAACAATTTGAAAATTGTGAATGAAATGTATTAGGCTGGCCAGATAGCGCTATTTCGAATGTTGCCAAACATTCTCATCAGTGACCTTTCTGTTTAGAATTATTAAACTCAAACTGATCGTATATGAAACTATAGTCGGGGACAGGAGTTGAACCTGGGACCTCTCGTTAACGAGGCGGAAGTCTTAGCCATAATTGATCAGTAAAATAACAATAAGAACTTATGTATATGTTGATGTAAAACTCTGATTAGCCAGGGATGGATGTCGTCAGGGAATAGCCCAGTGGCTAAGACTTCCGCCTCGTTAACGAGAGGTCCCAGGTTCAACTCCTGTCCCCGACTATAGTTTCATATACGATCAGTTTGAGTTTAATAATTCAAAACAGAAAGATCACTGATGAGAATGTTTGGCAACATTCGAAATAGCGCTATCTGGCCAGCCCAATACATTTCATTCACAATTTTCAAATTGTTTCGAATCACCCCCTTTGATTCATGACGTCGAGCCTGTATTAATAATTGCATAAAAATTTTATTTGTACAAGTAATAATACAAATATTATTAGTGATATGTCTAACATAGTGATATGTCAACACTTGCTTTTTATAGCCCGAACCCATGAATTGGGTAAAAGGGGTATAATGGTTTTGTGCAAAAGTATGTAACAGGCAGAAGGAAGCATCTCCGACCCAATAAAGTATATATATTCTTGATCAGCATCAACAGCCGAGTCGATATAGCCATGTCCGTCTGTCCGTATGTATGAACGCGTAGATCTCAGAGACTATAAAAGCTACAGATTTTGCACATAAGCTCATCTAAGTCCTAGGCAGTACAAGTTTGTTTCCGATTTTCGATAGCTATTTCCGATTCCGATATACACATGTAATCGATTGCAAAAATTTCTCGAATTTGGAAAATGTAATAATGGGTAACGATATAACTTTTCTGAAAATTTCATCGAAATCGGTTGAGAAACACCAGAGATATCGAAGATTGAACTTTAGTCACAGATGCATACAGACAATGACTGTACGCGCTATGTACAGGGTTCGGGGTATCTCCTAGTCGGGAAATCTCGACTAGAGCCTTCTTACTTGTTTGGAAAATACACCACATAATTCATTTAAAGTGAATTTAAATTGTGGTATACCCATTTCAGTATCAAAATTATTGCAATCTGAAAATGTTGCTTGGCAACTTTTCAAACTAGCGAATAATCTAACTGATCTGTTTAAGCTACTATCAAATTTGTAGCATTTTATCCTAACGAATTTCAATGTCCCTTCAACATAGCTTGCGTCTATATTGTTATTGGACCCACTTTCAATAGTGCTACTTTATACAGAAATATTATTAGACCCGTTTTACACGATGAAATTTTTGCTACTGTAACATTCGCTTGTTGGCAAAGGGAGTAGAGGGGTAACAACTGCAAGCAATGCTACATGTAGGGATGGCAAGATTAATCGAATGAAATAAAATAATCGATTAATTTTGACCAAGAAACGATTAAATTATATGATATTTTTATTTTTTATTAATTGATTATTAATCGAGTAATGAGTAAATAATCGCAATTTTTTTTTAATAATTATACTTTTTAGCAAAATTTTTTGCAAACTAAGATTGTATTAGGCTCTGAAATTATTATTCGTTTGTTGGTAACTCAATTATTTGATAGTTATTTACACCACTGTCTCATACTGCCTACCATTTGTACCGCCATACCACCATACCATACACATACCATACACCTAAACAGCATACCAACCTTAAGCAATATGTAACACGGTCACTCTGTAAATGTTAAAAGCGACGCGGAAGAAGCGCGCTATTTCACAAAGAGTGAAAAAGTGAATAAACCGGACGAGTTTTCTATTACAAAATGGCACCTAACAAGAGTGAAGTGTGGAAATATTTTTCCAAAGTGGATAAAACCAGTTTGGTAAAATGCCTATTGTGTGGAAAGAATTTAAATTATTTTCCAATAACACAACAAATATGCTTCAGCATATTAAATTGAAACATCGGAAAGAAGCTGATGATCTTGTAAGTCGCAAACATTTGAGCACCATTTTGAACGCCTCATAAAATAAATTTAAATATATTTCAGCAGAAAAATCTAAATCCAAAGAAGATTTTATTAATCTATTGGATGAAGAAATCAGCACTCAATCCACTGACAACAGCAATCAATCCACTGACAACAGCATAATTAATAGTATGTTCAACAAAAAGCCAGCAGCAACAACAATAACAAAGGCAGCAGCGGCAGCGGTTTTTCAGCAACAACAACGACAACGAACCTAGTTGCAGTAGTAACAATCGTCAACCTCTCATATTGAATTCTTTCAATAAAATTCAAAGCTTTGCAACGAGGAGGGTCAAAAAAAGAAAAGCTTACCAATGACATCGTAGGCATGATAGTCAAAGACAATTTGCTTTTTGATTTTGTTGAAGGTAAGTAATAATGGAATTATTATTAATGCAGTGATGGGCGCGTCGCGACGTTAGACGCGCTGCCGAATGTGCATAGGCCCTCTGCCGCGGCCGATTGCACAACATCACACGTACGCTATAAGCATTGAAAACATTGTGCTTGTATGCGTGTGAAAACTGTGCCGATATGTGTGCATGCCCATCACTGATTTAATGTCACTGAAGAAGTAGACTTTTAAAGTGGCACTTTGACTGCTCTTAAGTGATTCATTTGTAAATGTACTTATTTTTAAATTATTTCAACAGGTTGTGGTGCCTGACCACATCCGCATTCACATCCGCAGTCGCATCCACATCTCATCACTACCAAGTTTATCGATAGTTCGATGTCAACAACCATCAACGAGTTAGTTAAAGTAAAAGGGTTCAAGCGAACCAGTTCAGGTACTCAGAATCTAGTAAGAAGAAGAAGAATGGACGCTTGGTCTCAGCGCGAACACACGCACACATATATTTATAACATTGTGAAATAGCTTTAAATAAATGTATATATTATTAGTTGTTAATCCTAACACTAAATTGGTGACCCCGACGTGATCTAAAAACATATACGATCATTTATTGAGACCCAGCACGACGATGGAACGTGAAAACGATTCGATGCCCCGAGACGCCGCCAACAATGTGCGACAGTCTGATCCCGTTAGTGTGCGAGACACTGCACACATAAATAACTCAAATGCAACTGTAAATCGCATAGCAGTAAAGGTGCCGCCGTTTTGGCCTGAGCATCCCGAGTTATGGCTGTCTCAAGTGGAAGCACAATTTATGTTGGCGGGAATTACGACAGACGAAACGAAGTTTAATACAATTCTGGCTTCAATAGACTCGTCAGTTTTGGTTCGAATTTCTGACGCCATTTTAAATCAACCACAAACTGGTAAATACGATCATCTCAAGGCGTGCATTTTAGAACGCTATTGTGAAAGCGAACAAAAGAAAATTCAAAAATAGCTTTCTGAGATCGACCTGGGTGACAAGAGGCCAACTCAGCTGCTTAACGAATTAAGCTCGCTTGCAAAAAATAAAGTCAACGACGGATTTCTTAAATCTTTATGGTTGCAGCGTTTACCTACACAAGTACAGGCAATTTTACAAGCGTCGGACGTAGGCCTAACAGATCTCGCCAAGCTCGCAGATAAGATTATGGAAGTCGGCGAATTTCACAACGTACGTGCTGTGGAGGCGAAATCAAAGTCCACACAAAACAACGATTCAGATGTTAACTATCGTCTCGAACGCATCGAACAGCAAATAAATAGTTTGTGCAAGGCCCGCGGTAGGCAACATTCTCGATCAGCATCAGCTAGACGCAGCAACAGTGGATCAGCACAAGCTCCATCGCAAACGACAGCTAGATGTTGGTATCACATGAAGTTTGGCAACAAAGCTCAGAAGTGCCGCCAACCATGCTCATTTTCGTCAAATACGACAAAAAACTAACGCAATCTTTGGACTCGGCGGGCAAGTTCAAAGACAGTCAATGCACCATTGCCCGCCTCACCATTAACGATAAGCTGTCAAAAATAAATTTTCTCATCGATACTGGCGCAGATATATCCGTTTTGCCTGCTAGTAAAAATTCAACGTCATTTCCAACTTCAAAACAACTTTTCGCTGCCAATGGTTCAAAAATTCAAACGTATGGAGAAAAACGCATTTCTTTATCGTTCGGACTCCGAAGAAATTTTGTCTGGACATTCGTGGAAGCAAATGCCAACTGTGCAATTATCGGATCCGATTTTCTGCAACATTATGATCTGCTTGTGGATATTAAACGACGCAAGCTAATCGATCGGCAAACGCTTTTGGAATCAAAATGCTCTACATCTCAGAACAGCATTGCGATTATCACCTCATACAACGCTTCGGACCAATAAGCTAAGTTGCTTTATGAATTCCGGGACCTGGCGACAATCAACTCCAACAGGCTTCCCATAACATCAAAGGTAACACATTGCATTACGACAAGTGGTCCACCCACGCATGCGCGAGCACGTCGATTACCAGTTGAAAAACTTAAAGCAGCACAGAAAGAATTTTCTTTTCTAATGGAAAAGGGAATATGCCGTCCTTCCAATAGCAATTGGTCTAGCCCACTACATATGGTAAAAAAAAGCCAACGGAGAGTGGCGACTTTGTGGAGATTACCAATCGTTAAACAGCGTATCCGTACCCGATAGATATCCAATACCTTATATTCTCGACATAACAAGTATATTATATGGTAAAAAGATATTTTCTAAAATCGATCTACAAAAAGCATATCATCAAATTCCCGTTGACCCGCAAGATATTCCGAAAACAGCCATTATCACGCCTTTTGGCCTGTTCGAATTCTTGTTTATGACATTTGGATTGCGAAACGCAGCGCAGACGTTTCAGCGCTATATCAATGACGTCATGCTTTTGCTTTTGCGTACATAGATGACATCTTAATCGCTTCGGAATCTACAGAGCAACATGCGCAACACCTCCGCATCATTCTTGATCGACTTCGCCATGCTCAACTCGCCGTGAATTTTGAAAAGTGCCAGTTTGGAAAACCTCAGCTTACGTTTCTTGGTCATGATGTCAGCCAACAGGGACTTAAACCGTCTGAAGCCAAAGTGGAAGTTATACGAATGTACAAGAAACCACTCATCGCTAAGGATTTAAAAAAGTTTCTCGGTATGATTAACTTTTATCGCCCATTCATCCCACGAGCAACGGATAATCAAAAGATACTTCAGTTGCTGATTCAAGGCAACTGAAAAATCTAATAGTTTTTAGATTTTAACAAAATATAATATAAAAAAGAGACGCGGTTTTTTCAATAGTTTGGCGACAATTTTAATGCGGTGGCTTCAGGCATACAACGACAAGTAAAGGTAGCTTAACATTAGGTAGTAAGCGTGAGCCACAGTCGGCTGCACGCAATGCAAATTGCCGACGGCAGATTGCCGATCGGCTTGCGGTTAACATCGCAAGAGTACTTCATTTTTCTCTTAATCTATCTTATGCTATGCTACTATGTATCTATCTAAATCTACTCCAACATTCCGGCCCCGTTGATGAGCTCCGGTCTTCAACAAACATCATTCGATAGGGATCGGCGCCAGCTTGTGCACCGGTCGTTTAATAACGCCGGCCGGCGTTCTTACTTCGGCCACCCGCACCTTGCCGTCCTCTCCAGCTATTGCGCGCGTTACGCGCCCGGTTATCCACCGTTGCGGAGGTGTGTTGTCCTCGTGCACTAGGACGACCGCCCCTTCGACCAGATTGGCCTTGCCTCTGCTCCACTGAGCTCGCTGCTGCAGGCTGAGCAGGTAGTCCCTGGACCACTTGCGCCAAAAGTGCAGTTTGAGCCCCAACAACTGTCGCCACCGCTTCAAATATGCGGGTACGGGCTTGTTGTTGGGCTCTTCGGGCGTTGATCCTTGCGGCAGCCCCAGCAAAGGCTGGCCGATGAGCAGGTGCCCTGGCGTTATAGCCTCTCCGTCGCTCGGATCGCTGGTGTCCGCCACGAGGGGCCTGGAATTGAGCAACGCTTCGACGTCCACCAGATGCGTGCTCAATTCGTCCGGCGTAAGGTTGGCGTTGCCTGCCCCTCGCACCAGCCTGTGTTTGGCAGCCTTTACTGCTGCTTCCCACAGCCCGCCGAAATGCGGTGCCCTCGGAGGGATAAACCTCCATTGCACAGCTCTCTCCGCTGCGCACTCCTGAAGCTTCTCCTTGCTGTGGAGAAACGCCACTTGCAACTCCCTCAGCACGTTGCTCGCTCCCACGAAGTTCGTCGCGTTGTCGCTGTACATCGTCTCCGGCAGCCCTCGTCGTCCAACGAACCTTTTAAAAACATTCAAAAATGCATCAGTGAACAGATCAGTGACAAGCTCTAAATGAACTGCCTTTGAGGCGAAACAAACAAAAACGGCAACGTAAATTTTTACGGGTGGTCTACCTCTAATTCTGTAGCTTACATAAAAAGGCCCACAGAAATCTACGCCAGATACTCTAAACGGCCGCCCTTCACGAAGGCGGTCTGCTGGCAAATTTCCCATTATTTGCCCCAACAACTTTGGTTTGTATCGAAAACAGTGTACGCAACTTCTCACAAGTGCAGTACACAAGCTTCGGGCATTGACCACCCAAACTTGCTGCCTCAACAATCCCACAAGAACCTTTGCACCTGCATGATAGTGCCCAAGGTGCAAATGCCTGACAAAAAGGCGGACAAGCTCAGAACTCTTAGGTAGTAACAGGGGGGAACTTAGCGTCATACGAGATAGGGCCGTGCAGCAAACGCCCTCCTACTCGAATCAACTTGAATTTGATGCCATTTTCCTCAACTTCGTGGATGAAAGGACTCAATGACTGCAGCATTGGAACTAATACTGCCGATTTTTTCAACAATTTATATTCATCGGTATATGTTATGCTTTGTACGACTGCGATCAGCTTTAAGAATGCAATTCTTCTTTCTGACGCAGACACAATTAGCGCATCACCTCTAAGCTGCTTGAAACAAAATCGAAGTACGTAAGCCATTATACGGACCAGCTTAGAAAATCTTGATTGACGGTTTATCAGTTGCACGATGCAATTAGATTCAGCGTCAGATACCCCTAGTGCACAGACAATTGCACTTTTCTTGTCTTCAGAAGTTTTAACTTCTGAAGCTATCTCGAACTGATGAAGTTGAAGCCATCGATCATTTTCTGCCATTAGAAAACTTGGTCCATTGAACCATAAGGAACTCACAATTTCATTAATATCGGTTCCCCTTGACACCAAGTCTGCTGGATTATCATCCGTTGGAACGTGACGCCACACGACTCCAGTTGACAATTCTTGGACTTCTGCGACTCGATTCGCGACAAATGTACCCAACGTACCCGAATCACGCTCCAACCAATACAACGTGACTTGCGAATCTGACCAGAAATTCACGCTTTCTATCGTGAATTTGGTCATTGTGCTTGACACTTGTTGCCAAAGTTTGGCCAGTAATAGTGCTGCACAAAGCTCTAGCCGGGGTATTGTTTTCACATGTAGCGGAGCTACCCTAGACTTTGCCGTGAGCAAGGATACGCGAACGTCTTCGTTGTTGCATGTTCGTACGTATATGCAACAACCATAGGCGTGACTGGACGCGTCAGCAAAGCCGTGAATTTGAACCCGTTGATACCAAGTCAAACACACGTAACGGGGAATTGAAATTTTGTGCAAATCCCGCAAGGTAGTGGTAAACTTATTCCATGCGGTGTGTAAACTCATAGGAATAGCCTCATCCCAATCTACCTTTAGCCTCCATAAGTCCTGTAGCAACATTTTTGCCTTAGTGACAATTGGACATAATAGGCCAAGAGGGTCAAACAAACGAGAGGCTATTGACAAAATGTTACGTTTTGTTGGTTTCAGGGAGGCAAAACTATCCACGTCAAGATGGTATTTAAACACATCCTCTTGAGGTGCCCAACGCATTCCAAGCGTCTTAACTGAGCTTTGCTCATCAATTTTTATACTGATTTCCTCAGTTTCACCAGACCGAGCCTGGCAATTGGAAGCCCACTTGGCCAATGGAAAGCCTCCAGCGAGCAATATGTCACGAACCTGGCTGCAAATGGTGTCCAGTTCCTTTAAACTGTCTGCACCTGCCAGCATATCGTCAACATAAAAACAATTTCGAATCACTTCCGCACCAATGGGATGTGATTGTGCGTATATATTTGCCAATTCAAACAAACAACGTACAGCCAGAAAGGGTGCTGACGCTGTACCATATGTAACAGTATTCAATCTGTATGCCTGTACGCTTTGTGAAGTGTTTTCTCTCCACAAGACAAGTTGGAAGTCTCTATCTTCCTCAGAAACATTAATCTGCCTGTACATTTTTGAAATGTCGGCAGTTACGGCATATTTGTTCAACCGAAAGTTGACCAATGTTGAATACAACTCCCTCTGAATAGTGGGCCCCACCATTAGTGTTTCATTAAGCGAAACTGCTGTTGATGTTTTGCTGGAAGCATCAAAAACAACACGAAGTTTGGTTGAGGTACTCTCAGGTCTCAGAACGCATTGATGAGGAATATAATAATGCTGTTCGAGAGGAGCAGACTTCAGAATGGACATATGTCCCAAATCCAAATACTCTTTCATGAAGTCATGATACATATTTCTAAGTGTGTCATCCCGTGACAATTTGCGCTCAAGTTGCAAAAAACGCCTTTCAGCAGTTTGAAAGGACAGGCCAAGAACTTTAGGATCGGTCTTAAAAGGAAGTTTTACTTGAAAGCGACCGGAAGATAGCCGTTGTACAGTCTTTTTAAAATACAACTCACAGGCCTGTTGTTCAGCTGTTTGGCGAACAGCCTTCGACTCAATTGGACATTGATCCAATTCCCAAAAACGATTTACTAAGGAGTCGAGAGAACAACTATACACTTGAGCTACCGAACTATTACTAAACTGTTGCCGAGGCGCCTGTCCAGTACATTTGCCCGCAACAATCCAGCCGAGCAATGTTTTTTGCATAATAGGCAGCTCGGAATGCAGTTTTATCTGCCCAACGCACAATAACCCATAGAACAGCTCAGCTCCCAATAAAACATCCACCTTAGCTGGTTTATAAAACTCGGGGTCTGCCAACTTAATATTTTTTGGGATTTTCCAGTTCGATGTGGAAAGAGACTGTCCAGGCTGAGATGTGGAAATTGACTTTAATACCCAACACTCAGCGGCAAAAGTGTGGGAATTCAAACGAGATTGAATTGATGCACAAACCTTATGTTTGCTATCCGTTGTTGCACCACCTACCATTGCAATAGCGAGGGAAGTTGGCTCACGTTTAAGCCGAAGCCTCTGTGCCATACTCTCAGATATCAAATTTATCTGTGAGCCACTATCGAGCAAAGCTCTTGCTGGATGCAACTGTCCGAATCTATCTTTAATATTTACTATAGCAGTAGCAAGAACGACTTGATCTGCATTAAGCACGTGACCCACGTATGCCTCCGAAGTTGAGGCTTGAAGTGCCGCTGCTTCACCTTGCACTGGTGCACTATACCTATGAAGCAGAGAATGGTGCGGCTTAGAACACACTCGACACTTCGACGCCTTGCAAGTCGAAACTGTATGCCCCACGGTCAAGCAATTGAGACACATTTTTTGAGTTTTAACGTACTCAAAACGTTGCATAACGGAAATGGCACTAAATGACGGACAAGAATATATATTGTGGTCTGCAGACTTGCAATAAGTACATGCAGACGACGCCTTATGCCCTGCATTAGCACAGGCAAAGGAAGATTTGTGTTGAGGTTTTCTCACCTCAGTACGCAACTTTGATTTGTCACGAGTTGACTCTTCTGCTGCCAAGTACTGGTACCTCCTATTCAGCTGTTTAGCACATTCTTCCCAAGACGGCAGCTTATCGTAGTCAAGCTGCTCCTCAAAACGAGACTTGGTCATATGGTCTACCTTTGCCATGACCATATGAATAATCATTGCATTCGCAATGTCTCTGTCGTCACCCAAAGACGACAGCGATGAATATATCGCAGACACTGTATCTATCATCGACCTTAAACTCGATGCAGATGGCTTGGCCATGCTTGGCAAATCGAATAACTGAGCAACAGTATCGAAGAATATTAGACATTTATTGTCATAAACCGAATTTAGACTGGCTAGGGCCTTAGGGTAGTTACAATCTGTCATTTGATATGGTTTAACTACGCCCAATGCTTCATCTGACAAACACGACACTAAATGATTAAATTTTTCTACGTTTTTCAAAGAAGCATCGTCATCAACGAGACTTTGGAAAAGGCACATAAAATTTTTGTACTCCGAATGTTTGCCACTAAATTTTGGCAAACGCATTTTCGGCAGCTGAGATCGCTGGCTCGAATTCATTGAGCAGTCATTTTGCGTATGTGTGTCGGCCCTTGGCTTGGCTGCATTCATAAACAATGCTTTTGTTACGACACACAAATCCTCTAACGGCCCTCTACTTTCATTGCTTGGACTCAAAAGGTCCAACTCTGCCTGTAGATTCATAGCCTTTTCAATATACCCCTCTAAAAGTTCTAAGCGACAAGCTAGTTCTGTTTTATCAGATGAAATTTGCTTAAGCTTCAATGCTGTTTGCATGCGAGCAATATCAGCACTGACCTTGTCAAATCTTTGTTGACATAATGCCAGCTTGGTTAGCTTAGCTGCTGTTGGCTTTTCGGACTCAGACATAATTAAACTGACGAAAAAACTATTTATGAACACGCACTCAAAAGTTCAACTAACTTTGTGAGCTACCCTCGCACACGCACCGCAACTATGTAACGAAACGCTAAGCTTGCTTACTAAACACACACACGCACTCTGCGCAATGTGTGATCAAACAAACGAAAAAACGGTCCAAGCGACCGAAAATAAGCAAGTGAAACGTTTGCTGCAGCCACTTTGTAGGCAACAGCTATAAAATGCGGGGTGCGGGGGTTTTAAAGAGCAAGAGAGAGAGAATTTGGCGCGAGCGCAAGCACAACAACGAATGTATTACACAGACGATCAAGCCAAGCTTGCCAAACGGGGATGAAAAGAACAAGCGAGAAAATTTGGCGCGAGCGCACGCACACACAAACTAATATATTGAACCGATGCAAGCACAGAGCGAAAAAAGGTTAACGAACGCACTAACAATCAGCTGTTAACGCCCAAAAAAAAAAAAAAAAACTTTAACAAGAGTTGTGTGTATGTGCAAGTACAAGCATATGTCTGTATGTATGTACGTATATTTGTACGTAGCGGTTAAGTAGAAAGAGCGAAAACCGCAAGAAACTGCGACACTTTGCAAATGCACAAACACACGAATAATATAAAATGCAATAAATAGACCACTGTTTGTAAATGAAATTGAAACATATATTTTGTATTTAAGTAAAGGTTAGTGCACGAATATACGTATGTATGTATGTATGTTTGTTAAAATAATTTGGCGAAATTATTTATGTACGTATTACTTTACTTGTTATGCACATAAATTTGTGCTTTTGGCCAATGAAATCAAAAAATAAGGTGCCAGAAATTGAGCTGTTTTCTATGTGTATGACCGAATGTACATACAAACGCACATATATCACAAGTAGTTTGATGTTTTTTGTCGACCGCAGCGACACAACGAAATTTGTTATTGAAGCTCAATTTTTGGCACAGAATACCTGCAGACTTTCTAGCGAATCAATAGAAAGTGATCTCCTGTTGGTTTTCTCCATTGGCACTTCAAATTTGGCAGCGTCCAAGATGGCGAAAGTCCAAAAGGGCAAATCCAGCAAATCCAAAATCCAAAGTAGCAAAATTCGTGGAATATCACACGCGAAGCCTAAGCCACCACCGCGAAAACAAACAAAGTATATTAAAGAAAAAAACCGATGTCCCTGCTCGGGCGCCAATGAAAAATCTAATAGTTTTTAGATTTTAACAAAATATAATATAAAAAAGAGACGCGGTTTTTTCAATAGTTTGGCGACAATTTTAATGCGGTGGCTTCAGGCATACAACGACAAGTAAAGGTAGCTTAACATTAGGTAGTAAGCGTGAGCCACAGTCGGCTGCACGCAATGCAAATTGCCGACGGCAGATTGCCGATCGGCTTGCGGTTAACATCGCAAGAGTACTTCATTTTTCTCTTAATCTATCTTATGCTATGCTACTATGTATCTATCTAAATCTACTCCAACAGCAACAAAAAAAACGATAAAACCATCATTAACTGGTCCACCGAAGCAGAGCAAGCGTTCGACGCATGTAAAAACGACTTGGCATCTGCTACATTGCTGAATTACATGGCACCAGATACGCACATCACAATCATGGGTGCCGTATTGCACCAAATAGACAAGGGACAAATTCAGCCATTGGGATTTCTTTCCAGGAAATTTCCACATGCGCAAAAAAAGTATAGTACTTACGATAGAGAGCTGACTGCTATCTATCAGGCTATTCTTCACTTCAAGTACGCGTTGGAAGGCAGAGAGTTCGTAATTTTGACCGATCACAAACCGCTTATTTTTGCATTTAAGCAAAACAGCGAAAAGGCATCACCACGTCGAGCCCGGCAGCTGGATTTCATCGGCCAATTTAGCACCGATATACGACACATCTCCGGTGCTGAAAACAACGTTGCAGATCTTCTCTCACGCATCAATATTATCGAAAATATTGATTTTGATAAGATGGCATTAGAGCAAGATAACGACACAGAACTTCAATCGCTTCTGGGTTCAGGTATAGAAAATCGCATAACACTCACGAAACTCAGTATACCAGGCTCAACCAAGCAATTGTATTGCCACGTCACGGACAACCAGATACGACCTTTCGTGCCCAAAAGCCTCCGTCCAACTGTGGTACAGAACTTGCATTCGCTGTGTCATCCAGGCGTTAAGGCTACTAATAAACTAGTATCGAAGCATTATGTCTGGCCACACATGGCAAACGAAGTCGCTAAAATAGTACGGTCCTGTCTGCTTTGTCAAAAAGCCAAAATACAGCGCCACACGAAATCGCCACTAGGCGAATATGCTGGTACCAATGCCCGTTTCGAGCACATTAATATCGATATTGTTGGCCCACTGCCGTCGTCGAACGGATTTCGATATTGCCTTACTTGCATCGATCGTTTCACAAGATGGCCGACCGCGATTCCCCTGGTCGACATAACAGCACAGTCAGTAGCGAACGCATTAATTTCTGGCTGGTTTGCATCATATGGAATTCCGCTGTACATCACCACCGACTTAGGACGCCAATTCGAATCGACAATATTCAAAGAACTGGCTAAGTTGTGTGGATTCAAACATCTTCGGACAACGGCATATCACCCTCAAGCAAATGGTATGGTAGAACGATGGCACAGAACGTTAAAGGCAGCACTAAAATGCTCTGATCCATTCAATTGGAGCTCGGCACTCCATCTTGTTTTGCTGTGATTGCGTACCACAGTTAAAAACGACATCGGACTCAGTCCTGCAGAAATGGTCTACGGTACATCGTTGCGAATCCCTGGCGGATTCCTATCACCATGCACACAGCCACCGACCGAATCAGAGTTCGCTGAAGATCTCCGAAAGGCAATGTCACAATTACCTACAACAAAGAAACCGCACCATCATACACCACAAGAATTTGTTCATCCTGAGTTATACCAGTGTAAGCATGTTTTCGTTCGAACAGATCGAGTAAAACAACCGTTGGAACCCAACTACGAAGGTCCTTTTGAGGTGTTGGCAAAACACGATAGATACTTCGTTATCAAAGGACATGCAAAAGATTCAAAAGTTTCAATCGACCGACTCAAACCAGCTTACATTTTCAACTCAGCAGCTTCTTCGTTGGAGAATTCCCAAGAGGTATCAACTGCACCACCCACGCTAGCGGCACCAGCCGCAACAACTGAACCGGCAACTGAACAAACGACCAAATCCGGAAGACGCGTCATATTTCCAGCAAAGTATCTCACCCAACTGGAACTCTAGAAGGGGGGTACTGTGGTGCCTGACCACATCCGCATTCACATCCGCAGTCGCATCCACATCTCATCACTACCAAGTTTATCGATAGTTCGATGTCAACAACCATCAACGAGTTAGTTAAAGTAAAAGGGTTCAAGCGAACCAGTTCAGTAACTAAGAATCTAGTAAGAAGAAGAAGAATGGACGCTTGGTCTCATCGCGAACACACGCACACATATATTTATAACATTGTGAAATAACTTTAAATAAATGTATATATTATTAGTTGTTAATCCTAACACTAAAAGGTAAAGTATTTTTGGACTTTATGAAAAACCATTTTCCTTTGTTTAAAGTTCCATCAAGAAACACAATCAAAGCGCTCATATATTCTTCATATGCGACTGAAAAAGAAAAATGTTTGGAGATATTTCGTAAATCAACATGTTTATGTATTACAACAGACGCTTGGACAGACACTGCAATGAAGAGCATGCTTGGAATTACCGTTCATGGCGTATATAAAAATGAACAAATGAATATAGCCATCGGAGTTTTTCCTTTAACAGAAGCGCATACAGCTGGACATATATCTGATGTCTTAGTAGCTGCTTTAAACGATTTTTCGATAGATGAAAAGCATATTATTGCTGTTGCGACAGACAATGCAGCAAATGTGGTTAAAGCTATACATAACACCTTCGGCAAAAAGCGGCACATTCCTTGCTTCGCTCACACTTTGAATCTGGTGTGTGAGAATTCTTTGAATATAACAGAAATTACCGCAATTATTTCGAAATGTCGAGAAATTGTGAAATGGTTCAAGCGCAAATGGTAAAAGCAAGTGACCAGCTTCGAGAGGTTCAATCAAACGCTGGAGTGAGCGAGGGCAAAATGCTGAAATGTATTCTTGATGTTAAAACTATATTATATGCTCGAACGCTTCATAAAACTTGTTTCATATATAAGTTCTATTCTTTTTGAATTTAATGACTCTCCGCCAATGATATCACCGCAAGATAAAAATGCAATTCTTGAAATGTTAAACATTTTACGTCCATTAGAAGCAATGACAGTCCAAATAAGTGGTGAAAAGTGTGCATCTTTCAGCCAAGTAATCCCGCTTGTGCATTGTGGCCGTAAACAATTGGTGAAAGCAATCATAATTCATCCTGCCGCCGTAAAACTAAAAAGTACGATTTTAAATGAGTTTGATCGTAGGTTTGGATCCACGGAGCAAATGTTTCTTCTGGCAGCGTCGACTCTATTAGACCCCAGATTCAAAAAAATTCATTTCAGTGACCCTTTAGGGAACATCAGTACCCGCGGAGAGACTGTTTTCGAAAGCAGGTGCAACAGCTACTCTTAAAAGAAACAGATTAACCACAAAACGTTTGGGAAAACTTTTATTCCTGCAGTCATGGTTAAATCACTGATTTGTGTATTAAATTTCGTTTTGTATTTAATTTCATTTTGTATTAAATTTCTTTTTTCACATCAAAATAATTAAATTTTTAATTTGCAAATCACATTTAGTTTTTGTAAAATGTTGATTTTAG
Source organism: Scaptomyza hsui (assembly GCA_018152825.1). NCBI lineage: Eukaryota > Metazoa > Arthropoda > Insecta > Diptera > Drosophilidae > Scaptomyza > Scaptomyza hsui. The sequence goes on from JAECXO010000301.1 coordinate 3,544,135, forward strand.
TGTACTCTATTATTTAAAAATTAAATAAATATATGTAAAACATAAACAAATATGAAAAAAAATTAATCGAGTAATTACTCGATTAATTGCTCAAATTGCGATTAATTGCAATTATTTTTTTTGCGATTAATCATTTGATAGATTAATCGATTATTTCAAAAATTTTGCCATCCCTAGCTGCATGACTTTTGTAGGAATGTTTTTTTTTTCTCATTTTGCTTTGCCTTATTCCGATTGCATGTAAACACAGAGTGTCACAGTGTTTGATGTGAATTATAAAGTTATCGATACGACATATCGCACAAGCAAATATTAGCGAAAATAGTAAATACATTGTTGTGGCTTATAAAATATTAATAAAAATGTTTTGGACCAAAGAATTTGTTGAATTCGGGGCGAAATGTATGTTTATCGACAATAAATTTAAATCAGAGCTGCATTTACAAAGAAAACATTGAATGAAAATACTTGATAGTGTAAATGCGAGCAGATTTGCGAAGAAGTTTTAAAACAGAATGAAAAAATAAATCATCAGAAAAGTTCATAGTGTAAAACGGGTCTTAGTGTCTATGTTAGACATATCACTAATAATATTTGTATTATTACTTGTACAAATAAAATTTTTATTATTATTTTTACAAGTTGAGCTCAAAATATTATAAGTGTCTATGTTAGACATATCACTAATAATATTTGTATTATTACTTGTGCAAATAATATTTTTATTATTATGTTCACAAGTTGAGCTCAAAATATTATTAGTGTCTATGTTAGACATATCACTAATAATATTTTTATTTTTATTGATCAATTTTGATATCGAAATATTATTAGTGTCCATGAATCTAAGAAAACCAGATTGCGCATTCGCTGTGTCAAAATAAAAATCTACTGCGCATCTACGTCACAGTAGACTGCAGCTGTGGCGCGCAGTTTGAATTTAATGGAATTTGTGTGTAAAAGGCAGTCTTATTTAAAACAACATTCTTGACTGAAAAAATTGTTTTTTGACCCTGCCAACACAGTCAACGCTTTGGGTATGTTCCCTGTGAAGTACCCTTTGCAATGAGCAAAGCTTGGTGGTTGCTTGTTTTAAAGATATTGTGGAGCTAACTTGCACATAAATATCCATGCAAATTGCATACAGCACAAAAATGTTGTAGTCTACTGTGACGTCACAAAATCAGCTGTTTGCTTGAGAAAAACTAACGGACCTGCGCAATGCGCAATCTGGTTTTCTTAGATTCATGATTAGTGTCTATGTTGGACATATCGCTAATAATATTTGTATCATAATTTATTAATTCTTGACTTATAATAATATTAGTGTCTGTAATAGACGTATGACTAATATTATTAATATTTAAGTTATTTGGTACCTTACTCAGATCTTTGCAGGTACAAGATTTTTCCTTGAAGCGTTTCTCACGAATCTGAAAACAAAATTAAGTTATAATGCATATTTAATTTGTGCAATAAGTTCTCTTACTCGTTTAAAACTTTTCTGGATGATTTTACGGTTTTTAACCTAATCTGCCTGTTGAAAACCTGGCCAATTTTCTTCTATAAGCTTATTGTTGACAATAATAATTATAGATTGAAAATCAGGCTCTCTAAGATTTTCAACTGCAGATATAATTTGTTGAGCGATAGCATCCTCAATGGAGTCCCTGAACAGGTTTCTGAAAAATCGCGAAACGAAAAACTAAAAATTAGTATGCATTAATTGAAGAAGATACCCTAAACGCAGTCATAGCTTGTATGTACATATATATGTATACGAGAACTTAATCGCAAATCTCAAGTCTCTACATCTTATAGACTCCGAGAATAGCACGCTCTTACAGACGGACTCTTGCACAAACGAATATTCCCTTTTCAGGGTGTATAACAACACACACAAAAACATACAAGCACAGTCTGTAAAATAATAAGCCAGCAATATATACCCTTTTGCCAGAGCTCGAAACATTTTAAATTATATATTTATATATAAAGCGTGCGATTTATATATAAGTATTTTTTTGCGTTTGTAAACATATATCTATCAACATATGCTTTACTAACAAACGGTAAAGATCCGTTATGTTCAAGCAAAAGAGGCTGCCAGCTGGCTATAAAATTGAAAAAAAGTCAGGCAGCCTTCGTTTACTTTTTTTTATTTTACTCATAAATGCATGCTCGGCAAACTTTAGTCAGGCAGCCTTCGTTATATTTTTTTTTACAAGCTTAAAATGTTAGTTAAATTTAGGCCTATAAGCTAACATAGCTCTTAGGCCTGCATCTTTAAAGAAAATTAAATAGCAACCATTTTCACAAAATGGTGCCAACTTGTTTTGTTGCTCAAATGGCTGCAGGCGGAAAAAGTGAATAAACGGAATATGTTATTTTCTGATAAAATTACTATTAAATAGCTATATATTTGTTAAATAATGACATTAATGCATATATTTTTTTAATTTGTTGTGATAATCATGCATTAGAAAAAGACCACGACCATGTTCATGTCTCAGGCAGCCTTCGTTTACTTTTTTACTCGTAAATGCATGCTCGGCACACTTTAGTCAGGCAGCCTTCGTTATATATTTTTTTTTACAAGATGGGCAGGTCTGCACACATTTTGTATCGAATGCAATTTTCTCAACAATTAAGACAAATCTTTTCTTGGGGAACGTCTGAAAATGTTAGTTAAATTTAGGCCTATAAGCTTACATAGAGTGCATTTTAGGCCACGCACTTTAAAGAAAATTTAAAGCTAGCAACGATTTTGTGTATCGGCACAAAATGGTGCCAACTTGTTTTGTTGCTCAAATGGCTGCAGGCGGGAAGAGCGAGTAAATGCAATATGCTATTTTCTAATAAAATGCTTGTTGAATAGAACCATAATAATCAATAAATTACATTAACGGACATGTTAAGTGAATTTTTTTAAATTTTAATTCATAAAATGTTTAAAGACAACGACCATTTTCATGTCAGGCAGCTTTTGCTTACAGGACATAAATATGTGTAGAGCTGCCAAGGTTCCATAGGCCGCTCCATATCAGTCAGCTTTGTGTTGCGCAGTAGTTCAGTTCACGTTGGAACTACCAGTCTTATTGTGAACTATCTTAGGTTTATTCACAATTAATTAATTTTCTCAACAATTTAGACAAGACTTTCTTATTGAAAATAATACCATTAAAAAGGTGAAATTATGGGCTTTAATCGTACGTTCCCAGTTTTCAAGGCCGTTCCTCCTAAGTTGAGATATTTAAGAATTTGTAAATAATTTACCCATAAATCACTTAATCCACCCATACAAAAACCTAAAGCTCGACTTAATATTGCATAAAAACAATAATTAATATATAAACTAATTTTCTATTATTCTGCATCATTACTTTATTGATTTCATGTCAAAATACCATATATAATTTTAAAACTATCGATAACCGACTTCCATTGCTGCGTGACCGTTGCTATTTTGACGTACATTAATTGGAAAATACTAAAAAAAATTATCGATATATCTATTTATATCGAGCTATTGATAAAAATGTAACATAATTTGCTTTTTGTTAATTGAAGTTAAATAGATATCTGAAAATATTAAATACAATTTATCGATGTATCGCTTAGTTGTCTAGATATCAATATTACAAAATTTAAAAATTAAAATAATTATGTATGCGTGCATTAAATTTTTTCTACTAATGTGGCGATTATACTACAGCGAGTTTGCTATCGATATCGCCATCGACGCAATAACGCAGAATTGGTGTTCACACTGGCACAAAAGTGCGTTTTGCGTTATACGTGAAGTGAGCAGCAGCTGCTTTGTTTTGATTTCGCTGATAGAAAATAATTATATTAAAAGAAACATATGAATTCAAGCAATCTTTGGGAATTATTATGTGCAATGGAGCAGAATAATTCATTGTTGACAAAATGCATGAATATGGCGGGAACGTCTGCAGCAACATTTGATTTGCTGGGTGACCCAGGACGCCGTCGTAGCATTTGGACACTTGTGGGCAATATGAATGCTAGTGCCGAAGCTGTTCGTCAAGCTTTAGCAATAGAGTTTTTAAATAATAATGAAAATTAAATAAACAATTCAAATTTAAGCCATTATTTTTAATTTTATTATAAATTACTCCGCATGACGGGCTCTAAGAATATTTAAAACTTCTTTTTGAAACTTGGCTGAATCTTCCGCCATTCGCTCCATAACCGCCAATTTGCGCTCCTCAATGGCAACTAATTTTGCGGAGTTGTCGACCCGCCGTCGCTTTGCCCCTGAACATGACGGCTCCGTCATCGAGTTTTCGCTGCTGCAAGGCTCCTCTTCAATTAACCGCGAGAAGTCTGTAAGAATTGTATGTATTATATTAAATATATGCAATAGTTTTAATTCAATATATTACCTAGGCTATCGGCTATGGGATGGTAGCCCACAGTCTCCGACATGTTCAGTGCACTGGCCACGCTCTCAAAATACTCCCACGAAGAGGGCGTGCCACCGGAAGGTCCCGCCTGTGCACATGCAGCCCTATAAATACATTTATGTAAATAAGTAATTAACATAAGTTAGTCAAAAAGCTGTAATTTTTTTTAAACTTGCCTGTATTTTTTCATAAGGTTTTCCACCTTGTTTTTAATCTCCATGTGCGATGGTCCATAATCTTTCATTTTCTCCGAAATTTCCTTATAAATATGGGAGTTCTTTCTGGCTCCCCGAAACCCATCAATTTTATCCTGCCAAAGTTCTATAAGAGCTTTTGTTGCGGCAGTCGACCACAAAAATCTCTTATCATAGCCTGCAATTAAGTTAAAATGGGTTAAACATACATATAATATATATAAAAAAAAACACAATTGCTTACCATTTTGTTGCGACATGTTTACAATTAACTATTTTTTTTTTGTTTGCCGGCAAACCGTTTTTTGAATCAGTGGTGATGGTTGAGAACGATATACGAAAATGGGCAGTTCCTTTTGAGTCAATCGAATGTATTAGTTACGTACTTTAAATACACGCAACTGCATCCAAACTAAACTCAACCTTTGTCACCACTAGGCCCCTATGCTATTTGTATGGGCAAGAAGCTGCTTGTTGGCATTTAACGCAAAACGCAACCGTAGTGTGAACACCATATAAATTCAATAGACTACAGACCAAAAAATGGCAATTTTACGATATCCCGGGCGCCAAAGTCTGATGACTCTTATAAAATTCGACAAAATAAGACGAAAATATTATATACAATTTATCGATAACTCGCTAGGCTATCGAGATATAAGTAAAAAAAATCGAAAAAGATCGATATATTAAATTATTTTTGGTGAAGTTTAATAGATTTACAAAATAAAACAACCGAAAGTACCAAACACAATTTATCGATATTTATCAAGTTATCGATAAAAAATGTAACCATTTTTTTTATGAAGTTTAGTAGTAGACTTGAGACATAAAATTATAAGTAATATAAATCATATTAAATGTCGCACGCAAACAATTTTTTGGCTTGTATTTTTGATTTGTATTACTTAAAATTTTGTTAGTTTTTTGTCTCAAGTCTATTGAGATTCGTTGGGTATTTTTAGATTTTGAAGTATTGATATCTCAATAACTAAGCGGTATATCGATAAATTTTATAAAATAATAATATTGTTGTCTTATTTTTCAGAAATCTATTAAAATTCATCAAAAAATTGTTGTAAAATTTTTATCGACAACTCGATAAATTTTGTTTAGTATTTTCGGTTATATTTTTGGAAATCTATTAAACTTCACCATAAATTATTTAATTTTTCGATATTTTTTGGTATATTTTTTTACTTATATCTCGATAACCAAGTTATTTATTTAATATTTTTGTCTTATTTTGTTGAGTTCTACAAGAATCAGACATCAGACCTTGGCGCCCGGGATATCGAAGGCGTGCCAAAATTTTTTTAAAACATAAATCGAGCGGTTTTTTTTAAACTTAATTTAATATTGCTATTTTACCAAGAATCTCATTTATATTATAAATTATAAATTCAGAGTTTAGAACTAATATGAAAAGAGTAAAACAGTTATTTCCTTATATTTAAACAATAAAATAGTGTTTTTAAAACCAATTTGTTTCAGCTTACTTTGATATGGATTTAGCTTATTTTTAGCTTTTTATTTTTGCCTATATGGCGTTTTTTGCTCAAAAAATGATGACAGCACTGATGCAGCGTAGGAAATATTGACGCTATGTTGTTAATCCACCTGTCGTTGTCAAAATCATACTATGGTTACTCTGATTCCTTGCATATAATCGAAAATCAACATTGTTACACAACTGGTGTATTGATATACGTATATAAACATATGTATGTAAATTTACTTTAAACTTTTATTTTATATTTACATATCTATATTTTTATAAAGGTCCACACAAAATAAGTTTATGTAGACAGTACTATAAAATTAATGTATGCTACATTGAAAGTTCTTCCCTGTGTATGTATGTAGTTGTCAGGCCGTTAATGCGTTCATATGTAAGTATACTCGCATTAAATGTGATTTAAATTAGTAACAAATCATTTTTGATTTTATAAACTACCTTTACCTGTATAACCTAAGAGGCTACCTTGTCGTCAATGTTTTAATGTAGAAGTACACATACATATGTGCATTTGTAGGAGTTGTGTTTGTGTTCTGTGCAAAATTTACATACTGCGAAGAAGCATACATAGAAATATTGTACAGACAGGGACTGTAGGCTTATCACTGTTGACGGCGGTCCACGCTTGTCACTTAGCATCATTAAGGGTGCGAATGGCGACAAGCAACATAAGTATACAGAAATAACCTTATACCATTACTAAGGCTCTGTTATACCACTGAGCAGGGTAGCATGCTGAAAGTCAAACATCTGATTAAGGCTGTCCCAGAAAGCTTTTTGCAGACGAAACTCGAGTCCTTAATCTGAATTAAATAAACATATATGAACGCGACTCTTCTTGAGAGGTCGCTTGTGACCACAGTTTTGACTCATTTTCGAGTCGTGTTTTGAATCAAAAGCGAGTCTTTTCAAGTCGTATATTTTATAAAAATAAACGACAAAAAAATAACATTTTTTAATTATGCTTTATTTTTATTGTTTACTTATTATTATATTACCTATTTTATTGCTATTAATAACAATTGCAATTACAGAACCTTTTTGTATTATAAATTAATTTATAATAGTAAGCTGTTCACGAGCCCGTTACAGCGTTGCTGAGTTGCAACGTTTCGCAACAATTTGAATCACCATGAACCAAAGAAAACCAGATTGCACATTGCGCAGGTTCGTTAGTTTTGCTCAAGCTAACAGGTGATTTTGTGACGTCAACATAGACTGATACATTTTTGTGCTGCATGCATTTTGCTTGGTGATTTGTGTGCAAATTAGTTCCACCATTAAGTAGGTACACGTAGAGGAGTCAAATCGCGTTTTCCCAACTGCCGAAAAAATTCGTTGTGGAGGAGCCACCATCATTCGGCTGCTGAAAGCAGCGAGCCGAACGCAAATTTTGCAGACCATTTGCGTAGCTAAAAAAGTGCAAGTCATTCATGCGCCGGCGCTTGTCTCGGTACAGACGGAGTGCCAGCAATTTGCTGTGTATACGTCTGTATGTCAGCGACATGATCGCCGTTAGGTGTATATATGTGTGTATGAATGTTTCTGTATGCTGTTTGCTCTGAGCGGCTGTATATTGTGGAAGGGGGAGAGCAGCTGCAGAGTGCGAACAACAACAACACATGAGCATTTTTTCTGTATTTGGTGGCTCCGAGATCAAATGAAGCAAAAATCATTAGGGCGAATGAATACCTAAATACACATATATATGTGTGTATGTATGTGCGCATGCATATTTTTTCATTTTTTGGTGGCTCTCAAGTGATTTGGGATTTTGTTACTTTTCTAGCAACGCATATCAATGTGTGTGTGCATGTGTATGTTCATGTGCAGCACATTTGAAAGTATGCGTAGCAATTTCATTGGCTATTCTTGACCTGCATTGATATATATGATTTTTAGCAATTTTATAAAAAGTAAGGATAGCTATACAAAAAATGTCTAACCTATAATTTTTTTTTAATTTTTAAAATTCATCTTAATCATTAAGATGCATTGTCCATAGTTAATAATATGACAAATAATAATTTATATATTTTAATATATATAAGTATATAATTATGTACTCTTAACCCTTAAAATTCATAATTAAATACATAATAAATGCCAACAGCCAATATTTAAAATTTAAATTTGGCGCGTATTTGTATGCTTTCAGCAGCCGAATGAGGGTGGTTCCTCCGCAAATTGGACCAATTAGGCTATTGGATTTTTTGCGTTTGACTCCTCTATGTATACCTACTTAATGGTTCCACAATAGCTTTAAAACAAAACACCACCAAACTTTTCTCATTGCAAAGAGACTTCAAGTGGAACATATCCAAAGCGTTGACTGTGTAGACCCTTTGTGGGCAGGAATTTCGTTAGCGGGAGCATCACAACAACATCTAAAACAAACACAACTTCTGAAGTCATAAATCAAACGAATTTGAACACTTATTGCTTTTGCGTCGCGACGAAAAATCTGTGATGTTGTTTTTGGTTGTAATAAGCAAACAAATTTTACACTGAAAGAAATTATTGAGCGAATTTATAAATTTTTAAAAAAATTCCAATTCCTATGCTTATCATGTAGTAAAAATCAAAACACACCAAAACCAATTTTACTTTGTGGCGAAAATCAAAACGCACCAAAACCAACTTTACTTTTTCGCATAGTGTACAAAAGTCATAAATCAAACGAAAATGAACTCTTTATAGCGGAACTTTTTGCAGACGAAACTCGAGCATTTGCTGTGTGTTTGTTGTTTAGTTGAATTTTGTTGTTGTTGTGGCGCCGAAAATCGCGATCCAGCCAAAGTAACGGTCGGAGCACTCGGAGGAGCAACAGCCAAGGGCTACCCACCGAGAGTGTAGACCATAGACTTCAAAACGATGCTTATGGAAGAGCTGCACGAACAAAACTGCAGAAAATACACTAATACAAATAAAGCAGGTATCACTGAAAAAAATGTTATATGCATTTGAATGACAAGAAAAAGTAATTGTAGTGATCTTCACTCAAGTAGTTTTGTGTGTAAACCGATTGTCACGAACACTTTCTTTTAGTGCAGTCTCGTCTGTAATGCAACAACCAAATCCCTTGAAATTTCGTAGCGCAACAACAAAAATAGGAAAGCCCCGTTACTTGGCTGCTGAGCATAGGCAGCGAACAGACGAACAAAAAAGAATTCGCAAAATTGTTCTTGTATATCCCATTGCTGATGGGAAGAGCAGTTCATGTACATATGTGCAAACTGCTCGTCTATACCTAAGAGCTATTACAAAAACAAATGAGCTCTGAGAGCTATGGGCTTTGACATCTATGGTGTAGACCCAATGAATATAAAATATACATGAGTGGAATTCAGAACTGCAAGCTTTCAGAGAGTAACATTTAGCGTTGCGACGGCACAAGGCGAATAATTCTGTTGTCTGCCTTGCCAACGTGTTCTGCCTACTCGTTGAAAATCAGCTGGTGCTTGCGGTACTGGATAACGCGGAAAAAAAAACCAATTCGGCCATTATTGTTTTGCATCTTACTGCGATCGCAAAGCGTGCGAGGCGCGAGACAAAGATTAGTTGTTGCCGTACTTAATTTCTCTTGTTGTTGTCACAGAACTTGAGTTCGGCCATTTTAGAGATTTGCTTCAATCTTCTTGCTGCTGCCTTATATGTTTTGAAAAAATATCAATATGTTATTTGATATATCACTTTAAAAATATCGATATATTTTGATATTTTAATTTTTTCCTTTTTCTCACAATGAAATGATAAACCGTCCCACAATAAGATATAATCTATATTAATGAGCAAGCAACAATATATTTTCGAATTACCGAACAACAGATTACATATGACAAAAATGTTTAATTCTAATATTTAGTTTTTAACGACTTTAAAAAAACGAGATCCCTTATACATATGTAAATCATTCATGCGGCTACGTGAGTCACTAACGCATTTTATAGCCATAGCAAGTCGCTCCGAAGGCACTAAACTACCAGGGCTTATATATCTTAAGAAGATTTTAGACAGTCCTGGCATAGCCACCTTATGCGAAGTCCAGAACATTATGGGATTACTTTCCCATGAAGTTTGTTGCAAGCTGAGATATAACTTCAGCTCCTTATTTTCTGACTCGTTCATTGACAAGCCTTTTAAAATTGACCTATTATGGGCGCCTTCAAAGCTATCACCTGGGTCATCTAAAAATATCCCAAAAAATAAATCGCATATTCGATATTTCGGCAATAAAAATATCCCGATATAAATATATCGTTTCTTAAAAAAAACATCGATATATTCATATTTTGATATATTATCAACAACCCTACATTTTACATGACTTAATTCAAAACTAAAATTAAGACTAATGGTTTTGTGCCAAAGTATGTAACAGGCAGAAGGAAGCATCTCCGACCCCATAAAGTATATATATTCTTGATCAGCATCAACAGCCGAGTCGATATAGCCATGTCCGTCTGTCCGTCCGTCTGTCTGTCTGCATGAACGCGTCGATCTCAGAGACTACAAGAGCTAGAGACTTTAGATTTTGAATATAAGTTCTCCTATACCATAAGCAGAACAAGTTTGTTTCAAATTATCGATAACTATTCTGGTTTCCGATATACACATGTAGTCGCAAAAAATCTCGAATTCGGAAAATGAAAAATAGGGGCCGAAATAATGGGTAACGAGAGAACTTTTTTGAAAATATCATTGAAATCGGTTCAGAAACACCAGAGATATCGAAGATTGAAGTTAAGTCACAGATGCATACTACAGTCGTTAAGTATGGCGTTCGGGGTATCTCCTAGTCGGGAAATCTCGACTAGAGCCTTTTTACTTGTTTTCATGTTGAAGCACTGCAAGACCCCAGCCTACATATGTATACAAAAAGTCTTAAGTTGAACAATGTAAAGATGGGCAAAGCTAAATATTTAACCGATATTTTCTATCGATGTTCATTATTCTTGGTGTATATTTGTGCCAAAGATATAAAAACTGCTGAAAAATGGCCGCTCAAAACAAATGTTATTTTAGCTGGTTTTGTTTGATAAAACGAACCTGTAATTATGTCTTTTATAACAGTGGAATCAACAACTATTTCGAAGCGCAGACTCCCAAGCATATGCAATCAAAGCTTTTAAACGGAATTTTTTCTTAATCCAGGCAGCAGAATCGTAGTCACACAGCTGAAATGTAATACGCATTGCAATGCAAAATGCTGTTCACGAGCTAAGCGTTGCAGCTCTGCAACCTGCAACGCTGCAACAATTTATCGATTTGTTTTCGAGCTATCGATACAAATTTTACAAAAAGTTTAATAGATTTCTGAAAAATAAGACGAAAATATTAAATAAAATTGATCGATATCTCACTTAGTTATCGATATATAGATACTTAAAAGTCGGAAAGTTAACGAATATATATTTATTTTTAACATTTTTTTTAGTTAAAACAGTTTAGAATTATCATCATCATCGTCGGATTGATAATTTACATTAAATGATGCTTTTTCGATACAAAAGTCAATATTATCATTATTATGTCAAACAACATCTCCATTTCCAGCGAAATTTAGCGCTGGAGTCAGATTCAACTTGCATTGGCAGCCCACAACATTGTGGTGCAGTTAATTCACGGGACGGAATCAAACCTATTTCCTTTAAAAACCAAATAGCCTTTTCCTCTGTTCCACCTAGAGATGGCATGGGGCGGGTTTTCGTCGTGTCACATCGTGACGCGTGTGCGTGTTGAAAATTTGCATTTTGTCCATGGCCGTGCGTGTTCGTTCAGCGCAAAATCGGCACGAAAAAACACGAAACTAATTTTTATCCCGCTAAAAATATATAATATTAATTTTTCCTAAGCGCTTGCGCTTGCCCAAAAGCAATACAATTTAAAATTAACTTAAAATTTTAAAAACACTGACACTGTAATTAAACTAAACTATCGATTGGTCGATAAGCAATCACTCTTCGATAGCTTAAATGTAAACAAAGAGCCTCGGCGTCACTTTTGCTAAAATGGACAAGCTGCCACTACAGGAAGCAAATCGAAAAAGGAACCGCGATTTCAGTTAATAAAAAATGATAACGCCAAAAGCAGTGTATGGAAAACCTTTCATTGTTGAGAAGGAGGGTCAGCTAAGTGAATACGTTTGCTGCTTAAAGCGCACAATGGTCTTTACATATTTGCCAAACAAATTTCACTGAAGCATTAATTCGGCATAAATGCTCTGCGGTGCAGCCACCAAACCAAAAAACATTGGAGAGCTACGCCAAAAGCAAATACCAAAACAAGTTTTAGCAAATTTGGCAAAAAAGGCAAAAAATAACTATAAATATACGATTTTTCTGTCAATATTAAAGAAAAAATATAAAAAATACAAAGTGTAAAAAATTTCGTGTTGACCGCTTTGGGTCGTGTTTTAAAATTTTCATGCGTGCGTGATTGTGCGTGTTGGAAATTTCTACTTTCGTGTCGTGTTGGGTCGGGCCAAAAAATTACAGTCCATGCCCATCTCTAGTTCCAACTAATTCATTTAAAGAACTTATAATATTAAAATTGCTTAATTTGGGATGCAAATTTGGATGTTGTTTTGTCATTTTGTGTCTCATTGTAGTGTTTTTCTTGCAATGCAAGAAAAGAATTTGTGTGTAGTGAAAAATAGATCTTACAAACGAACTTGATGTGGTACGACGACTTTTTAAACAATTTGTATTACTTATAATTTTTTAATTTTTTTGTCTCAAGTCTATTGAGTTTCGATGGTAATGTTTCGATTTTGAGGTATTGATATCTCGATAACTAAGCGGTATATCGATAAATTGTCTGTAATATTTTCGTCTTATTTTTAAGAAATCTATTAAGCTTCATCAAAAAATGGTGTTCAATTTTTATCGATAACTCGATAAATATTGATAAATTGTGTTTAGTATTTTCGGTTTGTTTTTTTTTTTTGGCAATCTATTAAACTTCACCAAAAAATTTAATTTTTCGCTATTTTATAGATGTTTTAATAACTATATCTCGATAACCAGGCGAGTTATCGATAAATTTTATTTGATATTTTCGTCTTATTTTGTCGAGTTCTACAATAATCAATTATCAGACTTCGGCGCCCCGCTAACCGTGGAATCCCCTATAAATTATGCAAATTTTAAACTTTTTTTTTATTCAGCGAGGGTTTGAACCGGGGACCTTTGTTTATGCGTCTTACGCACCACGACCATCAGGCGGAATTTCCCAGCATGGTATAATTTCATATAAGTTATATTTATAAAACAAGCATATTTCACTCACCTGAACGCTCTATTTTTGATTGGCTTATATATATTATATATTTCATTTTTTTTAGCATGCAGACAAGTCGTTTTCGAGTCTTCGAGTTTTGCGTAGTATGATTGCATGCCCACATAGCGGAGAAGTAAGCATATTTCATTCACGTGCATGCTCAAATTTTGAGTTGTTCAGATTTTGCGCGATTCATTATATTTTGAACATATCGGCGACTCGTTTCGAAGTCGCGCTTGGATCGCACAGGCGATTAATTGTTTTAAACGTATTAAAACACTCGTAATGGGGTTTCTGATTTATAAAATCTTCTAATTGCTTGCTATATACCGCATCCGTTGTAGCCATAGTGTGTCGCGCAAAAAATGCAAGTTATTCCGTATATGGCTCGATCTAAGGAAGATCAAGCTACAGGACTATTTGTAGTGTATCCCGGCTAGAGATGGACATGAGCCTTCTTTTTGAGGCACGGCACGGACCAACACGGGTGTTTTTTAACCCAGCATTTTTATTTTTTATATAATAATTAAAAGGATTAGCAAAAATAATATATTATATATCGATTTATAAAGAAAAAGTCAAAGTTCTGATTTGGCGGTAATAAATATTTTGACAATAAATTTGGCACAGCTTTCACTAACGTTGGTACCAAGTTTGAGAGAAAAAAGCCTAGTCTTGTGGTAAACCTCTGGATGTTTAATTTATACTCTGACCTTTCAATTTGATCACAGTAGGAAATTATGTAAAAGGTTTATAAAAGAGTTAGTTTTAATATTCTTTTCATATAACACACTTGTTTTCACTCTACTCAAGCGGCTGGAGCGCTTCTCTATAATTAATAAATTACCTTAGCTAATCTTATAAATTATATGTGGGTATAAATAAATAAAATATATATATATATAAATAACATTTTAAAAATGATAAACAAATGTGCTGGGTTAAAATTTTTTATTTTTTGTTAAAAGCACCCGTGCTGGTTCGTGCCCACCATGCCTACCGTGCTTTCCGTTCCTCTTGGCTTCGAGACGACCCAACACGGCATTTATTTTTTTAAATGCAAGGCACGGCACGGCCCGTCACGGCAATTTTTTAAGAGCCACGACAAATACCTACCTCTAATCCCCCCGTATTTAGCCAACAGACTCATGTATATGTGTGAATGTGTGATGGTCCTTGTTAGCGGTCCGTTAATTGTTTTCTGTATTTGGTGGCTCCGAGCTCAAATGAAGCAAAAATCCTTAGGGCGAATGAATACCTAAATACACATATATATGTGTGTATGTATGTGCGCATGCATATTTTTTCATTTTTTGGTGGCTCTCAAGTGATTTGGGATTTTGTTACTTTTCTAGCAACGCATATCAATGTGTGTGTGCATGTGTATGTTCATGTGCAGCACATTTGAATGTATGCGCAGCAATTGCCTTGGCTATTCTTGACCTGCATCAATTTATATGATTTTTAGCAATTTTATTAAAAGTAAGGATAGCTATAGAAATCATGCCAATAATTTATAATTTTTTATTTATTTTTAAAATTCATCTTAATCATTAAGATGCATGGCCCATAGCTCATAATATGTCAAATATCAATTATTATATTTTAATATATATAAGTATATAATTAAGTTCTCTTGACCCTTAAAATTCATAATTAAATACATAATAAATGCCGACAGCCAATATTTAAAATTAAAATTTGGCGCGCATTTGTATCCGCCTACAAAACACAGGCAATTTCTGTTTTTGCACTTTCTGGTCATACATACACTAAGAAAAAATGTTCTCGTTATTTTTTTTCTTATTTTTCGTTCGTATTTTCTTGGTATTAATAAACGAACGGCGTTCTCAACATGTTCTTAATTTATATTTTGTTCTTAAATTATGAACAGATGTCTTGATTTTAGAACCAAGTGTTCATTTTGGACAAATAATAAGAACTTTGGTTCGAAAAAACCATTAAAAATTATTTTGTTCAAACTGCCCCAGCCGGGATTCGAACCTGAGACCACAAGACCACACATGTTTAAGCGGCGGGTGCCTTAGCTGTTGAGCTACTTCCAAACATGTTACGACTGCACGTTTATTGCTATTTATATAATGAGCTCTAAGTGTTAATGTTGATAAACCAATGTAGCTGCATCCACAATGTGAATGGCGATGGCGCAACAGGTAAGCCACCCGCCGCATCATCGAGAGGTCTCGGTTCAATTCCGGCACGGGTAAGTTAAGTTTAATATAGAAAAATTTGTAATGGTGTTTTAAAATAATTTCTTACATTTCTAGCTGATACATGAGAAAAATAAAACTCTTTAAACAAATAAATGGATGATTAATGTAAGACGCAACCGATACCCATATACTTGTTCTCACGCACGCACTACTAATATAGTAGTTAACCAATGTCCAATGCTCTTAGTTTTTCAAAATGTTCTTAATTTCTTGAGCACAAATGGTTCTTGATTTAAGATTTAAGTTCAAGAACATTTCGTTCATAAAACATGAACGAAAACATCCGTTCTTAATTTAAGAAAATGGTTCTTAAAAGAAGAACATCCGTGCTTAGGCAAATTTCATGAACCGATGTTCTTGATTTTATATGGGGGGCGAACGGATTTTTCTCTGTGTGTACTCTTTCGAGATATTAACAATATGACACCAGCAAACAATTTTGCAACACAACTACCATGCAGTTGTTTATTAACATACAAAATATGCACACATATTCCGAAAGAGTATTCAGAACTTTATATCTGTTGAGATCGCTGAAACTTGTGTGAGTTTATTGAGTGAGAAAAGGTTTTTTGTTGGCACGCGGTTGTCACGAGCCTGGGTTTTTTCTTAAAGCTATCGACACAATGAACCATTAATACTCCTTCGGAATATGTGTGCATTTTTATATGTAAATGCGTAACTGCATGGTAGTTGTGTTGCAAAATTGTTTGCTGGTGTCATATAGCTAATATCTCGAAAGAGTATGTACTAGTATGACAAGAAAGTGCAAAAACAGAAATTGCCTGTGTTTTGTAGGCAGATACATATGCGAGCCAAATTTAAATTTTAAATATTGGCTGTTGGCATTTATTATGTATTTAATTATGAATTTTAAGGGTTAAGAGTACATAATTATATACTTATATATATTAAAATATATAAATTATTATTTGTCATACTAACTATGGACAATGCATCTTAATGATTAAGATGAATTTTAAAAATTAAAAAAAAATTATAGGTTAATGACTTTTTTTTATAGCTATCCTTACTTTTAATAAAATTGCTAAAAATCATATATATCGATGCAGGTCAAGAATAGCCAATGAAATTGCTACGCATACTTTCAAATGTGCTACACATGAACATACACATGCACACACACATTGATATGCGTTGCTAGAAAAGTAACAAAATCCCAAATCACTTGAGAGCCACCAAAAACTGAAAAAATATGCATGCGCACATACATACGCAAAATCTTTTGCATAGAGAGCGCACAGCAGCTCTCTCAACTGCGCGCTCAAAGCTCGCCGTCAGAAGCAGATGACCTTTTTCGTACCTAGTTTCTGTTTAAAAATTGTCGTATGTAACTTAGTTCTCTTAAATAATATCTGTAATTTTAATCTCTTAATTTTATCTTTAAGCTTTTACGTGTGTTCGTCATTTCTGTCATTATTTCAAAGCAGCTTAGATGTGCTTATGGTAGGGCATATTTTCTGTAATCTTAAATGGCATCTAATTTGAATGTATCCGGATCGAACAGCCAAGCCATGATTAGGGTATTAAGTAAACTGAAATCTGGCCTCAAAATATGTAATTTAAATGGTCAGAGTTTACGCAATAAGATGGAAGAGTTTCGCTTTATGTTTGTATATTCATATGTTGACATTGTGTGCGTATCTGAAAAGTGGTTTGTCCCTGAATTACATGATTCGTCTGTTGCCTGTCCTGGGTATAATGTATATCGTTCGGCTCGTTTTTGTCATGCAGGGGGAGTTGCAATATTTATCACAAATAGACTGAAATGTAAAGTTATAAGTAGGTAACCAGTAGACAGTCCAATAGAGTACATCTTTATAGACTTAACAAACTCTTTCTGTGACAAAAAACTGCTCATTGGCTGTATCTACAGACCAAACAAACACATTGACTACTCGAACTTGATAGACATTCTTACGAACATAACTCTTACGTACACTGACATTATATTAGTAGGTGATATGAACAGCGACGTACTCAGGGAACAGCATCTGACTGATGAAATGCAGTCTCTCAGCTTGAACGTAGTGAATTCGACGGTGCCAGCGCACCACAAGTACGCTACTATATTTAATATTCGTAAATAAAAAGGACAATATATTACTGTATGACCAATTATCTGTACCGGCGTTCTCAAAACATGACCTTATTTTTCTGACGTATGATATGCATCCTATGTATACAAAAGAACTAGTTACTTTTAGAGACTTTAAGCATATGAATAGAAACGGACTAATTGAGGCATGCTGCAATTGCGACTGGGATAGCATATACCTGCACCCTACTGTTGACACCCAATTAACACTACTTCAACGCAACATTGACTTCCTCTACAACAAGTTTCTACCGCTTAAGACAAAGTTTGCAAAACCCATTATAAAGTCATGGTTTAATAATGGGGTTAAAAGAGCAATCGAACAGAGAGACCAGGCTTATGAAAAATGGAAAAGATATAGGACGGACTACTTCTATCGACCCTTCAAAATTTCCAGACGAAACGCAAATAATTCAATTAAAAATGCTAAGCGTACCTTCTTTAGTAGTAAGTTCGACAATGCAATAACAACCAGAGATACCTGGAAAACACTAAATAATATGGGTGTTGGTAAAAATAAAAAATCTGTGATACTATGTGATGACGTGAATGTTGATGCACTTAACCATAATTTTGTTAACCTGAATGTTCCTTTAACTGTGAGTAACCAAAATGTAAATTATGTGCCGTTAAGAAACTGTAGAAATTGTTTTGAATTTGTATGCGTTAATGAGTGTGATGTCCTGCATGCAATTCTTAAAATTAAATCAAACGCTATAGGTTTAGATAACATATGCCCAAAATTCTTAAAACTACTTTTACCATACATACTCAGACACCTAACGTATGTTCTAAATACTGCAATTATGTCATCCACTTTCCCTGAGCAGTGGAAACAAGCCAAAATAATACCAATACCAAAGCAAAACAGTGAGTATAGGCCAATTGCTATACTGCCCTTCTTATCAAAAGTGCTCGAAAAACTTATGGCTGGACAAATTAACAACTTCCTAAGTAGTAACAAACTTTTAAATAACAATCAATCTGGGTTCAGGGTAAATATGAGTTGTACAACTGCAATCTTAAAGGTAGTTGAGGACATTCGGGCAAAAATGGATAACAGTGAAGTAACGCTGCTAGCACTTTTAGACTTTAGCAAAGCATTTGACACGGTAAATCACGAAATTCTCTTGACAAAGCTGGACAAAATGTACTTTTTCACGCAAACTGCTATTAAGCTTATATCCTCCTATCTTAAAAATAGGAAGCAAGCTGTCGCTATTCAGAATATGACCTCAAGCTTTTTGTTAGTACCGCGTGGCGTCCCGCAGGGATCTATTCTAGGACCGCTTTTGTTCTCAATGTATATTAATGATTTGCCGAGTGCTCTGTCAAACTGTAACGTTCATATGTATGCAGATGATGTTCAAATGTATATTAGTCGTCCTATTGAAGAAATAAATGAGTGTATTGAATCGTGCAATGTTGATCTGTTACGTGTTAGTGTGTGGGCCAAGGAAAATGGCTTGTGCATAAACCCGTCCAAGTCTAAATGTTTAGTTATATACAAAAAGTACCTAAATACGGACAATGTAAGAAAACTAACCATAGATAATAAATCAATAGTTTTTGTCGACGAGTCCGTAAATCTTGGGATAACTTTTAATAAAACTCTGGCTTGGAATGACCAGGTAAATAAAGCTGTGGGTAAAACGTATGGAGTCCTGCGACAACTTTACCCAACACAACAATATTTACCCGTCAAAACAAGAACTATGATCGCAAAAACTTTACTGATACCCTCCCTGCTTTATGGTATTGAAATCTTTGGTAAATGCGATGCAGCTAGCCTACACAAACTTCAAGTCACATTTAACAATATTGCTCGTTATGTGTATGGATTACAAAGAAGTGATCATATAACTTTTTTTGCAAAGAAGCTTTTTGACCTTGATTTCGTGTCGTTAATTAATTATAAAATACTTGTTTTTGTCCACAAACTAATATTCAAAAAAAAAACCTGACTATTTATTTGACATGTTAAAATTTGCTTCCTCGCAAAGAGTGAATAATCTTATATGTTTACGAACTAAACTGGCCTGCTCAAATAGGCAATTTTATGTCTTTGCTGTTCGACTCTGGAACCGATTACCACCAAATCTAAAAACCACCAAAAGCACATCTATGTTTAGTGTTAAGTTGCAAGAACACTTAAGCAGATAATTTGAAAAATATGTTTAAATATAAAAATAAAGTAAACAAAAATCTAAAACAATGTTAGTCTTAAGAAAAATTTAAAGAAGATAATTACTGTTTATAGAGATAAGTGTAGGATAGTATTCACTATTTGACTTTAAGTTAATTTTCAAAACATTGTGACTAGTGCTGTAAACTAAAAGTAGAAATACTTGTAGCGCTAGGAATTTTTCCATATAATAAATATAAATAAATAAATATTCACTAACCTACAACTAGAAAGATAGGCTAATCTAAAACCTATCTCCGTTCATTAACAAGATGACGCTGCTTAGTCAATTATGATATGTATGCATGAAAATATCTACAATAATAAAGATTACCTAACCTACAGTTAAATTTAATTAAATAACTCAGATCGCCATCCAGTGGGATCTTTTGCCTAACAATCGACAAGCAAAAACTTATCTCCGTTCGTTAACAAGATAGCGCTGCGTGATCATTTAAAACTCTGTATGTATGCAAATATCGCAATTGCGTTAGAATTTCAGAAAAGATGAAGCTAAAAGAACTATTTACTGGGAAAGTACATTTTTATACTCTGATTCCGAAGTTGTAGCTATAGCTTTCACAGTTTTTGGGTAAGAGCCACCAAATTTAGTGTCAAGATAGGTAATAACGTTCCTCAAAATACTGCATCAAAATGGATGCCACGCCCACACCTGCCGCTTCCGGCCCCCGCCTTTTGAAAACGGGCATGCGTATATCTTCCACATTTTTTTTTTGTAATTTTGTAGGCCAGTGATTGAATTGGTTTGTGTTATTGCTGTTGCTGGGTTGATCCGGCCAATGATTTTTATTCCTATTTAAAAAGGCATTTTAAATATAATTATCCTCCTACGCGTTTCGACGACTTTGCCGCCTTCCTCAGGGAGTCTGAGGATACATTTTTTCACATAAATAAATATAAATAATATATATGGTACATACATTTTGTGTTGTTTTCACTTATTTCAGTGTCGTCAATCCTAATCCTAATATTGCCTCTGTCTCCGTTTCAATAAACATTTTAGTCAGTGTATTTAATTTCTGTGTTGTCCGCTGCAGCTTGGTTTGCTTATTGCAGCCGCATAAATGTAATATGTCTGGTCAATGTCTTCTTTGTGGTTCAGTGCGGCGTCCCCTCTTTGCTGTATGCGTAAGCTCTCTAACGTTAGTCTTGTTCGCTCACTTCTCTCAATGTCTACTACTTTGACATCAGCAAAGTCAGCTGTGTGGTCATTTTCACTCAAATGTTGAGCTAGCGCTGTTGTTGTCTTTCTGTTCTTGGCGTCTCCTTTATGTTCTGTTATTCGTGTAGCGAGCGATCTTTTTGTTGTTCCAATGTAAACTTTAATTGCACTTCTCTCCCTCTTTTCCATTGCACTTTATTTCGTAGATTAAATTGTTCGTGTTCGTAAACAAATTTTTTTTTAGCTAGGGTCTCCAAGAAGATAGATAGTGTCATCTAGCAAAGGTCTGCATCAAAAAAATGAATATTCTGTATGAAGAGAAGTAAAAATTGGGTAAAATTGTCATTTTAAGCCATTTTCAAAATATCATAAAAAATACATGCGAAGAGATTTTAATACTTTGATACCGAAGGTCTCATAGTATATTGGTTTTGTGCAATGTCCGTCATGGTGTCTGTCTGTTCGTCTGTCCGTATGAACGCAACTTTTTTCGACACCCGTTAAGCTAGAGACTTGAAACTTTGCAATTATGTTTGTTTATAGGCGAGACAGATAAAGTGTCAAGATTGGGTTGCCACGCCTACTAGAAGGCTGGGAAATCGATAAAATCGATAACTGAAAACCGATAAAACCAAATATTTCTCACATTCTTACAGCTAGAGTTACCAAATTTTGCACGCAGATAGCTAGTCATGTCCCTGAAAAAACTGCATCAAAATTTTGAAAGCCACGCCCACTCCTTCCGCCCCCATCATCCCTGCTCCTTGAAATTGGAAACGCCTATAGCTTTCATATTTTTTGGGCTAGAGCCACCAATTTTTGTGTCAAGATAGATATTGACGTTCCCCAAAAAAATGCATCAAAATTTTGGATGCCACGCCCCTGATTCCGCCCACATCCCCCCTTCTACTTGAAATTTTAAACGCGTATAGTTTTCACATTTTTTGAGCTAGAGCCACCAAATTTAGTGTCAATATAGGTAGTGAAGTTTTACCACAAACTGCATCAAAAATTTGGATGCCACGCCCAAACCTTCCGCCCCTCACCCCCCGCAGTTGTTAAAACGTGTATGCGTGTATCTTCCACATTTTTTGAACTACAGTTACCAAATTTGGTGGGAAGATACATGGTGACATCTACAAAAGATCTGCATCAAAAATTTGGATGCCACGCTTTTAAGCTAGAGCCCCTAAATTCGGTAGAAAGATAGAAGGCAGCATCTACCATAGATCTGCATCAAAACTTTGGATGCCACGCCCACCCAAGCCACCCGCGTTATAAAATTGGAATCGGCTATATCTTTAACAGTTTTTGAGCTAGAGCCACCAAATTTGGTAACATGATAGCTAGCGATGTTTTCCACCCGGCCCTCTCCCTTGCAAGCAGACTCCTTACCATCCGTTCTTTTACTTGTATCAAAGTATTCCGCAGTCGGTTGCGTCCGACTGCAACGTTTTTACTTGTTTAAAAATTCTTTTTCCATTCACAAATTGATTTTTTGGGAGAAATGTTTTGCATCAAAACAATTTTTTTTTAAGCCCGAGGAAAAAAATTCTAAAATACACCTTTACAAGAATTTAAAACCTTCAATGGGTATTTAATGGGTTAAAAAAAAGAACTGTACCATTCAAACGGAATTAAAAGACCTTTCTATTGATACCAAACTTTTAATTAAGTAAGTTTAAATTATGAGTTGATTTAACTTTAAGTGTTGTCAAAATGCTTATGCCGATGACTGTACTTATCCATATCTATACTAATATGTAAAGAGGAAAGATTTGTTTGTTTGGATTGAAAAGGCTTCGAAACTACTGGACCGATTTGAAAAATTCTATTACCCGTAGAAGCCGAAACTATACTTGAAGCACATAGGCTACTTTTTACCATGGAAAAAGGCTTAATTTCTTCGGGAAAACGCGTAATAGTAATAAGCTATTTGGTTTTCTCAAAGCCAAAAATACCTTACAATTACAATTATCCTAAGGCGAACAGCTGACTCAAGCTGATACTTGAATTGTTTATTTTTTTAATGAAGCAGAATTCCAAAAGGCCCTTTTGAGTATTCTAGGTTCATCGGTATAAGAGTTAAACAGACCTCCAGGCATCGGATAAGTAAGTGCTAGCCGAACATTGAGAATCTCAAATTCGACTAAACTTAGAATAGTTTGCCTATCCGGACATTGAGAAATTGGGCCTTAAAAATACAAGCGGACCCGGTAAGTCGCGCTGCTGTCGGTATGTCAACTACTTAATTTTATTAATTTGTTTCTTATCATTTTAAAATTAAGATGCCAAAAAGATCAAGATCTCAACTTTCTAGAAAAAGTTTACAAGGCTAGGGCAATACAAATAAGTCGTGATGGAGAATCTTCATCAGAAACTTAAAATCGTCTTGCAAGTGAGAGAGAATACGCGTCGCAATCCCCTTAATATTTTAAATGCGTACAACAACCGTGCGAAGCCGGGCCGAGAAGCTAGTTTATAATAAAAATGGAGATATATACAGTGCCGGTGAAAAAAATAGCACCAAAATAAGCAGCTCACTTTATTTTACAGTAAAACTTGACTAAAAGAATTTTGGTTTGCAGTTTCTTTTCTCTTGCCTTACTGACAGTCTCTCTGATTTGGGAGAGCAAGAAAAAGAAAAAAAATGATAACGGTTCTTCTCAGAAGAAACAAAATCGAAAGGAGAATGCAAAATAGCGCGGTGAAAAAAATAGCACTAAGCACATGTTGTCATAGAAAAAAAGCATTTGCGCGAAAATTATTATTGCGAAACCCTCGTGTTTATTAGAAAAAGTTATTTTTTAAAGGAAAACATAGTTTAAAAACAAAATTAATAGCGGAAAGCATTGCAGTGATGAAAAAAGGAAAGTTATTCAAAAAATGCTAAAAGAAGGCAAAACATTCGCCGAAATAGGTCATATACTGGGCTGTTCCAACAAAATGATCAGTAACGCCAAGAAATTTGTCCCAAAAGTGGCGTCTCGTGGGCGAAAATCCGTAATGTCGCCATTGCTCGTCAAGCGTCTGGTAAGACAGAGCAAGAAAGAGCCATTTAAGCCAGCAACAGAGCTTAAAAAAGATTTAAAAATTTCTGCATCTGTTGAAACTATACGTACTAGGCTACGGGAAAATAATTTAAATGCTTGTAGTCCGAGAAAAGTGCCACTATTGACCAGTAAACACGTAGCTAAACGCATGAAGTTTGCCAAGCAACACTCCAAATGGCCAGTGGAAAAGTGGAGGAATATATTGTGGACAGACGAGAGCAAAATCGTGTTATATGGAGGGACAGGATCTCGTACTTTCGTTCGGAGACCACCAAATAAGGAGTACAGACCAATGTACACGAAAAAAACGGTGAAGCATTTTACAACTTTGAATTTCGAAACATCCTCTGGTGCTATTATTTTCACCGCAGCTGTACGTACATATGTATGTATTATTATTATACACTTGAAAATGTGTAAGCATTGAAGTGAAGGAAGCGTTTCCGACCATATAAAGTATATACAATATATTCTTCATCACCGGACATTGAGAAATTGGGCCTAAAAAGCTTTAAATATATGCTGTTATAACAGAAATAATTACTGGTTTATTTTATCAAATACTAGTAAGTGTCCTGCTTGCTTCGCTGCGCCGATAGTTTATATAAATTTTAGCAATAGTAGATAGATATGAAATAAAAAAATTATAAAATATTTAACAACATATTATGGCAAAGTATTTAATATTATCTTTTCCTGATTAACCTGAAATCGTTTTTGATGCTTCTATGTGCTTATCCCTATTTTTATCAAGATATTTTTCAACTGAATGTTTTCGTGTTTCGTCAAAATGTCCATTTATTAATGGACCGGTTAAACGCAATCTTTTTACAGGATGCATAATATTTCCAAATGCTTGTACTAAATTTCCATTTTGAAAAACTTGAAAATTTACAGCATACATTTCTGCTGCTGCTTGAAGCTCAGTACCATATGAATTTGACATAGCATGGAAGCCTTGCCTACCAAATAAAAGGTAGGAAATATATTTTAAAAGGCGGGCGGCTCCATCACCAATTATGGCAACAACTGAATGCGGCACCAAAACACCACTAATAGCTTTTCTTCTCTCTGTTATCTTACTGTGGCTACAAAATATAAGAAAACTTTGTTTTGAAAGCAATCGATGCGTAAAATATTACATTATTTTTATACCCTGAACCCAGGAAATGGGTAAAATAGGGTAAATTGTTTTATGCAAAAGTATGTAACAGGCAGAAGGAAGCATATATTCTTGATCAGCATCAACATCCGAGTCGATATAGCTATGTCCGTCTTTCCGTCCGTCTGTCTGTCCGTATGTATGATCGCGTAGATCTCAAAGACTATAAGAGCTAGAGGCTTTCCAATTTTGAACATTACTTTTCCTAAGCCATAGACTGATCAAGTTTATTTCAAACTATCGACAACTATTCTGGTTTCCGATATACACATGCAATCGATAACGAAAAAATCTCGAATTTAGAAAATGTTAAAATGGCAGTTGAAACTATGCATAACTTTATAACTTCTGTGTAAATTTGGTCTAAATCAATTAAGAAACACCGGTGATATTTTTTATTAAAGTTAAGTCAAAAAAAACGCGCGCGCATCGCTCTTCATGTTCGGCGCTGGATGACAAATTATTTTTAAATCTCGCTCCGATCATGCGCCTTTGTTGTTACCCATTTCGGCACTGAATCAAAGCAAAACATATCTAACAGGCTGCAGTTAAGTGAATTGCATAGCCTAAACTCACACGTACACGCGAGAATCTGCATCATGAATCACGTGTACCTGCCTTTAGCTTTGATTTAGTACGTGCGGAGGAGGTAGGGTTATTAAACTTTATAATTGCAAAGAGCGCGCTTAAAAAAGAGAGTGAACGTAAATGGGCAACAACAAAGGCGCATGATCGGAGCGAGGTTTTAAATTATTTGAAATCTAGCGCCGGTCATAAGAGCGACTCGCGCGCTCTGTTAAGTTTTAAGCGGCTCTTTGGGCTTGGGACCGTGATTCACACGTACGACGCAGGCATGCATAGATTTGTATACAAACTTATGTGAACGCCCTTTGCTTGTTCGAAATTGTATATCAATATTGTTAGTGTGTTTCGTTTTGTCTGAGGTATATAATCAGAAAGTAGACAAGTCCACCCCTATACAAAGGTGTTCGAGATTATTTATTTTCGCGCAAAGGGCTCGATATATAAAAACAAATGCAATTACATGTATGTACATACATATGTATGCAACTTTGCATATATTTAAAATTCAATTTTCTTTCGTTTATATTTGTTAGTGAAAATTGTTTGCTTTATTTTAGCTTGCTTCAGAAGTCAACAATTCATGCATGCATTTATATTTGCACTTGCATATGTTAATATACATATACATATGTACAACAACAATGTACTTACATATGTATGTACTTACATATGTGCATTTGCAACACCAACAAAAGTTACAAATGTCAGCTCTAAAATTATATCAAAACAATGGCAAATGGTAGATCAAAAGCAAAATTTCTTGTGCTTTTATGTACGTGTTTATGTGTTACGTTTGGTCTGAGTTTGATAATTAGCAAGTAGGTAAAACCATCCCCATAACATATTCTGGTGTGCAAAATTTTTCAAGACGAACCAAGTTTTGTTTTGTTATTGTTGTTTTTTTAAATCAACGAGACTAACGAAAAGTAGCAATGCGGGCACAAAAACAACAAACGCTACTTGGTTCGTAAATCAATTGTCAAAGGCACACAAATCTGAAAAAAAATTGTACACTGTGCGAAGTGATACAAGTACAAAAAATTATGAAATTTAAATTTTCATTTTCATGTGTATGCACTTATTCATTAAGAAGCGGAAAACCCGTTCCTTTTTGCAAATGTACGAACCTTTTTTATGACATTGCTTGTGCAACGCGAAGGCGCCACTGCGCATTTGTTTTGTTTTTGTAAACTCGCTCGCGATCAAACCCTCAGCTTGTGCGACAACCAGGCGCCAGCAGTAGAATGAGTCGTGCGTTTTGTTTTCGGACCTAGGTTTATGGGAGGTCCTCGAAGAGTTGTCCAAAATAAAAATCCTTTCTTAGTGCTCACTTACTACTTGCATGGAATATTTTGTGAGAATTTCAGCCTTCTAGCTCTTTTCGTTTAGGCTGTGGCAATGTAGACAATCAGGACAAACTCTTTTATATATATAGAAAACCAGTTCAATTTTGTTTTGTTTTGGGCCGCCATTACTCAGCTGTTTTTATACACCGAATTTACTGAAACATTTCATGCGCGACTTTGCGAACACCCTAATTAATTTGTGTGGCCTATCTTATGTTCAAAAACATTCAATCAAATTTTTTTTTTGTTTCTGGCGTTATTTTTTGCCATTCTTCCATGCTTACAGATTTAAGGAAATTTATATTTAAAATAATACGTTTTCGTATGGCTCAGTCAAAAAAGTCCAGAAATTTCCAAATGTTTGTTTATCAACTGTGCAATACATAATTAAGCTTCGTTCACGAAAAACGTCCAACATATTAAGGTTGGAAAGCGTAAAAAAATGTTTACAGAGAAGGTCGAGCAATAGATCATCCGCAAAGTGCAGGAATACCCAAAGATATCGGCTAAAAAGTTGGCTTTGGACATTGAAGAGGAACGTAATGGGTTGGGCCAGTATGTTGTATATTAGCATCGGGAGTGGGAAATTTTGTTTTTATTGACTGAATAATGAATTAGGTTATGCATCCAAGAATTCTCAAGAAAAATTTGCTACTAAGAGCTGTCCGTTCTGTTTTTTTTTCGGTTTCACCAAGATGACCCATAGCACAAGTCTGGCATTGTACAAAACTGGTAGATCTGAAACAGCCCGCATGTGATTATTCCGCCGCTACAATCACCGGACTTGTCGGGTGTACTGATGTGAAGTGAGCGTCAAGATACAAGTGTCTTGATATTTAACATTTATTGTGATAGAGCCTAGATGTTTTTTATTTGATAACCATGACATCTATCAAACATTATTAGTATACATCAAGACATTGAACAAACTTTAAATTTTTCATCGTGTTAAAAATGTCGAACTTTGTACCAGAAAATGATATGTGGAAAGCATTAATTTTCATTTGAAAAAGTGCTGCACAGCCGCATCGAATGTTACTGGCGATAAAAAATGAATCTATTTTCAGGATCTCAGACGGAAAAAAATCATGGGTTAATCCGGGGCACCCATCAACTTCCACTGCAAAACCTGGTCGATTTGAAGAAGAAGACAACGCTTTTTGTCTGGAGGGACCAGAAAGGTGTGGTGTACCACGAGCTCCTAAAACTTGGTGAAACTGTTAATAAATATGGCTACCGACAACAAAAAATCTATTTAAACCATGCGTTGATCGCAAAGGTCATTTTGGTCTAATGCACCTGCACACAAAGATACCCCACCCACTGGATTCACTATACTTCGCCTTCCAAATACCATTTGTTTCCATCGAAGGGACACGCATTGGCTGAGCAGTTCTGCGATTCCTACAAGGAAATCGAAAATTTTGTGACCAATTGGTTTTCTCAAAAGACGAACATGCATGAAAGATGGGGAAAATGTGTTGATAGCAATGGCCAATTCTTTGACTAGAGTTTTTTTTATACCCTGAACCCATAAAATGGGTAAAAAGGGTATAATGGTTTTGAGCAAACGTATGTAACAGGCAGAAGGAAGCATCTTCGACCCCATAAAGTATGTATTCTCTTGATCAGCATCAGCAGCCGAGTCGATATAGCCATGTCCGTCCGTCCGTCAGTCCGTCCGTCTGTCTGTCTGTCTGTATGAACGCGTCGATCTCAGAGACAACTAGAGCTTGAGACTTCAGATTTTGAATGTATATAATGGGTAACGATAGAACTTTTCTGAATATTTCATCAAAATCAGTTGAGAAACACCAGAGATGTCGAAAATTGAAGTTTAGGTCACAGAACGCATACAGACAATGACTGTACGCGTTAAGTATAGGGTTCGGGGTATCTCCTGGTCGGGAAATCTCGACTAGAGCTTTCTTACTTATTAATATTCCATTACAATAAAAAAATATAAAAAATAACGGTCTCTTCATAAATGCAAAAAAATTGGTTTGACTCTAAGCAAAACAGACTAAAAACTGTGTTTGAACAAAAAGGTGGCAACACCAAATACTAACTTTATATATTTTGTTTTAGTTAAGTTTTTCCGATCCGTACGAACTGATCTATTGCCAAAAATAGTTACTTTTTCATTGAGTGCCTTAAAGCTAAGCTCTAAATATTATAAACATCTAAACATCTGCCTGTTACATACATTTACCCATTTTATGGGCCTAGGGTATAAAATCGCGTAACAACAAATTACACTGACGATCTCTGTCGCATACAAATCATTGTACAGCGGTGATCGGCGAATAGGCAAAGAATTCGAATTAAAAGTGTGCAATCATAGTGCGTGCGAAGACGAAGCCGAATAAGACGAATTGGTTGCGTTACGAGTAAGTTGACAAGTGTACATAGTGAAAGACGAATTGGCTTCATCACTATTATAATTAGCTGCAAAAGAACAAAACATTTTTGTTTTCGGAATATACAAGAATGTACACTCATATCATAAGTATTCTGACAACACTTAAAGTTACATCTACTCATAATTTGTACTTACTTCGTGTAAAGTTTGGTATCAATGAAAAGGTCGTTTAAATGACTTATAACTTTCCTTTCTGGCTGTACAATACATTCGTACAAAACCAATATATTTGTCTCGTCTGTAGAAAAGTAAAAAGTCCTCGTCTAATTGTACAACAAGCACAGCGTTTTGTGTGTGAAAAACAACAACACTTGCTGGTTGCTGAGACGCAAAAACAGCACAAAGTCACATTTCCCTTTGTTCCAATATCCAACTATAGTCTTTGAAATCTTCTAAAATATAATAAAAAAAAAACAACAATTTTTTTAAGTATTTAAATACAAAATACCATATGTTTATTTTATTGCGTATTTATTTTGTTATATACTGCCTGATGCCTAACGGCCAAAATTTAAGTTAACGTATTATGAATATCATATTTAAGAACATATCAAAGTCAATACTACCGTTCCTTGTTAGGCGACAGCATGCGAAACAGTCATCGACGACTTTGATATTTTGTCACTTCTCTATGCACCTTCAAAAGTAAAGCAAAAAAACAAAAGATGTGTACGGTACTGCAATAATGAAAAAATATGCATGCGCACATACACACACACATATATATGTGTATTTAGGTATACATTCGCCCTAATGATTTTTGCTTCATTTGAGCACGGAGCCACCAAATACAGAAAAAATGCACATGTGTTGTTGTTGTTCGCACTCTGCTGCTGCTATCCCCCTTCCACAATATACAGCAGCTCAGAGCAAACAGCATACAGAAACATACATACACACATATATACACCTAACGGCGATCACGTCGCTGACATACAGACGTATACACAGCAAACTGCTGGCACTCCGTCTGTATCGAGTCAAAATTTGCGTTCGGCTCGCTGCTTTCAGCAGCCGAATGAGGGTGGTTCCTCCGCAAATTGGACCAATTAGGCTATTGGATTTTTTGCTTTTGACTCCTCTATGTATACCTACTTAATGGTTTAATGACGACTTCTTGTTGCTTTGCATTGTTATTATGCTTTGTTCTATAATTTTGCTGCCTTCAACGATCCAATTCCCTTAATTTTGCGCGCCGTAATCTCATTCTCCTAGCAGCATCGTCTAGGTACTTCTGGCGGTCGCGATGCTTCTTTATTATTATTTTTACTCATCTGCATAAAAAGTAAGCATATATGGAAAGCAATACTATTTTGTTCTAATATGTCGAACTTACGATCGCGAACGTGACAAACATTTAATTAAAATAAAAACTTTTTCAGGTGCGTTAGCGCAAAATGTTTTTTTTTGCTAAATTATGTGCAATTAACTGTCTTTGTATGTTAATTTTCATCAACTTCCTTCGATTGGATAAGCAGTACTGAAGAAAAAGGCATTTTTGGGCTCGCAAACGTGACATAGAAATAGCAGTCAAAAGAAACTCAAAAATTTACCGTTTGTCGATGCTCTCCTTATCTCTTGTTCTACTCTCGTACTAGTTTTTTGTTAGTACTAAAATCGTGAAAGAAGATTGCTACCATAAAGTGAATATAAAATAAATAACAACGAAAAGCAGAACCAGCACTAAAAGTAGGCAAAAATGAAAAAAACATATATTCGACTTTCTGAGAAATTTTTCACAACAAAAACAATAATATGCTGTAAACTGATTATATTCTTTAAATTCACCTATTTCTTTAACAATATAAAAGAAAAAAACATTTTTTTATCAACTTTTAATTTTTTTGTCACGGTGGACCTTTTTCTGGAAATGCCCATATACAATTACTTTCTACGAGCCCTGTTTTAAGCGGTAACGAGGGAAAAACTTTTTAGTTCTTGAGGTGCAAGTGTTTGTGGACCTAGAAGTCTCAAATAAGCATTTTGGCATGTTGCTTCAATTATAAAATAAATAATGCAAGTGTCAGCTTGAGTCAGCTGTTCGCCTTAAGATCATTATTTATATTGGGGCTTAACTAAAGTATAAATGTTTACAGAGTGTCACGTCTCGGCTAACTTTGTGTTTCATTTGCTTCTAACCGAACATTGAGAAACTTAAATTTGACTAAACTTCGGTTAGTTTGACTAACCGGGCATTGAAAAAATTAGGCCTTAGAAGCGCAAGACTCTCATGCAGGTTTTGGTTTTATCACGTAGTCCATTTTTGGCGAATTAGTCAAGCTAAACCATATTTATAAATGATTACGTGACTCTCCGACTAGGAGATACTCTAAACCCTTTACTTAAGGCATTTTCTCATTGTCTATATCCATCTGTGCCTAAACTTCAATCTTCGATATCTCTGGTGTTTCTCAACCGATTTCGATGAAATTTTCACAGATTTTCATTATTTTGTATCGTTTCTAAAACGTGTTTCACGATATTCAAGGTTTTAATGTTATCGATCACATGTGCATATCGGAAACGGAAATAATTATCGGAAACAAACTTGCACTGCCTAGGAGTAAGATCTGCTTATTTTTATATTTTTTATACTTTGATACTGAAAGTATCATAGTGTCAGTCCGTCTGTCCGTCCGTATGAACGCAACTTTTTTCGACACCCGTAAAACTAGAGACTTGTTTGTCTATACACCGGTCAGATAAAATGTCAAGATTGGGGTGGCACGCCTACTTAGAGGCTGGGAAATCGATGGCATCGATAGCTGAAAACCGATAAAACCAAATATTTCTGACATTCCTGCAGCTAGAATTACCAAATTTTGCACGAAGATAGCCAGTCACGTTCCTCAAAAACTGCATGAAAAAATTGGATGGCACGCCCACTTCTTCCGCCCCCATCCTCGCTGCTCCTTGAAATTGGAAACGCCAACAGTTATCACTTTTTTTGGGCTAGAGCCACCAAATTTTGTGTAATGAAGTTTTCCAAAAAACTGCATTATAAATATGGATGTTACGCTGTTTATCTTCCACATCTTTTGAGCTACCTTCAAAAAATTTTTAAGGATTATAGATGGTCACATCTGCAAAAGATCTTCATCAAAATTTGGATGCCACGCCCACACAGGCCTCCCGCATTGTAAAATCGGTATCGGCTATATCCTTAACAGTTTTTTAGCTAGAGCCACCAAACTAGGTAGGAAGATAAATGGTGACATTTAAAAAAATTTGATTAAAAAATTTGGATGCCACACTTACCTTTGCCGCCCACCATTTAAATTTGGAGTTGTCCAGTTATCTTCCACAGTATTTGAGCTAAAGTCACCAAATTTGGTAACATAATAGCTGGCGAAGTTTACCACCTGACCCACCCCTTCCGCCCCTGCACTACCCCTTTGCAATAAGACTCCTTACCATCCGCTATTTTATTGGTATCAAAGTACTCCGCAGTCGGTTGTGTCCGACTCCAACGTTTTCACCAGCTTTTTTTTTTTATTATTTGGACGTAGTTGTACTTACGAACAGTACATTCAATGGCCCAACGATACCAAGCACCGGCTTGTTAACGCGACCGAGGGGCACACCGCATAGCGTACGGTTACGTAGATCGCGAAAACGTAGACAAATGACATAAGACCAACTTTTTAACTACTAGAAGTGGCACCGTTTATTAAGTGGGAAAATTCGTTATAGTTTGAACATAAAATCCGAAAAGGGTTATAAATAGCATAGTTAGAGTGACAAGCTTGAAGAGCAATGGGTAGAAAATTCCTTGTCCTTCTGATCGGAACAGCAAAACTAATTTGGCTGATTAATTCGGAGGAATCAATTTCACCATTTATTAGTTTATGTAAAAAGACTACACCTAGCATTGTTCTGCGATCAGCAAGAGAAGGAAGATTTATTAGTAAAAGTCTACTGTGGTAGGAAGGTAGGCTAATGTTAGTATCCCAGTTAAATCTCCTAAGGGCAAAGAGCAAGAATTGTTTTTGTACTGATTCTATTCTATCCTGGTGAATCCTGTATGTGGGATACCGGATACAAGATTCATGTTCAAAAATAGGAAGAACCAAAAACGTATAAAGGGCTTTGGTTATGTAGGGATCGTCAAATTCTTTCGACCAGCGCTTCATCAACCCCAAGGTACTAGAGGCTTGATTTGTAACGGAAGAGATATGCTTGTGAAATTTAAGTTTTGGGTCAAAAAAGATACCTAAATCATCAACGCATTCAATGCGATCAATTGAGCTACCATCAAGACAATATATCGAGCCCTATTTGCGACAATTACGTATGCACCAAAACGCAATTTTACAGCAGAGCGTTTTTATACTTTGATACCGAAGGTCTCATAGTATATTGGATTTGTGCAATGTCCGTCATGGTGTCCGTATGAACGCAACTTTTTTCGACACCCGTAAAGCTAGAGACTTGAAACTTTGCATTTATGTTTATCTATAGACGGTACAGATAAAGTGTTAGGATCGGTGTGCCACGCCCACTGGGAGGCTGGGAAATCGATAAATTCGATAACTGAAAACCGATAAAACCAAATATTTCTCACATTCTTACAGATAGAACTACCAAAATTTGCACGCAGATAGCTAGTCATGTCCCTGAAAAAACTGCATCAAAATTTTGGATGCCACGCCCACTCCTTCCGCCCCCATCCTGCCTGCTCCTTGAATTTGGAAACGCCTGTAGCTTTCACATTTTTTGGGCTAGAGCCACCAAATTTGGTGTCAAGATAGATATTGACGTTCCCCAAAAAAATGCATCAAAATTTTGGTTGCCACGCCCCCTGATTCCGACCCCATCCCCCTTTTCTCCTCGAAATTGGAATAGCCTATAGTTTTCACATTTTTTTGGGGTAATTACTCGATTAATTTTTTTTCATATTTGTTTATGTTTTACATGTATTTATTTAATTTTTAAATAATACACTAAAATCAACATTTTACAAAAATTTAATGTGATTTTCAAATTAAAAATTTAATTATTTTGATGTGAAAAAAGAAATTTAATACAAAATGAAATTAAATACAAAACGAAATTTAATACACAAATCAGTGATTTAACCATGACTGCAGGAATAAAAGTTTTCCCAAACGTTTTGTGGTTAATCTGTTTCTTTTAAGAGTAGCTGTTGCACCTGCTTTCGAAAACAGTCTCTCCGCGGGTACTGATGTTCCCATTAAATGGCAATATTTGTTGGCAAGAGTGTAAAGCTTTGGGTAGACTGATCTCATTTCGTCCCAAGCATCAATGACATTGCGCTTTAGTTCCAGATTTTGAGCATTTAGAAAGAAAGCCAATTCATCTTGTGGCATGTCATCATTTTTCTTCCTTCTTTTATGAATTAAAGACTTATGCGTAGCCCAGAGGTCAAAATCTTCTTCAATTGATCCCACTGAGGTCTCGCTACTGCTTTCAATACTGTCTTCAATGTTTTTCATTTCAGTTCGCAAATGCTTCATAACTGCAGCAAGCGCTAAAGGGTCACTGAAATGAATTTTTTTGAATCTGGGGTCTAATAGAGTCTACGCTGCCAGAAGAAACATGTGCTCCGTAGATCCAAAACATCGATCAAATTCATTTAAAATCGTACTTTTTAGTTTTACGGCGGCAGGATGAATGATGATTGTTTTCACCAATTGTTGACGGCCACAATGCACAAGTGGGATTACTTGGCTGAGAGATGCACACTTTTCACCACTTATTTGGACTGTCATTGCTTCTAATGGACGTAAAATGTTTAACATTTCAAGAATTGCATTTTTATCTTGCGGTGATATCATTGGCGGAGAGTCATTAAATTCAAAAAGAATAGAACTTATTTATGAAACAAGTTTTATGAAGCGTTCGAGCATATAATACGTGGAGTTCCACCTAGTTTTAACATCAAGAATACATTTCAGCATTTTGCCCTCGCTCACTCCAGCGTTTGATTGAACCTCTCGAAGCTGGTCACTTGCTTTTCACAATTTCTCGACATTTCGAAATAATTGCGGTAATTTCTGTTATATTCAAAGAATTCTCACACACCAGATTCAAAGTGTGAGCGAAGCAAGGAATGTGCCTCTTTTTGCCGAAGGCTTTATGTATAGCTCTAACCACATTCGCTGCATTGTCTGTCGCAACAGCAATAATATGTTTTTCATCTATCGAAAAATCGTTTAAAGCAGCTACTAAGACATCAGATATATGTCCAGCTGTATGCGCTTCTGTTAAAGGAAAAACTCCGATTGCTATATTCATTTGTTCATTTTTATATACGCCATGAACGGTAATTCCAAGCATGTTCTGTATCGCAGTGTCTGTCCAAGCGTCTGTTGTAATACATAAACATGTTGATTTACGAAATATCTCCAAACATTTTTCTTTTTCAGTCGCATATAAAGAATATATGAGCGCTTTGATTGTGTTTCTTGATGGAACTTTAAACAAAGGAAAATGGTTTTTCATAAAGTCCAAAAATCCTTTACCTGTTGAAATAATTTAAAAATAAGTACATTTACAAATGAATCACTTAAGAGCAGTCAAAGTGCCACTTTAAAAGACTACTTCTTCAGTGACATTAAATCAGTGATGGGCATGCACACATATCGGCACAGTTTTCACACGCATACAAGCACAATGTTTTCAATGCTTATAGCGTACGTGTGATCATGGTGAAACAATATAAAGGTGTTCCATTCCACATTCCTGCTCTCTTTTGGGGTACTTAGCGTTTGTCAGTATGCATTGACACTTTGAAGTGAGCAGTCGTGCTGCGGAAAAATGCTTGCTTATGATTTGGTTATTAGTATTATGCATGCAAATACACATCGAATTGTTATATTTTCTTTTAAGTTTGTGTTTGTTTTCGTGTTTTTGTGTTTAATATTTTTCTGCAGCTAAGAATAACACAAACAAAAGCAGTGCAGTATGTGAAATCATAGCCAACTCTCTCTTGCTCACTGCTGTCTTTAAAATATAAGTACCCCGCCACAGCGGAATATAACACCTTATAATTGTTTCACCATGCGTGTGATGTTGTGCAATCGGCCGCGGCAGAGAGCCTATGCACATTCGGCAGCGCGCCTTACGTCGCGACGCGCCCATCACTGCATTAATAATAATTCCATTATTACTTACTTTCAACAAAATCAAAAGGCAAATTGTCTTTGACTATCATGCCTACGATGTCATTGGTAAGCTTTTCTTTTTTTGACCCTCCTGTTGCAAAGGAGAGGTTGACGATTGTTACTACTGCAACTAGGTTCGATGTCGTTGTTGCTGCTGCCTTTGTTATTGTTGTTGCTGCTGGCTTTTTTGTTGAACATACTATTCATTATGCTGTTGTCAGTGGATTGAGCGCTGATTTCTTCATCCATTAGATTAATAAAATCTTCTTTGGGTTTAGATTTTTTCTGCTGAAATATATTTAAATTTATTTTATGAGGCGTTCAAAATGGTGCTCAAATGTTTGCGACTTACAAGATCATCAGCTTCTTTCCGATGTTTCAATTTAATATGCTGAAGCATATTTGTTGTGTTATTGGAAAATAATTTAAATTCTTTCCACACAATAGGCATTTTACCAAACTGGTTTTATCCACTTTGGAAAAATATTTCCAAACTTCACTCTTGTTAGGTGCCATTTTGTAATAGAAAACTCGTCCGGTTTATTTACTTTTTTCACTCTTTGTGAAATAGCGCGCTTCTTCCGCGTCGCTTTTAACATTTACAGAGTGACCGTGTTACATATTGCTTAAGGTTGGTATGCTGTTTAGGTGTATGGTATGTGTATGGTATGGTGGTATGGCGGTACAAATGGTAGGCAGTATGAGACAGTGGTGTAAATAGCTATCAAATAATAGAGTTACCAACAAACAAATAATAATTTCAGAGCCTAATACAATCTTAGTTTCCAAAAAATTTTGCTAAAAAGTATAATTATTAAAAAAAAATTGCGATTATTTACTCATTACTCGATTAATAATCAATTAATATAAAATAAAAAAATCATATAATTTAATCGTTTCTTGGGCAAAATTAATCGATTATTTCATTTCATTCGATTAATCTTGCCATCCCTAGCCAGAGCCACCAAATTTAGTGCCAAGATAGGTAGTGAAGTTTTCCAAAAAACTGCATCAAAAATTTGGATGCCACGCCCACACCTTCCGCCCCCCACCCCCGCCGTTGCTAAAACGGTTATGCGTGTATCTTCCACATTTTTTGAACTAGAGTCACCAAATTTGGTAAGAAGATATATGGTGACATCTATAAAAGATCTGCATCAAAATTTTGGATGCCACGCCCACCCAATCCACCCGACTTACAAAATTGGAATCGGCTATATCTTTAACAGCTTTTGAGCTAGCCACCAAACTTGGTAGGAAGATAAATGGTGACAATTAAAAAGATTTGATTTAAAAATTTGGATGCCACACCCACCTCTGCCGCCCACCTATTACATTTGGAAGCTTAGTTATCTTATACAGTTTTTGAGCTAAAGTCACCAAATTTGATAACATGATAGCTGGCGATGATTACCACATGGCCCACTCCCTTGCAGACTCCTTACCATCCGTTCTTTTACTGGTATAAAAGTATTCCGCAGTCGGTTGCCTCCGGCTGCAACGTTTTTACTTGTTTTTTTTTTTTTTATTATTTTAGAATTCGTTAAGTAGATTTATTTGAAATAAAAAAGGTAGTCTTTTTAAGTTCTCATACAAATAATATATGCGTTTCAAGGTTTTATTTGCGCAAATTACCATTTTTCTTTTAGCTTACGAAAGTTTAGGTAAAAATGTTTTTACGTTAAATGTTTTTGATTCCATTTTATAATTGTTTTTTTTTTTTTCAATATGTACTATTTTCAAAATTTATTTTAATAAATTTTTCATAATGTGGCTTAAAATTAAATTATGTATGAGTGGACTGGAGAAATGAAAGTAATTTTCTTTTAATCATCTTCGTCGACTTTTTTTGATGTCTTAAGATGATGAAATTGTATTGGAATACTTTTTTTTCACAAAGTGATTTTAAGTCATTAAACTTATTAAAAGACATTTTTAATGCTTTTGTGTAAACTATTTGAATGATGGCAAAAACTGATATTAATAGCAGTTTCAGGGCTGTTTTGAAAATACTCGTATTTTAATTTAATGCACTCTTTTAAAAGTGGCTGACCGCAGCAATCTTAACTTAACCTATAACCACTAAGCATAGAATAACATAGAGACCTTAAATCGACTGTAAACTTATTGCCGTCAAAATGTTGAACATCCGATCCAGGAAGAGGAAGAGTCGAAAACTTAACAGACAGAGCTGGCCGCGCAGCAAAGTGACGTCATTCTATTGCTTGCTTTGCTGTAAGCAACAGAACGGACTTGGGCTGGAGCTGAAGGTAGTCACACGGGCACATGACATGTATGTGTTTGTGCATTCTTGGCCGCTCTTCAATGATGAGAGAGGTTTTAAGGGTTTTAAGGGTAGGGAGCGCGCTCAGCCCAGAGCATATACATGTGTGTGTGTACATGTATGCAAAAGCAGCACATTTTTATGTATGCGTCGCAATTGTCTTGTTAGTTTTAACCTGCCTCAACTTTTAGAATATTCAGCAATTCTATAACAAGTTGAGGATACTAATGAAATTTACGTTATTATTTTTATATTTTTTTTTATTAATTATTAACACACATTTAAATCGTTAAGATGTGCATAGTTGATCATTTGTCTAATAATTATTTATATTTTAATTATATAATTATGTATTTTCGACCCTTGAAAGTAAATACATATTTGATGTCGATTGCCAATGTTCAAATTCAAAATTTTCGCGCATTTGTATCTGCCTACAAAAACCTAAAAAAGACACTCTCTGTTCATACATACTCTTTCGAGATATTAACTATATGACACTAGCAAACAATTTTGCAACACAACTACTTTTCAGTTGAGCATTTAAATACAAAAGATGCACACACATTCCGAAAGAGTATTCACAACTGTGTTTCTGTTGTGATCTAATAATTATTTATATTGTAATAATTATTTTTACATACAAAAGATTGAGAAAGAGTATAAATGGTTAATTATGTCGGCAGCTGGAATAAAAACCTTGGCTCGCGACAACCGCATGCCAATAAAAAACCCAAGTGAACGCACAGCTTGAGCTTGAAAGCTTAAAGCTCCTAACTGTACTTTCCGTATGTTGCTGCTTATGCATAAATGCATAAAGCTTTGGCACAGTGGGCCTATGTTCATTTGCTTAGGGCTAATTATAATATATTATACAATATACTGCACCCCCTTTCTTTTCGAAAAAAAAAATTGATTTCACAATTACATTTTTTTAAATTTTATTCTATCTAAGTGCACAGTTTGTTTTTTATTTTTCTTATCTGCTACGGTTACATTATTCTTATTATCTAAATTAATTATTCTATATTTGTGTGCTGTATAATTTCTTATTTAAATTTCTTTACCTATTTCGAGTTCTGGGTTCTTTGCTTGTTTATTTTTTTTATCTTGTTGTTTAATTTTAAAAAGTTCTACTAATTGTTTTGCTTTATAGTTAGCTATTTGTATTTTGTATTTTAACTCTATTGTAATCTTCTATATTATATATTGGATCTATTATGCTAGTTGAGAATGCAAAATTTCTTGGTTGTTTCCCAAACACTAGCTCGAAAGGGCAATAGCCATGGGCAGTTGATGGTGTTACGTTAAAACAGTATGTAAAGTATTGTATATAATCGTCCCAATCGTCTTTTTGTATCGATATATATGATCTTATGTATTCGTTAAATGTTCTATGGCTTCTTTCTACTATTCCAAGAGTTTGATGATGATGAGCAGTTGAGTTTTGTTTATTTATATCGCAGATTTTACATAGTTCTGTTAGAACCGAATTTATATACTCTGTTCCCATGTCTGCTAAAATGGTATTCATTGGTCCGAAAGTTAGTATACATTTTTCAAACATTGCCCTTGCTACCGTTTTAGCATTTTTGTTAAGGATTGGAATCGACACCAGATATTTAGTTAAGTCGCATATGATTGTGATTGCATATTCATAGAAATTTTCTGTTCTAGGCAGAGGTCCAGTGCTGCAAGCTCTTCGGGTCATAAAAAAGCTAAACTAGCCTTTGAAAAAAGCTAGAAATAGCCAGAAAGTTTTGTTGGTAGCTAAAAGAAAACATCTAGAGTAGTGAAACGATATTTTTTTTTATTGATTTAATCAAGTACATATTTCTAAACACAACACCTATACAGAATGTTATTTAGATTAATTGTGTTCTTGAATGATTAGCATTATAACTTGTCAAGTGTCTTGCAGACACTTATAATGTTTGGAGCCAAAACATTTTTTTTATAGTGCTCGTGCACTTTGATCTTTGAAGCTTCATAGCATTGCCATCTTGAAATTTGCATATTTGCATAAGCATTTCCCATCACTTATACCTTTACACTTAGACTTTTCAGCTTACACTCGCGATCGATGCATAAATTGTAAAATACCTCGTTAGTGATAGTATAAAACTCGTATCAATTTATTTCATAGTTAAAAACGATCAAATTTAATGCTCTTTTGGCTTATCGATGCTTTTGCCATTTACATGAAGTTGGAAAATAGCTATAATTCCCGCTAGCCGCTATTTAACAATTTATCCCGCATTTGCCAATTACAGCCCGCTAGATCTAGCGGGGAAATAGCTAAATTGACAGCACTGCAGAGGGCACTATGACACTATGGGTCAATTATTGTGATGTCGAATGTTGTAGCGGGAGTTGGTGTTATAATTGTTGTATTTTTGAGGTGTTTAAGAACCTTTGCTAATTGACATTGTTCGCATGTTTTTACATAATCAGTTATGTCTTTCGTCATGTTTTTCCAGTGAAACTGCCTTTAAATTTTTCCCATCATTCTATTACTGCCGCTATGGCCTCCCTCTATAGGATTATCATGGTATATTTTTAGGATATCGCATATTTTTGGATCAGTTTTATCCAAATAATTTACCGGGGGTATAGTTGCGATGCTGATTGTTTTTAAATGCTCATTGCCCTTATTTCTGAATTCTCTGATTCTATTAATCTGAAATCTGTTCGTATTTGTAATTTGCTGACATTGATATCACCGGCATCTTTTTTAAGCCTTGGAAGGAATAAATCTAGATTTATTATCCCATTAATGATTATGTCGTGAGCTCTAAATGTTTTTAATCTTAATCTTCCTTGTTTTATTGAACACGTCTTTTTATTAAAGGTAAGTTTTGGATACTTTTTTATCTCTTACTGCTTCAAACACCCTTGGTATGTCTTCCTGTTCTCCATTAATATGTGTGGATTTGCTTATATTTTCCCTTAAATTCTTTTCGTGATAATG
The DNA here is from genome assembly GCA_018152825.1 of Scaptomyza hsui. Classification (NCBI taxonomy): domain Eukaryota; kingdom Metazoa; phylum Arthropoda; class Insecta; order Diptera; family Drosophilidae; genus Scaptomyza; species Scaptomyza hsui. Next base: position 3,586,230 of record JAECXO010000301.1, read on the forward strand.
CGTCTGCTGCCGCATTTTCTAGTCCCCTGATGTGCTCTATTGTGAAATCGTATTCGTCTAATTCTAATCTTATTCTAAAAAGTTTCCAGGTAGGATAGGAATAAGTAAACTAAAGGTTGATGGTATGATTGTATTAATATGGCTTATATATATGGCTTAAAGTGTTTGATTGCCCAAAGTATTGCAGTTAACTCTGGTTCGATTATTGATTTGTTGCTTTCACCAGGTGTGAAAGTTTTAGAAACATAAGCGATTGGTAATTGCTTGTCTCCGTGTTTTTCGAATTGCGCCGCAACCCATTTTACTTGCGTCCGTGGTAATATAAATTTATTTTTCAAAATCAGGGTATTATAAAATCGTTGGGCTTAGTAGTTGCTTTTATAAATATTCGAATGCGGTCTGGCAGTTGTTGTCCCAGTTAAAGGTTACTTTTTTTTCGGGATAGTCTATTAATGCACTGTGCTATTTCTGAAAAATTTGGAATAAATCTACGACAAAAGTTACAAAATGCGATGAACCTTTAAGCTTCATCTCCGTTTTTGGGTATGGGGTAATCTTTAATTACTTTGAATTTGTTTTCGTCTGGTAGTATCCCCTTGTTTGTACATTTGTGGCCTAGAAAAGTTACTCCGATTTTGAAGAAAGTGCATTTGTCAGGGTGCAGTTTAAAATTATATTTCTTGCATGTAGTAAAAACGTCTTTTAAATTATGTAACATGTGATTTTCGGAGCATCCTAATATTATAAGGTCGTCCATGTGAAGGAATGCTTGAGATGGTGTTAAGCCTGCAAATGCTAGAGACATCAAACGTTGAAATGAGTTTGGCGCTACTTTGAGGCCATATGATAACCTTTTGAATCTAAATGATCATTTGTCGGTTGAAAATGACGTGATATCTCGTGATCTTTCTTCTAACTCTACTTGGTGAAATCCTGACATTAAATCTAAATATGAGAAGAATTTTGCCCGTCCTAGCTGGTATAATGTGTCATCCATTCTTGGTAGAGGGAATTTATCTGCAACTAGTTGTTTGTTTATTTTTCTATAATCTACCACAAATCTCCACCTTTTTTCGCGGTAAGGATTTTTTTGGAACTAATAAAATTGGACTATTGTACTCAGATAAAAATGGTTCAATAATATCATCATCGATCAATTTTTCAATTTTTTTTTTTTTTTTATTAATTTCTTCCTTTTGACCGTGTGGGATTCTATAAATTTTTATGTATACTGGGTTTGAATCTTTTAGTCTCAGTTTTTGTTTGTAAAAGTTGTTTGTTGAAATCTGGTCAGTTTCTATTGCGAATATTTCGCTAAATTCTTCGCATAGTTCAGACAGTTCCTATTCTATGAAATTTTGAAAGGGTTTCTTTAATTTCTTCATTATCAAGGGTGTGCCAGCAATCAAAACCAACCGAATCCCAACCCAAAACCAACCTCGAGCTGGATTTAGGTGTGCCACAGCCCATTTCGAGATGGTTTTGAAATTTCAAGTAATTTGGCCAGAGATTTGGTTAGTTTAAGCAATATTAAATGTCTAATCATTAAGGCCCAATTTCTCAATGCCCGGCTAGTCAACTTATTCTAAGTTTAGTCAAATTTGAGTTTCTCAATGTTCGGTCAGCATTGACTTATCCGGTGACTTCTGGGCCGGCTAACACTTATACTGATATAAAGTCACGATAGAAATATCGATACAATCATCGTAAGGCGAACAGCTGACTCAAGCTGACACTTGCATTGTTTATTTATTTTTTTTATGAAGCAAATTTTCAAAATGCTTATTTGAGTCTTCTAACAACTAAAATGGGTTTCTATCGTTGCCGTTTACAACATGGCTCATAAAAAGTTATTATATATACATTTTGATGTGCAACATGTAGCAGTTTAGGATTCACAGGCAAAAACAAAACCAAAAGAACAGCTGAATCCCCATTAAGGTTGGCAGCACCATTCGGCGATAGTGATATACCGATGATAGGTTAATTTGGCTTTGAGAAAACCAAACCAGTATAGCTCGAGCATAAAAATTATTCCGAAGTTAACTTATTCTATGTTTAACCGAACATTGAGAAATTGGGCCTAAGTAGGTATACATTCTTATTTACCATATGTGTGCATATTTTTTATGTTAATGAACTGCATGGTAGTTGTGTTGCATATTTTGTATGTTAATGAACTGCATGGTAGTTGTGTTGCAAAATTGTTTGCTGGTGTCATATAGTTAATATCTCGAAAGAGTATGTATGACCAGAAAGTGCAAAAACAGAAATTGACTGTGTTTTGTAAGCAGATTCAAATGCGTGCCAAATTTTAATTTCAAATATTGGCTGTCGGCATTTATTATGTATTTAATTATGAATTTTAAGAGTCAAGACTATGCATCTTAATGATTAAGATGAATTTTAAAAATAAATAAAACATTATAAATTAATGACATTATTTTTATAGCTATCCTTACTTTTAATAAAATTGTTCAAAATCATATAAATTGATGCAGGTCAAGAATAGCCAAGGCAATACACCTAACGGCGATCTTGTCGCTGACATACAGACGTATACACAGCAAACTGCTGGCACTCCGTCTGTATCATCGAGTCAAAATTTGCGTTCGGCTCGCTGCTTTCAGCAGCCGAATGCTGGTGGCTCCTCCGCAAATTGGACCAATTATGCTATTGGATTTTTTGCGTTTGACTCCTCTTTGTATACCTACTTAATGGTCTAATGAATTACAACTGTTACTTTTTCGAAAGGTAATTTTAAGCTTAGTTGCATATTGCAAATACTTTTGAATTTAATACGTATTTTAATTGATTTTAATAAATCTTTAACAAATCTCTAAAACTATTTGCCGTTAAGTGTAAGCGTGCAAAACCGTCCCTAAAAAAGGAGCTGTCACCTTGTTTGGTTAACAATAGCTATTATTCGGAGTCTTTAATAGGTCAATTTTAAATACACTTTTTTGTGACAAATAATCATAAAAAATCGTACTTGAGGGTAACAAAATTGCATGGTTGAGCAGTGTACAGTTTGTTGTTAATTTAACTAAGTTAATGCAGCAAACCTTTTTTTTTACGAGGTGGCAACTTTTGCGGTGTTTGTTAGGTGTGTGAATGTAACAGTAAGAAGAAGAATTTAATTCATGGAAAGTCATTGAGCGTCCAAAATGTAAGTTAAATTAAGATTGCATTTAAGTATTTGTTTTACATTTATTTTATTATTGATCCATAGGGGAAAACACCGTTAAACTTTTGCATTTTTAAAAGGTAAACAAAACCAGATTCGCCATTTACGAAGTACGTAGAACAGCTGTCCAAGCAAGCTATCACGGCAGGGCTGTCAAGCAACATGAGTTACTTGGCGGGCAAAATATTAAATATTTGTTTTGTATAAGAACTAAAAGAGATAAGACCTAACATATGTATATTTTACCTTTTTTTTTCAAATATAACACTAATGCCATGAGGCCAACCTTGAAAACAATGACAAAAATGGCAAATACATTTAAGGCAATTTTCATTTTTGAAAGGTAGGAACTCTTTTTGGCCATTTTCGTTTTACGTATTTGCTCCGAAAAATTTAACCGAAAAATGAAATCTCCCTAACTTCTGGCACACCTACGGTTTTGTTTTAGAGATTTGAAAATCTGCTCGAGCCAAAATCTCTGGAGCTTTCTGGCACACCCCCGAATAAGTTCTTTATTTCTCGTATTTCTGGTTGTGGTCTTTAGAGAAACAATATCGTAATCTGACATATTTTCATGTACTAGGTTGAATTTTGTGATGTGGGCTTCCGTGGTATTAGTATTGATTATTCTTACATATGGGCAAAGCTTTGACAGGATGGCATTTGCAATGAAAACTCCTGGTTGAAGTTCCTGGTTTGGTATGAATACATATGTGTCCTTTTTTTATTTGTACTTTCTCTATAGTTTCCGTTCGTGCTGGTATAATTAGTATTCACTTGGTATGTTGCGTATCAATGGGTATGTTTATAATATATTTTATGCTTTTTGGTTTTATTGTTTACCAGTTGTTATGGTAATCAATCGTGCAATTGAATTTTCTAATGAAATGAAGCCCTAATATGCCATCGCAAGGGACTGGAAAGTTGTCTTGTACTACCTGAAAATCGTGTTGTAATGATTGGTTTTTAAATTTTAGTATTATTTCTCCTATAGTGTACAGGATGTCTTTTCCTATGCCGTTAAGTCGTGTCTGTTTTCCTTATTTATTCTTTGGCACTGCGTTTAGTTTTATAATGGATAACGCTTATATGTTAACGCTATATATGTTATGAATTATTGTTCTACGATCAGGGGACTTTCGTAGCTTTCCGGCTGTGTATTGTCGTTTGTAATTCTTACCTTGTTGTTGTTATTTAATCTATCACTTTCTCTATTGTTGTTGTTTTGATTGCTGCTGTTATTGTAAGGTCTGTAGTTTTGATTGTTTCTATTGTTGTTTTGGTAGTTTTGGTGACCGTAATTCTGTGCAGTTGTTGTAGTTTCTATTGTTTCTATTATTGTTTTGGTTATTTTGGTTATTGTTTCTGTTATTGTAAGCATTATTATTATTTTTATGATAGTTTCGATTTGTGAAAAATATATTTTTTTCTTGTTCTACATTTGTGATTGTGCTTTTTTGCAAATTTTGCTATTACTTCATTCATGTCATTAAATTTGCCTGCTTCCATTATTGTGTGCACCTTTTCGTTAGTACAGTTTTTTGTTATTGCTTTCACAGCTGTTTTTGTTGCATACTTTTGGGCCGCATCCGTATTAAGACTACATATCTAATATGTTAGCTCGTCTTAGAGCTTTGGTTAAATTTTATATTTCTTTTGCATACACGCTGGCTGATTTTTCATTTTGTTTTAAATTCATTAATCTCGCTTCAATAACTGCTACTGTTTCACCTTTAATATTGTTTTGCAAAGTTTTGATTATACCATTTATTGTTGTTTCGTTCGTAATTAATAGCCTAGCGTCCCCTTTTAATTTTTTTTTTATTATTTTAATCGCAATTGTTTCATGTGTCCCCTTTATGTCTTCTAGTAGTTCAAGTGAGTCAATAAAACTTTGTAAATTTTCGCTTCTTCGTCAAACTCTTGGACCAGCTTTGACGCTGAGTTCATAAAATCTATATTTGTTTGTCCCTTTTTTTCAGACTCTTCTTCTTTCGAAACCGTGCTTTTATGTTTTTCTTCTTCTTCTGTCATGTGTATATTGGTTACTATTTCCGTAAATGTTGCGTTTTCTTCGAGCTCTAGCGGTAGTGTTATTTCTAGTTTATATTTTTTTTAGCTATTGTAATTATACTATTTTTAAAATATTCTATGTTTTCTTCAAATATTATTTTTGTTTTTGATTTCCAATTAGTTTGGATTATATATAATAATTTTTTAATGTAGTTGTTATTATCGAAAACTATTCCTAAATGTTTATTTACAGTATGTGCTTGGATGTAAATAGATTTATTAATACATTTGTATGATTTATAAAAATTTTCTTTACCAATTTTTAATTCGTTTATGTTGTTGCCCATGTGTGGCTAGTTTTCATGAGTACCCTACTAATTGATAGTGTATTGAGCTTTTAATGATGACACTGAGGGTGCATGTGTTTGAGACAATTGAGCTTTTTGTACACTGACAAAAATTTGTGTTCTAATATTAATATTACTTTTTGTATTCTAATTATTAACAATAATTTCTATTAATCATTTTTATACTTTGATACCGAAGGTCTCATAGTACAGTGAAATCTTTTTTTACACGGTCTTTTTTTACACGGTTTTGAAATAACACGGTTCGTCAAGAAGAAATTTAAAATTTTTTTACACGTAATTTTTGAATTAACACGAATTCCAATTTTTTTTTTAATTTTTTACATGATTTTTTGCAGTGGTCGTTGCTCGAGTTGATCGCTAATCGCAATTTTACAAAACCATGCCACTGAAAATTGGTGACGAAGTAACTGTAAAATCAATTTTGTCTCTGCTCGCTCGAGAATACAAAAACAAAATGAAGCTCAAAGCAATCAAAAATCTATGCGAGCAGCTGCGCAGACAACGATTTATACACTGAATAAAAGAATTTGCAGTTTGTAATATTATTAGTTGTTGCGCAGTAGTTATGGATTGAATTTAAACTGTAAACTAAATTTATTTTCTTGTAATAAATATGAATTGTTTTGTTTTATTATTACTTAGTGAAGTTTAATATCACTTTATTTTGCACGGTTTTTTAAGAAAATATTTGAATTTTTTTCATTTTACACGATTTTTAGAGGTTGTGGAACAGATCTTTAAATTTACATATGAATCGAGTATTTTTTTACACGGTTTTTTTTACACGGTTTTCTTAGGAACGCATCTACCGTGTAAAAAAAAATTTTACTGTATATTGGTTTTGTGCAATGTCCGTCGTGGTGTCCGTCTATCCGTCCGTCCGTCTGTATGAACGCAACTTTTTTCGACACCCGTAAAGCTAGAGACTTGAGACTTTGTGATTATGTTTGTCTATAGACGCGACAGATAAAGTGTCAAGATTGGGTTGCCACCGCCTACTAGGAGGCTGGGAAATCGATAAATTCGATAACTGAAAACCGATAAAACCAAATATTTCTCACATTCTTACAGCTAGAGTTACCAAATTTTGCACGCAGATAGCTAGTCATGTCCCTAAATAAATTAAAATTTTGGATGCCACGCCCACTCCTTCCGCCCCCATCATCCCTGCTCCTTGAAATTGGAAACGCCTATAGTTTGTACATTTTTTGGGCTAGAGCCATCAACTTGTGTGTCAAGATAGATATTGACGTTCCCCAAAAAAATGCATCGAAATTTTGGATGCCACGCCCCCTGAGTACGCCCCCATCCCCGCCTTCTCCCTGAAACTGGAAATGCCTATAGTTTTCACATTTTTCGAGCTAGAGTCACCGAATTTGGTAGGAAGATATATGGTGACATCTACAAAAGATCTACATCAAAAATTAGGATGCCACGCCCACCTCTGCCGCCCACCATTTAAAATCGGAAATTTCGATATCTCTTACAGTTTTTAAGCTAGAGCCCGTAAATTCGGTAGAAAGATAGAAGGCAACATATACCAAAGATCTGCATCAAAATTTTGGATGCCACGCCCACCCAAGCCACTGCCTTATAAAATTGGAATCGGCTATATCTCTAACAGTTTTTGAGCTAGAGCCACCAAACTTGGTAGGAAGATAGATAGTGACAGTTAAAAACATTTGATTCAAAAATTTGGATGCCACGCCCACCTGTTCCGCCCATCTTTTATATTTTGAAGTTAAGTTATCTTCCACAGCTTTTGAGCTAAAGTCACCAAATTTGGTAACATGATAGCTGGCGATGTTTACCACATGGCCCACTCCCTTCGACCCTGCATTCCCCCTTATCAACCGTCCATTTACTGGTATCAAAGTATTCCGCAGTCGGTTGCGTCCGACAGCAACGTTTTTACTTGTTTTTTTTTTGGCTTAGGCCCAATTTCTCAATGTCCGGTTAGTCAACTTATTCTAAGTTTAGTCGAATTTGAGTTTCTCAATGTTCGGTTAGCACTTACTTATCCGATGCATGGAGGTCCGGTTACTACTTATACCGATGCTAAGTAACGATATATAAATATCAATACAATCATTGTAAGGCGAACAACTGACTCAAGCTGACACTTGCATTGTTTATTATTTTTTTTATGAATCAAAGTTGCAAATGCTTATTTGAGTCTTCTAGGTCCAAAAACACATGCTCCACAACAACTAAAAAGGTTTTCTCTGGTTGCCGTTAACAACAGGGGTCATAGAAAGTTATTATATATATATACATTTTGATGTGCAACATGTAGCAGTTTAGGAGTCACAGGCAAAAACAAAACCAAAAGAACAGCTGAATCCCCGTTAAGGTTGGCAGCACCATTCGGCGATAGTGATATACCGATGATAGTTTGGCTTTGAGAAAACCAAATTGGATAACTGCAGTATAGCTCGAGCATAAAAGTTATTCTGAAGTTAACTTATTCCAAGTTTAACTGGACATTGAGAAATTGTGCTTTATAAAGAAAAACATATTTTTTGTATAGTTTTCAAAATTTATTATTATTATTATTTTTTTTCAATGTGGTCCACACCGTTTACTACTAAGGTGCATTAAAAAGCACTCTTATTTACTATTTATTAATTTTAATTTTTCGTTGCTGCTGGTCATCTCTGCTTCTGGCTGTTGGCTGCGTCTATGTTGCTGGCGTTGTTTACGTTTTGTTTCCTCCTCCTTCAGGGTGGCTACTCGAATCCAAATGGCGCTTGCTATTATCCAGGGTGGTGGGGGGTCGCTGTTGACCTGCGCTATTAGCGCTGCCCTTTGCCGCCTAAAATTGGCGAGTTGTCCTCCTCTTCTCTTTGGTTTTGGGACAACCGGGATGCTCGTAAGCTGTGCCTTTTCTTTCTCTTTTTTGGCACGGGCTGCTATTCCAATGGGTTGACGCCTCTTGTACTCTTCAATAGAGATGGGTTTTGGTGCAGCCTTTGGGCACCTTTTTATTGCCTCTTTTATTTTTTTTTATGTGTTCGCTCATTATTTTTCAGCTTTGCCGTTTGTTATTTGGCATGAGCTGCCAGGATCGCCATATAATGAAAGGCGAAGAGCTAGGCTTTGAATGATTTATTCTGGACTCAGCGGCCGTATTTATAGCAAAAGTTTACATGTCTTCTTATGGCTAGGTAAGGTTCACAAAGGTTTGAAGAGTTGCTTATCTAATTCTTATGTATAACTAACATAGTTAATAGTATTAGGCTGTCTTATTCTTATGCATTTGATCAGTAGTGCGTGCAAGCTCAAGCTCAGCTTGAGCTTGAAAGCTTAAGGCTCCTAACTGTACTTGCCGTTTGTTGCTGCTTATTCATTTTTTTATACCCCGAACCCATGAAATGGGTAAAAGGGGTATAATGGTTTTGTGCAAAAGTATCTAACAGACAGAAGAAAGTATCTCCGACCCTATAAAGTATATATATTCTTGATCAGCATCAACAGCCGAGTCGAAATAGCCATGTCCGTCTGTCCCTCTGTCCGTATGTATGAACGCGTAGATCTCAGAGACTATAAGAGCTAGAGACTTCAGATTTTGCACATAAGCTCATCTAAGTCCTAGGCAGTACAAGTTTGTTTCCAATTTTCGATAACTATTTCCGTTTCCGATATACACATGTGATCGATAACATAAAAATATCGAATATCGAATATGCAAAAATGGTAGTTGATATAATAGGAAACGATAGAACTTTTCTGAAAATTTCATCGAAATCGGTTGAGAAACAACAGAGATATCGATTTAAGTTTAGTCACAGATGCATACAGACAATGACTGTACGCGTTATGTACAGGGTTCGGGGTATCTCCTAGTCGGGAAATCTCGACTAGAGCCTTCTTACTTGTTTTTTTTTTTTTAAACTTTGCTTTTTATTTTTGATTATATCCCTTAGTATATAAGAACAAGGAACTGACAAAAAGTTTACAAATCTTACAAACATTAATTACTAACAGTTACTTTTTGAACTGGTAGGTTGTAATCGCGTTCCTCAACTCATCGCTGGGTAGGAAGATCATTACGATGAAGGCGGGATCGGCTGCACGTCTTTGTGGGGCCTCTCGCGAGAATGTTTGGGTGCGATGAGAGCTTGCTCAAGTACCTTTCCTTGTGTTCCGCTATTACTTCCCTGACCGGTGGCACGTTTAAGTCCCTTTTTATTTTTTTTGTTGCGAACGTACCACGGTGCCCCGGTGATAGTTCTCAGGATCTTCGACTGGGCTCTTTGCACGATGTCAATGTAACTGCTGCACGCGTTTCCCCATAGCTGGCAGCCATAGGTCCAGATTGGTTTCAAGACGGAGTTGTAGAGCAGAACCTTGTAGTCCAGACATAGCGGAGATCGAGCGTTGATAAGCCAATGGAGGCTATTGGCTTTGAGTTTAAGCTGCGTTCTCTTAGGTTCAATGTGCCTGCGCCATGTAAGGATAAGGATCGCCAGTCGGATAGCCAGTTTTCTACGTTAACGATGTGACGAGCAAGTTGTGTTGTTGCTTGCAGTGGGCATCTGAAGCGGCTAAGAATAGCTGTATCGTCGGCAAAGGTTAATGTTGTTAGGCCTCTGCATGTAGGGATGTCTGCTGTACGTAAAGTGTCGATAAAAGGCTTATAGGTCTATACGACGAGGGAACTGTTCTGTCTTTACCAAGCTTTGGAATCATTATGATGATAGACTTTTTCCATCTCTCTGGAAAGTGGCCGAGTTGTGTGATTGCGTTGAATAACTGTGCAATGATGCAGACTGCACAATAGGGAACCTCAATAATCATCTTTGGGGATATTAAGTCCCAGCCCGGGGATTTTTTTTGGCTTAGATGCTGGTTGATAATTCTTGCGACTTCATTCGAGCGGAATACAATTGGCTCATGTTAACGCCGAGAGTCGTTTATAACGGTCGGGAGTGCGAACGCGTTTGTAGCAGGATTAGGTTGGAAAACATTTTGTAGATGATCCGCAAAAGTTTTGGCTCTGTCTTCATCGCTCCGGGCCCAGCCGCCTGCATAGTTTCTTAAGGGCATCACTGTTTCTGTCGGTGGACTTAGGGTTGGGTGAGCTTTCCACAAAGAGTTTTTAGTGCCAGATGTTGATAGTTGACGGCGATCTGTGGGATTGCCAGTGTCGTCTGAGGCGCCGCTTTTCATGAACGAGCTGTTCAATTTGAGGATTTGTTGTCATTTGGACGTGTACTGTAATTACTGGTGTTGGTGTTGAGATGCGATCTGCTTCGACGAAGACTGACTCAAGTTTGTTTGCCATAGATTCGATGTCAGCTTCCACATTCAGATGCTTTTTTTTTTTTTTTTGTATTTATCATTTGTTTAATTGACTTAATAAATAGAAGTACAAATAGTTTTAAACCTATGCTAGTCCCTGATAGAGCTCTCGGGCAAAAATTAATCTTAAATTTTATCTTTCTTTTCAAAAAAAAAAGTTTAATTATGTACTAATAACTAAGTGTAGTGGCGAAAAATTGATTCGCAAGAAAAAATGTAACAAAAAAAAAATTTGCATAGGTAATAGTTGTAGCTTAAAGATAAAAATGAGAGAAAAGAATAAAAAGGGTTGGGAAATTTAAGAGGGACAGGACAACAGGGTTATTCAGTCTGAGACAGAACATCATTATCAATATCAAGCCACCAGAAATTCTTTCTTGTTGTTATCTGTGTTTTTTGATCTCTGTTTGAGACCGAGGTATCAAATCTTTTATTTTCTAGGTTCAATGTATTTGATTGTATAAACTTCTTATTATACTCAAAATGTGGTATAAAATTGGAGTGCCATTGGGGTCTTGAATGAAACCTTTTTTGTCTAAATAGAGAAATGATTCAGGTGGCACAAATCCGTTACTAATAGCTCTTTCGAAGTAGAGATCGCTTTCATAAAATGGGGCTCTAATTAGGTTATTTTGTCACATTCAGATGCGGATTTAGTTCAATGTGTGAACTTATATATTTTTTGTATTTGAGCCAGTCAGTTTTTTGTGAGGTCAACTTTGTACCGGGGCGATTTACAGACTCTGGGTATCGTAGTAATTGTATAAGAACAGGCGAGTAGTCGGATGAAAGATCAGAGAGGCTTTCGGCGCTAATCAGACTGCGGGGAATATTTTTGGTAACTGCAAAATCAATCAAGTCGGGTAGTTTCTTGGGGTCTGTGGGCCAGTAAGTTGGTGTGCCAGGAGAGACGCGGCCGAGCCTGTTGTTTACTTTTACAAGTGCGTTGTACAGCTGCTTTCCCTTTGGATTCACAAGGCGAGATCCCCAGTGTGTGTGCTTGGCGTTATAGTCTCCTGCTGCTATAAAGTGTTCTCCCAATGAGTTGAAAAATTCCATAAATTGGTCTTCAGATATGTTGAATCGAGGGAGGCTGTAAGCGGCAGCTAGTGCAATTTGGTTACCACTATCAAGATGTATTTTTAAAGATGTGGCCTGTAGGTAGATTCTGGCGAACACTTTTTGGTAGTGGTGCTTTAGGCGGCTTCTAATCAAAATACCAGTCCCGCCGTGTGCCTTACCATCGGGATGATTGGTTCCGTAGAATGTGTATCCGCTTATTGTAAAATTATATTTGTTTGTAAGGTGTGTTTCGGAGAGTAGCATAACGTCGATGTGCTTGTCGAGTAGGAATTGAGCTAACTCAAGTTTATGCTGTGAAACGCCGTAAGCATTCCACGTAGATATACGTAGCGAAGCCATTGATTATTTTGACTGTTGTGATACAAGCATTTGTACCAAAAGACTTTGATTTCGCATTAAATCTTGCATAGTTGTGCGCATAAATGACATAAACTCTGTCATTGCTTCGAAGTTGCTTTGTGGCTGCTCTTGTGGCTTGTTGTCTTGTGTCGTATGTAGATCCACATGCTTTGCTTGTGTGTACGGTGCAGTAGAGGCAGGAGGCACCAGACCTGATCTTAAGGTGCTTGCATAAGTCGCGTTTTTCGATACGGATACGGGACCAATGAAGGACCTGGCTGCAGTCGAGAAGAAGACGTCTGGGTTGCTTTTCGATGGAATGTAGTTAGGCTGTACGCTTTGCGTGCGTGCTGTGTTCACGCGCTGGTGGATGCGAGACTTAAGTTCTTTGTAAATTGGGCAGCCTCTGTAGTTAGCTGTGTGATTGCCGCCGCAGTTGCCGCACTTTTTTTTTGCTAGAGTCTCCTTTGCTTGCTGGGCAGTGCGACGACTCATGAAGATCGCCACAAACTACACATACCTGGCGCAGTGTGCATAAAGTCCTTGTGTGGCCGTATTCTTGGCAGTTCATGCATTGTACTGGGCCGTTGCGTTTATGTGGCTCTTCTACGGTGATTCTACGGTGCAGTAGTAACTGAAGCTTGTAGATGGGGTGCGCCTCATATTTCTAGTTATCTGCGTCTCAACTTTAAAAAGTGGTTGCGGCTGTCTGTTCTTGTTAAGAATAATAAGATCTTTTTTAACGCGGAATCCTTTCTCATTTAGCGCCTCTTGGATTTCATTTGGCGTGACATCCGACTCTATGCCTTTAAGTACAACTTGCTGGCCCTTGCTGCTTTTTAGTTGGTACGTGTAAAAGTTTGTTTTTGCTTTCCTTTAAGTATTTTGACAACACTCTTGTCTGCACTTTAATCTCCTGGATGTTACCCCTCTTTATTGGAATGATGTGGAAATTATCATGACCAATTAGCTCTACAACTTTGTTTACAAAAATACTGGAGCTTTTCTCTCGAGTGAATATTGGTGGTGGCTTTGGCATTTTTTTGTCACCTCCAACTGATTCTGGGGGCAGGTCGTCAGCATTATCTGCTAAGATTTGAAATCTATTGGTGGTGTTTGGTCTTTCGCATGAGTTGCCACGAGAGATTTTCGATTTATTTGTAGATTTTTGGGGGCTCAACTTACGCTTTATCTGTATGTAGCGATCCATACCTGTCTGTATGGCCGGCTTTACATTTGCGTTGGCTGCGGAATGTTTTGCTGACGGCGCGTTAGTCTTTGTGTTTTGAGAGTGGGCCGTCGGCACCGGTGCAATTGTTGTTGCAGTAGCTGTTTCAGCCGTCGTGGACAGACGAGACAGGGAGCATGATCGAACTCTGTCGCGTGCTACGTGCAAGAGTTCGTTGGTCGTGTTAGGTGTAGGTGACCGCGCGCAGTCGGATTTCGTCGAGAGTAGGGACGGAGAAGAAGCATAAAGCTTAAGCACAGTGGGCCTATGTTCATTTGCTTAGGACTAATTATAATCTATATACATATATAAAAGAGTTTGTCTTGATTGTCTACATTGCCACAGCCTAAACGAAAAGAGCTAGAAGGCTGAAATTTTCACAAAATATTCCATGCAGGTAGTAAGTGAGCACTAAGAAAGGATTTTTATTTTGGACAACTCCTTCGTGGACCTCCCATACAACTAGGTCCGAAAACAAAACACATGACTCATGCCACTGCTGGCGCCTGATAGTCGCACAAGCTGAGGGTTTGATCGCGAGCGAGTTTACAAAACAAAACAAATTCGCAGTGACGCCTTTGCGTTGCACAAGCAAAGTCATAAAAAAAAGGTTCGTACACTTGCAAAAAAGAAACGGATTTCCGCTTCTTAATGAATAAGTGCATACACAAATAAGTGAATAATGCGCTTGGAAATTTAAATTTCATAATTTTATTTACATGTTTCACTTCGCACAGTGCACAATTATTTTTTTTTTTCAGATTTGTATGCCTTTGACAATTGATTTACAACCCAAGTATCGTTTGTGGTTGTTGTAATTGTTGTGGTTGGGCCCGCACTGCTACTGACAATCTAGGATAACATTTAACAATACACTTACACGGTAAATAAGGCTGTGGGAAAGACATATGGCGTTCTTCGGCAGATTGTTCTAACACAGCCCTGGCTGCCTGTTAAAACAAGAATGACCATCGCAAAAACTCTGGTTACCCCCATATTATTTTATGGCATTGAAATTTTCTCAAACTGTGATGTTGCTGGTCAGCAAAAGCTTAAAGTAGCCTTTAAAAGTGCAGCACGTTACGTTTTTGGACTTAAAAGATATGATCATGTTACATGTTTTGCAAATTGTATTTTTGACCTAGACTTAAGAAACTGTACCAAGTATAAAACTTCAAATCTGCTTCATGACATAATATACACAAAAACGCCTGATTATTTATATGACAAATTACGCTTTGCAGTATCATTAAGAACCTGTAATGTTGTTTGTCCTAGAACTAAGCTCGCATCCTCCGACAAGCACTTTTTTGTATGGGTTGCTCGACTTTGGAATCAGTTGCCACTAGAAATTAAGACCGTTAGAAGCACACCAATTTTTAAATCTAAGTTAAAGACATACTTACAACGGAATGATTTATGATGGTATTAATGACAACAAAAAGGGTAATAGGGTAATGGATTTTTTTGTTTTTGAATTTATATTTTAATGTTTAGTGTATGAGTAGTATTAAAGTCATTTTGTTTAAAATAATAATAATATTTTGTATGTTTAAACATCAAATTTAAAATGTGACTAGTGCACTAATTTATAAGTACTTTTACTTGTAGAACTAGGAATAATCAATATATAAATAATAATAAATAATAATAATAAGCGGATACACATTCTACGGAACCAATCATCCCGATGGTAAGGCACACGGCGGGACTGGTATTTTGATTAAAAGCCGGCTGAAGCACCACTACCACAAAGTGTTCGCCAGAAACTATCTTTCAAAATACATCTTGATAGTGGTAACCTGCCGTCTACTGCCCCCCTCGATTCACCATATCTGATGACCAATTAATGGCATTTTTGAACTGATTAGGAGAAGACTTTATAGCAGCAGGAGACTATAATGCCAAGCACACACATTTGGGATCTCGCCTTGTGAACCCAAGGGGAAAGCAGCTGTTCAACGCACTTGTAAAAGTAAACAAAAGGCTCGGCCACGTCTCTCCTGGCACACCAACTTACTGGCCCACAGACCCCAAGAAACTACCCGACTTGATTGATTTTGCAGCTACCGAAAATATTCCCCGCAGCCTGATAAGCGCCGATAGCCTCTCGGAACTATCATCCGACCACTCGCCTGTTCTTATACAATTACTACGACACCCAGAGTTTGTAAATCGCCGCGGTAAGTTGACCTCACACAAAACTAACTGGCTCAAATACAAAAAATACATAAGTTCACAAATTGAACTAAATGTGGATTCTATGGCAAACAAACTTGAGTCAGTCTTCGTTGAAGCAGATCGCATCTCAACACCAACACCAGTAATTACAGTACACGTCCAAATGACAACAAATCCTCAAATTGAACAGCTCGTTCATGAAAAGCGGCGCCTCAGACGACACTGGCAATCCCACAGATCGCCGTCAACTATCAACATCTGGCACTAAAAACTCTTTGTGGAAAGCTCACCCAACTCTAAGTCCACCGACAGAAACAGTGATGCCTTTAAGAAACCATGCAGGTGGCTGGGCCCAGAGCGATGAAGACAGAGCCAACACATTTGCGGATCATTTGCAATTAGTTTTCCAACCTAATCCTGCTACAAACGCGTTCGCACTGCCGACCGTTATAAACGACTCTAGGCTTTAACATAAGCCAATTGTATTCCGACCGAATGAAGTCGCAAGAATTATCAACCAGCATCTAAATCCAAAAAAAATCCCAGGGCTGGGACTTAATAGCCCCAAAGATGATTATTGAGGTTCCCTATTGTGCAGTCTACATCATCGCCCTGTTATTCAATGCAATCACAAAACTTGGCCACTTTCCAGAGAGATGGAAAAAGTCTATCATCATAATGATTTCAAAGCTGGGTAAAGATCGAACAGTTCCCTCGTCGTATAGACCTATAAGCCTTTTATCGTGTCTATCAAAACTCTTCGAAAAATGTTTGCTGACTCGGATTAATCTATTCCTGAATCTCCATAACATAATTCCATCACATGAATTCGGCTTTTGTGAAAAACACGGATCTGTTGAGCAGGTCAACCGCATAACATCAGAAATACGAAGCGCGTTCGAAAATCGAGAATACTGTACTGCAATATTTTTGGATGTGTCTCAGGCGTTCGACAAAGTCTGTTTGGAAGGGCTGATGTATAAGATCTAATCAACGCTCCCAGTCAACACACATAAACTGTTACAGTCGTACCTCTACGACAGGAAGTTTGCAGTAAAATGTTACTCTGCAATATCCGAGGAACCCCGCATTGAAGCTGGCGTTCCTCAGGGCAGCGTACTTGGGCCGACACTATACGTTCTCTACACAGCAGACATCCCTACATGCAAAGGTCTAACAACATCAACCTTTGCTGACGATACAGCTATTCTCAGCCACTCCAGATGCCCACTTCAACCAACATAACAACTTGCTCGTCATATGGTCAAAGTGGAAAACTAGCTATCCCAATGGCAAATTAAGGCAAACGAACAAAAATGTAAACATGTAACTTTCACCCTAAACAGGCAAGATTGTTCACCACTCACGTTAAACAACACCCCACTCCCGAAAGCAAACGAAATAACGTACCTGGGAGTACACTTGGACAGAAGACTAACATGGCGCAGGCACATTGAAGCTGAGAGAACACAGCTTAAACTCAAAGCCAATTGCCTCCATATGTAGCCTCCATGGTACGTTCGCAACTAAAACATACAAAGGGACTTAAACGCACCACCGGTCAGGGAAGTAATAGCGGAACACAAGGAAAGGTACTTGAGCAAGCTCTCATCGCACCCAAACAATCTCGCGAAAGGCCTCACAAGGACGTGAAGCCGATCCCGCCTTCATTGTAATGACCTTTCTACCCAGCGATGAGTTGAGGACCGCGACTTCAAGCTATCAGTTCAAAAAGTAACTGTTAGATAATTAATGTTTGTAAGATTTGTAAATTTTTTGACATTCCCTAGTTTTTATCTTAAGGGATACAGCCAAAAATAAATAGCAAAGTTTAAAAAAATCTTGCATTTCAATAGAGCTCCTTTTCACGACTGTAGTCTCAACGCCACGGTCCTCAGCCAGTCCGCTGAGTGATCGTCGGAGCATTGGATCACCAGGTAGCCATTCCGGAAAATAATGCCTGCGAACGCGACTGCGGTGTCCCATCCTGTGAAGATAACTTAGTCCAGAATGGCCTCCTCCGATTCGTACAAGTCCCCATTACCTACGGGTATTTCACAGGTAACACGCCACCTTGACGTGCGAGTCTCGGTGGGCACGGAACGGGATGACTTCAGAGCTGATGAGGCAGCGGCTGCTCTCGACACGCCCTCTTGGGGCTGTAAGTTGAAGGCGTCAGCGTAGCATTCAGGCGTTTGGGGGCTGGTCCCCTTGCCTTTTTCGCCGTTACTCTGCTGGCTGTTGCCAGTTTCGGGCCTCAGCGGGGGGGGGTAGTCGCTGCTGCAGGTACCTCAGGTACCTCTTCGTCTTTGAGTTCAGTTTTTTACGGTTTGGGTCATCCAAACCGACAGGCTCTCCGAGTTGTGACAGCTAAGCCTTCGGCTGCAGGCGCTGCGCGTCATGCCGAAGGTCAGCGTTAAAAGTTGGTCGCATTGGCCGGGATGGTCCTACCGTGCTTTCTCGTTCTGCGGCTGGGGCGACGTGGGGCATCCCTCGTTTGCTGTGCGCGCGCTGGGCCGATTTGTGCGTGCGGCCTTCTCTGTTGTTGAACCTGCTGGGCGCAACATAGTGGTTTTTCCACGGCAGAGGGCCGTTCCCCGTCAAGAAGGCGGTTCTTAAAGTTCCTTGCGACACTGACAGCTGGGGTATCCTGCTGCATATGTAGTTGCTTGTTGTTGTTTTTCATTATTGGGTTACCACGAGTAGCGGAGAAATATGAGGTTCACCCGGGCAGAGATCCGCAGTATCCGGGTAAGACTATGTAGTACAGGCAGACGCCATCTGCCTGAGCCCACCGTTAAAGACTGGGTTTGTTTTTAATCCGGGCCCCAGCCAAGTTTACACTCAGCAAAGTTCAATTTACACCTTAGTCCAGGGATAGGGAGATGGGAGTGTTTGAGGCTATGTTTTGATAGACGGCAACACAAGCGTCTTGTCGTTACGATAAACGGTATCGTACCTGCTATTTGACTCACTTGCTTATGGCCACAGCTTCCGAATACTGTCGTTTACAAATCAATAAACTGTGTTAATATTATAATCTAATACCTAAGGTAAAGAGTGTATTGGTTGTGCATGTTATGGTGTCTAACCGTCTGTATGATCGCAATTTGAGCTAGAGATTTGAAATATTGCAATTATGTTTGTGTATGGGCTGGTCATACGAAGGGCTGAGAAATCGATTAAATCGATAGCTGAAACCCGATAAAACCATCGGAATCGCTTATATCTTTGACAGTCTTTAAGCTAGAGCCTCCTAAATTGTAAGCACGATAGCTGGTGGCATCCCCAAGGATCCCATCCGCAGTCGGTTGCGTCCGACTGCACCGATTTCACTTGTTTACTTCTTTCAACTGTTCACACGACAATAAAACCAAGTGTGAAGATTACTTTTTGTCCGTTGTTTCGTCCACTCATATCCAAACACGTAGTAGTTTATTTGCGTATCACGTCATATCTTTAAGAATAAAGGGTGCTAAAACGTTAAAAAACGTGTTTTTGATGGATTTGATTTTTTTCCGTACCTGACGTACTATAAACATCTACATGTTCCTAAATTAAAGCTAAAATCATTCATATCAAGACACTATTAAAAATCAAGTAAGTAGGCTCTTTTGAAGATTTTCCGACTAGGGGATACAATAAACATTGTACTTAACGCATACAGTCATTGTCTGGTGTTCCTCACCCTATTTCGATAAAATTTTTACAGATTCTCATTATTTTGTTTTAAGTTTATAATATAATAATAATAATATTATAAAAATATAATATTTATTTAAATTATCTTCCTGACGCCACAAGTATTTTTACTTATAGATTAGAGCGTACGTCGCAACGAATTACAGCTTAATTCACAAAAATAAAATTACAAAAGTACAAAAATTAAGAATTAATTAGGACTCTTACATTGACTTATATACTAACGTGCAATATATTTGTATTTTTTTTTATATTATATAATTGGATATTTATATTGGATATTATTGTTAGCCTATTATATATTTTTATATTTTAAGCATTATTATAAGATAGACTGTAGTGTGATTCTAGCTTTCTAAAAAATTGCCTACCAAATTGCTTAACTCTCGGATAGCTCAAGCAACTTAGTTATTCCGAAGTTAACTTTATGCCAAGTTTATTAAACAAATACTCAGGTTGCCCAGTATAAATAATCTTCTGAAGCAGTGTTAATATTATAAAACTAATATAGTCTGCAACATCTAGGCCGAACAAAAATCTCGTGTATCTGGTTACACTAACCCTTCTTTTGATACTAAATACGTAGCGAGCTATGTTGTTAAAAGGCACTCTTAACTTATTTTGGTTAGCTGCATCGCACTTGCCAAAGATCTCTACTCCATATAATAGTATTGGTGTCATTAAGGATTTTGCGAGCATTGTTTTAATACTAATTGGTAAGTAATTATGGGTGAACGATAGCTGTCTGAGAAAACTATACGTTTTTATGCCCCGAACCCATAAAATGGGTAAAAGGGGTATAATGGTTTTGTGCAAAAGTAGGAAGCATCTCCGACCCTATAAAGTATATATATTCTTGATCAGCATCAATAGCCGATTCGATATAGCCATGTCCGTCTGTCCGTCCACCCGATTGTTTGACCGTCCGTCTGTCCGTCCGTCCGTATGTATGAACGCGTCAATGTCAGAGACTATAAAAGCTACAGACTTCAGATTTTGCACATAAGCTCATCTAAGTCCTAGGCACTACAAGTTTGTTTTCGATTTTTGATAACTATTTCCGTTTCCGATATACACATGTAATCGATTACAAAAATTTCTCGAATTTGGAAAATGTAAAAATGTGGGTTGAAATAATAAACCCATATACATGGGGACAAATTTCTTATTTGTTCCAATCGTGGTGTCAATGTTTCTCAATACAACAAAATCATCAATTGCGAATTTTAAATGAACTCTGTGCTTTCTCTCAAATTGGTCAGCACTTTTCCGTTGACTTTCCTCAATGCGTGTAGACGCCTCCCTACGAATTTCAACTAGATCTCGATTGGCATTATCTTTTTCGTCTAATTATTCTGTCAATGCATCAATTCACTACTTCGCTGCTGAAATCCGAATAATATAATTGAGGGCAATGCTTTACTTCCAGAATGAACAGAATAATTGATTGCATATTCAGCTTTGTTAAGCAATTTGCACCAATCTGAGTGTT
Source organism: Scaptomyza hsui (assembly GCA_018152825.1). Classification (NCBI taxonomy): domain Eukaryota; kingdom Metazoa; phylum Arthropoda; class Insecta; order Diptera; family Drosophilidae; genus Scaptomyza; species Scaptomyza hsui. Next base: position 3,607,130 of record JAECXO010000301.1, read on the forward strand.
GTACAGGCTCTGTAATTTTAGCTAACATAGCCTTCAAGGTCCTATTCACTCGTTCAACCTGAACATTTGCCTGGGAAGATGCAGTTGCTATTTTGACGTGTTCAATGTTATTCTTAAGTAGAAAATCACAAAATTCTAAGGAAGTAAAACACAAACCTCTGTTATAATGATTCGACGAGGTCTACTATAGTTTTCAAAATATTTATTCAGACAAGCACAGACCTCTTTAGGTTAGGTTAGGTTAGAGCGGTTACCAAGGAGGGATACCCCCCTTAGCGCACTTAGGCCGCATTCGGCCCATTGTGATGCCGCGAAGGCTCTTAGACCCCTCTATTACTCCTGGTATGGATCCGCCTCAAGAGTCCATCCTGCGGCTTGGATGAACCTTGCTACATCTTTGGGTCTTTTGCTCGCGAGTTTTGATAGATTTTCGAAGAAAAAGTCACCAAGGATTCTTCGCCTAGTTTTACATAGGGCTGGGCATGTGCCAAGAAGGTGAAGAACTGTTTCTTCTTCCTCCTCATCCCGACAACTTCTGCAGAAGTCATTGTGTGGGACCAGTAGTCTGGCCGCATGTGCCCCCACAAGCCAATGCCCGGTCATCACTCTGGTGACAGTTGAGCACTTTTTTCGGCTTAGAAGGCAGAGCTCATTTGATCTATTTCGGCATCGAGTTGGCCAGGTTTGATGAGCAATGCGTGAGTTGAGGTTGGAGACCTGCCATACTTTGTTGGCTTCTGTCTCGAAGAAATCTCTTAATCTGAGTTTGCAAGATGCCATAGGTATACCAATGCTCTCTTTATCTGGAAGGAGTTCCATGGTAGTTCCTAATCTGGCCAGTTGATCCGCGATGCAGTTGCCTTCTATATCCCTATGTCCTTGGACCCATATTAGGCATATGTTAAACTGCTTTGCCATCTCGCATAGAGATTTGCGGCAGTTATGAACAGCCTTGGAGTTCGATGTGTTCGACTCCAGCGATCTAATTGCTGCCTGGCTGTCTGTGAAGATGTAGATTTCATTGGCATTGCACATATGTGGTATGCAATTTAGCGACTCCTGAATTGCTAGCACTTCAGCCTGGAAGACGCTGCAGTGATCAGGGAGTCTGAAAGCCTTGCGTAGGTCAAATCTGGCGCAGAAGATGCCGCCTCCTACTTTGTTATCCAACTTAGAGCCGTCTGTGAAGATTTCTACGGCTTCCGCAGGTCTTGCGGGCAAGCCCTCTTCCCAGTTCTCTCTCGTTGGGATTAGGGTATTAAAGGGAGTGTCTATATACACCTGTGGGATCTGGTAGTCTGTGTTGTCTGGTATGAGTGGATTGTCTTCCAAGATTCTTGAATGTCCAAAACCCTGGCCTATCCACTGTTTGGCTTCCCTCATTCGAAGCGCTGACATATTTGCTATTTTCCGCCCCATCATTTCGACAGGTAGGAGATGCAGTATGGCGTCGAGAGCGTTACCCGGGGTCGTACGTAAAGCTCCTGTAATGCAGAGTGCAGCAGTACGCTGCACCCTTCCTAGTTTTTTGGTGACTGTTACTTTGTCGAGTGCAGGCCACCAGACAGACACTCCATACAACAGTATCGGTCTGACTACCGCAGTGTAGAGCCAATGGACGATTTGTGGATTCATGCCCCATTTAAGTCCGATTGATTTCCTACAGGCGTATAGGGCAACATTTGCCTTTTTTATACGCTCCTCAGTATTGAGGTTCCAGTCCAATTTCTTGTCTAGAATTAGACCTAGGTACTTAGCTGAGTCACTAAAGGACAGTTCAACCCCATTAAGGATCGGAGGTTGAAGAGACGGAATTTTGTATTTCCTTGTGAACAAAACCAGTTCCGTCTTTGCAGGGTTGACTCTTAACCCAGATCTTTCCGCCCAGCTGGAAAGCCTCGCAAGAGATTCCGTCATACGGTCACATAACGTCTGCGGGAATTTGCCTGAAAAGGCAATAGCAACATCATCTGCATAGGCTACCACTTTGCACCCTCCCCCATCCATGGATCGTAGTAGTTGGTTGACTGCTACGTTCCATAGAAGAGGCGAGAGGACTCCGCCTTGTGGGGTTCCACGATCGACGGATTTGGTGACAGTCGCTGCCCCCAGTGTGGCCTTTACGATCCTGCATTGTAGCATCTGATCGATCAGGTGCACCGTCAGGGAGCCGACCCCCAAATCCGTCAGCGATTCAGTGATAGTCTTAGGAGTGACGTTGTTGAAGGCTCCCTCTATGTCTAGGAAGGCTACTAGCGTGTAGTTCTTTTCATGTAGAGACTTTTCGATGTGTGCAGTAAGCGCATGCAATGCAGTCTCGGTAGACTTGCCTTTAGAGTAGGCGTGCTGAACTGGTGAGAGAAGCGATATGGGAATAGTACTTCTCAGATGGAGACAGAGCAGCCTCTCCATCGTTTTCAAGAGAAAAGACGAGAGACTGATAGGTCTAAAATCTTTAGCTGTTGTGTGTGAGGGTTTCCCGGCTTTTGGAATGAATACAACTTTCGATTCCAGCCATAGCCCTGGGATTGTACCACTTTTGAAAAACTTGGAGAAGATGTCTTTTAGCCAGTTGATGGCCGTTTTCCCCGCGGATTGTAATTGAGCAGGAATGATATTATCCGTCCCCGGCGATTTGTAGGGTTTGAAGCTCTTGATTGCCCAATGGATATTCCTATCGTTGAGCAGTAACAATAGCTTCTGTGTCTCCCCGCTAAAGTGCAGATCACAAGGTCTTGGTGATCTGTTTCCCCCCGGAAAATGTGTGTCCAGGAGTAGGGTCAGTGATTCTTCACTGGATGATGTCCACCCACCGTTTGCGTTCTTAATGAACCCTAGAGTCTGCGGAGTTTTGCTTAGCAACTTCCTTAGTCTGGCTGCTTCGGAAGTGCTTTCTATCTCCGAACAGAAAGTTTTCCAAGAGGTCCGCTTTGCTTTGCGAAGCCCCTTTTTGAAAACGGAGAGCCCTATCTTATAGTCAGCCCATGATTGTTCGTCATTTTTAGCCTTGGCTTTATTAAAGAGTTTTCTAGCTGCTGCCCTCAACTCTCCAATTTGAGCAGTCCACCAAGGGGGTTTCTTTTTCCTTTTTGGTCTGCTAACGGGGCAAGATTCATTTAGGGCGTTTTCACACGCTTTGTTGAATACTCCTATGAGCTGAGTTGCATACTCGGCGGTATCTGGCCCTTCAGGCGGAGTTTCAGGGAGCTGTCTTTGCAGTGAAACAGTGAAGGTCTTCCAATCAGTTCTTCTTAAGTTTCTGAACTGGATTGGTTTGGGACTACGGATCTGTAGTATAGTTTCAATATATCTATGATCAGAGAAGGAGTGCTCATCTAGCACCCTCCAAGAGAGAATTTGATCCCATAAAGAGGCAGAGACTAGAGTGAGATCTAGAACTTCCCTGCGGTTTTTAACAATAAAGGTCGGGTCCCGACCATTATTACATAAAAGCATATTTGTATTCAGAAGGTAGTCAAAAATCAACTCACCCCTTGCATTTGTATCAGTACTTCCCCACTGATGATGATGGGCATTTGCATCGCAGCCCACAATTAGCCGGAGGTCTCCCCGCTCGCAGTCAGCAATCAGCTGGCGTAGCAGTGGATGCGGAGGATCACCCTGATGGTCGTGTGCGAAGTAGCTAGAGACTAGCCGGATTTTCTCCTTCTCCAGCTCCAGGCATGCTGCAGTGTTGTCTAAATCACTGTATTTTGGCAGCAAAAATATGTTTAAATGTTTTTTTGCGAGTATGCAGGTTCTATATCTACCTTCGGTTCCAGCTACTAGTAGCTTATACTCTTGCGTCCTCATTCCAGAAACCCTGCCACCACACACCCAGGGTTTCTGAATAAAAACTAGGTCTACTGTATCCCTCTCCAGGTACAGTAGGAGGGCGGCAGATGCTGCCTTACTGTGGTGGAGGTTTATCTGAAGGAGTCTCAAGGACATCTTTCAAATCCCTCTCCACCACAGTAACATCCGCATCTTCGTCGTCCTCGACCTCAGGATCATTCCCGCCGTGGCTTAGTCGGGAGAGACCTCGAACCAGCTCCGATGTCTCGGAGACGTAGCCTGCAGGATCTGGGGACGTGTCTTCGTCGCTCTCCAACTCCAGTTCCGGCTCTTGAGCGACCGACCCATTCTTGCTGTCTGAGCGGTACACGTTCACAGCCACGGTTTTAAAGCCGTACTGCAGTGTACCCGACTTGGCAAGGTGCTCGACCGTCTTGTCGTTCAGCACCATGATGATCTGACGCCGGGGTCCGTCTGCCTTTTCCAATTTTGCCACCCGCCAGTCGCCTGACGGCAACTGAGGGTTGCAAAATTGGAAGACCTTGAGGATCTCGGCTGGGTCGTCGGGTTTAGCCGACACCCACACCCGAGCCCTAGGCCTGTTAGGCACGTCCTTCCAATCGACAGCCTCCAGTTTGGCCCCAGGGTAGACCTCACCCAGGGCGGAAATGGCCTCCTTGTACAATTGGGCAGATTGTACGTCGGCACACGCGATGACCTTAACGCAGCCTTGATGCCAGCCGGCATCTTGGCAAACGGGCGGTGGACCTCCCTTCTCCACGATAGTGCGCATGAAGGCACCCTGCAACTCGTTCTCCACCCACGGCCACTGGTTTCTCGGGATTTGGCCCCCCTCTTTGCCCTTGTCCAGGACACCGAGAAGGACCTTACCCTTCGTCACCTCGGCGTAGGATTTGACTCCTAGCTGCTGACGCGGCCGCTTGGCTTGCGGTGCGCTCATTTCCGTTGGCTGTCGCTTGGGCTTAGCGTCAGCTGACTCCTTCGCTGGCGCTGGCTTGAAATCGGGCAAAATGGATTTTGCCCACTCCACCAGCTGCGAACCTTCTGGCGATGTGTCTACGCCAGACAAGTTCCGGGTGAGAATACCCGCAGCGCGTCTCTTATCGCTATAAGATGGCTTTGATGGTCCAGTCGTGCTAGACATTGTCGAGGTTGAGGCTCGGTTTGGGGTGGAGGTTGAGCCCGCCGCATTTCTGCTCTGCGGAGCTCTCGCTGGCATCTTATATCCGGGCCTTGCCCCACGACTCGGCTGCCTGACTGGAGCCATGCCACGTGAAGCTGGAGTGACGCTGTCCGCTGGCTTACCAGGCAGCGCAGAAATTGAGGGAGTGTTAGTCCCATCCGACTTTGGGCGAGTGTCGGCCTCATTGTTTATGTTGTTAGTAATTTGGTTCATAGTTTTGTTCCCACGAGCAATAGGGAAGGGGATCGTCACCCGCGGCAGAGCCCATGTACCGCGGAAAGCCTATTTAAAACAGGGTGGGTCGGCTGTTCCCCCTGAGTCCGCATACTAGCGACCGAGCTTCCCCTCGGCCACGCAACCATCGGTATATGCTGTTCCAACTTGGCTTGGGGTGATTTGGAGAATTGTCTTCTCTCGCCCGACTACAATAAGCCAGCACTCATTGGCAGAGACATGACCTTACCAAGAGCCTGTTTCCAGCCGCCCTCACGAGGAGAGTATAGTCGCACTTCCGCCAGTGCACTACAGATACGGCACGCAGCTTAGATACCAGTACAAGTGCCAGCACTAAACACTGCGCGATCATCCCCCTGTAGTACCTGACGACTGACGGCCATAGACCTCTTTACTACTAGTAGTATTTGCGGAGAACAATTTGACGAACTTAGTAAAACTGTCAACGACAACCAAAATATGTTTCTTCAGAAACGTTAAAACGATGATTATGGAAGAGCTTCACCAACACACATGCACAAAATACACTAATACAATTTAAGCAGGTGTCACTCAGAAAAATGTTATATGCATTTGAATGACAAGAAAAAGTAACAATAATGACCTTCACTCATGTTGTTTTGTGCGTAAACCGATTGTCACAAACACTTTTTTTTAGTGCAGTCTCGCCTGTAAAGCAATAACAAAATCCCTTGAAATTTCGTAGCGCAACAACAAAAATAGGAAATCCCCGTTACTCTGCTGCTGAGCATAGGCAGCGAACAGACGAACAAAAAAGAATACGCAAAATTGTTCTTGTATTTCCCATTGCTTATGGGAAGAGTAGTTCATGTATAAATTATCGTGTTCCGGAGGAGTTATGATTATCGTATCGTTGTTAACCCGCGACCCGGATTAAAACACGGTGGTTGAGATGAGCTTGTTATTGGCACGTCTTGCCTTGATAAAGTTGTTTAAGATCTGATTTATAATTATACATTGAAGTTACTATAAACCAGTGGTCGGCACGCATGCACTTACATTTTTTTAGCGCGTCGTTAAAAAGACGAAGGCAAAAACGTTTCTTGCTTCTCTGCCGCTGCGGCAGCCGAGCTACTGTGCATAGGCTATGCCATAGCCAGAAACCGGTTTCTCTGCCGCTGCGGCAGCAGAGCAACGGCCGAGCAATTGTGCATAGGGCACACGAAGTTTCTGCGCTATGCATAGCCTGTGCGTGTGCCGACTGCGCTGCTCGAGACATTTTTCCTATGCACAGTGCATACTACGCTGCCGGTCCCTGCTATAAACCCAAACTTGTCGGCAGAATAGCTGGCAGAGCGGCTTGCAGCGTGGCCGATGAGCGGCTGGTAGATCGGCTGGCAGCGCGGCCGACGAGCAGTTGGCAGCGCAGCAGATGTGCGGTTGACAGAACGACGGACCAAGCGGCTGGACTGCTGTTGTTGTGGTCGCTCGAAAATGCTGATCTTGCGGCATGTGCAAGGCATCCTACTTCGTTCGCCAGACTGTGGGAACAGACCACTGTTTATGCAATGCTATAACTATGTAGCAATGGAAACATAACGGCGGATGTGAGCCGCGTGATCGGTGGATGTGTTTACGCCATAAATATGTAGCGACGTCGTGCGCTTTTCTGATCTTTCTCTGACGTTGTTTGAGAAAAATGAAAGCGCACACGATGATGATGAAGATCACTGTTCCCAGTACAATCACTGAGGTCAATCTTCTAACGGCTTCGTCTCTGAGTTCTCTGATGTAGGCCAAGTTTTCAGAGCTTAATCGGTGCAGGAACGGCATACTCAATATACCGTCATGTCCGGTGATGTTCAACATGGGCGACATCGCAACTCCTGGGGAGCGCCTCGGAATATTATTTCGATTGGTATACCGTGTCCCGTTTATGGTGGCCGTCGACTCGAACGTTATTAGGAAGGTGCCGTTGACTAATAGCTCTGCAACGCCATCTGTGCTCACCCTTGCCGGGCTATCGTTGATGATGATTATTCCGTCTTCGATGACCGTGACGGGGCTTAGGTGACTAGGCTGACACATGCACACACACACACATTGATATGCGTTGCTAGAAAAGTAACAAAATCCCAAATCACTTGAGAGCCACCAAAAACTGAAAAAATATGCATGCGCACATACACACACACATATATATGTGTATTTAGGTATACATTCGCCCTAATGATTTTTGCTTCATTTGAGCTCGGAGCCACAAAATACAGAAAAAATGCACATGTGTTGTTGTTGTTCGCACTCTGCTGCTGCTATCCCCCTTCCACAATATACAGCAGCTCAGAGCAAACAGCATACAGAAACATACATACACACATATATACACCTAACGGCGATCATGTCGCTGACATACAGACGTATACACAGCAAATTGCTGGCACTCCGTCTGTACCGAGACAAGCGCCGGCGCATGAATGACTTGCAATTTTTTAGCTACGCAAATGGTCTGCAAAATTTGCGTTCGGCTCGCTGCTTTCAGCAGCCGAATGCTGGTGGCTCCTCCACAACGCATTTTTTCGGCAGTTGGGAAAACGCGATTTGACTCCTCTACGTATACATACCTAATGATTTTACTTCCTCTTTTTTAGTGTACATTAAAAGTTCGTTAACGGTATTTGTTATATTATTTATCTGGTTTTGTGTTTCGTAATTAATGACAATTTGCTTATTGTTAGAGTCTATTAACCGGCTTTCTATGGATCTTATGTGGTCTAAGTCCCTCGCATCTGGTGTTCCGGCTACAACTTTTAATGCCGTGCCTATGAAATCTAAACTTCTTGCATTCCTTTGATGAATTCTTAAAGCGGACAAAAGTGTTTTTATGTGTTCTGTGTCTGAATCTAGCAATTTCAGCATGTGTCATCGGGGAAATAAAGTGACCATCTTGCTGGTCTCAGTAAGCATAGACGAATACTCCGATAGGCTGGCGGTATGCCTCAAGTATACGTATTCTTTCCAAATGACCACCTCTCAATCCACAATTGGAATATATTTAGAATGTGAATAGTCCGAAACCCGAGCATGAACCAAGGCTACACATAGCAGTAATGGAAGTGCTATCCTGAAATTAAAACGAAGCCAAGTCTAGACGTGCGTGCGGTACAAATATTGTCCTTATGGACTACCCTCCCCTTAACTAGGACCGACGTCCCCAGGTCCGCTTCGACCTTTTCCTCAACATAAAGGGGGGTTAGCTTGTTGCCAAGCCTTTTGGTGCTTTTTACTAGGACTTTTCTCCTACATTGAAAGTTCTTTCCTGTCTGTTCTCGTTAAACCGACTGCGTTGAATTAATTACGCTTTATGTAACTTGTTTCTTATCGCTTGTTGCATTTCGGCAGTGGCTTTTTTATTTGTAACGGAATGTATAGTGCTGTTGTATAGCACGGTTTCCCTTAGGACAAGTTCTGCTGTGTTGGCACTCCCGTTATGGATCCCCAGGCCTCTCGCTAACTCGCTCAGCGTAGAGTGGAAAGGGGGTTGCGTTACTTATGGAAACGTTGAAATGGTTTGACAATAACGTTCGAATAGTTTCTGAGTTCAGTGCTGGTTCATTATCGCAGTACACGGACCAAGCGTGTGGGAAGATGTTCATCAGCTGTATGAGAGCGACTTTAATATCCTCAATTGTTCGCGATGCTATCGGTTGCACCACGGCGAATTTCGAGAATTTGTCTAAGCAGATGAGGAACAATTTTTTGTTTGTCGAATATATGTCGATATGCAAAAGCTCGCCTGTGAACGAGGGAATTGGCGTTTCACCCAAGGGCTGCTTGCCTGGGTGCCTGTCATATCTGGCCTTTGCACAAATTTTGCAGTTCAGAGCCACTTCGTTTGCTAATGTGGTCATGTTTGGGAAGTAATATTCGCTTATAATTTGTTTAACGTCTTCTTGAGCTGCCCTATGTGCACGATTGTGCTCTAAAATGATGATTTCAAGCATGTCGTTTTAACTAAAAATGTCAGCAACGAGATTCTTAGAATGTCTGAACTTGGTGGCTGGGAATGCCATCACCAACTCGTTCTGAATTTGTGCTAGAACGTGTCAGCTGCAGTGTAGGGCATTCACAACATTTGGGTTTACTACTTCTTTTAAGACGTCAAGCAACGCCTTCTCATTTGTGAAGCTGATTATGTGGTGTATTTTAGTCTTAAAAATCACAAATCTTTGTGTTAACGGAAATCTTGCCTCTTCAATGATGATTTGGTTCCTAATGCAGTTCAAGAGATTGTCAGTAGACTCTATTGAATATGACAGCGATGCCTCGCTGTGAACTGTCGCTGCGTCCGACCTTGCGGACTGATTTTCCAGAGTATTTAAATGTTGTCGTGACAGTGCGTCGGCGACGTGGTTCTCGTTGCCAGGCTTGTAAAAGACGTTAGCATTGTGTTCGTCAATGAACGCCTTCCAACGCTTAATCTTGGCATTTGGGTGTCTTTCCGAAACCGCATATGCAAGTGGTTGGTGGTCGTTAAAAATATTTATGACTTTTGCACCGTATAGGTAGTGGCGAAGTTTCCCTAAGGCCCAAACAATCGCAAGTAACTCTCGCTCGTTTGTCGCCTTAAAGTCAGGGTAAAGTAACATGTCGTCTTCTGACGCCAAAATGTTTCTTAAATTCTCAAAAGAATGCCTTTGCACTTCGTTTAGTTCGATCGGGCCATTTTCTCCTTTTAAAATATCGGACAGCGGCCTTGCTATGGACGCAAAGTCTTTTACAAAACATCTGTAGTAGCTGGCGAGTCCCAAAAAGCGCCTTACCGCGAACAGATTATTAGGCTCAACGTACTCTTGTATGGCTTTTACTTCTTCAGGGTCAGTTTTAGCACCCTCCCCAGTGACGACAAATCCGAGATACTCGACGCTTTTTTTGAAAAACTGGGTTTTCTCTCGGGCCACTCGCATGTTGGCATCTATCAGATTCGTCAAAGCCGCATCAACGTGTTTGTCATGGTCATTTTCGTTTTCCGAGAAGACAATTACGTCATCTACGTCAACGTAACAGCATTTGCCTATGTACTCTCTGAGAACGTCGTCTATGGCGCGCTGGAAGTCGACAGAAAATTAGATTTTTTCACGGTCCTTTTCTGCCAAGACTATCTGGTGGTAACCAGATTTCAAGTCTGACGTGGTGAAATATTTTGCCTTGCCCAGATTTGCTAAAATCATGGATATGTCCGGCATTGGGTACTTGTCAGCTATTGTTACTTCGTTTAGTTTTCTAAAGTCCACAACTAACCTTTTATATTTTTCCCCGAGCTCATTCACGCCTTTTTTATCTACCACCCACAACGGGTTGCTGTAAGGTGACCTTGATTTTCTGATAATGTTGTCTTTAAGGAGTTGTTTCATCTCCTTGGCAACAAAGTCTGCTACACCCATAGGATATGGGTACAACTTGGTATAAATAGGTGACTCATTGGTTTTTCTAATTGTGGCAACAACGGCCGTATTGTAAGGTAGCGCCTCGTTTGGGTTTGCAAAAACCTTGGCCTTGTCAGTTAGAACTTTTTCAAATTTAGATTTGACATTGGCGTATCTCTAATTCTTTTTTTTTTGTAAAATTAACATCCTTGCACTCATGGTAAAAATTTTTTTCTGTTTTTTAAGTCAAGTGTTGCATGTACCTGTGTCAATAGGTCAAGGCCAATTATCCCGTCAAATATGGATAAGTTAGTTAGGAGGAAAAATGGGGCTGTTACCCCAAATATGGGTAAAAAAAAAAATTTTTCTCGGACTATATTAGAGCCATGAATGGAATGAAAGGTAAATGGTTTTTGAGTGGGAACTGCCTCTTTTAATTCTTTGAAAGGTTTAATGTAGTTTTTGGAAGCCCCAGTGTCTATTAAGATTTTAATAGTTTTCCCCGCTACTGCTTTTTGTATGTAAGAAATTGACGTAGTCAGTATCGCTGTCTTGTTCGTCGGCTGCTTCAGCGGTTGCGGAGGACATCTTGTGACAAATTATCCACCCTTTGTCGTCTTTGACCTGTCATTCGTTCGGAGTTATTGCCCCTTTTTTTTTTTTTAGCTTGACCGCCCCTTGCGGACCCTTGATCCTTTTGGAATGAGGTCGGCTGTCTAAATTTAGAGGAGGTGTCGACCTCCATGGGCTCCGGCCCATGCTAGCAGGGGTCTGCTGTGCACCCTTTTGTCCGCCCTGCCTTGCGTAGGCTGGACTTTTGGTATAGCCAGGGGCGGCTGCTGCACCCCTTTGTCCTGCTGTCTGGCTTTTGGTCCTGCTTGTTGGCCTTGTCCTCCAAGGACAAAGTTTGCCGCAAAGGCATACCTTTCGTGGTTTGATGGTAGATTAGGTGGCTTCGAAGAGTATAGTACATCTGTCAAGTTCCTCTTTAAGCCTGATACGAACACCTAAGGCGTCAGACCTAAACTTTTCACACATACCCATGGCCAGTACTGGATCGTATGTCATTGTGACTTTATTGGTCAGTAATGTCAACTTTTTTTCGACACCATCGTAGTACTCTTGAATGTTCATGTTACCCTGTCTTAAGGTTACCATTTCCTGCTCTATGACGTGCAAAGCGCGTTTATCGCTGTAAGTGGCATCGAACCTACTTATAATAGCGTCAAAGTTTAATTTAGTATTAAATTGGGAAAGGACCGCGTTTGCCAGTTCCCTTTTCTTGCTTCTAATTATAAGTACCGCTTGGTAGTGTCTGGTACTGCCGTCAAAAGGTCTAAAGAGGCTGTAAGCAGCCTGAGCCGCCTGACGCCATGACAAGTATGTCTCTGGCGTGCCCGTAAACTCTTGTAGGCATTTAACTGCGTCTAACAGTTCATCACACACCATCCCTGGGACCACTTTTACATCCTCATATATTTTTATTTCTGGAGCGGTTAATTGTGTAGCATTAAATTTATTTGTCAGTTCGTCTTACTGCTTTCTGAAATCCTGTCACATAGCTTCATTGGCCCGCTCATTTTGGGCGCATTGTGCCGATAACGCGGCGTTCACTGAGGCCTGTATTATGGCCGAAATCTGTTTGCTGCTCATGTTCATCGGTGTTGTATCGCTAGACAACTCAAATTTGCGTACACCTATTATAAGCTCTTCTAGCTCACTGTCAGATTCAGAAATATACCACTCGATGACTGGGCCGTCGCTCATAGGCAGATATTAATACAAAACACCATTAACGAACAGAAAGGATTTATTTCGCACAAATAAGTATGTGATTATAGAAGATAATAAATCGTCAATAAGGCATTTTTTTTAAAGCGATTTATTTTTCATTTATCTTCTTATATGCGTTTTAGCTTCATTTATCCATGCGCTTGTTTCACTTTACATGAAAACAAAGATTTTTTCACTGGCCGATCAGCCGACTTACATTTTTTATAAAATATTATTATTAAGTAGTAGTAGCGTATGTGCTAGACCCGTTGGGCGCCAATTATCATGTTCCGGAGGAGTTATGATTATCGTATCGTTGTTTACCCGGATTAAAACACGGTGGTTGAGATGAGCTTGTTTATTGGCACGTCTTGTCTTGATAAAGTTGTTTAAGATCTGATTTATAATTATACATTGAAGTTACTATAAACCAGTGGTCGGCACGCATGCACTTACATTTTTTTAGCGCGTTTTAAAAAGACGAAGGCAAAAACGTTTCTTGCTTCTCTGCCGCTGCGGCAGCCGAGCTACTGTGCATAGGCTATGCCATAGCCAGAAACCGGTTTCTCTGCCGCTGCGGCAGCAGAGCAACGGCCGAGCAATTGTGCATAGGGCACACGAAGTTTCTGCGCTATGCATAGCCTGTGCGTGTGCCGACTGCGCTGCTCGAGACATTTTTCCTATGCACAGTGCATACTACGCTGCCGGTCCCTGCTATAAACCCAAACTTGTCGGCAGAATAGCTGGCAGAGCGGCTTGCAGCGTGGCCGATGGGCGGCTGGTAGATCGGCTGGCAGTGCGGCCGACGAGCAGTTGGCAGCGCAGCAGATGTGCGGTTGACAGAACGACGGACCAAGCGGCTGGACTGCTGTTGTTGTGGTCGCTCGAAAATGCTGATCTTGCGGCATGTGCAAGGCATCCTACTTCGTTCGCCAGACTGTGGGAACAGACCACTGTTTATGCAATGCTATAACTATGTAGCAATGAAAACATAACGGCGGATGTGAGCCGCGTGATCGGTGGATGTGTTTACGCCACAAATATGTAGCGACGTAAACACGCAGCAGGCGGGTGCTCATGGTTACTAGTTAACTTATACGCAAACTGCTCGCCTTTACCAAAGAGCTGCTACAAAAACAAATGAGCTCAAAGAGCCATGGGCTTTGACGCAATAGATGGAAGGTGTCCAAAATGGTCAATATGCAGTGTGTCAAAAGGCACTGGCTTCTTTTGAATGTTTTGCAAAGTTTTATTATTAGCATGAGGAGGAACAGTAAACGTAATGCACTTCAAACAATTTTGTATAAAGGAATCAACTTTGGCTATCATGTTAGGGAACCAATAGTGTTCTTTATTTCACTAACACACTTCTCCGTTCCAAGATGACAAAGCCTTTCATGTACGCTTCTAATCAAATTGTCATCCATTTCCGAAGGAACATATAACAAATCACTATTATATTCCGTTTTATTATAAACAGTTCCATCGTCCAACGTAAAATGTTTTACCAATCCATTTCCAAAATTTCTCTTTTAATTTAACTACATTTTCATCTCTGTTCTGTGTTATCTAAAGCTGGAAGTTAATATCATCACTTTTTATTACTGAAACTATTTGGTTCTTATCATTATCTTCTGTTATTGTTACTTTGGGTCCATATTTAAACTCCTCAAACAATGGTGTGGTATATCCACGCAAGGCATCAACATGTGTCATATATTTGCCACTTCGATGTACAATAGTATAGTTATAATTTTCAAGCTCTACTGCCCATCTCGCGATTCGTGCATTAATGTTTTTCGATTTAAAGTCAATGCTAAAGAATTACAATCAGTGATTGTTTTAAATGGAATTCCATCTAAATAAATTCTAAAATTGTTTAATGAGTAAATAATGGTTAAGGTTTCCAATTCAAAACTCCGGTATCCCTTTTCAGTTTTGTTGTCGATTGCGAAAAATATCAAATTGGATGAAATTTGTGATCGATTTGCTTTTGCATAAGGATACCTCCAAATCCATCAGAGCTAGCATCGCAATGCAATTCAGTCTCTTTTTCCGAATTATATAAAGCCAATATTGGTGCAGATATAAGTTTCTCCCTCAAATATTCAAAAATAGCACAACATCTCTCATTCATCTCATATTTAGCATCTACCTTTAATAAATCATTCAATGGTCTCACTTTTCTGGAAAACCAAAGAATAAATCGTCTACAATAAGACAACAAGCCTAGACACTTTTTCATTTCAACAACATTTTTCGTAATCGGAAGATGTTTTATTGCTGCAATGTGTTCGTTGTTTGGACTAATACCATTTCCCGAAACTGTGTATCCCAGAAATTCGATACTCGTAAAACAAAATTGGCACTTACTTAAATTAATCTCTAATCTATATACCGCAAGTAACCTTAGTACCCTGCCTAGTACAACAAAATGCTCTTCAATAGTTTTGGTTCCGATTGCAATATCATCAATATAAACAATAACGCTACCTTCTCGAATTAATGGCTGCAAGTCAAAATTACTAAATCTCTGGAACACTGAGGGTGCGTTTCTTAACCCAAATGGCATTCTTATGTATTCATATTGGCCACCTGGTGTAACAAATGATGTGTATTGTACTGAAGTTTCTGCCACTTTTACCTGATGAAATCCCGATTTTTAGATCAAGTAGTGCAAAATATTAGTTACCTTCCATCCTATCTAGACAATCATTTATAATAGGCAATGAATATCCATTCCTGATAGTCACTTTATTAAGCTACCTATAATACACATACATTCGTTTTTCACCTGTCTTCTTCTTAACAAGTACAATTGCTGAGGTATACGGCGAGTTGCTTGGTCTTATATGACCCCTAGCTAACAAATCTTCTACAATAGCATCTACCTCTTTTCTATCCTAATATGACAAAATTTTTGGAGCTGAACAGATCGATGCGTCCGCCTGAAGTTTAATTTTCATTTCATAACTATGGTCAATAGGCAAAATATATTTCAAATCTAAATTATTAATATTTATCAAATCAATAACCTTGTTTCGATAGAATTCGTTCAGTTTCCTGTCAATATTTATCGGCTCCGATTCAATGTTTAATATAAAATCACTGAGGTCACTATTCAGTACACAGTCAATAGGGATTTTCGATAGATTTTCAAAGTTCAATGCATTTTCAATGCCTAAGTTCTCGTTGATACAAACACTATTCTCTTTTCCTATATTTTCTTCAACAGTAAATTCAGATGTTGGTGCAGAAGAATCTAAAAATGTTGATTGATTTTTCAATTCAAAGGTACAATTATCAGTCAAATCAGCAATTGGCAATTTATTTAATTTATTCTGTAACACTCTTTCAATTTTGTTTACAGATATCAATACAATTTTAAACAAACTTACAATTTTCTGCCATGAAGCAATTCAGTTGATAAGCAATTATCTGGCACAATGTAAAAATATAAAAGTTGTTTAGTTATTGTTGTTTATTGTTGTTTTTGGCTGGCTCGAGGTCCGAGAAATGAAAGAGTATATTTTTTAATCTTCTTTTCTTTTCCGATATATTTCGACTGCTCATCGGCAGTCGTCTTCAGGGCAGACTACAACGTTATAACATATAAATACATTAATACATTAAACACAAATAAATAACATTAATTTCACATATTAAATTTTCCTTACAATTTTACGTTAAATTCAATATATAGCTCGATCTTTCCATATGCTAACAACTGAGATCCACTGATACCCCGAAATTCAATTGGGTACAGATTCTTTCCAAAATTTTTATAAAGCAATGTTGAACATCTTTTAAGATTAATACAGCTACCCGTGTCAAACATAACAGAAACATATTTTGAATCAGATATAGGCGCTTCATCTGTGTAGAAATATACTCTTACCCTATTCACTACTGGCATTGACAGGTCGTCTTCGTCAATCCACTGGGGAAGCCCGTTGGCCGCAGCCACTAGCTGCATAGTCTTTACTGGTACCTGATTACAATCTCGAATTTTGTGTTGAGAGGATCCACAACGAAAACATGAGCCTTTCTCACGTCTGGGTGCAGTGCATGATGATGAATAATGGCCAAAGCCGGAGCAATTAAAGCAGCGCACTTTGTCACCTCCACCAGCTGTCATCACAGTTGCACTAGCGCCCATTGCCAATGATGTCTTCGAGCTCAATGAAATCCTCTGGGTAGATGGGCGGATAAATTTATTGCGCAATTCAATATATCTGCGTGACAATATTTTCAAATGTTCGATCGTCTTAGCTGGATACAGTAGAGCAGGGACCGGCAGCGTCGTATGCACTGTGCATAGGAAAAATGTCTCGAGCAGCGCAGTCGGCACACGCATAGGCTATGCATAGCGCAGAAACTTCGTGTGCCCTATGCACAATTGCAAGGCCGTTGCTCTGCTGCCGCAGAGGCAGAGAAACCGGTTTCTGGCTATGGCATAGCCTATGCACAGTAGCTCGGCTGCCGCAGCGGCAGAGAAGCAAGAAACGTTTTTGCCTTCGTCTTTTTACTACGCGCTGAAAAAATGTGAGTGTATGCGTGCCGACCCCTGCAGTAGAGCAATACTAGGAGTAATATCTTGAAGACCGTCTATGATAAATTTGACCGTCTGCTCCTCAGAAATATTCGCGAGTGCTGCGATTTCTTGCATCTGAAGAATGTATCACATGACAGAAATCTTTCCAGGTACAAATACATTTGTATTCAACGAATCAATGACTTCGGACACTGAGTAATCGCGGCCAAATGTTACGAGGAATTTGTTTTTAAAGTCAGCAAATGTTTTAGATTTGTCCACGCGTAGAAAAAGGTCTCCCTCTGTTCCCGGTTTCATCAATCGACGGACGCAAACTTAAACGTGTCACTTTCGTCAAATGCACTTCAAGTGTGCTCAAAATCCATAAGCCACAGATTTGCGTCAGTAGCTTTTGCACGGGGTAATGCACTGCACAACTTCTTGAACATTGGCACTGGGACCGCTAAATTTTTGTGTCAATTCCGCCAAAATGGTCTTCTTCTTAGAAATTCGATTTGCAGCATCTAGCTCATTTTCTTCTATGTGCGATTTAGGACACTGTTCCTTCAATTTGGACGATACACTAGGTCCCATTATGGTGATGTCCAACTCGGAGTCGGTTTTCAGATACATATCAGACAATGCATCAATATCGGTGTTAAGTTTGTTTTCCATAGCAATTTTGCTTAGTTGCCTTAATGTTGCATTAGCCGGAAATTTAATTTTTAAATGATTTAATTTAAGTAAGTTTTTGTTTGTTGATTACAATAGTTTATTGCGTTTCATTTAATTTGCATAGAAGAGAAGAAAAAATTTCCGCATCACTTTTCAATGTGTACGTGACTTTTTGAGGTCTATGTAAAGGCACTTTTCGATGTTCTTGTATGTGCGAGTTACTTCTATGTATGTATATGTGAGCGTCACTTGTAATGTATGTATGTTTACATTTAAAATATGCACAAGCACTTTAATTAATTTCTTCGTTGTTAAGTCCGATGTGGTAAAAAATTAGGCGCAATGGATTCTATCCCACTTCTGAAGTTATTACGGCGATTTAAATGGTTCAATTCAATACTTTTATTCAAATTTCAATACTCTCGGCACGTACAAAGTATCGGTAGTCAAACGATAATCAGCTGGACAAGAATACTGATACCTCAGTAAAAGAATTATATGTGAAAAAATATTTTTACTCATCTTTGCGTTTTAGGTAACGGTACTTTGTTTCTGAGAATGCAGTTTGTTTTGGTGATCTCTTGTTATGCATAAACTACTAGCATTCCCTCATTCTCTCCATATTCGGTTTACCGTTAGCTCAAAAAGTAAGCGTGCCTATTTGTTTTGGCTATAAAGAATTATATGTGACATTTGCATTTCGCTCCCTGATTTTGCTCAACTATCGGTTTAAAAAGGTATAATTGCAAGAATTTTGTTTTAAATTGAAACGTGAGTATACGTATATGCTATAAATTGCCTTAGCTAACATTTTTGTGTATTAGGGAGTACAAAATGCCTAGTGGAAATAGCCTTTCGGAGCATGAGCAAGGATTGATCATTCGAATGCATGAAAGCGGTTCAAAAAACATAGAAATCGCATGGAAACTCAATCGTCATAAGAATACAATATGCAATTTCCTAAAAAATCCAAGTGGATATGGCACAGCACCACGCAGTAGACGGAAAACCGTTATTGACACCTGGTGCAAACGTAAAATCCAACGTCTTACAGCCGTGTATTCAAAGAGCAGTGGACAAATTAATGCTCAATTGGGACTAAATATAACAAGAAGTAGGATTATTCAAATAATCCATGAAAATCCGAGTCTCAAACATACCACTATGGTACCTAAGCCTAGTCTTTTACCTCGTCACATTAAGGCACGCATGGAGTTTGCACACAGGTACCAATTCTGGGACGAAGAATGGCGTAGTGTTATTTTCAGTGACGAGAAGAAGTTTAATTTGGACGGACCTGACAGCTGTAAGAAGTATTGGCGAGATAAGCGACAGGATCGACGCACCTGCTATAAGCGTGGTCATGGTGGTGGAACAGTGATGGTGTGGGCAGCGTTTTGCTATAAAGAAAAGAGTCCAATGTGCTTTATATCAACCAGAATTAATGCCAAAATGTATGTGGAATTATTGGATGACGAGTTGGTGGAGTTCGGGAGTCAGCTATACGGCGATGAGTGGACCTTTCAACAGGATAATGCGCCAAAACGCAGTGCAAAGCTGACTACCGAGTTTTTCAATGAGATAAATATTCCAGTTTCAAAGTGGCCAGCAATAAGTCCGGACCTCTGGGGTATTCTATCCTCTGCTGTGTTCAAAAATTGTCGCCAGTTTGAGACAGCAAAACAGCTCAAATTGGCAATTGAGCAAGAATGGTCAAAAATTGACCTATCTCACCTACAATCTTTGGTTAATTCCATGCCGGTTTGGCTAAGCTCAGTTATTATGAAAATTGGCAAGTCAATTGAATATTAGCTTTACTAAATAAAATCGAATTTTGTTAATTTAAGTTAATTAAACCATTAATTTGAACCAAATATGAAAGAGTCACATATAATGAAGTAAAAATTTAATTTAAGTTTTTTCTGCCTTAAGTTTTCTTTTTTTTGTTTTCTATTACCATAAGCAATAAAATTGCATACCAAAAATTTTTCGACGTACACTTGTCCATTTCTAATTAAACAAAAATATGCGTCACATATAATTCTTTTACTGAGGTGGTTTAAATACAACGGTAATGCTTTAATTAACCTAAAATAGCATAACAATTGCTTGATTTTTTCAGTAACGAAAATCAAGTTAAGTGTGCTAGTGGTCAAAGTTAAATGCGTGCGCACGCTAGAGTTCACTAGCTGTAATCAAGTAAGTTCCGATCTGAATATAGAAAGGACGTTACTCGCATTTGTGTTATTTTACAGAAGAAGCAAAAAACGTAATAAAATCTGAAACACGAAGTATATAAAGATAATTTAAATGCAATTTTTAATAAAAACTAATAATACATTTTTTTCCAAACTTGTTTTGTTATATGTTTTTATTATTATTTTTTTAGATAGGCTTTTTTGTGTTTCATGTTTTTGCAAGCAAATGTAAGTTAGGGCTTTTTGTAATAGATTTAAAAGAGCGCATATAATATAGTAGTAGTAGTGCAACTAAAAATAAAGAATTAAATGAAAGGATAAGTGTTATAAGCCAGAATATGAAAAAATTTGTAACAAAAACATTTATATTTTATAAGGTATAACATCATACAAATTATGGGTGTCTATGGGTAAAAACTTTTTAATTTCCTGCAAGTGGTCACACTTCTTTTTAGGGACCGCAATTTGTACTCTATGTAGAGAGCGAGGGTTGATATGTTGAATTACAGTCTTGGATCTCTGTGGTACGATTGTATATTCGTCACTTAGATTTGTTTTTAAATACAATAGAAATGAAGGGTCATCTGCCAAAGCCCACAACATGTTTACAGTATGATCTCCAATATTTCTCCCTGAAATAGAATAAAATGTTGTTGTTGTATTTTAGAAAGGAAACAACTCAAAGTATTGCTACAGGAAAAGGAAAAAAACTAAATGAAACCCAGTGTACTTGGAACATAGAAAAGATTTAAAAAAAAGATGCAAATTTTTAAGATAGGGCGTTTTGGGGTAAACTTGTATAAGTATTAAAATTGCTCCATCAAACAATATAGCTTACCTGGGCGGATCGACATGTATCGCTTAGGAATACTTTCAAAGTCCAAGAAATCATGGTAATGCAACTTGTGTACTTGTAGAGGTGATGGTGTTTTTCGTGCCTCCTTGATGAGTTGCACAAATTGAGAGGGCAAGTGGATTTGTTGTTTATTCATGTTCCTCTCAATAAGTGAGTGGGTTGCATCACATTCCGTTTGCGTATCTCCACTTATCAAATACTTCTCAATCGTAACATTCGTTTCCTCGCAAAAGCGCAGTAAGGCATTCGACAAAATAACATTACAATTTTGGTAGAAACAACCATCGGAGTAAATGAATATGTGATGGGTTTCTGGTGATCGAGCATGGACGTTTTTTAAGTGCTTAATAATGCACGTAACGAAACTTGAAGCAAGAAGATTTCCATCTGTTTCATCCAAAACGTAAATTTCCGATTCATGTGTGACAATATTGTAAATTGTAACATTATAAACTTGTAGTTTCATATGCCGCATTAGCATTTCGTTGAGGCTCTAATTTTAATGCTTGCATATCCATACAAATTACTGCGCATAGTCCGGATGCGGCATTTATTATGTCGTTATATTTTTCGTCTTGCATTTTTATTCTTTGATACTGAAAGTATCATGGTATATTGGTTTTCTGCAATGTCCTTCATGGTGTCTGTCCGTCCGTATGAACGCAAGTTTTTTCTAGCTAGAGACTTGAAACCTTGCAATTATATTTGTCTATATACCAGTCCGATAAAGTGTCAAGATTGGGGTGCCACGCCTACTAGGTGGCTGGGAAATCGATAAATTCGATAACTGAAAACCGATGAAACCAAATAATTCTCACATTCTTACAGCTAGAGTCACCAAATTTTACACGCAGATACCTAGTCATGTCCTTAAAAAAAATTCATCAACATTTTTCATGCCACGCCCACTCCATTCTCCCCCATCCTCCCTGCTCCATGAAATTGGAAACGCCTATAGTTTTCACATTTTTTGGGTTAGAGCCACCAAGTTTCGTGTGAAGACAGGTAGTGAAGTTTTTCAAACAACTGCATGCTAAATTTGGATGCCACGCCCACACCTTCCGCCCCCCACCCGCCGCCGTTGTTAAAACGGTTATGCGTGTATCATCCACTTTTTTTTATACCCCGAACCCATGAAATGGTTAAAAGGGGTATAATGTTTTTGTGCAAAAGTATGTAACAGGCAGAAGGAAGCATCTCCGACCCCATAAAGTATATATATTCTTGATCAGCATCAACAGCCGAGTCGATAGCCATGTCCGTCTGTCCGTCTGTTTGTATGTATGAACGCGTCGATCTCAGAGACTATAAGAGCTAGAGACTTCAGATTTTGAACAAAAGCTCATCTAAGTCCTAGGCAGTACAAGTTTGTTTCTGATTTTCGATAACTATTTCCGTTTCCGATATACACATGCAATCGATTACAAAAATTTCTCGAATTTGGAAAATATAAAAATGGGGGTTGAAATAATGGGTAACGATAAAACTTTTCTGAAAATTTCATCGAAATCGGTTTAGAAACACCAGAGATATCGAAGATTGAAGTTTAGTCACAGATGCATACAGACAATGACTGTACGCGTTATGTACAGGGTTCGGGGTATCTCCTAGTCGGGAAATCTCGACTAGAGCCTGCTTAATTGTTTTAACTAGAGTCACCAAATTTGGTAGGAAGATAGGTATGGTGACATCTACAAAAGATCTGCATCAAAAATGTAGATGCCACGCCCACCTCGGCCGCCTACCACTTAAAATCGGAAATTTCGATATCTCTTACAGTTTTGTAAGCAAGAGCCCCCAAATTCGGTAGAAAGATAGAAGGCAACATCTACCAAAGATCTGCATACAAATTTTGGATGCCACGCCCACCCAAGCTACCCGCCTTATAAAATCGGAATCTGCTATATCTCTAACAGTTTTTTTATTTAGAGCCACAAAACTTTGTAGGAAGATAGATGGTGACATTTAAAAAGATTTGATTCAAAAATTTGGATGCCACACCCACCTCTGCAGCCCACCTTTTAAATTTTGAAACACAGTTTTTGAGCTTAAGTCACCAAATTTGGTAACCTGATTGCTGGCGATGTTTACCACATGGCCCACTCCTTTGCTATAAGTCTCCTTACCATCCGTTCTTTTACTGGTATTAAAGTATTCCGCAGTCGGTTGCGTCCGACTGCAACGTTTTTACTCGTCTTATTTAAATTTGTCTAGTATTTTCACTTTTTCGCAATACAATTATCTTGTGAACCGTTCATTACTAGAAACTTACACGTACTGAGCCGCACAACGCAAAACAAGGCCTTTTCTTATGCTGAGCAAATTCGGGGAAGTCCCTTTTTCTTTCGTTTAATGCGACAAAAATGTATACACAAAATAAGCGACAATTGCATTCAACCTTAAGTGAGTTAGGACCTTTTCTTTCTAGAAATTTTTGTTATGAGTTAGGGCTTTTTTTTAAATTGAATATAACTTAGTTATTTTTAATCATAGCACATCGAATTTTTGCAGAAATGTGTATTTGGGAGTGGGCTTTTAGAAAATGCAAAAAACGATTATGTATTATAACTTATCAGACACACAAACAACATCTTTATTAGAGTTAATAAACATAAATCTTAGCTCCTATTTAATTTACCAAGCTTTGAGCATTAATATGACAGACCTTAAGTCCCACTGTTTGACTTACTAAGACTTTTACCATAACTTGGCTGTTCTCATTGGAATTAAATGTCAGATGGCATTATGATTACTATTTAAGGGTACCATCAGAAATGCACCAGTAGCTTTTAAGCTAAGATTAAGATTAAGAGAGCACACTAAAAGAGAAAGAAGAAAGAGCTTACTTATAATTTGAGTTAAACCTAACATTAAGATAAACAGTTTTTTTATCATCGTCACCCGACCAAGTTGTTTTTGTGACTTGTACGTTCAATATGGTTGCTGTAAAGAAACAGAAAAAGGCCTTGGAGAGCACCAATGCTCGTCTGGCGCTGGTTATGAAATCGGTCAAATATTGCCTGGGTTACAAGCAGACGCTGAAGACCCTCCGTCAGGGCAAGGCCAAACTGGTGCTTATTGCCAGCAACACGCCCGCTTTGAGGAAGTCCGAGATTGAATACTATGCGATGTTGGCTAAAACTGAAGTTCAGCACTACAGTGGCACCAACATTGAGCTGGGCACCGCCTGCGGTAAATACTTCCGTGTGTGCACGATGTCCATTACCGATCCTGGAGATTCGGACATCATCCGTTCTTTGCCTGACAACTAAACAATTAAACGGGGATGTAATTTTTTAAAAAGCACATATTTAAAATAAAAACTCTTTTAAATTAAAAAAAAAATAGGGCATCGGTGTTAGCGAAAAAGCTCCGCTTGCTGAGCGTGAGAGTGGAGACGGTCCCCCGTCGGCAGAATACAGCTGTGAGCAATTTTTGTTTTTTCATCTGCATTGCCGTCTTGAAAATAAAATGACACATTTCACATTTTCCAAATTCAAAGTTTTTTTTGTTATCGATCACATGTGTATATCGGAAACGAACAGAGTTATTGATAATCAGAAACAAACTTGTACTGCCTAAGAGTAAGATGAGCTTACGCTTTAAATCTGAATCGTCTCTTGCTCTTATTGTCTCTACGATCGACACGTTCATACATACAGACGGAC
This sequence comes from Scaptomyza hsui, assembly GCA_018152825.1. Taxonomy (NCBI): domain Eukaryota; kingdom Metazoa; phylum Arthropoda; class Insecta; order Diptera; family Drosophilidae; genus Scaptomyza; species Scaptomyza hsui. Next base: position 3,631,451 of record JAECXO010000301.1, read on the forward strand.
AAAAGGGTTTGCACTGTCGAAAAATCAATTTTGTTTTTTCTTTCTTTTTGTTAAACATTTCAAGAATATATTCCCCAAATTCTAAGTTGATCTAAGCAAAACAAAAGTAATTTGCTCTGTTCACGAGCCCGTTGCAGCATTGCAGGTTGCAGAGTTGCAACGCTTAGCTTGTGAACAGCATTTTGCGTTGCAATGCGTTTAACATTTTCGCAGTCAGCTGTTTGACTGCGTTTCTGCTGCCCGAATTAAGTAAAATTGCCGTTTATAAGCTTGAAATATATGTATGCTTGAGGGTCTTGTGCTTCTGAATAGTTGTTGCTTCCACTGCACTATGGAAAAATTGAGTTTAAGACTTCAAACTTCTTTCATTTTGTTGTTATGCAGTGAAAAAATTTTGTGTCATTGGGACTACGCCTACTCTTGTAAACTAATTCGTAGTAGTATTAGTAGTAAAGTGGTATGACACTGAATTCAACTAAATTAGCTATATTTAATTACAAATTATTAAAATTTTTTAAATATTATTTTTTTTAGGTGTCATGTCTTCTTCTTCCAATTCTTACATAAATGCCCTCATCAGAATCAGAATCAGACTGCGAGTCCCATTCGTTTTTAGATGAATCTTTATTTTCAGTGTGCGGCATCTCAAGAAGGCTTAATACATCTTTGGAAAGGTTTTTTCTTTCTCTTTCCTTTAAACAGACACTCGATAGTAGTGGATCCGAGGAATCTATCGCGCTGTGAAAAAGGTCAGTCATATTATGATTCGACTATTTTTCCTTGCATGTGATAGTCTGTCATATTTGTAGATTTTTTTTCGTGCCTCTGAACCATTTTCGGCTAACCATCCAAGTGGAAACCATCGTCGAATTATTTATTTAAAAACCGTTGACTAATACCTTATATTTTTTCCGTATACTTATTTTTACCATATCATCACCTTTCATATGCCATTTCTTTATCTCTATTCTGTATGATATGTTCAGGACAAATTCTAGAAACCGAATCCGAGCATGTAGTCTACTTTTACCAAATTTCAAAGCATCAGGCTTTGGGTTAAATTTTTCTGAACTAAAAGCCGAAATTTCCAACATTTTTGTTGATTGGATTGTAACTTTATTATTCGATGTGCAGTATGAGTCAAAAGGTGTTGTAATGACACTTAAGCAGTAGGTCCAGTTACTTCTATACCAGTGATGTCCAAAATTTAAGAAGGCAGCCACGCGTGGCTGACAAGAAAAATTCTGCCGGCGTTGCAGCCGACACATATATATAGAGAGAGAATATGTGTATTCTATAAATAGAACGCTCGTCAGCTTGTTCTCGTACGATGCGCATGTTCGGCTGCATTTGCTCTCACGACTCATGTGTTCGGCTGAAGTCAAACGCGCAGTCATTCGCTATGCTTCATTCACAAGCGCAACGCTTTCATTGTGTGAGTTTGGACACCACTGTTCTATACCCACGGACCGGCATTGTAACTTAGCTTCCATTACTTGATTATAGTATATATAGATTATAGTATTATAGATTATATGTCGCTCTGATGGCTTTTATTCAAAAGCCTAGTGTTTATATATTGTTGCATTTGTTATACTTTGATACCGAAGGTCTTATAGTATATTGGTTTTGTGCAATGTCCGTCATGGTGTCTGTCCGTCTGTCCGTATGAACGCAACTTATTTCGACACCCGTAAAGCTAGAGACTTGAAACTTTGCAATTATGTTTGTCTATAGGCGACACAAATAAAGTGTCAAGATTGGGCTGCCACGCCAACTAGGAGGCTGGAAAATCGATAAAATCGATAACTGAAAACAGAAAAAACCAAATATTTCTCACATTCCTGCAGCTAGAGTTACTAAATTTTGCACAAAAATAGCTAGTCACGTCCCTCAAAAAACTGCATCAAAATTTTGGATGACGCGCCCACTCCTTCCGCCCCTATCCTCCCTGCTCCTTGAAATTGGAAACGCGTATAGTTTTCACATTTTTTGAGCTAGAGCCACCAAATTTTGTGTCAAGATAGGTAGTGAAATTTTCCAACAAACTGTAACAACAATTTGGATGCCACGCCCACACCTTCCGCCCCCCACCTCCCGCAGTTGCTAAATCGTTTATGCGTGTATCCTCCACATTTTTTGAACTGGAGTCACCAAATTGGGTAGGAAGATATATGTTGACATGTACAAAAGATCTGCATCAAAAAATTGGATGCCAAGCCCACCTCTGCCGCCTACCATTTAAAATCGGAAATTTTGAAATCTCTTACAGTTTTTAAGCAAGAGCCCCCAAATTCGGTAGAAAGATAGAAGGCAACATCTACCAAAGATCTGCATCAAAATTTTGGATGCCACGCCCACCCAAGCCACCCGTCTTATAAAATCGGAATCGTCTATATCTTTAACAGTTTTTGAGCTAGAGCCACCAAACTTGGTAGGAAGATAAATGGTGACAACTAAAAAAATTTGATTAAAAATTTTGGATGCCACGCCTACCTCAGCCGCCTACCTTTTAAATTTGGGAGTTAAGTTATCTTCCACAGTTTTTGAGCATGCACACATACATATATTTTGCTTTCGCTTGTTCTGTGCCTACTAACATAAAATATCTATTTACGCGCTCTTGCTCTCACGCTCTCATACCACGCACTTGCGGTTTTATTAGCCTACGCTCTGACGTTCTCTAACGTAAGCGCTCTCTCTCTCTCTTGTGTCCGTTATATTACGCTCATTGCACGTGTACCCTACTTTATTTGCTCAAGCATATTATTTTGCACATTATTAAACTTTTTCTAATTATTTTACATATTTCTTTTAACATGTTTGTCTGCTGCAGTAAAAATTGCAAAATTGTTGGTGGATCCACCCAAGATTTTATTTTATGTAGGGCGTGTGATAACATGATTCACATGAAATGTGCCAGTTTCAATGCCAAAACCAGGGACAGTTTAGCAGCTGATTCTGGTCTTAACTGGTATTGCCATACCTGCAATGAGATAGAGAAGGAACACTCTGAGTTCATGAGGCAGACCTTCAATTATTTCAAAGCAGTCCGAAATAAATTCGATACGCTTTGTGGCAGTATTAAAGAGTTGGAAGACCACATCAATACTGCTAAAACGTTAAATGACTCGCCGAAGCGCAAAAAGACTTCAGGCTCTTGTCCGCTTACAGTCCCGCTGGTGTTGCCCCCCAATCCTCTTCTGCCGGCTGCTGCCTCTACCCCTGCTGCCACATCCAAGCCTCCCCTAGCGGCTATTTTAGTACCCCTACACCTGCTGCCAGCCCGTTAATGGTATTTAATTCACCGGCTATAAGCCCAGTGTTGCCTAATACTAATGTTATACCCGTATATCCCTGTGGATCAACAGATAGTCAGCCTTTCCTACGTTAGGTGCAACTCTGAAGCCCATTAGGGTTGTACCTCAGAGTAAATTTGTTTTTGTTTCCAGGCTCGCTTCTGAGAATTCTGCGGAAGATGTAAGTAAGATGTATCGTTGTCGGTAAATTTAAATTCAAGCTCGCCCGTGATATATCTTCCTTTAAGCTGAGTGTTCCGCCGGAACTTTTCTCAACGATTTGTTCTGAAAAGTTTTGGCCGCCACACATCATAGTGAAGGAGTATGTCAGTAGGCGAAATAATTATAATAATAATATTAGGATCAATAGTGCTCCGCCTGTTGCATCCACTTTAGTAGCAAAAAACTAACACAGTTGATTACCTCCCTCTGACTGGGTTATCAGAATGTTAGAGGACTTTTAGTAAACTTAGTACTTTGTACCTTAATAGTCATTCTTTTCCCTTTCATGTCGTTGCCTTCACCGAAACGTGGTTAAGACAAGACATACTTAATTCTGAAATATTATCAAACAGATTCTGCATCTATAGAAAGGACCGTACTCTGCGCCGAGGTGGCGGGGTGCTTATTGCTGTTGATGTGGACTTTCCCTCTGAGACAGTAAATTTAGGTGGTTCTATGGATATAGAGTTTTTTGCTGTAAAGTTAAATATTAATGGTGTTGGTATTCACGTTTCTTGTTCCTATCTTTATCTGACAACTCTGTCTACAAAGAACATTTGTCAGCAATACTTTCCATTTATTCTATGCTTTCTAATCGTGATATTCTTGTAGTTCTTGTCGATTTTAATATTGCTGATGCTACTTGGATTTCAAGTCCGGACGTGTTGACCCCCATGGTGCAGACTGATTTTCTGGTTGGTTAATTTAAAGTGTCATTGGGCAGATCAATGGCATTCCAAATTCTCTTGGTAAAATGCTTGATTTGGTATTTGTTTCGGATCCATCTACTCTATCTGTGTCAAGATCCCTTCCCATATCCACTCCCGAAGACTTATACCACCCGACGTTGGAGGTGTTGATAACTTTGCCTGCCAGTGCCATACGCCAGTGTAGTGAACCATTAAGACGGGTACGTCAATTTCGGAAAGCCGATTTTGTAAAACTTACTCGGCTCTTAGCACTGGTTGACTGGTCGTCCCTCTATGGTTCTGAGGACTTGGATACGGCAATCAGTATTTTTTATAGCACCTTAGACAATATTCGACATGTGTGTCCCTTTTGGTAGGCCAAGTAGGAAAAACAAACCTGCTTGGTTTACACGAGAGTTGACAGCCCTAAAAAATCGAAAATCTAAGCTTTATAAGAGTTTCAGAAAATCTGGCTCTTCTGTTCATTACTCATCATACTTGATTGCGCGTTCCAGTTTTTCAGTCATGAATAATTCATGTTATAAAAATTACCTAAGTCAGTGCAGACTACAGTTTCAGCAAGATCCAAAGAGGTTCTATGACTTCGTTAATGCGAAGCGAAAGTCATCAACACTTCCATCTAATTTATCTTTTGAAAACAAGTCGGCCAGTTCGGATCAGGCCATTGCCGATTTATTTGCCGAATTTTTTCAAACAACATACAGTACAATTGATAATCAGGTTGATCTGCCTTACCCATATCAGGTTGATGCCTCTAATTGCATTTTTGTACCAATAATCACGGAGTGTTCATTACTACGTGATCTACAGGATATTAGTCCTATATTTTCCCCGGGACCTGACTGCGTACTAAGCTGTGTGCTTAAGTACTGTGCTGATGGTCTCTTAAAGCCTTCGCATAAATTGTTGAATTTGTCTATTGAGAAATGTTCATTTCCTGATATCTGGAAAGAATCATTTATTATTCCGCTCCATAAAAAAGGAGACAAGTCTAATGTTCAAAATTATAGGGGTATCTCCAAATTGTCTGCTATATCAAAAATGTTTGAGAAATTGATAGCTTCTCAATTACAACATTTTTGCAGATATTTAATTTCACCGTGCCAGCATGGATTCGTGAAACAAAGATCTACTACCACTAACCTGTTAGAATTTACTTCACTAGTTGTTAATGGTTTTCAAAATAAAATGCAAACGATATCGATAGCAAACTCGCTGTAGTATAAACGCCACATTACTAAATCTTAATTGCAATAAATGTAAAGTCATGACTTTTACAGACGCCTTCCTTTTTCAAATATATGTTTTCAAGATGGAAGCCCACTCGATCGCATTGAATGGGTTGATTGGTATCCTTAGGTATATTTTTTGATCCGAAACTTAAATTTCACAAGCATATCTCTTCAGTTGCAAATCGAGCCTCTAGTACCTTGGGGTTCATTAAGCGCTGGTCGAAAGAATTTGACGATCCCTACATAACCAAAACACTTTACACGTTTTTGGTTCTTCCTATTTTTGAACATGAATCTTGTATCTGGTATCCCAAATACAGGATTCACCAGGATAGAATAGAATTAGTACAAAAACAATTTTTGTTCTTTGCCCTTAGGAGATCTAACTGGGATACTAACATCAACCTACCTTCCTACCACAGTAGACTTTTACTAATAAATCTTCCTTCTCTTGCTGATCGCAGAACAATGCTTGGCGTAGTCTTTTTACACAAGCTTATACCTAAATGGTGAAATTGATTCCTCGGAATAAATCAGCCAAATAAGTTTTGCTGTTCCGATCAGAAGGACAAGGAATTTTCTACCAATTGCTCTTCAAGCTTGTCACTCTAGCTATGCTAATCTGGGGAAAATGTGCACCCACACATATTAAAAATGTCCAAATTACACAAAATAAATTATTAAAACTAATGCTGAATCTACCATACTACACAAGTTCCATATATGTACATAAAATAGCTAAAATTCGAACTGTTCAGCAATATTTAAACTGTTAATACTACATACAAACTAGTTTTTAAGTCTAATCAAGGTTTTGATCCCACATTTTTCCTTGAATATATAAATGTTGTTAAACACAGCCTAAAATCATAAGTAAATACAAATAAGAAATATCTCAGTTGAAAAGTAGTATAAATGCTAACCCCTGTATATATTGATTTTGTATATTAGCTTTAAATAAGAGAAAAATTTTAAGGGAAATAAAGCAAGAACTAAATAAAAATAAAAAAATAATTGTTTTTGGGTGATTGATATAATAATACTGTGCATTTTTATTTATCAAGAAACTGATTAATCTCTTAAACCTAGTTAATGTGCATTTTAAATTTTGTTTAAAATTGTTGTTTTGCTTGTATTTGCAATTTGGGCTATTTTAATTTTAATTTAAATGTTTGTTTGTTTTTCTGTTTTCAGTATTAATTTTAAATAAAATTAAATCCGAACAACCATTAAATATGTATGTGAAATTACAAATAATTATTTAGTTTGATTCAAAATTATGTGAGTGATGTTAGCGACCTTTCTACTTGATGTAGGTATGTTTGCCGGCTCGAGGTCATTGGTGTTTTAAAAATTAAAAAACATTAAAACCATTTAATGATTTTTAAATCCAATATATTTTGGCTGCACATCGGCAACCGTCTTCAGGGCGACTAAAACAACATATAATAAAACAAGTAAGAAGGCTCTAGTCGAGATTTCCCGACTAGGAGATACCCCGAACCCTATACTTAACGCGTACAGTCATTGTCTGTATGCATCTGTGACCTAAACTTCAGTCTTCGATATCTCTGGTGTTTCTCAACCGATTTCGATGAAATTTTCAGAAAAGTTATATCGTTACCCATTATTTTAATCCCTATTTTTACATTTTCCAAATTCGAGATTTTTTTGTAATCGATTACATGTGTATATCGGAAACCAGAATAGTTATCGAAGATTTGAAACAAACTTGTTCCGCTCATGGTATATGAGAACTTATATTCAAAATCTGAAGTCTCTAGCTCTTGTAGTCTCTGAGATCGACGCGTTCATACAGACGGACAGACGGACGGACGGACGGACGGACGGACGGACATGGCTATATCGACTCGGCTGTTGATGCTGATCAAGAATATATATACTTTATGGGGTCGGAGATGCTTCCTTCTGCCTGTGACATACTTTTGCACAAAACCATTATGCCCCTTTTACCCATTTTATGGGTATGCACCGATCGACGTGGAGTTTTGAACTGATTCTGTGAGAGTAAGTGACTGTATATATGAGCGCAATTGTCTGTGTCAGTCTTGTAGTTTAGTCGTATGTTTGTCGGTGTGTTTATGATGTGTAACATTTCCATGGTCTATCTCTTGTTGTAGTGTTGTTCCTGCGCTAATATTTTGGTTTCCTCAAAATTAGGTGAATGTCCGCTTTGTGCACAGTGGGCCATAAGTGCTATTTTTTAATGTCGGTATGATGTCTGCTTTTGTAGTCCGATTTGTGTTGTGATATTCTAGTTTTTAATTTTGATTTGGTGGTTCCTACATAAATGTTATTGCACTCTACATTATTAGACCCATTGCAAGGGATTTTATATATCACGTTGTTTTTGTCCATATCATTGATTTTCGATTTTGTCCTGTTAAATATATTCCTTAAAGTGATGGTGGGCTTATGTGCAATTTTTATATTTTCTTTGTTGTAGCAATCGGATTTTGTTAGTCGTTCGGATAAGTGAGGAATGTAGGTAACTGATTTGTATGTTTTTATATTTTGTTGTGTGTGATCTCTTTTTAGTTCCTTATGTCGATTTAATAAAGTCCTTATTGTGTTGTCTGGAAAATCATTGTCCTTTAATAGTCGTTTTACTTCATCTATTGTCTCTTTATGGTATATGGTGTCTGATATATTAAGCATTCGTTTTATACAACCAAGTGCTGTATTCATTATCATTGTTTTAGGGTGTTTCGAGTGAAAGTTAATGATTCGTCCTGATGTTTTTAGTGTTTTATTTATTCATTAATGTAAATTAGTGAAGTTTAATTTAATGTCATTACTGTTTTTATTATATGTTGTTTTAGTCGCCCTGAAGACGGTTGCCGATGTGCAGCCGAAATATATTGGATTTAAAAATCATTAAATGGTTTTAATGTTTTTTAATTTTTAAAACACCCATGACCTCGAGCCGGCAAACATACCTTGATTCAAAATTATTACGAATAATACTGGGAAATTTACTTAATATACGCACTGTACGTTAATCTGCGCAAGCAGATGATCAAACCAAAAGACGAAAAATGTCATAAATTTCGATCGCGGCGCGCAGCAGCGATAAGCTTAAACCACTGATGTTGTTGTTATTGATAACAAACAAGGCAAGCGCAAATTAATACTTGAAATCACTTTTACTTGGCTTATCACTTTTGCAATAAGATTTTAAAATTGTTTGGCAACAAGAACAATAGAAATTATAATAAGTTAGCACTCACCAATTGTGGTTGCTTTTGTTGTTTCTTATTGGGGGTGTAAAATTATGTTGTTTGCTGATTACATATGTATGTTTGTAAGACTGAAATTTTGTCTTGCACTTTTTCACTTTTAATTTGTTGTTGAGTTTCGTTTCTATTTATTATACTTTGATACCGAAGGTCTCATAGTATATTGGTTTTGTGCAATGTCCGTCATGGTGTCTGTCTGTCCGTCTGTCCGTCTGACCGTCTGTCCGTCCGTATGAACGCAACTTTTTTCGACACCCGTAAAGCTAGAGACTTGAAACTTTGCAATTATGTTTATCTATAGACGGTACAGATAAAGTGTCAAGATTGGGTTGGCACGCCTACTAGGAGGCTGGGAAATCGATAAATTCGATAACTGAAAACCGATAAAACCAAATATTTCTCACATTTTTACAGCTAGAGTTACCAAATTTTGCACGCAGATAGCTAGTCATGTCCCTGAAAAAACTGCATAAAAATTTTGGATGCCACGCCCACTCCTTCCGCCCCCATCATCCCTGCTCCTTGAAATTGGAAACGCCTATAGTTTTTACATTTTTTGGGCTAGAGAAATCAAATTTTGTGTCAAGATACATATTGAAGTTCCCCAAAAAAATGCATAAAAATTTTGGATGCTACGCCCCCTGATTCCGCCCCCATCCCCCCTTCTCCATGAAAATGGAAACGCCTATAGTTTTCACATTTTTTGGGCTATAGCCACCAAATTTTGTGTCAAGATGGATATTGACGTTCCCCAAAAACATGCATCAAAATTTTGGATGCCACGCCCCCTGATTCCGCCCCCATCCCCCCTTCTCCATGAAATTCGAAACGCCTATAGTTTTCACATTTTTTGGGCTAGAGCCATCAAATTTTGTGTCAAGATAGAAATTGACGATCCCCAAAAATATGCATCAACATTTTGGATGCCACGCCCCCTGATTCCTCCCCCATCCCACCCTTCTCCATTAAATTGGGAACGCCTATAGTTTTCACATTTTTTGGGCTAGAGCCATCAAATTTTGTGTCAAGATAGATATTGACGTTCCCCTAAAATATGCATCAACATTTTGGATGTCACGCCCCCTGATTCCGCCCCCAACCCCCCTTCTCCATGAAATTGGAAACGCCTATAGTTTTCACATTTTTTGGGCTAGAGGCACCAAATTTTGTGTCAAGATAGATATTGACGTTCCCCAAAAAAATGCATCAAAATTTTGGATGCCACGTCCCCTGATTCCGCCTCCATCCCCCCAACACTCCTTCTCCATGAAATTGGAAACGCCTATAGTTTTCACATTTTTTGGGCTATAGCCACCAAATTTTGTGTCAAGATGGATATTGACGTTCCCCAAAAACATGCATCAAAATTTTGGATGCCACGCCCCCTGATTCCGCCCCCATCCCCCCTTCTCCATGAAATTGGAAACGCCTATAGTTTTCACATTTTTTGGGCTAGAGCCATCAAGTTTTGTGTCAAGATAGATATTGACGTTCCCCAAAAATATGCATCAACATTTGGGATGCCACGCCCCCTGATTCCGCCCCCATCCCCCTTTCACCAATAAATTGGAAACGCCTATAGTTTTCACATTTTTTGGGCTAGAGCCACCAAATTTTGTGTGAAGATAGATATTGACGTTTTGGATGCCACGCCCCATGATTCCGATCCCAACCCCCCTTCCACTTGAATTTGGAAACGCCTATAGTTTTCACATTTTTCGAGCTAGAGTCGCCAAATTTGGTAGGAAGATATACGGTGACAACTAAAAAAGGTCTGCATCAAAAATTAGGATGCCACGCCCACCTCTGCCGCCCACTATTTAAAATCGGAAATTTCGATATCTCTTATAGTTTTTAAGCTAGAGCCCGTAAATTGGGTAGAAAGATAGAAGGCAGCATCTACCAAAGATGTGCATCAAAATTTTGAATGCCACGCCCACCTAAGCCACACGCCTTATAAAATCGGAATCAGCTATATCTCTAACAGTTTTTGGGCTAGAGCCACCAAACTTGGTAGGCAGATAGATAGTGACAGCTAAAAACATTTGATTCAAAAATTAAGATGCAGCGCCCACCTCTGCCGCCCACCTTTTACATTTTGAAGTTAAGTTATCTTCCACAGCTTTTGAGGAAAAGTCACCAAATTTGGTAACATGATAGCTGGCGATGTTTACCACATGGCCCACTCCCTTCACCCCTGCATTCCCCCTTATAAGCCGTTCATTTACTGGTATCAAAGTATTTCGCAGTCGGTTGCGTCCGACTGCAACGTTTTTACTTGTTTTTATACTTTGATACCGAAAGTCTCATAGTATATTGGCTTTGTGCAAAGTCCGTCATGGTGTCCGTCTGTCCGTCCGTCCGTCTGTATGAACGCAACTTTTTTCGACACCCGTACAGCTAGAGACTTGAAACTTTGCAATTATGTGTCTATAGGCGCGACAGATAAAGTGTCAAGATTGTTGTGCCACGCCTACTAGGAGGCTGGGAAATCGATAAATTCGATATCTGAAAACCGATAAAACCAAATATTTCTCACATTCTTACAGCTAGAGTTGCCAAATTTTGCACGCAGCTAGTCATGTCTCTGAAAAACCGCATTAAAATTTTGGATGCCACGCCCACTCCTTCCGCCCCCATAATCCTTGCTCCTTGAAATTGGAAACGCCTATAGTTTTGACATTTTTTGGGCTAGAGCCACCAAATTTTGTGTCAAGATAGGTAATGACGGTCCCCAAAAAAGTGCATCATAATTTTGGAAGCCGCGCCCCCTGATTCCGCCCCGATCCCCGCTTTCTCCTTGAAACTGTAAATGCCTATAGTTTTCACATTTTTTGAGCTAGAGCCACCAAACTTTGTGTCAAGATAGTTAGTTAGGTTTTTGAAAAAACTGCATCAAAAATTCTGATTCCAAGCCCACACCTTCCGACCCCCACCACCCGGCGTTGTTTAAACGGTTTTGCCAGTATCTTCCACATTATTTGAACTAGAGCCACCAAATTTGGTAGGAAGATATATGGTGACATCTACAGAAGATCTGCATCAAAAATGTATATGCCACGCCCCTTTCTGCCGCCCACCATTTAAAACTGGAAATTTTGATATCTCTTTCAGTTTTTAAGCTAGAGCCCCTAAATTCGGTAGAAAGATAGAAGGCAACATCTACCAAAGATCTGCATCAAAATTTTGGTTGCCACGCCCACCCAAGCCACCCGCCTTATAAAATCGGAATAGGCTATATCTCTAACAGTTTTTGAGCTAGAGCCACCAAACTTGGCATGAATATAGATAGTGACAGTTAAAAACATTAGATTAAAAAATTTGGATGCTACACCCACCTCTGCAGCCCACCATTTAAGTTCTGAAGTTCAGTTATCTTCCACAGTTTTTGAGCTAATGTCACCAAATTTGGTAACATGATATCTGGCGATGTTTACCATCCGGCCCATTCATCATTTGCAAACAGACTCCTTACCATCCGTTCTACTGGTATCAAAGTATTCCGCAGTCGGTTGCGTCCGACTGCAACGTTTTCACTTGTTTTTTTTCAAACTTTTGTTCTGGAGCGAGCTTACTCCGACTCATCTTATTTATAAAACAGTTTTTCCTGACTAACTGACTGACGGCTGATTGCAGACAGATCCTTCGGGTACCTCCCAAACATCTTTGTAATTTTTTTTTAGAACTTTTGTACTGGAGCTATGCCTTAAAATTAAACAATCTAAACGAAATTTGGTCAAAACACAAGGGCGTGTAAAAAAATTATGCATACCAAATCTAGACCAGATCCAACGACTCCTTCGGGTACCTCCTAAACACCTATTAATTTGTTGTTTTTTTTCAAACTTTTGTACTGGAGCGAGCTCACTCCGACTCATGTTAAATATAAAACAGTTTTTCATGACTGACTGACTGACTGACATCTGATTGTTGACATATCCACAGACTAAACGAACAGAGCTGGAAGGCTGAAATTCTTACCAAATATTCCATGCAGGTAGTAAGTGTTAAAATTTTATATAAACTGGCGGCGCAGCGAGGCACGCCGGGTACTTGGCTAATATTTCTTTAAGTGTGTGTTCCATGACCGAGCTAATTGTCGATGGACATTTGCCTGTAATAATTGTAATATTTTGGCCACATTGGCGGTTATGTTTTGGGCTTTCAGTTTAAATTGTTTAGTAAAGGCCTGTTTATACTAAGATATAATGTCGTGCCATCTAACAAAATTTTTAGTTGCAGAAGTGTGAACACAAGCGACATTTGACTGCGTGACACATTGAACAGCACATTGCACGTAATAGTTTTGAATCTATTCGATTGCAATGTGTCGTACAATCATTGTTGAACAAAGGCAGTAAGCATAACTGCAGCTCAGCTGCAATAAAAGTGTCAAGAGTGTTTACATTGCTGCAACAAATGACGTCACAAATTCAATGTTGAGGCACAAAAATGTCATGACAATTTATCTAAATGTAAACAGGCCATAAGTTGTTGGACACAGTTCTTAGGCTGTGCGCTACAGCTTCCTCTGACACATTATGAAATGCGTCTGAGATGACTGGGGATGTAATGCCTTCTCAATGGTTGCTACAAGAGAATGTAGCTATGTTTTCACCGATTTACCTTTTTTTAATGCATATTCGTTTGATTCTATAACTTCGGCTGGATTCTCTCTTAAATGGAGGCCTATCTGCTTCTTAAGCGTTTTTATTAGGAATGAAGTCATTTTTATGGGTCTGTTGTCTTTTGGCAGCACTGCCATAGCCGTAACCTAGGCATCCCATATGTATTTTCTTAAGCTATACTGATCGTGTATTTTACTGATCGTGTATTTGACCTTCTGCAGCATGGCTTGGAATATAACACTGTGCTACACATAAAAACCGAACTGTCACTTGGTATTTATTTCTGATAGATAAAAAAAAGCCAAGAATTTCTACTGATGTCAAATTGCTTTCCAAAAAGGAGTTTTATTTTTTTGAAGTTATTCGTTAAGGTTGACTTTGAGCATTTTTGAGATATTTTTTCAAAGCTTATATCTCGAAAACGGTAAGAAATATTTTGATAGTGTCTTCAGCTAATTTTGAGATAAGAAGTGGACAAATAAAAATGCAAAACAAATCAATCCAAAAAAAAAAATCCATCTAGGGTCTAAAATCACAAAAACGACCAACAATATGCAATTTTTCGACCTTATAAGCATTTAGCTCAGAATATCTCTTCCAAATTATTATTGGACGTAGATGTACAAACGGACAGTACATTCAAGTGGCCCAAGCACCGGCTTGTTAACGCGCGGACCCAAGCAAAGAGCAACCAACCTCCCGCCCAACCGACCGAGGGGCACACCGCATATCGTACGGTTACGAAGATCGCGAACATGTAGACAAATGACATAAGACTATCTTTTTAAGGGAGCCAATAGAAGTGGCATTGTTTATTATGTGGGATATTTCGTTATAATTTGAACATAAAATACGGAAAGGATTGTGTATAGCATAGTTAGAGTAACAAGCTTGAAAAGCAATAGGTAGGAAATTCCTTGTCCTTCTGATCGGAACAGCAAAACTAATCTGTCTAATTAATTCCGAGTAATCAATTTCACCATTTATTAGTTTATGTAAAAAGAAATGTGGATATATGAATGATTTTATGTGCTTTGAAAAAATATCTCAAAAATGCTCAAAGCCCACCTTAACGAAAAACTTAAAAAAAATGAAACTCTTTTTTTAAAGTAATGATGCAGAAATTCTTAGATTTTCTTTATCTATCAGAAAAAATATCTAGCGACAGTTCGGTTACCATAACCCAAAAAATGTTGCACAGTGTGATTGTAACTCTCAAACGAGTCCATAGCCCATCTAACACTTTAATCGCCTATTTAGAGATACCGTTTGTGTCGTAGTGCTGACTTTTGTACAGCGTGGGATACATATGTGCCTACAAAAAGACGTTTGACGCATTCGCGGCATCATCAGCAAGCGAATTCGCTGCATCAAAAAATACGGGTAGTGCACTGTTCCTCCTTCATTTACACGTTGTGTTCGCCACATCGCTAGCCGTTGGTCTTGGCTGTGTCGATATATTTTTGCAGATCCGCTAGCACGCTGGTATTACCGCTATGTTTATACCATGTTGACACAAAACGAAGTGCATATTATGATCAGAGATGCCTTTTTTCGGTTTTCTTAAATTTGTATACCCCGAACCCATGAAATGGGTACAAGGGGTATAATGGTTTTGTGCAAAAGTATGTAACAGGCAGAAGGAAGCATCTCCCACCCTATAAAGTATATATATTCTTGATCAGCATCAACAGCCGAGTCGATATAGCCATGTCTGTCGGTCTGTCTGTATGTATGAACGCGGCGATCTCAGAGACTATAAGAGCTAGAGACTTCAGATTTTGCACATAAGCTCATCTAAGTTCTAGGCAGTACAAGTTTGTTTCCGATTTTCGATAACTATTTACGTTTCCGTCATACACATGTGATCGATAACATAAAAATGTCGAATATCTAAAATCTGAAACACGTTTTAGAAACTTGATACAAAATAATGAAAATCTGCAAAGATTTAATCGAAATCGGTTGAGAAACACCAGAGATATCGAAGATTGAAGTTTAGTCACAGATGCACACAGACAACGGCTGTAAGCGATATGTTCAGGGTTCGGGGTATCTCCTAGTCGGGAAACCTCGACTAGAGCCTTTTTACTTGTTTATTTTAAACTTTGCTATTTATTTTTTGGATTAATCCCTTAAGAAAAAAAAAACAGGAAATGACAAAAAGTTTACAAATCTTACAAACATTAATTATCTAACAGTTACTGTTTGGACTGATAGATTAAGATCGAGTTCCTCAACTCATCGCTGGGCTGGAAGGTCATTACGATGAAACCGGGATCGGCTGCACGTCTTTGTGAGGCCTCTCGCGAGATTGTTTGGGTGCGATGAGAGCTTGTTCAAGTACCTTTCCTTGTGTTCCGCTATGACTTCCCTGACCGGTGGTACGTTTAAATCCCTTTGTATGTTTTCGTTGTGAACGAACCACGGTGCCCCGGTGATAGTTTTCCGGATCTTCGACTGGGCTCTTTGGACGATGTCGATGTTACTGCTGCACGCATTTCCCCATTGTTGGGAGCTATAGGTCCAGAATTGTTTTAGAACGGAGTTGTAGAGCAGAACCTTGTAGTCCAGACTTAGCGGAGAGCGAGCGTTGATAAGCGAATGGAGGCTATTGGCTTTGAGTTTAAGCTATATTCTTATAGCTTCAATGTGCCTGCGCCGTGTAAGTCTTCTGTCCTAGTGTACTCCCAGGTACGTTATTTCGTTTGCTTTCGGTAGTGGAGTGTTGTTTAGCGTAAGTGGTGGACAATCTTGCCTGTTTAGGGTGAAAGTTACATGTTCACATTTTTGTTCGTTTACCTTAATTCGCCAGTCGGATAGCCAGTTTTCCACTCTAACCATATGACGAGCAAGTTGTGATGTTGCTTGCAGTGGGCATCTGGAGCGGCTGAGAATAGCTGTATCACCAACAAAGGTGGATGTTGTTAGACCGTTGCATGTTGGGATGTCTGCTGTGTAGAGAACGTATAGTGTCGGCCCAAGTACGCTGCCCTGAGGATACGGTGTTCGTCGGTTATTGCAGAGTTGCATCTCACTGCAAACTTCCTGTCGTAGAGGTACGACTGTAACAGTTTATGTGTGTTGACTGGGAGCGTTGTTTTGATCTTATACATCAGACCTTCCATAGACAATGTTATTCAACTAGACTGGACAAATCTCTCTTATACAAAAAATTATATGCGGCACGATTGGGTGCGAAAGCAAAACAAGGCCAAAGAAGAAGTAGGAAGCTAGCAAACGCCATTTGGCAGCTTGGGCTTGCACCTATATATATATATATATATACACAAATATGTATATGCTAAGGGCTTGAATTTAATTGAATATATGTTTGATGCCTTCCCTATTTTTTATACGCTCCTTTTCTAATGCGTATGCTTCTTGTCTAGTCACCTGTGGGCAGGTCAACAAGATCAGTTCCTATACTCACACTCATTGTAAATCTATGTTACCATCCCTTGTCTGGTACTTCTAGCCTTGTTACATATGACCACTTCAACAAGATCAGATTATATAGTCTCAACATTTTAATTGCTTGACGCCATTTCTTTCTTTAATACACGAATTTTCCTATGCGTATGCTTCTAACCTTGTCACCTGTAGGCAGATTCCTATATTCGCAACATTTTTTTTAAATGTTTGATGCCACCCCATTTCCTATATACATTCAATCTATGTAAATATTATGTTATACAGTAGATGCCGGTTATAAAGATACCGGCTTTAACGATTTGCCGCTTTTAACGATACACACAAGAAGGTTTGGTTGGTTTTCATACAAACTTGTATGGAAGCACAATCGGTTATAACGATATCGTTTTTAACGATATGCCGCTTATGGCGATGGAATTTTGAAAACAAATACCGCTTATAACGATCACAAGTATGAACAAAAACAAGAGAAAGAGCACATTACATCTGCGGTCGGCATAAAGAGAGCCAAAAAACGTATCAAAGCATTTGATACAATTGCTACAATCAAAGCCAACAAACAAAAGATAGAGGCGCAAGTTAATAATAATGAACTAACTAAAAGCTAAACGCGTTAGAATGAGCAAGCATGACGAAATAGATGAAGCGCTTTTGCAGTGGTTTAAAATGCAGCGTAGTCGTGGAATTCCCATTAGTGGCCCGTTACTTCAGGAAAAAGCGAATGTTTTTGCAAAGGAGTTCAAGATTGACAATTTTGTTTGTTCGTCAAGTTAGATTCAGCGTTTTAAAGCAAGACACAATATTGTCGCCGGTAAAATAGCTGGAGAGTCTATGTCAGTGAAACAAGGTGATGTGGACGAGTGGAAATCAAACGTTTGGCCCAAATTACGTTCCCAATTCACTGACGATGAAATTTTCAATGCTGATGAGACAGGATTATTCTTCAAATTAACACCGGATAAAACCCTAAAATTCAAGGGCGAAAAATGCACTGGTGGAAAACTATCTAAAGAGAGAGTAACAGTTTTGGTTGCAGCAAATTTGAGTGGCAATTCTAAAAAAAAATTGTTGATAATCGGCAAGGCCAAAAACCCAAGATGTTTCAAAAATATTAAATCATTGCCTGTGGACTATGAAAGTTATCGCAAGGCTTGGATGACATCCGAAATTTTCACCAAGTGGGTACATGACTGGGATCGCAAGCTTCAGAAGGAGAACAAAAATATAATGCTTTTGGTTGATAATTGTCCTGCACATCCTACAATTGCTGGGTTAAAACGTATAACCCTTGTATTTCTACCACCAAATACCACTTCGGTTTTGCAACCAATGGACCAAGGAGTAATTCGTGCATTAAAAGTAAACTTTCGCAAAAATCTTGTATTACAAGTTATTAGTGGCTTTGATGAAAATAAAGATGTAAGCCCCGTGTACCCGAATATAACAATACTGGATGCCATTTCATTGATTGACAATGCCTGGAACAAAGTTACAAAAACAACAATTGAAAATTGCTTTCGGCATGCAGGATTGGTCAAAAACGATTCAAATTGCTTAACCATTGCATCACCACTTGATAACGACGACGAAGATAATTTACCATTGTCAGCTTAGGCAAAGGCACAAAGGAAATCAAATTCCAATTTCAAAAGAGGAACTGGAGGAGTACGCTGCAATCGACGATGCTGTCGAAATATGTGAGGAACCGTCCGATAAGAAAATTGTTCAGGATATTATCGATGAAGGCAAAGTTAGTGATGACGACGTTGAAGACCTTTTGGATGAAGTAGTGCCAGACGCCTCCGAAGCTCTTAAAGCTGCTGAAGTGCTCAGCAAGTTTGTCCTTTTTAAATTAAATAATGACCGTTTAAATACAATAATGCACCAGTTAGGAAATGCTGTTCGTGATTCGTTTTATAAGGAAAAAGCTAATGTAAAGCAATCTAAAATTACTGATTTTTAAAAAAAAAAATAAAATATATTCATATTAAAACAATCTTAGAAAATAAAGCAAAAAAAGGAGTAAAAAAAGAATTAAGAGAAAAAATAAATTTTTCTTTAATACCGGCTATTACGAATATCGGTTATAACGATGCTATATTGCCGGTCCCTTGAGTATCGTTATAACCGGCATCTACTGTATATAAATACAAGAGTACCTTAAAAATTTATTAAATATAAATTCCATTTTTTTTAAATTTTTTTATATTGTTTAAATATTTATTTTTCCTTATTCTTTAAATGTAAAACAATAACTATTATTTAATCTTTTGTCTAAATTTTTGTATTGTGAAATAAGTTGCTCCAGTTTTGCTTGACGCATTCCATAGTAATAGCAGTGACATGTGTCAGCTCCCTCTGTAGCTAGATCAGATGACCAGGAGCAAGCTGTAAGATGTTCACCAAATTTCGATTTTACATAACGAGAGTTTGTATACTTTGAGAAAAACTCTCGGTATTCTCCAAGCAATTTACGATGCTCGGGAAATATCATTTCATCAAATTCCTTCAAAAAATCATCGATTTTTTTCACAATTGATTTCAATCCAAAGTTTGAGAGCAGGCCCATATTGTAGTGTACTCTTAAGACTTTAGCTCAAGACTGACTAAAATGTTTATTTTCACATCTCTTTTTATTTCTTTTTCCATCTTTGTAAAACTCAATGTAAAGACATGCAGTATCAAACATGTCTGACTAAATTTGTATCTCTTTTCCTCTGACAATTGTATTTTATTTTATTTATTATACTAGGCTTACATTCTTGTGAAATTGCTTTCTAAATTGGTTTACATCCCTTTTAATTTCTTTAACCATCTTTTTCGAAATTTCGAAGCATAGCCGAGTAAGGTAAATTTCTGCTTCATAGTCATAATTTGCTTTTAAATCCGACAGTTGTATACTATTTTTACGCATTTCCGAACACCTTGCAATAATATAATTACAATATATGTTTCTTATTTGAGTTTTCAATAACGTGTTCCAACACAAAAATATTGTAAGAAAAATTCCTAATCTTATAAACGACCTCCATGATTCCCCATCGAATTCAATTCTGATACCATACTGATTTAGTATTAATATTCATTGCCTATCAGTTTTTCTAATTTTAAAATAACACCTAACACTTCCAAGCATTGGATGTTCAATTATTGTATCTGGCATTAGGAAGTCAAAGTGTTCAAGTTTCATTTGAATGTACCCTTTCCCAGTCCAATAAAACTATGTGGCGTGAACCCTCTACTCGTAGAAAAACCGCACTTTAGTTTAAGTTTCATTATTATTTATTATTATTATCATAATTATTTCATGATCCTGTTTATACTTTGATACCGAAGGTCTCATAGTATATTGGTTTTGTGCAATGTCCGTCATGGTGTCTGTCTGTCCGTCTGTCCTTCCGCCAGTATGAACGCAACTTTTTTCGACACCCGTAAAGCTAGAGACTTGAAACTTTGCAATTATGTTTATCTATAGACGGTACAGATAAAGTGTCAAGATTGGGGTGCCACGCCTACTAGGAGGCTGGGAAATCGATAAATTCGATAACTGAAAACCGATAAAACCAAATATTTCTCACATTCTTACAGCTAGAGTTACCAAATTTTGCACGCAGATAGCTAGTCATGTCCCTGAAAAAACTGCATCAAAATTTTGGATGCCACGCCCATTCCTTCCGCCCCATCATCCCTGCTCCTTGAAATTGGAAACGTCTATAGTTTTTACATTTTTTGGGCTAGAGCCACCAAATTTTGTGTCAAGATAGATATTGAAGTTCCCCAAAAAAATGCATCAAAATTTTGGATGCCCCGCCCCCTGATTCCGAACCCATCCCCCCCTTCTCCAAGAAATTGGAATCGCCTATAGTTTTCACATTTTTTGGGCTAGAGCCACCAAAAATTTGTGTCAAGATAGATATTAACGTTCCCAAAAATATGCATCAAAATTTTGGATGCCACGCCCCCTGATTCTGACCCCATCCCCCCTTCTCCATGAAATTGGAAACGCCTGTAGTTTTCACATTTTTTGGGCTAGAGCCACCAAATTTTGTGTCAAGATAGATATTGACGTTCCCCAAAAAAATTCATCAAAATTTTGGATGCCACGCCCCCTGATTCCGCCCCCATCCCCCCATCTCCATGAAATTGGAAACGACTATAGTTTTCACATTTTTTGGGCTAGAGCTACCAAATTTTGTGTCAAGATAGGTACTGACGTTCCCCATCAAAACTTGGATGCCACGCCCCCTGATTCCGCCCCCACCCCCCTTCTACTTGAAATTGGAAACGCCTATAGTTTTCACATTTTTCGAGCTAGAGTCACCAAATTTGGTAGGAAGATATATGGTGACAACTACAAAAGGTCTGCATCAAAAATTAGGATGCCACGCCCACCTCTGCCGCCCACTATTTAAAATCGGAAATTTTGATATCTCTTATAGTTTTTAAGCTAGAGCTCGTAAATTGGGTAGAAAGATAGAAGGCAGCATCTACCAAAGATGTGCATCAAAATTTTGAATGCCACGCCCACCTAAGCCACCCGCCTTATAAAATCGGAATCGGCTATATCTCTAACAGTTTTTGAGCTTTAGCCACCAAACTTTTTATGAATATATGGTAGATGGTGACAGTTAAAAACATTTGATTCAAAAATTAAGATGCCACGCCTACCTCTGCCGCCCACCTTTTAAATTTGGGAGTTAAGTTATCTTCCACAGTTTTTGAGCTAAAGTCACCAAATTTGGTAACATGATAGCTGGCGATGTTTACCACATGGCCCACACCCTTCGCCCCTGCATTCTCCCTTATCAACCGTTCTTTTACTGGTATCAAAGTATTCCGCAGTCGGTTGCGTCCGACTGCAACGTTTTTACTTGTTTTTCCTAGAATTGTTTGTTTTTTTAAAGTGAAGTGTGTCCATCTTGTTGAGGCTTTTGATTCAAACTAAACATAAATTAACAAGTAAGAAGGCTCTGGTCGAGATTTCCCGACTAGGAGATACCCCTGTATGCATCTGTGACTAAATTTTAATCTTCGATATCTCTGGTGTTTCTTAACCGATTTTATTGAAATTTTCAGAAAAGTTCTATCGTTACCCATTATTTCAACCCCCATTTTCACATTTTCCAAATTCGAGAAATTTTTGTAATCGATTGCATGTGTATATCGGAAACCAGAATAGTTATCGATAATTTGAAACAAATTTGTTCCGCTCATGGTATAGGAGAACTTATATTCATAATCTAAACTCTCTAGATCTTGTAGTCTCTGAGATCGACGCGTTCATACAGACAGACAGACGGACGGACAGACGGACATGGCTATATCGACTCGGCTGTTGATGCTGATCAAGAATATATATTCTTTATGGGGTCGGAGATGCTTCGTTCTGCCAGTTACTTACTTTTGCACAAAACCATTATACCCCTATTACCCATTTTATGGGTTCGGGGTATAAAAAAAACATGCTATTTAAGGTTTTCATTTTATCTAGTTTCTCAGTACATTTTATACAATAGGAGCAAAATGGTCATGCTTGATAGAAGCTCGTGTGTTCTGGTTGACTTTTAATATATGTTTGGAAACGAAATGCAGTTATTTGTCACAGAGTTGGCATTTATGCAAGCTGGATCTGTCATACCCAATTTTTTCACTTCAAACCACCTTACCACAAAGGGGAACTAAATGAAGTGACTAGAAAAACTTTAAAGCTAACCAAACAGTATGTCGATGATCTTGATTGGTCTGAAGGAGACATCTCATCTTGGTGAAATACTAAACCCATTGAATACCTACACAACTGTTATAGTTAGAGGTAGCGCGAAAAAAGAGTTTTTTACTTAATATATTTATACAAAAATAATAGATTTAAATCTTCAACAGAGTTTGACCCAATTCCCAAACTTCTTTACTAATTGTAGAATACATAAAAAAAATAACAAATAAATGTGCACTAAACAATTTATTTAAACTGTTTGTAATCTTACAAAGCTGTAAGTTTGAGATACCTGAAAAATAAATATTTTGAATACAAATTATTTTCTTTTAAATTTGGTGTTGTTTTTATTTAGTTTTTAATGTTTGATTAAGAGAGGGATACATTTTATATTTTAAATCATAAGTTTTAAACTATACGTTGAACTAAACCAGTCAGAGGCGAATACTCTACTAGTCGATCATGCATAAGCAGACAATACACCTTAGTATTTCTCTCACTAACACTTTCTAGGTCGATCGAAACTCTTACGTCGATTGGACCCGTTTTTACTGTTTCATACTGATACGAAAAATCCACAACAACCATCGGCGCTTTATCTCTAAACTCTATGGGCGTTAGCAATGGTTCAGGTTCCTTCATGTAGTAGCTTGATTGAAATCCTGTATACATATCATACAAACTAGCAAAGCGTTCTCGCTTAAAATTTATATTTTATCGTCATACGGAAAGTGCCTGAGTTCAGGTATACTTTTAAGTTTCTCAAATGATTCTGTATTAATTTATTGTCGGCTACAAAACCAATTATCGCAAACCGAGGGCGTTCTCTGTTAGCTGTAAGCTTAACATTCCAAACATGTTGGGTACCTTGTGTTAATGCTGGGTTCAGGTAACAATCCCAACTGCGGAATGCAAGTGGGAGTGAGCCTCCACTCTTTGTTAGACTAAACATTTGTAATTTATTTTCATCACTTAAAGCTATGTGTGGTATTTTCCATGTAATGTTAGAAATATTTAATTTATACTCGACAGTTCCAAGTTTACTATAATATACATCATCCATATTTTTAGTCATGAGTAATATTAATTCATGTTTACAATTTAGCAAGACCTTGTTATAGTCTTCAGCAAACCCAAGTAAGTATTTCAGAGGAATTGAAAAATTAAAATATCCATTTGCAAGTTGTGGGTCGTCTCCATTAAACCAGCCAGAATTTTCTAGCATTCGACTCTCCGTATTATTTAAGGAAATATAGTTTTTTAAGGTTGTTGAAATACCAACAAAGCGAGTACGATCAATTTCAATTCCATTAAGTTCATAGCGAACCTCATCAAAGAGATAACTCATACAATTGTTTTTTAGTTTCCCATTTGTAGCATTCGAGCCATCTGCCATACTAATGGCACCCTCAACATTAATAAAACTTTCACATGGTAATACATATAAGTCCTGATTCTGTATTGTAACTCTGACTTCATCGTTGCTTTTAAATGCTTGTAGATAGGGAGAGTAGCTGTGATATTCTTTTTTAGTTATACTCTCATCCGAATAGGCTTTATTTCGAACATTTAATACACTACTCATTATTTTCTTATTTTAAGACCCAAAGACTTAAGAAATAAAATGTTCTCAGCGGTTAGAGCTTCTTTCTTCGACCTGCTTCCTTCTGTAGTAAAACTCAAAGTGTTAGCTGGTGGTAGATAGCCCACATTTTTATTGTAAATAATCATTGTCGTTGCCTCAAGTGTAAACGTAGTGTTACACTCTCTTTTCTCAAATTTATCAAGCTTCCGTTCCGATCAACAATTCGTATTATTAGCGAGTGTATCTCTCTCGTGTTAACAGGCAAATAAATTAGTTTATTCGGTTTCTCACTCAATTTATACCCTGGCGGAACGTTAAGTGCAAACTCATGAAGACCATGACTCGACACCTCATTTACATATGACCCGCTAACAATATTACATTCCAAACGTATCGTATTGACTTTAAAAATGTCAACTGGCTGATCTGATATGTGTAATGTATTAGGCTTTAGTAATTTTTATTAAATCCAAATAATTGTCCAATAGAACGCTCTTTGTTGAAATATATTGAGTCTTCTTTAGTAGATATCAGTACTTGAAGTGTATTGTTGTAGCTCTCGATCAGGGGGTGATGGGATTTATTTGGTTCTTTTTCCTTCATTTTCTCACAAATAATTTCACTTATATCATCAAGCTCATATGATCCCACGGGGATCTCAATAGCATGCTCTCCAATATGAAATAAATTATTGTCGTGATCCACATTTGGAACCGAATTGTGCATATGAAAATCAATTAGTGCACACTCATAGCTTCCACTAAGCTCAATAGGCGGATGATAATTTGCCACTAAAATTGGGTCGTTACCCGTTAATGTCAGTGTTGTTGCCATTCTGAATGTTTAATGATAAGTGAATTTATAGTTAAAGTTTCAATTATTTTATTTTAAATTTGAATGAAGTCGGCGAATCCTCTTCTATATCGTCCATTGTCTAACAGATCGTCTTTACTTATTAATAAAAATCCGTATTTTTCTCCAACAAAATTGACAAATTTTCTTAAATGAATCAAGTGTCATGTCTACACCCACGTGGTCCTGATACACGTGTTTCATATTTAAATCATCTTGTCGAAACATAATTAAATTTGCATTATCACGCACAAGATGCTTCGGGATACGTGTATACATTTGACACAAATAGAACGCGTCTACGCTACTATGTCTTCCCATACCAGTGTTGCCAGTTTAGCATATTTCAGGGTAGTTCTAGCATATTTCAAAATGGAAAAGCTTATAAATTTAGAGAGTAGCTTATAGCCTGAAATCTAGCATATTTTAATATTCATTAAGCTTATTTTAGCTTAAAAAATATATTGCATCGAAATATATTACAAAATGGAAAATCTTATAAATTTAGCGAATAGCTTATAGCCTGAAATCCAGCATATTTTAATATTCATTAAGATTTTTTAGCTTAAAAAATATATTGCATCAAAATTAAATATTTTATTAATTTAAAATGTTTCACGGCTATACAAATATCGAAACTTGTAAACTTTTGCCGATCGCACAGAAATGATCGCGAAAATATGGCAAAAATTCTTTATAGGCAATTGTTCCGCGACGCCTGGTTGCAAAATAGCGAGTTCAAGGAGTGGCTCATATAATTTGCCACAAAAATATTTAAATATGCAGGGGTGTGCCAGCCATCAAAACCAACCCAATTCAAACCCAAAACCAACCTCGAACTGGTTTTAGGTGTGCCAGAGCCCAGTTCGAGATGATTTTGAAACCTCAAGAAATTTGGCCAGAGTTTTTGTTAGTTCATGATTTTCGATATTAATAAATCGTTAACAAATCTCTAAGACTATTTGCCGTTCTGTGTAAGCGTGCAAAACCGTCCCTACCAAAGGAGCTGCTACATTGTTTGGTTAACAATAACTATTATTCGGAGTCTTTAATAGATAAGTATTAAAGACACTTTTTGTGACAAATAAACATAAAAAAAATCGTACTCTAAGGAAACAAAATTGCATGGTTGAGCAGTATACAGGTTGTTGTATACTTAACTTAGTTATTGCAGCAAACCTTTCTTTTATGAGGTGGCAACGGTGGTGAGGTGTTTGTAAGGTGTGTAAATGTCTACAGTAAGAAGAAGAATTTAATTTATGGAAAGTCATTGAGCAGCCAAAATGTAGGTTTAATTAAAATTGCATTTAATAATTTTTTGGCCATTTTCGTTTTACGTATTTGCTCCGAAACATTTTACTGAAAAATGAAATCTCCCTAACTTCTGGCACACCGACGGTTTTGTTTTTAGAGATTTGAAAACCTGCTCGAGCCAAAATCTAAAGAGATTTCTGGCACACCCCCGATTATGTCATCAAATGATAAATATACATCGCAAGAAGATGAACAAGATATTGACGATGTAGTGGCAAATTTAAATTACTATTAAATATTCAAAAAACACATTATTTTGTGATTTATTATTCATTTAGACTTAGCTTATTTTGCAGCATATATCTTTTATTTTTAGCTTTTTTTTTCGCATATTTTTACGGCAGATCTAGATTATTTGCGTGCTCTAAACCTGGCATCACTGTCCCATACAGAAGTATGCACGAATATTATCCTGTTTTTCACATGCTACTTCATCAAAAATCATTATAGAGTTTTTTTTGGCATCGCTTGGTGCTATTACATTTTCATTTTCAGTAAACATAAAGTATCCCATTCCTTTTATTAGGCCTATAAGTGCCTTTAAGTATTCATATTTCGGTTGATATAAGGATTTTGAACACAAATAAATATTCTCAAGCTTTAGACCGTTGGGGCTTTCAATCAAACTAATCATAACATTAGTTTTTCCACAATTGAAAGGTCCGACAATAAGAGCTCGTATTGAATTTGGTAACAAGCAACTATGTTTGACTTGTTTGATATCACTGCTCTTAGAATCGATATTTTTCACCTCTATATCAGTTTTTTGTTTTATTAAGCGCATATTAGTCCTATTCTTTAAATCAACTCG
Organism: Scaptomyza hsui; assembly: GCA_018152825.1. NCBI lineage: Eukaryota > Metazoa > Arthropoda > Insecta > Diptera > Drosophilidae > Scaptomyza > Scaptomyza hsui. The sequence goes on from JAECXO010000301.1 coordinate 3,658,512, forward strand.
TTACTAACTTAAATCTTGTTGATGAATAAACATCAAACATCAACACCATTTGCGTTTTTATAAACTTAATAGCAACAAGTTGCCGCTCTATCAGGGCAGAGGTATTGTGAATAAAATAATCAACTCCTTACCTGTTGAACTACACATACCGGGATATCAGTTTTGTGGTCCGGGAACAAAGCTTAAACACGTTTGGAACGTGGTGATAGAGGAATCAATCCCTTGGATACCGCTTGTAGAGATCACGATATAGCCTATTCTAATCATAAAGATTTGGAAAATCGTCATATAGCTGACAAATTACTATCTGAAAGAGCGTGGGAGCGTGTTGAAGCCCACGATAGTACTCTTGAAAAAAAATCTGCTGCATATTTCGTTACCAACGCAATGAACGCAAATAAAAAATTTGGTATGGGTGTCCAAAAAAGGGAAAAGAAACGAAACCATGTAAAATCAAAAAAAAAAATTACAAATCTTGTTAGAGTTGCAACCAGAGTATTAGAGAAAGAAAAACCATTTGACATTCAATCTGCAATTAAAGTTGCTAGAAAAGCTATAACCAAGACCATTGGAAATAAAAAAAAAATAAAGTTATAATTCCTAGAGTAATCAACGTTCCTAAAATTGGAGGTTTTCTACCACTTGTACCCATCTTGACAGCGCTCAGTGCGTTAGGGGGACTCGCATCAGGTGGGGCAGCAATAGCTAAAAGCATTAACAATGCTAAGAATGCTAAAAAAAGAGCTAGAGGAGAAAAAACGTCATAATAGAAAAATGGAAGCCATTGCTTTAGATAATGGCCTGTATTTGAAACCATATCAAAAAGGATTCGGAATTACCACAGATAAAAATAATAATTTTTTTTAAATGAGCTGCCCAATAAACCGCTTTCAAACATAGATATTTTAAAATTTGCACACAAGCATATCCCTCGTTTTAGAGAGGTGTATATGAGGGACTCCCTACCGAATCAAGTACAAAAAAGAGAATGTGGTATTGTCAACTTGGACTCGTAAGTTGGAACTGGAACGCATTGGGTAGCTAACTATAAGGCGGACAAGGAGTGTAGATATTTTGATAGTTTTGGAAATTTACCACCACCTCTAGAACTTATAAGATATTTGCGAGAGAATATAAAATACAATTATAATCAAGTACAAAGATTTGGTACGTTTAACTGCGGACACTTATGCCTTCAATTTCTAATGCTTTGCGCAACATCAGGTCTTCGTATTAAACATGGCTTAATGTAAATTTTACTCTACTAAATCAGAATTCAGACGTTGATATTGTATGACTCTTAATAAAGAAAATTTAATATGATGGTTGTGGGTTTAGTTTGTTATGAATATCTGAATAGACTACATATACCAGCTCTAACGGAAAACAGCACGATCGAATAGGAAAACAGCACGAGCGAATAGGAAAACATCACGATCGAATAGGAAAACAGCACGAGCGAATAGGAAAACAATACGGCTAACAGGAAAACAATACGGCTAACAGGAAAACAATACGGCTAACAGGAATATAACACAGTTAACAGGAATACAGCACGAGCGAATAGGAAAACAATATGATCGAATAGGAAAACACCTCCGCGGTTTACAACAAACAGCTATTGGGTACAACAACCTGCTACCCGGTTTAGTGCAAACAGCTATTGGGTACAACAACCTGCAACACGGTTTAGAGCAAACAACAATTGGGTACAACAACCTGCAACACGGTTTAGAGCAAACAAACAACAACAATCCTGTTTGCAGCAAACAACAACAATCCTGTTTGCAGCAAACAACAATCCTGTTTGCAGCAAAAAACAATCTTGTTTAAAGCAAACAACAATCCTGTTAACAGCAAACGGTTTCGCGGCTTACAACACGGTATTCAAAATGAACGAGAATATTTTAAAGGAACTGACAAAAACAAGGAATGCGCTAAAAAGAAAATTTCAAAGCATTAAATTGGGTAGAGCTGCTAGTGAACATCAGTTGGAGGAAACATTCAAGCCGCTTACGATTCAAAAAAGAAAATCAAAGTATAAATGAGAATCAAGGGAAAGAAAATTATACTACTGAATTTTATGATGCGTTAGATGGGAAAATAGATAGAAAAGATATATTCCACGAATCGCTGACACCAAGAGAACAGAGCTATAGTAAACCAGCTTCAGTACGCAATGAAAAGTATAATCTCAGTGTAAGTGCATTAGAGCGAGAGAGAGAGCTTGACAAAGCATTTGGGCCAACTAAAGATAATGGTCAAATTAGGAAGCTATAGAATAACTGTAAGCAACAAGAAAATATAACTAGAAACGGGAGAAGAATGGGATCTTAGTCCCGGGCTATGTTCTTTAATCAATTAAAAAATAAACCTCATGATCTGAACTCATATCGGGAAATCTTGTTAAAAACAAATGCACATAGAAAAAATCATCATCCTGATGAACCACTGAAGGGCAATCGCTCCAAAAAGTTTACTGAAATAATAAGAAACCTGTTCCCGAAAACCGCTGAGCCAATTGCAATGTCTACACCTTTAAATACAAAAAAATTTACGCATAAAGGTGGAACTCTAATGCTTCTCAACAAAAATAAGCCAAGTTATGTATACTGGGATAATCCTAATGAGATTGTTGATAGACTTAAGCTTTTGGTTGCCTCGCAGTCAGCTGGTAACAGTAGCCATAGTAATGAGATTGTATCGATAATTGAAGAGTTGCGAGAGGCGAACATTATTTATTAATAAATATGATGCACTCTAAATAAATATATTCATTATTAATATGACTCTTGACAAGTTTGGGCATTACTCAAATGCTTGGGAACATTCAGAGAAGTTAAAAAGTCAAATTAAAACTATAACGGATTCATATTGATCAGGATGGTAATTTAAATGCTCAGAACAAACGCATTACAAATTCAATTAATCCTATAAATAACGATGATTTAGTAATAAAAGAATATGTTGATGCAAAAGTAAAAGAACTAAAAAAAATTCAGATGTCAACTATTTCCCACTTAGTCAACGTGCAAAACACTAAGCTTAAAGACTTGGAAAGTAAAATGAATGAAATAAATAAGCTTATGGATAGAATGAATGAATTAGGCAATGAGCTCATTTCAAAAATAAACGAAACTAATAAGTATGAGAGCTATGTAACTTTGCATACTGAGAAGGATCAAGCACAAAATATCTAAATATAAATTAATTTAACGCTAAACCATTATGCCCCTCGACAAGTTCGGACATTTTTCGAAAGAAAAAGAGAATTTTGAATACTTGAACAGAAATGGCAAAAGATTTTTTGGTTCAGAGCAAACGAATTATGATTTGTGCGCAGCCGAAAGATGCAAATGACTTGGTTATAAAAGAATATGTAGACGAACTATTAAATCAACTCCAAAATCATATTAAATTAAACATTCATCATAATTATGCCATAAAAATCCAAATATTGTTTTATTGGAAAGGAATATAAATAATACTCAAGAAAAGCTCGAAAATTTGAAAGAAAAACTTGAAAAAGCATTAAAAACATAAGAAATGTACATCAGAATAAACCGAAGAATGTGAACAGTATAATAATTTAAAAGATAGGATCCTTAATCAGTACGTGCTATAAGCTGTGTGACTCTCATTAAGGTTGGATCTAACTTGCATGTTCGTACTACTACTACATTGAGAAACATGAGTTCAGAATCTTGGAAGTGTATATTTAAATTATGTGTTAGAATATTGAGACAAAAAATATCGGTATTGAAAGTGTGGATAACCATTTTGAAGAAAAAAATGTGGTTCAATAAAATGTTCTCTAAACATGATTCAAAAAGACGTCGTCATCAGCCCTGTACTACTTTATAAGCAAAAAAATAAAAAATAAAAAATAAAGAATATAAAAATATATAAAATATCTCCCATACTACATGCATTAATTAATTAAGTAATTATGGCTAAATGGAATTCGTGAGCGAATTACATGCTCCTGTTCGTAAAAAGTTTGCACGTAGAAGAGTTATCATGAAGGCAATTTATGACCATTGGCAAGCTGACTTAGTGGAAATGGGGAGGTTCTCCTCATGTAATAAAGGATACCGGTTTCTATTGACAATTATAATTTTCAAAATATGCATGGGGAGTAGCATTAAAATCAAAAACTGGTAAAGAAGTTACAAACGCTTTGATGAGGATTTTAAAAGACAAAAGAATTCCTAAGAATTTACAAACTGATGACGGAAAGGAACTTTGTAATTCTGATTTTAAAAACTTATGCAAAAAACATAATATTCATCATTATTCAACATATAGTGTTCTCAAATCGTCGATTGTTGAACGTTTTAATAGAACTTTAAAGGAAATGATGTGGAAAGAATTTAGTTTCAATGGCACATATAATTGGATTGAAATGTACTAGCAGTTGATCGAAGAATACAACCATCAATATCATAGAACAATAAAAATGGCACCTATAGAAGTAAACGCATCAAATGAAAAAATGTTGCTAAATACTGTCTATAGCCACAGAAAAATATTTAGTGGAGGTAAACTCAAGGTTAACGATTATGTGCGTATAAGTAAACATAAGCATATGTTTGAAAAGGGCTATACACCAAACTGGACCACAGAAATTTTTCAAATAAAACAAATACAAAATACATCCCCTACTACATACATTTTGAAGGACTATCATGGTAACGAAGTGCAAGGCGGCTTTTACAAAGAGGAGCTGAGAAAAACAAAGTTCCCGCATACATATTTAGTTGAGAGAATAATCAGAGAGAATAATGGAAGAGTCCTTGTAAAGTTTTTTTTTTCGAGTGCGCACAACTCTTGGATCCAGAAAAACAATGTATTGTAAACGAACAGGATAGGGTGCCTCTCACTCTAGGTGCAATAAAATATGATTTTTTATGAGCGGTCAAGACTGTGTGCGTGCGTGTGAGTGTAGTGTAGGGTTGTGCGTACCTGTTAACCTTTTGATGTCTTTGAGACTGAAGTTCAAATCAAGGATATAAAAGCGCATCAAAAATATAGACACAACATTCAAACTCTAGTACTAGAGCCAGCAGCAGCATCAGCTAATAAAAAATACAAAAATGAAGAGCAACAACCGCAGAAGCAGCAACCAGAAGAAGAGGGCTATCCCATACCCTCATTGGGTAAGGGTAATCGCAATGGATGTGGAGCTGATCGGTGACGAGGACCAGAAGATGCCTCGCCCTATCTCAAACGAGGACCTTGATAGGACCATGCGCAACCCGCAAGTGCATCAGCCGGTGACGTTGGATAATTGGGTAATAAGAGGGTCATCGGAGGCAGTGGAGGAGGAGGATATAATTGAGCTGGATGAGGCGGATGAGGAGGAGCAGGAGGCCTTCGAACCCGAAAGGATTAGCACGCCGGAGATAGTGGAGCAGGCGGAGCTGCAGCAACTGTGGGACCGGATGGCACGAAGAGGAATGGGCACGTCTGAGGCGAGAGGCGCAGGAGTTGATGGAGGTTGAGGACGAGGACGAAGATGATTATAGACCTAGAATATTGGATATACAAATATTCCAACCAACACCGCCACCGACACCACCATTCATGGATGAGCAGCAGCCAGAGCCGTGGCTACAATATGAGCAGCCAGAGCATCATCACCAGCAGCAGCTAGAGCAGTGGCTAGAATATGAGCAGCAGGAGCAACCAGAAGAAGAGTGGCATCAACAACAGCAGCAGATAGCAGCAGATAGCAGCAGATGCTAGAGCGATACCATTGGATTAATAATAATAATCTTTTTAATTTGTAGTTGATCCAGACTATTTGAAAATGTTTATAAATAACTAAATAAATATATAAAAACTTAATACCTTTGTGTTTTTTTTATTTTTTTTATTTTTAAAGTATTTACAGGTTTTAATGCTTATACGTTTTCAAAAAATTTATGTTTAAATAAATAACTAAATAAATATATAAAAACTTAATACCTTTGTGTATTTTTTTTTTTTAATATTTTTTGATTTCTTAAGTAATTACAGGTTTTATCGCTTACAGGTTTTTGTTTTCGATACGTTTTTATTGCTTACAGGTTTTTTGTTTTTGATACGTTTTTATTGCTTACAGGGTTTTAAAAGATAAATTTATGTTTAAATATATTTTTGTATTTTAAATCTATGGGTTAATTTTATGGTGACCCCAAGCATATGTTTGAAGCCCATCAGACAATATTTTTCGCTTATCATCTGAACAACTTAAAGTTGTTTTTCTTATTTTATTAGTATATAAATTATGAATATGTGATCTAAACAACGTCATCTCGTCACAAAATATTTCATTATTAAATAAACAGTTTTTATAACTACTTATAGTTAGTTTATCTAACGCAGACTTTTTAACTCCTTTCGATTTTTTAATACATTCTCCCCCATCAAGAGAAAGTGAATAGATTTTTGCCCTAAGACCCACAAACTCTAACATTTGTTTACCTGAGTTTTCATCCTTCATCATACCCAAGACCTTTTTATTACACCTTTCGATTCCATATTTCAGGGCTAGTTCCTCAGGATATTCAGACGTATCAAATTTCATTTGGACGTCTTCAGCAATATCCTTATAAAAATCTCTAGTCTCTATTGAATAAATGAATGAGTCTGTATCCATATAATTCAACGAGACTTTTTCTTGGAACTTCGGTTTCATATATTGGTAATGAAAGTCATACATCTACCATTTTGAAAGTTCTAAAACCGCAAGCCCTAAATACATAGGTTTATCGTAAAGAAAATGTGATCGCTTCATTTGAATGTCGTATATATCTTCAGAAAATTGAGCAGTACTATGAAAACTGGCTTTCTCAATGAGGGTATAAAAGGTCAACTTTTAAGATAAAGCCATTATCGGAAGTTTCTCATATTTGACCAATATCAAATGCAGCAACCTCATTGTCATTCATCCACTGAAAACCAGCGTATGGGAGACTTTGAGACATTGCCCATCCATATAAATTATTGGCATCTAGATACATAAGGTACTCGGATGGTTTGTTTGCGTCATACGCATCCATGTACTTGTTGTTGGCTTTCGAGTAGCGCTTACAACATTGCACCAACCCACCCCTAATCCCATTCTGAATTAACCTATACATATCTATGTCAGTTTACAGCTCTAATTCTATCTCAGTGGTTTTAAGCATTGCGTCCCAAGACAGACCGGGAGTGGTGTAGTAATGAGCAGGGACTAATGAGTTAATTTTCTTACAAATTGCTCGAAAATTTTGAAAAACGTCAGTCAATAAAAGAACATCTGTTTTTAGGTATAATTCCATATATTCTTTTATTGAGTGACAACCGAAAACTGACCACACATGTTGGGCATGTGAATAGTCCTCAAGCGAACATTCTTTATTAGTTAAACTATTAAATAATTTTTCTCTTGGAGGCAGAGACGTATCAGACAGTCGGCTTTCTGAATCTAGATGCGCATATGGGAAAGCACCCATCCTACGCAGTAAATTAAATTCCTCGGAGGAGGGATAGAAACGCATTACACTTTCAAAGCATTCAGTACTTAGATTGCTATTCAAAGCATCTAAGCTAGTTGCCATAAAGCGAAACGTATCTAAAAATCTAATTTCTAAATTTTTATCATGGGACGCAATGTGAGTAAATTTACAAATTGAAATGTACAGCTCTTTATTTAGAGGCAGTAATTTTATTTCACCCTCAACTATTGAGCTCCCTCACAAAGAGATGAGAGTCATATTTTGAAAAGTTATGAAACAAATCGGGGACAAAAGGTGCTATCTGAAAATTGATGTTGCACGCATTGTATGCTGGACCCCTATAGGCACCAGTTAAATGACAATGGTCTCGTACTCGATCGGTTCCCAGAATTTTCTTGCAGATATGACAATTAACTGCATTTTTATACTTTGATACCGAAGGTCTCATAGTATATTGGTTTTGTGCAATGTCCGTCATGGTGTCTGTCTGTCCGTCTGTCCGTCCGTCCGTATGAACGCAACTTTTTTCGACACCCGTAAAGCTAGAGACTTGAAACTTTGCAATTATGTTTATCTATAGACGGTACAGATAAAGTGTTAAGATTGGGTTGCCACGCCTACTAGGAGGCTGGGAAATCGATAAATTCGATAACTGAAAACCGATAAAACCAAATATTTCTCACATTCTTACAGCTAGAGCTACCAAATTTTGCACGCAGGTAGCTAGTCATGTCCCTGAAAAAACTGCATCAAAATTTTGGATGCCACGCCCACTCCTTCTGCCCCCATCATCCCTGCTCCTTGAAATTGGAAACGACTATAGTTTTTACATTTTTTGGGCTAGAGCCACCAAATGTTTGTGTGAAGATAGGTACTGACGTTCCCCATCAAAACTTGGATGCCACGCCCCCTGATTCCGCCCCCATCCCACCTTCTCCAAGAAATTGGAAACGCTTTTAGTTTTCACATTTTTTGGGCTAGAGCCACCAAATTTTGTGTGAAGATAGATATTGACGTTCCCCAAAAACATGCATCAAAATTGTGGATGCCACGCCACCTGATTCCGCCCCCATCCCCCCTTCTACTTGAAATTAGAAACGCCTATAGTTGTCACATTTTTCGAGCTAGAGTCACCGAACTTGGTAGGAAGATAAATTGTGACATCTACAAAAGATCTGCATCAAAAATGAGGATGCCACGCCCACCTCTGCCGCCCACTATTTCAAATCGGAAATTTCGATATCTCTTACAGTTTTTAAGCTAGAGCCCGAAAATTGGGTAGAAAGATAGAAGGCAACATCTACCAAAGATCTGCATCAAAATTTTGGATGCCACGCCTACCCAAGCCACCCGCCTTATAAAATTGGAATCGGCTATATCTCTAACAGTTTTTGAGCTAGAGCCACCAAACTTGGTAGGAAGATAGATAGTGACAGTTAAAAACATTTGATTCAAAAATTTAGATGCCACGCCTACCTCTGCCGCCCACCTTTTAAATTTGGGAGTTAAGTTATCTTCCACAGTTTTTGAGCTGAAGTCACCAAATTTGGTAACATGATAACTGGCGATGTTGACCACATGGCCCACTCCCTTCGCCCCTGCATTCCCCCTTATCAACCGTTCATTTACTGGTATCAAAGTATTCCGCAGTCGGTTGCGACCGACTGCAACAATTTTACTTTTTAAAACTGGTTTCCTCCTCTGTACTCATACACATTGGATTTATGGTGCTCAATTAGAAGGTTTAAATTTCAGTAGCATCTGCAATGAGAGATGTATCAAATTTTACACCTGCATCCTTGCCTGTTTCTAACACAAACTTATCTAAAGATGGGTCAAAGGAGTACTTTATACACTCCTCGTCAAAAGGTTAGACGCACTCGTAACTGCATTCCAATTTGAGATATAACTTATTATTTTGAAAGAATTGAAAAAAAGTTGGTATGCAAAAACCTTGGTTTACTTAAAGATACTTTAAGTATATAATTTTAAGAAGTATACAAAATAATTTTTTTTAAACAGTTTCTTAAAGCTGTGTTAAATAAGGTACTTTTTCTTGGTCACTAGAATAGACGCATTAAACCTAATTAATTAATTGAAAGAAAAGTAGCTTATATTAAAATTTAATTTAAGATATTGTGAATCTTATATTCATTAGAAAACGAAAAAAAAAATGATTTCAGTAAAGAGTACTATCTCCCTTGTTAGAAATAACTTCATAAATCCGGTCTTTCATAGAATGATACAGGGAGTCTATGTAGCTTAGGGAAATCTCGCTCCAGGCACGTTGAATTGCATCAGTTAGTGTTTCCTTATCTTCGTATTGCTTCCCTCCTTCGTAAACTTTCCGCGCAAGCCATACATACATTTTCTATAACGTTAAGATCTGGAGAATAAGGTGGCCAAGTCATGATATTAACGTTTTGACTGGCAATAAACGACTTCACTACTCGAGCGTTATGAATCGGGGCATTATCTTGTTGTAAAATCCATGGGATGGGTCCGAAGAGATCATTAAGCTTTGGAAATACGGATTCCAACAAAGTTTTGAAGCGCTCTCCGTTCATTTTCTGATCTATAAAAATTAAATCCAGTGTACCATAAAAAGTGATGGCACCCCACACCATGACTCCACCTTCTCGGCTGTGATGGCGGCTTAAATACAGCTCATCTTTTCGTAAATCATGATAATAATTTTGAAAGCCATCAGGTCCATCGAAATTAAAACGTTTTTCATCAGTAAAGACCACCGAACGCCAATCATTGTTCTTTCGCATATTGAAGGCGTTTTTCTTTGCGTATAGCATTTAGAGGCGGTTTTTTCTTAATCTTTAGACGCTTAAGATATTGAGATCTTCTGATTGTGCGCTGAACAGTTGAAAGGCTTGCATTTTCTCCGGCTAATTCCTTAATTTTAGCTGCCGACTTGGTCGAATTGGAAGCAATTCGTATTATTTTACGTTCAGCTCGTGGGGTCAATGCCTTTTTCGTCCTTTAAAGTTTTTTCCATATGCTTTTGGATCTCTTAAATATCTGTCAACAGTTCTGGAGCTGCGCTTTAGCTGTTTGGAAATATTTCGATTGGATAGACCCTATGCATGGAAAAAGTCTATTTTTTGGCATTCCAACAAGCTCAAAGTAGCAGCTTTTCCCATTTTTTTCCTTAGAAATTTCTTTATTTTTAGGTATGATTTTATCAAAATAACTGAATCTCGTACCATAAGACTAGCAAATGCAAAGTGCGTCTATTTCAAAGACCAACAGAAAATGCACGTGTTTCAATAGCAATTTCTAGAAACTTCGAAAGCACCGTTATGCGAATCAACCAACCAAAAGCAATTTTTTTTCGAACAAGATTCGAACTTTGATAAGAAAAATATTTTCGACAAGTAATGCATGCCCAATAGTGAATAGAACAGATTATTGAAAAAAACATTTGGTGCGTCTAACCTATGACGCGGAGTGTATAGTATGAGAATGCTATAGGAACATGTAAAGATGCTGCTATAACATTCTCACTTACTTTTGTCTCGATGGGGGCTAGTATGCATTCAAAGTCTGCATACACAACAAAGGGTACGTCTAAACTACGGTTATAATTCTTAAATTTAAGGCTTGCCTTTTCCAAAGGTGGGAGCGATGACACCATCTTTCCGCAATTCCTCCTATGTTCCTCTGATAACTTTTCCGTATGAGAAAAATTGAGGCAGGTGTTGCAAAAGAAACGAATGGTGCTGGTGATCTGTTACCTGCGTGCGAACTAGCCTACAAGTAGAAAAACAAAAGAAATTTTATTAGCTATAACATTTTTTAAAAAGTAATGTTTACTACAACTCTTACCTTGATAAACTCTTTATCCAGACAAAATGTGCCCGACGATCACTTTCCAGAAGCAATAAGCTAATATGATGCTCCCGCTCATTCTCCGTCAAATAAAGTGGGCCCACCACCTTTCCAATTTCCTCGTTGAAGCCAAACACATTGATGCTTATCCTGGAGTTCCGTCTTTCGAACTTTTTAATTTGTGTGAGTGGAAGCGGAAACTCCAACTCTTTAAAATCTAGTGTTAGTGTATCACTAACAGAGATTTCTGAGCTTTCAATGTTGATATTGTAGTTGGAACATCTACAACAATTGTTGTGGAGCGGTGTTTTAAAAGCGGATATCAAAGCCCATTTAAAACAATACTCATCTGTATTTTTTACATTGATGAGTGCATTTTTTTTTCTCAACACTTTTGGAGTTTCAATGAAACTTGAAACTTTAAGTGGAGTGTATTTGTTAAGATTAACTTCTAATCTTAATATTTGGGACATTGTCCACCCACTGGCCCTTTCCTGGAACTCATCCATTTTATTTTGGATGAGTCCCGCATGTATTTTGTAGACCTCTTATAGGTCACTTCCACTTGTTATAACACACATGCTCGTTTGGTGCGATTTTGTTGTGAGATCTAGCCCATCTTGGTTCATTTTAATATATTCGGCAAATAGCTCAAAATTAATCTTACACGATGTATGTAAAGATAGAAAGTTGGCTATCGTCGGAATAAGCGCTGATGAGGCCTCATTGAGGAATTCTCTTGGCTCCAGAATTCCCTCTCGCCTATTCTCAAACGAAAACGTTGAAATGCGGTTCTTGAATCCTCCTGAAATCTGCCTTACAGCACCATTTACAGGTAGGAAGACGCGCATTTTATGATCATTTGATCTTACATGCCCATACCACTTATATATAGGTAGAAAAATCTTACAAGCTTCGCACCACTTTGTCTGTGTATGGGTAGTGGCGGGTCTTGTGTTGATGGTGGGGGTGGTTTTGATGCTGGTGACAGGCGTTGTGTTGAGGGCGGGGGTGGTGTTACGGCAAGTGGTGAGCCTTGTGTTGATGGCGGGGGAGGTGATGTGGCGCTTGGAGAAGGAGGAGGTGTTTACGTATGTGGTGGGCCTTGTGTTGATGGCGGGGGTGGTGTTGTGACGCTTGGAGGAGGAGGAGGTGTTGACGTATGTGGTGGGCCTTGTGTTGATGGCGGGGGTGGTGTTGTGACGCTTGGAGGAGGTGTTGGCAAAACATTTTGCCAGCGCGTTTAATGTTGCTGTGTTGCACACAGTCTTCTTCATCTTCTTGTGGGGTGGTCCAATAAGAGCGGATGATGTCTCCATGTTGAAGAATTCGGCCAGGGTGTTGAATGCCTCCGTCGTGTAAATTATTTTATTTTCGATTTAAAAAAAAAAAAAAATTTTGCACTTTTTTATAAAGTATATATATAACTTAAAACACTTTGTTTGTTACTGATGAAACCTTTGAGAGTTACTGATCGATTAAGCATTAAAAAGGCTCTCTTTTATTCATTTTGAAAACAGCTTAGGATATAATATTTTCTAACATACATATACCTATATATTTATATAGAACATAATATTTACATAGATTGAATGTATATAGGAAACGGGGTGGCATCAAACATTTAAAAAATGTTGCGAATATAGGAATCTGCCTACAGGTGACAAGGTTAGAAGCATACGCATAGGAAAATTCGTGTATAAAAGAAAGAGATGTCGTCAAGCAATTAAAATGTTGAGACTATATAATCTGGTCTTGTTGAAGTGGTCATATGTAACAAGGCTAGAAGTACCAGACAAGGGATGGTAACATAGATTTACAATGAGTGTGAGTATAGGAACTGATCTTGTTGACCTGCCCACAGGTGACAAGACAAGAAGCATACGCATTAGAAAAGGAGCGTATAAAAAATAGGGAAGGCGTCAACCATTTATTCAATTCAAACCCTTAGCATATAGTATACATATTTGTGTGTGTATATATATATATATATATATATCCTAAAAGGGCGGTCTCCACAGAGATGATCCCATTTACTAACAAGGGTGTGGGTATTTCTATGCACAAAGAAGAAGAGTCAAAAGAGTAACATAAAAAATCACTTTTCTCCCACTCCTCTCACACTTTCTAATCTATACAAAGAATCAAGACTACACAATAGTCACAATTTTTTGGCTTTATGATTCTTAAGGTTACGTCAATCCACAGGTGTCTCCTTTGATTTGATCTTGACGCTCGTAAGAAAGAAAATTGTACGTGTACACGTGCAACATTCTTGACCGCTGATCCCCGCCCCCTTGTCCTTATGCAATATACCAAACAAAGGCTTAGCCACCTTGCTTGTGTCCCAATACCAAACAAGTCACAACATGTATGGACACACACACGCCCGCACACAGTCTTGATCGCTGATCTCCGCCCCCTTGCCCTTATGCAACATACTAAACAAAGGATCACCAAATCTGGAGGGGTCAACAAAGGATCCATAGGGAGGGGTCAACAAAGGAACAATAGGGGTAATAAAATTTGATGAGGGTCTATAGGGAGGGGTCAACAAAGGATCAATTGGGAGGGGTTAACAAAGGAACAATAGGGAGGGGTAATAAATTATGATGGGGGTAATAAAACTGTCAAATTTTGACAGGTCATATATTGACGACAAACCGCCAATCTCCTACTACTTACGGTGCATTAAAGGCAGGAGAATCCAGTCCTGATATTAAGGCGCTTGCATAAGTCGCGTTTTCGATACGGATACGGGACCAAGGGAGGACCTGGCTGCAGTCGAAAAGAAGACGTCTGGGTTGCTTTTTGATGGAGTGTAGTTGGGCTTTGCGTTTTGCGTGCGTGCTGTGTTCACACGCTGATGATGCGGGACTTAAGTTCTTTGTAAATTGGGCAGCCTCTGTAGTTAGCTGTGTGATTGCCGCCGCAGTTGCCGCACTTTTTTTTGACTGGAGTCACCTTTGCTTGTTGGGCAGCGCGACGAGTCATGAAGATCGCCTCAAACAACACATACCGGGCGCAGTGTGCAGTAAGACCTTGTGTGGCCGTATTCTTGGCAGTTCATGCATTGTACCGGGTCGTTGCGTTTATGTGGCTCTTCAACGGTGATTCTACGGTGCAATAGAAACTGAAGCTTGTAGATGGAGTGCGCCTCATATTTCTAGTTATCTGCGTCTCAGGCTCAAGCTCAACTTTAAAAAGTGGTTGCGGCTGTCTGTTCTTGTTAAGAATAATAAGATCTTTTTTAACGCGGAATCCTTTCTCATTTAGCGCCTCTTGGATTTCATTTGGCGTGACATCCGACTCTATGCCTTTAAGTGCAACTTGCTGGCCCTTGCTGCTTTTTAATTGGTACGTGTAACAGTTTTTTTTTGCTATCGTTTAAGTACTTAGACAAAACTCTAAAGTTGTCTTCGCTTTTTGTTTGAACTTTGATCTCATGGATGTTACCCCTCAGTAGGGGAATTATATGGAAATTATCCTGACCGATGAGCTCAACAACTTTGTTGACAAAAGCGCTGGAGCTTTTCTCACGTATAAATATAGGGGGTGGCTTTAGCTTTTTTTGTGGCCAACAACAGATTCTGGGGGCAGATCTGTATATGTGTGTTGTGTTCGTATTGAACACCTCTGTTAAATATCGATACTTAGAATGAACATGTACTATCGATCATTAAGTGATGACGGGCGGCGGTATGATGTATGCCGCACGCAAATATAATGTAACCTAGAATTGAAGCAATAAACTTGGTTATAATAATTATACATAATTATTACTGGTGTCGAAATGGAAGACATAAAGTTAACAGTATGTTTCTACAACATTGGTGAATCGACGTGCTAATAACATATCGACAATTGACTTATATGTATGTATGTACCATTAGCTGCGTACCGTATCTGGAAAACAAAGCCATGTGATCTTTATGATCTACATTATATCATAAAAGTAAATTAGACCTGAAAAGCAGGTCCATTGGAATGCTGGAATAGCATATTTTGGAAAATGTGTCGATGACGACTGCCAGTGCCGCTGTTGTGGTGACTTGCCAAACAATGGCCGCGTGGAGCGTACGTTTTTATGTATATGGTGCAACGGGATTACAGCAACCGGAATCAAGAAGATAGACATTTCTTTGGTTAAGTGGACAACGGCTCTGGAAATTTACATACATTGTATAATGATGGACAGGGGACTTGTGGGCATCGCGCACAGCCAATACACAACAGGAAGCTCGCAGCGCACTAAATAATCGAACGTACGTTAAATGAGATTTTAAAGCATTTGACGAATATTGCCTACCTCGACGTAATATTATGGAATCGTTTAAATTTAATACAATAGTCATCGAATCACAATTTGCGAATTTGAAACTGAGTTGCGAAAACAAATGCAATTTTGTGGTTAATGTAGCTGTGGAAGTTGAAGATCGCTTGCTACGTGATCGTAATAATGGGTTTGTAAAAGCTGCAGCTAACTATTAGACATATGGTACTGGCTGTTATTGAAAGTGCAAACATTTGGGCAGCAAGTATGAACAAACAATATTTGGAAAAACGTATCGCGACGCATGCTGCTGTTGTAGTATCCAAGGAAACCAGGAATGACTGGGCTCGGATCGAGTGCACTGTGGGCCCATGCATCTACGACTGTAGGCATTGGTGTTACTGCGATCCTGTGGTCGTGTGGGACATTTTAGTAGATGGTGCAAACAAGGAAGCTAAAAAAATGAGGGGCAACGAAACAATGGAGAAAGTGACAACGGATCTACAACAACACTCGGAGGACAATGTAATCGTTATTGGGCGGCTATGGTAAGGGCATCAGCGTTTATAGTAACTTCGTTTCGTCAGATAAACGCATGGAAGCCTGTGGACAGGTATATGTATTGGAATAACCGTAGTTTTAGATTGACGGTGCGTGTGATGTATCCTCTGTCTGTGTTGAAGTTAAATTTGGATAAATAAGAAGATGATCATTTTCGATTTTGATTATAGTAACATAAAATTAGGGTTTTGGAACCGTACGTTTACAATGTGTGTAAGAAAATTGAGAGCTAGTTTCTTGTTGTGGAAGACAATGTGAACCATACTGGGATTGGAAACCTGTTTTTTGGTTTGTTACGTACTGATATAAGGTCTTAAGTTGTTGCCTATTCGAGGAAAGTTTTTAGAAATTACAGATTCTTTTACTGGGTGGGTAATTCCGGGAACTGTTAAATCATACTAGAAACTCTGTCCCAAAACTGCATTATCGTAGAGAATACATGTCTTTATGGAAAACTTAAATTAGAAATTGAAAAATGGCTAAGATAAATCTTTCTCTGTAAGTTACCCAACAGATTGGGTATAATTTGAAATGCTGACAGCCAGATGGATCTATACGGTTGTGTTTGACCAAAGCCACTTAACAATGTATTCGAGGGAGCATTTCCTAATTCCTCATTGACGATTTCCGTCAAATTGCAATAAAAGATATTTACTATACTCGATCTTAAAAGTGGGTTCTGGCAACGGCTAGATAGTGTAGTTCTGATTTAACCCGTTTTGACCCCTTTGGTAGGTTTGTTCACCGGGTACCATTGGCTCAATAGTGCCCCGAAATTTTCAACAAAAATGGTTAGATCTTTGGAGACATACCTGGAGTCATGGTATATTTGATGATATTGGAATCGCTGCGAAAATTTTGAGGAGCACGATAAAATATTAATGACGGTGCTTGAGCGAGCCCAAGGACAACGTAGATTTAATCCAAAAAATTCAGTACAGACAACAAAGTAGTGTTCTGGGAAACGTTATCTCAGAAGGAAGATTAAACCGAAGGCAAATATCGAGACGCGATAAGAACCTCAAACACCAAAAACAAACATGATGTTATGCGACTATTGGGCTTATTAAAGTACCTAGGTAAATATATTCGAACTTGTCCGAAACGGCCCATTACGAAATTTAACTCGTACGTGTTGATTTAATTGGACGAAAATCATGAAAGGAATTGAAACAATTCTAAAGTTATCATTCTGAGCCTGTTTTTCAATTTATGACCCTAAGCTCCCGTCGTTGTTCACAGACGCTCTAAGATGGTCTGGGTGCGTTTTAATGCAGGAGGTAAACCGTGGCGTTGCTTCGCACACTTGGAAAAATGACAAAATGGGCTCATTGAAAGGAACTTTGGCATTGTTTTTGTGTGACGTTTCACTATTATCTCTATGGAAGGGGTTCCTGTGCAGGTGATCCAAACCACTTGAATACTCATCCTGAAGATATGATGATGTCTCTGCAAGGTTACACGAATGTTTTTATTTTTGTTAAAGTATCCTAAATTGGAAATAGTGTACGTTCCTGGAAGCAAATGCAAGTTGCTGATTGTCGTCCGTGCCCAAGTGACAGACATTTGTGAAAATGGCAATTGACAATGGTAATACATCATGTAGTGGAATCTGTATGTATAACAGAGACATGTTCAATACTATCACATGTTGTTAAATAAAGACGATAGTCTTTGAAGATACGTAAATTTGTTGAGAAAATAAGTGGCCAGTTATCTACTTGATGGGTGGGTCGTGCACTTTACAAGTATAAACATGAACTTCATTGTGGGGGTTCTATTCCGTGATCATCGGTTGATAATTCCAAAGAGTTAACCTATAACATTTGCAGATGCTGCATGCACCACACCTGGGAATAGAAAAACTCTTTCGAGCACGTATGAATTATTTTGGCCGGATGTGTGAGCAAATCAGGAAATGATCGCAAACTGCCAAATCTGCGAGAAATTTACAAGAAACAATGTTAAGAACCATTGGTACGAGAAAGCACCAGAATACCCATTTCAAATAGTTGCTATAGACATATTTGAATATGCTGGGTTAATTAATTTTTTAATTGATGCATACTCCGGATTTGTTATATGTGAACAACTTAATAATAAATTGTCGTCTATTATCTCCAAATTGCGGGATATATTTAATCGCGTAGGATACCCAACAATAATTAAAAGTGATAATAGTCCGTTTTTTCATTTGAGTTCAGAAGTTCGCAGAAAATGCAAACGTAAAAATGATTTTCAGTCCGAGATATGCACAAGTAATGGCTTAGCTGAAAAGGGTGTAGCATTCAAAACATACTTAAAGATGTTATGAGCAAAGGTAGATTTATTTCAATACAGATTGTTGGATCATAAACTCCTGTAGCAGTATGAAACTTACCCTGCAGAACTATTTTTGGTGCCGGTCAAAAAAATTACCAGTTATGGGTCAATATTGTGTCGAAGCAACATTCGGTCTGGATACAGCATAAATTAAATAAAAATCCAAAAAATTCTACTATGATAGATGCTAGCCACTGTAAAACTTGTTGTGGTGACCTCATTATTTTTAAGAAAATGGCAAGGATGGCATTCGGACAGTTGTTGGATTGTAAATGATAGGTCTTACATAGTTCGTGTAGTTTTAGCAATTGCTATAGACGTAACCGTAGATTTTTGCAAAACAAAAAATGAGATTTTAAGGCGTGTCTTATGTTTGAGAAAATATTAAAGTAATTATAATAACATTATTTATATGTATGAGAAATGAATAGTTCCATTTAATGGGCGCTATGAAACATCTAACGCTGCGATGAGCTTGTCGTGATGATACATCTGATAGCTCTCACAGGAATATGAACGCCACTAGTGGGGTTCTGATTCGCTCTAGTGAAATACATCCCGCCTAATATGACAACTCGAGTGGTGATTATAAATCCACCAAAGGATGGATGGGACTAATTTTGTTAAAATGATTTATATTGTAAAATGTTTAAATTAGTTGATTTAAATATCTAAACTAAATGAAATGTTTAATTTTGTTAAATCTTTATAGTTTAAAGAATGTTAAATTTAAAAAAAAAAAAAAAAAAAAAAAAAAGAAGAAAGCATGTAATAATGTGTGTTGTGTTCGATATTGAACACCTCTGTTAAATATCGATACTTAGAATGAACATGTACTTCGATCATTAAGTGATGACGTGGCGGAGCGAATAATGATGTATGCCGCCGCAAATATAATGAACCTAATTAAGAAAAAACTTGTTAAATTACATTTATTACAAGATCGTCAGCGTTATCTGCTAATATTTCGAATCTGTTGATGTTGTTAGCAGATTCTCAGGAGTTGCCACGAGTGATTTTAGGTTTGTTTGTTGAATGTAGGGGGCTTAATTTTCTCTTAATCTGAATGTAGCGATCCATGCCTGTCTGCATGGCCGGCTCTACATTCGCTTTGGCTGCGGATCGTTTTGCTGTCGACGCAGCAGTCTTTGCATTTGCAGAGCGGGCATTCGACACCGGTGCAATTGTTGTTGCAGTAGCTGTTTTTGCGGCCGTCGGAGACAAAGCAGACGGAGAGCGTGATCGAACTCTGTCGTTCGAAAGTTCGTTGGTCGCGTTTAGAGTGGTCGGCCGAGCGCGGTCGGATTTCGTCGATGCTAGCGACGTAGACGGGGGGCACGAACGTACGCTGTCGCTCACTGCTCGCTCACTCTTAATTTCTTCTGAAACACACGCAACGTACATATTATTTTGTTGTGTTGAGAGCCGACGTTCGTCTAGGTCGCGCTGTCGCTGAGTGCAAGTGCCTTTTTGGCTCATTGTCATAAGCGCGGTTGAACTTTGTTTGCGGCTTTGAGTTTTTTGTGTTTATTTGAAAGTAATTAGTTTGTGTTTACTTCAAATAGTTCTTCTAGGTGTGCATTTTCACTGCACAAAGCGTCTTTTCGCGTGAATTATTTTGTCCAGTATTACTAGCACTTTACTCTTGTGTATTTAAATTTAACTCTGGAGCACAAAGAGAACACGTCTGCTTACGACGATTGCACGCACAGAACAATGATACAATTAATAAGGTAGTGTCATCAGAGAGAGCGCTCTCTATTTTTTTAAATACCAATCGGCAGTAGCAAAGTGCTTCATGATGAAAATATAATAAGGTGTTCTATTCCGCTGTGGCGACGTGCTTATATTTTAAAGAGAGCAGTGAGCAAGAGAGAGTAAGCTATGACTTCATATACTGAACTGCTTGTGTTTGTATTGTTCTTTGCTTCAGAAAAATATAAAAAACAAAAACAAGAAAACAAAAACGAACTTGAAAGAAAATATAATAATTCGGTGTGTATTTGCATGTATAATATTAAAAAACAAATCATACGCAAGGATTTTTCCGCAGCACGACTGCTCACCTCCAATTTGCAATGCATACTGACAAAAACTAGGTACGTCCAAAGAGTGCAGGAATGCGAAATAGAACATCTTATTATTGTTGATCAGAGCGCGCACAATGCTCTTATGCTGCGAGCGTGAAATCAAAATAATTTGAAATCACGCTCGCAGCATGTGTGTTTGTTGTTGTCTATTTACGCTCATGCTCTTATCTTTGCGTGCGCTCTGCATGCAAAACCAAATGCTTTATATGCCTACCTCCCTCGCACGCACTTGATCAAAGCTTATCTAAGCAAAGAGCCTGCTGTCAAGGGAGATGTTTTGCTTAAATTCACACGTACACGAGGCTGCGCGCAGCATGCTGCACGTGAATTACCCACATAACAGAGACAAGAGAGTAAAATCAAGAGGGCAACATGGCGGTCTCTGTCGCACTCACACAGTCATATACATTGGTATCAGCTCTCTCGGATGACACTACCTTATTAATTGTATCATGCACAGAACGACAAATTGTTTTTGAGATTTGTTGTAGATTTATTAAAATCAAAAATCATGAATTCCAAAAAACATATTAAATTCAAATGTATTTGCAATATGCAACTAAGCTGGAAATTACCTTTCGAAAATGTAACACTTGTTATGCATTAGACATTTCATGCTTACTTGAGATTTCAAAACCATCTCGAACAGGGCTCTGGCACACCTAAAACCAGCTTGTGGTTGGTTTTAGGTTTAAATTCAGTTGGTTTTGATTGCTGACAAACCCTTGTATGTAAACTTTTTGGGATCGGAGCAGCCTCCTCCTTACTGTTACACACTTTTGCAAAAACTATTAAACCATTTTACGCAATTTTTGGGCAATTTTTGATTATGGGTATAAAAATGAATTAAATAACAAAGTAAACAAGTAAAAACGTTGCAGTCGGTCGCAACACTGCGGAATACTTTGATACCAGTAAATGAACGGTTGATAAGGGGGAATGCAGGGGCGAAGGGAGTGGGCCATGTGGTAAACATCGCCAGTTATCATGTTACCAAATTTGGTGACTTTAGCTCAAAAACTGTGGAAGATAACTTAACTCCCAAATTTAAAAGGTGGGCGGCAGAGGTAGGAGTGGCATCTAAATTTTTGAATCAAATGTTTTTAACTGTCACTATCTATCTTCCTACCAAGTTTGGTGGCTCTAGCTCAAAAACTGTTAGAGATATAGCCCAGTCCAATTTTATAAGGCGGGTGGCTTGGGTGGGCGTGGCATTCAAAATTTGTATGCACATCTTTGGTAGATGTTGCCTTCTATCTTTCTACCCAATTTACGGGCTCTAGCTTAAAAACTGTAAGAGATATCGAAATTTCCGATTTTAAATAGTGGGCGGCAGAGGTGGGCGTGGCATCCTAATTTTTGATGCAGATCTTTTGTAGATGTCACCATATATCTTCCTACCAAATTCGGTGACTCTAGCTCGAAAAATGTGACAACTATAGGCGTTTCCAATTTCAAGTAGAAGGGGGTATGGGGGTGGAATCAGGGGGCGTGGCATCCACAATTTTGATGAATTTTTTTGGGGAACGTCAATATCTATCTTCACACAAAATTTGGTGGCTCTAGCCCAAGAAATGTGAAAACTATAGGCGTTTCCAATTTCTTGGAGAAGGGGGATGGGGGCGGAATCAGGGGGCGTTGCATCCAAGTTTTTCTGGGAAATGTCAGTACCTATCTTGACACAAAATTTGGTGGCTCTAGCCCAAAAAATGTGAAAACTATAGGCGTTTCCAATTTCATTGTGAAGAGGGGATGGGGGCGGAATCAGGGGGCGTGACAACCAAAATTTTGATGCACTTTTTTGGGGAACGTCAATATCTAACTTGACACAAAATTTGGTGGCTCTAGCCCAAAAAATGTAAGAACTATAGGCGTTTCCAATTTCAAGGAGCAGGGATGATGGGGGCAGAAGGAGTGGGCGAGGCATCCAAAATTTTGATGCAGTTTTTTCAGGGACATGACTAGCTATCTGCGTGCAAAATTTGGTAACTCTAGCTGTAAGAATGTGAGAAATATTTGGTTTTATCGGTTTTCAGTAATCGAATTTATCGATTTCTCAGCCTCCTAGTAGGCGTGGCAAACCAATCTTAACACTTTATCTGTACCGTCTATCGATAAACATAATTGCAAAGTTTCGAGTCTCTAGCTTTACGGGTGTCGAAAAAAGTTGCGTTCATACGGACGGACGGACAGACGGACAGACAGACAACATGACGGACATTGCACAAAATCAATATACTATGAGACCTTCGGTATCAAAGTCTAAAAATTAAGTGGATTAATCTTTCTGCTTTCTCCACCCATAACGAGTGTTGAACTAACATTTAAAGCTCGTACGTCAAAACCATAAGATATACGAAAACATAACATTATTGTAGGGTTACTCTACGTTGATTTTGTGCATGCATGCTAAAATTCAGTCCAAAATATTCAGGAAATGACTGGACTATAGTATTTACTGCATACACTTTTCATAAACTATTTATGTTTTTTGTTTACAGAAAATTGACATTTAGTCGGAATCAACCCACAATACATAAAGCAATATATAACATTTGAAAACGCTATTTCTTATACGTAGCAATATGCGCAATAAAAACATTTGGAAGTTCTTGGTAACTGTTTTACTGTACTACATTTTCAATACCGCTTGTGTTGTAAGCATTGTTAACATTGGCTTCTCAGAAAGTGAAATAACTTCAAATCGTTTCAACATGCTTGAGGAACAGCAAAATGAAAATACAAATGGGAAATTGAGTGTACATTTAAAAACAGACTCAACATCTTCAGCTGAATCACCTGTTTCGTCGTCAGAAGCATTACACTTAGCACATTTAGCGGCAACGCAGTCTCATGCTGGCAGTGGTGAAAATTCGTTGATTGACCAACATCGTCATAGAAGTTCATACAATCTTTTAAGCGAAGCCATGTCTCAGGCGGTCAGCAATAAATTCAGTAAGTCCAAAAATTTAAAGTTGTTCCCATACGTATTTTTATTTATATATTTAATATATTGTATATATAAGTTACAAATAAATTTATAGCCCAATAGTAATTTTTAATAGTTCTGGCTGCTACGGCCTTTGGCTATGTACATTGTAATTAATAGGTACAGTTATCGTTATTAATACAAATATAATTGGAGTAGATGTGGTACTTTGTAGTGAATATATACATTTTGGTTTTAATTATATAAGTTCCTATAAATTTACATATGTTGGCTTCTTTGAAGAAGTTAGTAATGCTTAAAATATTGAAGTTAGTTGGATTGGAAAGCAAAGTAAATGGTATTGAGTTTCCAAAGAATTTGTGGAGTAGATTAATTATGATGCGATATTTGCAGTTAATAATTATATGATTTAGGCCCAATTTCTCAATGTCCAGTTAAACTTGGAATAATCTAACTTCAAAATAACTTTTATGCCCGAGCTATGCTGATTTGGGTTTCTCAAAGCCAAAGTAACCTATCATCGGTATATCACTATCGCCGAATGGTGCTGCCAACCTTAACGGGGATTCAGCTGTTCTTTTGGTTTTGTTTTTGCCTGTGACTCCTAAGCTGCTACATGTTGCACATCAAAATGTATATATAATAACTTTCTATGAGCCCTGATGTAAACGGCAACGAGGGAAAAACATTTTAGTTGTTGAGGAGCATGTGTTTGTGGACCTAGAAAACTCAAATACGCATTTTGAAAATTTGCTTCATAAAAATAAAAAATAAGCAATGCAAATGTCAGCTTGGGTCAGCTGTTCGCCTAACGATGGTTGTATTGATATTTATATAACGTTACTTAGCATCGGTATAAGTAGTAACCGGACCTCCATGCATCGGATAAGTAAGTGCTAACCGAACAATGAGAAACTCAAATTCGACTAAACTTAGAATAAGTTGACTAACCGGACATCGAGAAATTGGGCGTTAAGGTTATTATCGCAGTAATTACCAGAGTTGTTAATATTGTGGTTGAGGTAATGTTCATGAGTTGTTCTTATACTCCGATTCCACTAGAGCCGGATGCACGGATGTGATTGGAACTCGGTAATGCAGCATCTATCTGAATAAGATTCCTATGTAGTGAATCTGTATCATATTCAATTTCGCTCAGTTGGAATCGACATCTCCCAGTTTGTCGATTTTTTACGGACTTTGGCTGTTACAAAGATGCTCACATAGACTAATAATGTAACAATAATAATAACAGAGAGCCTCAGCACATTTTCGAAGCATATATATACAAGTAACGAGTAGCGGCAAGTTCCCCTTAACATCGCACTGCGGCGTTCGCTTTGATTTTTGCTTCCTTACTTATTCTTCGAGGTTTGCCGCCATTTCGCGAGCTGAGTCTGTTTCTTTTTTGCGCAAAAGGGTTTCATGGTTGTGTACAAAAGTATGTACCAGGCGGAAGTAAGCAGCTCTGACCCAATACAATATAACATATATATATTCTTGATCCGTCTGTCCATATGAATAAACACATCGGTCTTGGAGACTAGTACTTAATACAAAATATTGAAAATCTTTGACAACTTATTATTCATCGATATCGGTTGAGAAAAAGCGTAGATATCGAAGACTGAAGTTAAGTCACATAATACACAAAAAATGACTATACGCATTAAGTATAAGTTCAGGGTACATTCTAGTCGGGAGCTAGAGCTGCCGGGTTCAATCCGCTTCTTTTTAAACTGGCGACAGACTGACGCACAAGCTGAGGGTGTGATCGCGAGCGAATACATACACCGAATAAAAAATCAAGACCAACGTAGTCAAATCGCAGCTGATTGAGATCACGGTGAAGTGTGGAGCCACGCACATACCAAAGACAGTTAGTTATCTGCCGCAGGGTTCGGTTCTGCATTACTTGTATCCGCTTATAGTTAGATTTGGCAGCAATCCCCCAGATCTGCACTCCGTACAGCCAAATTGGAGCTATACAATACACGTATACTGCTCTTTTCGCTCTTAGCGACATAGTGCTCCTTCTGTTGATCAACCATCGTAATTGCTGCATTCTTTGGCCACACCTTTTGGTTATTGTTTTTCGGTGAGGCCCAAAAGTAAGGCGCTTATCTAAAATGATGCAGAGGTATTTCGTTTGAGATGGCTGTTCCAATGTCACACCTTCAAATTGTATTGCTGGGGTATTCATTAAAATCCTTTTAAGTGTGAAACACGGATTCATTGTTTTTAAAGGATTGACCTTCATATTCCACCTTCTACTCCACGCTGATAGAGTATCAAGTTATCCTTGCAACCCATTTGCAGCTTCAATACGGCATTTGGATCTGTAAAGAACCGCAATGTCATCGGCGTAAGTCGCAATGATAGCCTTTGAGGGGTATTGCATATTCTCGTAGGTAGGCTTAGGTAAGTCAGCAGTATTTAAAGAATAGAGCAGCGGGCCAAGGACGCTGCCCTGCGGAACTCCAGCTAACATTTGGCAGGGAGCGGAGTAGGTATCCCTGTACCTGACCATAAACTTCCGTCCATCCAGATATGACCGCAGGAGGCCAAAGTAAGGTGCTGGTAACAGACTTTTTATTTTGGATAAAAGTCCAACATGCCAGATCCTATCGAATGCTTGCTGCATGTCGATAAAGACTGCATTGCAGTACTCAAGGTCATCAAACGCCTGCAGTATGTGTTGCACCAGTCTGTGAACCTGTTCCACGGTGCCATGACCCTCTCGGAAGCCGAACTGATGATCCGGCAAGATGTTGGTTTGACTTATAACAAAACTGATACGTTTGGCAATAAGCCTCTCCCACACCTTAGAAATTGAGGGCAGCCGACTTATTGGCCGCTATGACTCCGGGTCCTCTTCCGGTTTGCCTGGCTTATGAATCATATGGATAGCTGCCATCTTCCCCTGCTTCGGGAAAAACTGCACCCGTAGCATAGCGTTGAAGATCGAGCATAAGTAAATAATTGCTCGAATTGGTAGAGCTTTAAGTGTCGCATAGCAAATCCTGTCGATCCCAGGAGCCTTGTTCTTTGGTAAGGATTTTATGACATCGACTATGTCCTCAACCCTCGCTGGCGTAATGGGTAGAGCCATTTGCAGCGGTGTCTGTAGGCTGTCATTTGTTTCACTGACCTCTTTTGCAGTAGCAAAATCGTATGGTGTGAATCGTATTTGCAGATGTTGAGCAAATGCGTTTGCCTGTTCTTCCTCATTCCAGGGCATTGGACAGGAACCTGTCTAAAGGGATGTCGTTTAAGAGATTTAGTGCATTTCCAGAGTGAGTAATTAGCATCCACGGTATAGTCCAGCGACGCCAACTTTGGTTCAAAAAATTCGCTTCTAAGTCGTCTTAGCAAGTTTTTTTTAGCTGATTTGCTGCCCGGTTCCAAAGAAGTCGATCCCATGGGTCTTGAGATCGAATCGCTCGTCTTCGTAAGCGCCTTTTTGTTACAATAAGCTCTCTGGCCACCCTTGTGAGTATGATGCCATATCTAATCGGTTCTGTTGGAGAATCAGGAGGAGTTGAGTCAGCAGCTGCTGTGTAGATTTGCTCTGTAAAAGTGTCTACTGCCATTTCAATATCTTCCCCAGAATTAAGCGGAGTATCTAATTGAATGGAGCTCTCCAAAAGCTGTTTAAAAGCTGTAATGTTAGTACGCTTAGTAACTAGCCGAGGAGATGGACGCGTGGTAACTCCAGCCGTTTGAATCGTGACGACTAGAGCCAAATGGTCAGAGTCGAGATCCCAATTAGCGTTTATGCTTGTACGAGAGTCCGGTATACCGTGATGCAATGCAAAATCAATGCAGGTGGACGTATGACTTGACACATATGGGTACCTTGTAGGTGATCCTGTAGCAAGAATATTAGCCCCACAGCTAGAAATGGCTTCAGCTAGTTCTCGCCCCCTGGAAGAGTTGTATCTATCTCCCCACAGCC
The DNA here is from genome assembly GCA_018152825.1 of Scaptomyza hsui. Taxonomy (NCBI): domain Eukaryota; kingdom Metazoa; phylum Arthropoda; class Insecta; order Diptera; family Drosophilidae; genus Scaptomyza; species Scaptomyza hsui. Next base: position 3,685,993 of record JAECXO010000301.1, read on the forward strand.
AGTGTCGCGCATTCCAGTCACCACCTACAAAGTATCTTTGTCCGCAAGCACGGAGCAGATTAGTGAAATGTCTTTCTTCTATTCTGTTTCTTGGAGGGCAGTAAATGGCACTGAACTCCATGTCACCAAGGCCAGTTGCCACCTTAACTGATGACATCTGAATAGTTCGCGTTTCAGTGACCCTTTGTGGAAAATGGCGAAGGGTACTCTTCACCAATACCGCCGCTCCTCCGACGCCGTGATTATTACGCGATGGTTTGTACGCAGGATAGAACGTATATCCACATATCTTCACTGTTTCCACTCGGTTCAGCCTAATCTCATTTAAGAGAAGAATATCGACGCTGTTGTTGTGCGCGAAGACCTCAATTTCTCTGGCTTTGCCTGAAATGCCATTGACATTCCAGATAAGAACCTTAAGGTGATTCATTGCGAGGCCGAAACGTTGTCATGAGACTGGATATTAGCTCCAGCCCATTGTTTTATATTATTAGCCATTTCAAATACGATATTTTCAAGCCTTTCTAAGCGCTGGTTGGCTTGTTTGTTTTGCTGTTGCTGTTCCTGTTGTTGCTGTTGAAGCCACATAAGAAATTGCTGTTGCTGCTGTTGTTGGAGCTGTTGTTGCCATTGCTGAAATTGTTGTTGTTGTTGCTCCAGAAGCGATTGTACATCAAGAAATCTGTGCTGTTGATTACTGTCTTCTCGTTGTTGCAGTGAATGTTGCGTCTGTATAATATCTAGACGGCGCTGAGCAAATCCAACGTTGCCTGGTTTATAATTTCCTTTTGCTACTGCAGCGTAGGACACACCTGTATTGCCATTGGCACTGTATGACGGTTGCTGTTGTATTATATGTTGTTTCTTTTGAGGCAGTTGCTGTGGCCGCTGCTGTAATAATTGCGGTTGCTGAAAATTGTGACGCAATGCTGATTTTCTAGCCTTACTGCTAAGGCCCATTTGCAAGGTAGGAAACTGTTGCGGCTCTCTACTATTTGTAGTGGGATTAGAATTGTCTACATGGGACATTGCAGAGAAGCGATTCGACCTGGTTGCATTTTTCACGCTATTGGAGGTTCCCATTGACCGGCGAAGAAAGTTTTGGTACCATTCACAACCTTTAAAGCTGGCCATGTGGTCTCCTCCACAGTGGATGCAGGTAGGCTGCGCTTCAGGGGAGCGTCCACATTGTGTAGTGGCATGATCTTCTCCACACCTGGCGCAATTTGGGTGCCGGCGGCAGTATTTGGCTGTGTGCCCATACTGTTGGCAGCGATGACATTGTGCGATTTCCGTCGCTTTTCGCATCCTTTCAATCTTCACCACCTGGCGGCAAAGATACTTAATCTTAAAAATTTCATTAATTTTGGCACAGGGCTTAATATTGATGAAAAAAATATTGAGTTTTTCATTAGTATCCTTAGATTTAGGATTATGAATATGAAGAACATCGTATCCAACTGCCTTCAAGCTATCTATAATATCTTTCTTTAGGGTGCTGTGATGTAGACCTCTAGCTACAATTCTGTGCGGTTTTTCCGTTTGAATTTGGTATGTATGATATTCAATACCTACTTCTTCAAAATGGTTAGCAATTGCCCTGTAGGTATCGCTATCCTTGGCAAAGATTCTGGTCGTTTCCCCTTGATTGGCCTTAGTCGTAACGTTGGCCAGATTGGCGACCTCTCCTATGAGTTCAAAAAGGTCATTTAAGTTGCTGACATTTACAACTATTTGTGGTGGTTTTGGGCCCTTAAGCTGTTTGTCTCCGTTAGTTGCACCGTCTTCAAAATTGTGGAAAGGGTCAGAGAGATCGGCGAGTTCCGGCTCACCTGCAGCCGGATTAGTAGATGATATATTTGCGTCATGAGAAATTTCTTCATCATCACTGTCTTCGTGATCCATGTCCATGTCCAGCACTGAAAATCTGTTTTCAGAGTTTGCTTTATTGGTGATGGTCGATGGTGAAGGCAGAATGGTTTCTCTGCTTACGCGCTTGGAACTGGAAGTAGGTGACAAAGATTTCGTATCCTTTTTTCTTTTAGTCGTTCGTTGCTTTTGGGCATCCAGCAATCTATTGGCAGCATTGCTGGTCGTTGGCTCTTCGGTGCCAGTGGAGCATATTGGTTTATGGCCATCATGGCTATCAATTCGTCTGCCAGGGCAAGAGCTGCTGGTTGTTACAGTGGGTACGTATAAGTGGGATTACTAGCTGCATTAGTAAATGTTAGAGTCGTAGTGGTCGTGCTATTGCTGATGTGAGTTTCAGTGCAGAAAAGGCGTTGAGTTTCTAGGCGGCACTCAGCCCTAATATCCGAAGGTGTTTTGCCAGCTGTTAAGAGCATCTTCTCATAAACAATCTGCTTATTTCTAAGCTGAGAGTCAGGAAAAATGTTCTCCTCCATTTGGGCAATTATGTATAATATATTATTGTTCAATCGCTAATTTACTTTAGCTTTCTTAATTTTGTTCTGTTTGCGAGCAAGCAAAACAAAGTAAGATGAGCTTTAGAGATAAGCAAGCTTTTACTGCCCCTCTTGGCGACTGCGCGCGGGGTGAGGGGCCCAATGGGCAGAGAATGCAAGCTTATCGCACCTCTTCCACTGTTGTTTGTTGTTGTCCAAATGCCGACACTGCACAAGGCAGAGTCCGAAGTTTAGAATGCGTGCTCTTTTGCACAGCAACGAATGCAACGGTTAAAGCAAAATAGATAAGCTTTTTTGGGCACAAGCGTGACACAACCGATCTCTATGAATGCAGATTTGCGACTCGCGCCAGCGGAATGCAAGTAACGGTTAAACATACATTTGTGTATATGTACATGCACTTGCGCTGGCTTCATTTTTTGGTGGGCTAGCTTTGCCGAGATTTTTGTTATTTTGTTTCATTTGCTCAGCCCAGCATATACATGTGTGTGTGTGTGTACATGTATGCACCCTGCAGTTCGACTTGGAGCGATCGCTCCCAATTCAAATCTGAATGCATGCAGGTTTTAATCAGACCTGAATTTGCAGTGAAGGATTCAGCGAAGGTTTCAGCGAAGGCTGCAGCGAAGGCCGCAGTGGTCGAGGCAAGAGAGCATTTCGGAGAGAGAAATTAAGTGAGAGCGTGTTCAAGAGAGCAAAGGAGAGAAAAAGAACAGTTATATTTAATTCTAACACTTCAAGTCAAAGAGCAGGCATTTTTCGTTCGTTTTAAGTCAAAGCTAACTGCATACGAAATATGTTCGGCAACAGCGCAATGGTGAAGGCATCCGCTAAGTAAACGGGAGGTGCAGGTTCGAATCCCGGCGCGCACGCTATCATATTTCGTATTCGGTGAGATTTGATATAAACTAATTTTAATCTTTCTAGCAATTTTAATAATTTAAATTATAATTCTAACATTTCTAGTAGACGCATTCGAGTGTATTAAAATCAAAAGTGCCATACTTGGTTTTTCAGGTATCCGAGATGTTAAAATTAAATTTCATCAAAATTAATATGAACAATAATTATTCGATTATAATCGAATCTTATATTTTTGTATATTTTTATTATTTATTATTTACCATATTTATGTTTTAGATAAAATTGTACCCGAAAATAGTTTAATTTAAATTGTATCTGAGTGCGCTTAGGAATCCCGCTTCGCTTCTCATTTCATGCGCATGTGCATGCATAAGGCCCTAGGACATCCCCTTGTTAAATTCATGCCTAAAACGAAAGTAGATGCATTTAAGAGTTCATGCATGGTCATGATCAGATCATGTATGTTTCAGATCTCTTTCATATCTGAAACGAACTGCAGGGCAAAGGCAGCACACTTTAATGTATGCGTCGCAATTGTCTTATTAGTTTTGACCTGCCTCAACTTTTAAAATTTTCAGCAACTTTATAACAAGTTGAGGATACCAATAAAATTTATGTTATTATTTTTATAATTTTTTTTATTAAATATTAAAATACATTTAAATCGTTAAGAGGTGCAAAATTGATCATATGTCTAATAATTATTTATATTTTATTTATGTAATTATGTATTTTCGACCCTTGAAAGTAAAATTCAAAATTTGCGCGCATTTGTATCTGCCTACAAAAACCTAAAAAAAAGACACTCTCTGTTCATACATACTCTTTCGGGATATTAACTATCAGGGGTGTGCCAGCCATCAAAACCAACCCGATTTCAACCTAAAACCAATCTCGAGCTGGTTTTAGGTGTGCCAGAGCCAAGTTCGAGATGATTTTGAAACCTCAAGAAATTTGGCCCGAGATTTGGTTAATTTAAGCAATATTAAATGTCTAATGGATAACAACTGTTACTTTTTCAAAAGGTAATTTTGAGCTTAGTTGCATATTGCAAATACATTTGAATTTAATACATTTTTTAATTCATGATTTTCGGTAATAATAAATCTTTAACAAATCTCTAAGACTATTTGCCGTTCTGTGTAAGCGTGCAAAAACGTCCCTAACAAAGGAGCTGCCACATTGTTTGGTTAACAATAACTATTACTCGGAGTCTTTAATAGATCAATTTTAAAGACACTTTTTTGTGACAAATAATCATAAAAAATCGTACTCTAAGGTAACAAAATTGCATGGTTGAGCAGTGTACAGTTTGTTGTAAATTTAAGTAAGTTATTGCAGCAAATCGTTTTTTTTATGAGGTGGCAACGGTGGTGAGGTGGTGGTGTTTGTTAGGTGTGTAAATGTCTACAGTAAGAAGAAGAATTTAATTTATGGAAAGTCATTGAGCAGCCAAAATGTAGGTTAAATTAAAATTGCATTTAATTATTTGTTTTACATTTATTTTATTATTGGTCCATAGGGGAAAAAACCGTTCACCTTTTGCACTTTTAAAATGTAAACAAAACCAGATTCGCCATTTACGAAGTACGTAGAACAGCTGTTCAAGCAAGCTATCACGGCAGGGCTGTCAAGCAACATGAGTTACTTGGCGGGCAAAATATCAAAATATTTTGAAAACCAGCTCGAGCCAAAATCTCCGGAGATTTCTGGCACACTCCCGTATATGACAGTAGCAATCAATTTTGCAATACAACTACTTTACAGTTGAGCATTTCAATACAAAAGATGCACACACATTCCGAAAGAGTATTCAGAACTGTGTTTCTGTTGTGATCTAATAATTATTTATATTTTAATAATTATTTTTACATACAAAATATTGAGAAAGAGTATAAATGGTTAATTATGTCGGCAGCTGGAATAAAAACCTTGGCTCGCGACAACCGCATGCCAATAAAAAACCAAGTGAACGCACACAAGTTTCAACGATCTCAACAGAAACACGTCAGGTGCTAATACAACTAAACTTTTTGGTGAACTGACTCTTGAGCAGGCTACATATAATTGGCCATGAGAGAACCAATCGTGTCTTAAGTCTAGTCCGGCTAATATAAGTGTTTGTCCCTGTGATTTATTTATTGTTAGGGCAAAGCAAACTTTTTAATGAAATTGCAATCTTTTATATTGAAATGGCAGTTCAGAATCTGAAGGTATTAATGGAATTCTCGGTATAAAAACCGTTTCTACTATACCATTGCCAGTTAAGACCATTGCTTCGACAACATTTTTATGAAGGACTTTAACTTGCAATCTTGTGCCATTGCACAGTTTTGGCGGCTTCAAGTTGCTAATCAACATTACAGGTGAACCAAACTTTAAAGTTAATTTAGGTAGCGGCAGGCCAGCTGGATTTAATGAATTAAGAAACTCGACGGGGTAATGAACTGCATCTTCGACTTCAGTCACAGAATCAATAGAGTTATATGTAATTTCTTCACTTTGAAATGATTTTTATTAAAAACTCGTTTATTTCCAACGCATTGTCATTTCTTGCAGTAAAATAGCACGTTCTGAGTGATTTTTCAGAGATATTTGTAATATCCGGAAATATTTTTAAAGTTAGTTTTTGAATACTTTTCAGAACATGACGTAAAGTTGATAGTAAAGTTATTTTGCCATCCTGAGTTGGAAATAATTCATTTCCTATTTTAAGAAGCATTTCTGCAAATTCATCAGCTATACTATCACCTTTTAAGTGCACTCGCATATTTTTCGTTAAGCAATTTTTTGTATTTTGGGCCACAAAATTGAAGACTTTAAGCACGCATTTATTTCATCTGCTCTTGTTCCTCTTGGGATCACTGGAAGAGTTTGTCCAAAATCACCAGCTTAGAGAACAGTCATGCCACCCATTAGGTATTCACTATCTCGAATGTCTTTCAAAGATCGATCTTTAGCTTCAAAGGCACCTTTATGGGCCATAGTACACTCATCCCAAACAATAAGCTTGCAATCTTTGAGCACAGCAGCAATATTACATTGCTTTGAAATTGAGCAATGTGGTGTTTCTAAATTAATCAAATTAAATGGAATCTTAAATGTAGAATGCGCTGTGCGACCACCTTTTAGTAAAGTGACAGCGATACCGGAAGAAGCAGCAGCCAATGCAATTTTTTACTTTGCCGTTCCTTTGCCAATAATAAATTTAAAAGAAACGTTTTACCTGTTCCACCAGGTGCATCTAAAAAATAGATTTTCTCCTTTTTCTGCTTCAACGCTATGTAGTATTTTTTCGTATACTTGTTTTTGCTCAGCAGTAAAAAGTAGCTCATTATTAACAACAAAACTATCGCAATTTTCGTAAATTGTTTCTCTATGATATTCATTATTTTGAACAATTTCCTCGGATCTGATTGGTTGTGGAAGTCCATAATAAGTCAAGTTTTGACCACCAATAGACAGTACTATATCTGAAATGTAAATAGGACATTTATTAAATACATCATTCACAATACTTTGATCAATAATTCTGTCTTGTGAAAAATGAAAGGCTCTTAATATATCTTCTGAGAAACTATCTTTATAAGTATTCCATAGTTTAAAAGCATCCGAAATTTGACAAAATACTACAATTTTTGAAAAAAAAGTTCTCTCAGTTTTGTAGGATTTTTACATATGACAGCATCGGCTATAGATGAATCCCAGTGCTTATAATCTTCTAGTAATCCTAAAGCTTTAGACGCTAATGGAAATGATGCTTGTGATAAACCATTAACGGTTTTTAAAATTGAAAATGAAGTTGGGCCTCTTACAAAATGTAGTAAAAGTCTTAAGTAAAAACATTCTATATTATTGGGATGAATAGTGTAAACTCTTTCCAAAGCTGAATCTCTTTTAAAAATTTGGCACATCATGCCCTCGTTTTCTTCTTTGAAATTATTTATTGTTCCATGTAAAATACGATGGAACTTCACAATATAGAAGCGTTCTTGCAAACTCATCACTTGTGCATAGCTCAAAGAAGGCTAGCAAAGTGGTTTTGGGTGTAATGCTTAATCTGTCAAGTAGTTATTGCGGATTATTGGGGTTAAAATATATCCGTTGACAATTTTCTAAATGAACAGCTAAGTGTGTAATAGCCGGAAAACATTCGTGTATGGGAAGTGCAAGTATTCTCCATAACGCTTCTGAGCTACTTATATAACGGCCACTTTCGAACATATGAATTTCATTACGTTGGTCTTCAAGAGTAAATGATGCTTGATCACTGCTCTTGTTAACATATTTACAAGTGTATTTAATAGACTTTACAGAACTACAATACTCAACATTTATGTGAGCTTCAAATGTTCTCAAACGTACACAGTTGTAAGGCACAACCCAACAAATATCTATGAAATTACCATTTACATGAATTGCATTACCACCATCTTCTATCGCTCTTGTACGATATAGAGTCCAGTCATAGTTTCTTTAAGTAATTGTCGAGGAAACATTTTGGTACATTTACTATTTTTCATGCATTGCGATTTATTATTAAATGCACCGCTAGAACCATGAATCATATTTGACTTAACATAAGAAAGGATCCTCTTCTGCGTTTGGTATTTCGGCACAGATAATCTTATCGATTTTATCTGGTCTTATTTTATTTTCTAACTTTTGCTTTTGCCATTCCACAGAGTACATGAAACATTGGACGCTTCCAAACAAAGAAACTTTTGTCAATAGTGACATTAAAGCTTTAACTTTTGAATGAAAAACTCGAGCTATAATATCGTGACAATCATGCTGTTTTTGACCCGGCAATAAAACACTTTTTATGACATTCCATTGTGGATTGCGTGTGAATTTTGTGAAAAATGCTGGTCGCCATAATAGCGAACATATGTCATAGCATCTTGAGTTTTTTCATGCCTATATCGTGCAGAGCTTGTAAAAGAAGATGGTAAACTGCATCAACATCTTGTTGGCCTATTGCATATTGAAGATGTATATAGCTATCTGCTCTGAGTTTCGCTTGATTGTAGCGAATATAATTTAACCTTTCTGTTTATATTTTAACATACATATCAACCAAAAATTGACTATAAAGAAACCACAATAAATTAAATGATTTATCTCAGATGGACGAATCATTATTTTATAGCTGCAAAAGCTTAACGCAGATATCATTTTTTTTAATTCCTCCTTTTTATACTTTTATACCGAAGGTCTCATAGTATATTGGTTTTGTGCAATGTCCGTCATGGTGTCCGTCTGTCCGTCCGTCCGTATGAACGCAACTTTTTTCGACACCCGAAGAGCTAGAGACTTGAAACTTTGCAAATATGTTTGTCTGTGGGCGCAACAGATAAAGTGTCAAGATTGTTGTGCCACGCCTACTAGGATGCTGGGAAATCGATAAAATCGATAACTAAAAACCGATAAAGCCAAATATATCTCACATTCCTACAGCTAGAGGTACCAAATTTTGCACGCAGATAGCTAGTCACGTCCCTCAAACAACATCTACCCACCCAAGCCACCCGCCTTATAAAATTGGAATCGGCTCTTTCTTCAACAGTTTTTGAGCTAGAGCCACCAAACTTGGTAGGCAGATAGATAGTGACAGTTAAAAACATTTGATTCAAAAATTTAGATGCCACGCCTACCTCTACCGCCCACCTTTTAAATTTGGGAGTTAAGTTATCTTCCACAGTTTTTGAGCTTAAGTCACCAAACTTGGTAACATGATAGCTAGCGATGTTTACCACCCGGCCCACTCCCTTGCAAGCAGACTCCTTACTATCCATTCCTTTACTGGTATCAAAGTATTCCGCAGTCAGTTGCGTCCGACTGCAACGTTTTTACTTGTTTTTTCGGTTGCATCTTTGAATGGATTCAGAAGGCTACAAATATCCCAGCAAGTGTTCAATTCAGCAGATGATAGCATTTCTGGCAATCCTTTCACGTGTTCCGATCTCTTTATAAGATTGATGGCCACTTTATTCGCAAGACCTAAAAAGGATGTCAACATGTCCAGACAAGAGTACCATCGCTTGTCAACATTTTGCTGCAAGGTCTTAATGCAACCTTTCGATATTCCCTCATCGGCCTGGGCTTTTCGTAGCTGGTCCATTAATGCACTGCTGTGCTTGAAATGCATAACAATTTTTTTTTAACTTTATCCAAAATATTACAAAATGATACGATCTCCTTCACAGAGTCGTTTACCACTAAGTGGATGGTATGCGCAAAACAAAAAACATGTTTCCCATTACCAAGAAAATATCTTGATGCGGCTTTCATGTTGTTCGCATTATCTGTGGTCAGTGTTGAACACTTTGACCGATCAATGTCAAACTCGTCGCACACGTTCTCCAATATCGAGCTTATGTATTTGAAAATGTATGTGTTTTTTTTTTAATTTGGCTGTAGAAATAACAACAAAGTGACAAATGACCAAAATTGACAGAACACAAGACAAACTTGATAAACAATTAAAGGTAGATAAAATAATAAAAATATACAACCAACCTTGTACATTATAGCTGCCTTGAAGCATATCGATTCCAAACATTCCCCATTTATAAAATGCACTGTTATTGTAAGAAATGATCGGCTTGAGTTTGTTATAGCCACAGCGTCACAGGAGAACGCGACGTCCTCCACTTTGTTTAAAATCTTTTAAGCCAGAACCACTGATTCTACGTACTTGTTTTCCATTTATGTTGTTATCTGAAAAAAATTATACATATTTAGCGAATCGTATTGATACCATGATTATACTATATAATAAAACAATCGAAATTAATACTTGCCTTGGACCGGCCAGGCATTTTAAATTGCGGCACACATGTCTTAAGAAGGTGTGTAAGACCTTCTTTTTCAACGCACCGGATAGGCATGTTGTCCTTACAAATCATAAAGACAATGGCTTCTGTTGTCCGATTTGCCTTATGTCCATTGTCTAAAATGAAGAAAAAGTTAATAAAATCTGATTACACATTTTCTCTTACTTACCTTTCAAAGATTCAGCAATTCTGAACGATTGTTGGATGATCTCCAGGGTTCTTCGAAACCTAATTGTTTAGAAAAATGAATGGGAACATTTCAGAATTATAAATGCGAAGCAACCAAAATAAAATTCAATCGTGTGTGTATTCCGAGAAAACGCGGTTTCTAAAATTACACACACGCACACACAGAAAAAAGACGCCACTTTAAATGCTGAGTAAGTACTTACATTAAGCAGGTATACATAGAGGAGTCAAATCGCGTTTTCCCAACTGCCGAAAAAATGCGTTGTGGAGGAGCCACCAGCATTCGGCTGCTGAAAGCAGCGAGCCGAACGCAAATTTTGCAGACCATTTGCGTAGCTAAAAAAGTGCAAGTCATTCATGCGCCGGCGCTTGTCTCGGTACAGACGGAGTGCCAGCAATTTGCTGTGTATACGTCTGTATGTCAGCGACATGATCGCCGTTAGGTGTATATATGTGAGTATGTATGTTTCTGTATGCTGTTTGCTCTGAGCTGCTGTATATTGTGGAAGGGGGATAGCAGCAGCAGAGTGCGAACAACAACAACACATGTGCATTTTTTCTGTATTTTGTGGCTCCGAGCTCAAATGAAGCAAAAATCATTAGGGCGAATGTATACCTAAATACACAAATATATGTGTGTGTGTATGTGCGCATGCATATTTTCTCAGATTTTGGTGGCTCTCAAGTGATTTGGGATTTTGTTACTTTTCTAGCAACGCATATCATTGTGTGTGTGTGCATGTGTATGTTCATGTGCAGCACATTTGAATGTATGCGTAGCAATTGCCTTGGCTATTCTTGACCTGTCTCAATTTTTATGATTTCTAGCAATTTTATTACAAGTTAGGAACACCTATAAAATTCATGTTATTAAATGATAATTATACTTTGATACCGAAGGTCTCATAGTATATTGGTTTTGTGCAATGTGCGGTGTCGGTCTGTCCGTCTGTACGTCCGTCCGTATGAACGCAACTTTTTTCAACACCCGTAAAGCTAGCGACTTTAAACTTTTCAATTACGTTTATCTATAGCCGGTACAGATAAGGTGTTAAGATCGGGCTGCCACGCCTACTAGGAGGCTGGGAAATCGATAAATTCGATAACTGATTACCGATATAACCATATATTTCTGACACTCCTGCAGCTAGAGTTACCAAATTTTGCACAAAGATAGCTAGTCACGTCCCTGAAAAAACTGTATCAAAATTTTGGATGCCACGCCAACTCCTACCGCCCCCATCCTCCCTGCTCCTTGAAATTGGCAACGCCAATAGTTTTCACATTTATTGGGCTAGAGCCACCAAATTTTGTGTCAAAATAGGTATGACGTTCCCCAAAAAAATGCATCAAAATTTTGGATGCCACGCCCACTCCTTCCGCCCCCATACTTACTGCTCCTTGAAATTGAAAACGCCTCTAGCTTTCACAGTTTTTGGGATAGAGCCACATAACTTTGTGTCAAGATAGGTAGCAAAGATATCCCAAAAACTGCATGCAAATTTTGGGTGCCACGCCCACTCATTCCGCCCCCATCCTTACTGCTCATTGAAATTGGAAACGCCTATAGCTTTCACAGTTTTTGGGCTTGAGCCACAAAATTTTGTGTCAAGATAGGATAGATAGAAGATATCCCAAAAACTGCATCAACAATTTGGATGCCAGGCCCACCATTGCCGCCCACCTTTTAAAATCGGAAATTCAGTTATCTTTAATAGTTTTTTAGCTAGAGTCACAAAATTTTATAACAAGATAGCTGCCGCCTCGCATTCACCCATTGCACTATTGGGAAAAAGTCGAAAATTTTCGCATTAATTGTAAATGTAAAGCTAGAGTCTTGAAACTTGGCACGTGTAATACTAATAATTATCTAAAATTTCAGGTTTTTTTTTTATCGGACCACGCCTTCTTCCACGCCTCTTATATACATACAGACAACTAATTATACACCCAGTTCATAAAGTTGATATACAACTCATATTAATTATAATAAGTCTCAAATGACGTTTTATGTAAATATTTATTTTTTTATACGCAATACCTTCATAGTTTAGTCATCAATTGCATCTTCTTTGAGTAGCTCAATGGTATCCAGACCATAAATGTTGATTACTTCCTCAGACTCGTCATTATTGCTACAACTCGTATCTAATCGTAAGTCAGCATCAGGAGATTCCAAAAGATCGATGACTTCTTTTGGCAGTTTCTTTTTATACTTTGATACTGAAGGTCTCATAGTATATTGGTTTTGTGCAATGTCCGTCATGGTGTCTGTCTGTCCGTCTGTCCGTCCGTCCGTATGAACGCAACTTTTTTCGACACCCGTAAAGCTAGAGACTTGAAACCTTGCAATTATGTTTATCTATAGACGGTACAGATAAAGTGTCAAGATTGGGTTGCCACGCCCACAAGGAGGCTGGGAAATCGATAAATTCGATAACTGAAAACCGATAAAACCAAATATTTCTCACATTCTTACACCTAGAGTTACTAAATTTTGCACGAAGATAGCTAGTCACGTCCCCAAAAAAATACATCACAATTTTGGATGCCACGCCCCCTGATTCCGCCCCCATCCCCCCTTCTACTTGAAATTGGAAACGCCTATAGTTTGTACATTTTTTGGGCTAGAGCCACCAAATTTTGTGTCAAGATAGATATTGAAGTTCCCCAAAAAAATGAATCAAAATTTTGGATGCCACGCTCCCTGATTCCGCCCCCATCCCCCCTTCTACTTGAAATTGGAAACGCCTATAGTTGTCACATTTTTCGAGCTAGAGTCACCAAATTTGGTAGGAAGATATATGGTGACATCTACAAAAGGTCTGCATCAAAAATTAGGATGCCAGGCCCACCTCTGCCGCCCACTATTTAAAATCGGAAATTTCGATATCTCTTATAGTTTTTAAGTTAGAGCCCGTAAATTGGGTAGAAAGATAGAAGGCAGCATCTACCAAAGATGTGCATCAAAATTTTGAATGCCACGCCCACCTAAGCCACCCGCCTTATAAAATAGGAATCGGCTATATCTTTAACAGTTTTTGAGCTAGAGCCACCAAACTTGGTAGGCAGATAGATAGTGACAGTTAAAAACATTTGATTCAAAAATTTAGATGCCACGCCTACCTCTACCGCCCACCTTTTAAATTTGGGAGTTAAGTTATCTTCCACAGTTTTTGAGCTAAAGTCACCAAATTTGGTAACATGATAGCAAGCGATGTTTACCACCCGGCCCACTCCCTTGCAAGCAGACTCCTTACTATCCATTCCTTTACTGGTATCAAAGTATTCCGCAGTCAGTTGCGTCCGACTGCAACGTTTTTACTTGTTTTTTCGGTTGCATCTTTGAATGGATTCAGAAGGCTACAAATATCCCAGCAAGTGTTCAATTCAGCAGATGATAGCATTTCTGGCAATCCTTTCACGTGTTCCGATCTCTTTATAAGATTGATGGCCACTTTATTCGCAAGACCTAAAAAGGATGTCAACATGTCCAGACAAGAGTACCATCGCTTGTCAACATTTTGCTGCAAGGTCTTAATGCAACCTTTCGATATTCCCTCATCGGCCTGGGCTTTTCGTAGCTGGTCCATTAATGCACTGCTGTGCTTGAAATGCATAACAATTTTTTTTAACTTTATCCAAAATATTACAAAATGATACGATCTCCTTCACAGAGTCGTTTACCACTAAGTGGATGGTATGCGCAAAACAAAAAACATGTTTCCCATTACCAAGAAAATATCTTGATGCGGCTTTCATGTTGTTCGCATTATCTGTGGTCAGTGTTGAACACTTTGACCGATCAATGTCAAACTCGTCGCACACGTTCTCCAATATCGAGCTTATGTATTTGAAAATGTATGTGTTTTTTTTTTAATTTGGCTGTAGAAATAACAACAAAGTGACAAATGACCAAAATTGACAGAACACAAGACAAACTTGATAAACAATTAAAGGTAGATAAAATAATAAAAATATACAACCAACCTTGTACATTATAGCTGCCTTGAAGCATATCGATTCCAAACATTCCCCATTTATAAAATGCACTGTTATTGTAAGAAATGATCGGCTTGAGTTTGTTATAGCCACAGCGTCACAGGAGAACGCGACGTCCTCCACTTTGTTTAAAATCTTTTAAGCCAGAACCACTGATTCTACGTACTTGTTTTCCATTTATGTTGTTATCTGAAAAAAATTATACATATTTAGCGAATCGTATTGATACCATGATTATACTATATAATAAAACAATCGAAATTAATACTTGCCTTGGACCGGCCAGGCATTTTAAATTGCGGCACACATGTCTTAAGAAGGTGTGTAAGACCTTCTTTTTCAACGCACCGGATAGGCATGTTGTCCTTACAAATCATAAAGACAATGGCTTCTGTTGTCCGATTTGCCTTATGTCCATTGTCTAAAATGAAGAAAAAGGTAATAAAATCTGATTACACATTTTCTCTTACTTACCTTTCAAAGATTCAGCAATTCTGAACGATTGTTGGATGATCTCCAGGGTTCTTCGAAACCTAATTGTTTAGAAAAATGAATGGGAACATTTCAGAATTATAAATGCGAAGCAACCAAAATAAAATTCAATCGTGTGTGTATTCCGAGAAAACGCGGTTTCTAAAATTACACACACGCACACACACAGAAAAAGACGCCACTTTAAATGCTGAGTAAGTACTTACATTAAGCAGGTATACATAGAGGAGTCAAATCGCGTTTTCCCAACTGCCGAAAAAATGCGTTGTGGAGGAGCCACCAGCATTCGGCTGCTGAAAGCAGCGAGCCGAACGCAAATTTTGCAGACCATTTGCGTAGCTAAAAAAGTGCAAGTCATTCATGCGCCGGCGCTTGTCTCGGTACAGACGGAGTGCCAGCAATTTGCTGTGTATACGTCTGTATGTCAGCGACATGATCGCCGTTAGGTGTATATATGTGGGTATGTATGTTTCTGTATGCTGTTTGCTCTGAGCTGCTGTATATTGTGGAAGGGGGATAGCAGCAGCAGAGTGCGAACAACAACAACACATGTGCATTTTTTCTGTATTTGGTAGCTCCGAGCTCAACAAGCAAAAATCATTAGGGCGAATGTATACCTAAATACACAAATATATGTGTGTGTGTATGTGCGCATGCATATTTTCTCAGATTTTGGTGGCTCTCAAGTGATTTGGGATTTTGTTACTTTTCTAGCAACGCATATCATTGTGTGTGTGTGCATGTGTATGTTCATGTGCAGCACATTTGAATGTATGCGTAGCAATTGCCTTGGCTATTCTTGACCTGTCTCAATTTTTATGATTTCTAGCAATTTTATTACAAGTTAGGAACACCTATAAAATTCATGTTATTAAATGATAATTATACTTTGATACCGAAGGTCTCATAGTATATTGGTTTTGTGCAATGTGCGGTGTCGGTCTGTCCGTCTGTACGTCCGTCCGTATGAACGCAACTTTTTTCAACACCCGTAAAGCTAGCGACTTTAAACTTTTCAATTACGTTTATCTATAGCCGGTACAGATAAGGTGTTAAGATCGGGCTGCCACGCCTACTAGGAGGCTGGGAAATCGATAAATTCGATAACTGATTACCGATATAACCATATATTTCTGACACTCCTGCAGCTAGAGTTACCAAATTTTGCACAAAGATAGCTAGTCACGTCCCTGAAAAAACTGTATCAAAATTTTGGATGCCACGCCAACTCCTACCGCCCCCATCCTCCCTGCTCCTTGAAATTGGCAACGCCAATAGTTTTCACATTTATTGGGCTAGAGCCACCAAATTTTGTGTCAAAATAGGTATGACGTTCCCCAAAAAAATGCATCAAAATTTTGGATGCCACGCCCACTCCTTCCGCCCCCATACTTACTGCTCCTTGAAATTGAAAACGCCTCTAGCTTTCACAGTTTTTGGGATAGAGCCACATAACTTTGTGTCAAGATAGGTAGCAAAGATATCCCAAAAACTGCATGCAAATTTTGGGTGCCACGCCCACTCATTCCGCCCCCATCCTTACTGCTCATTGAAATTGGAAACGCCTATAGCTTTCACAGTTTTTGGGCTTGAGCCACAAAATTTTGTGTCAAGATAGGATAGATAGAAGATATCCCAAAAACTGCATCAACAATTTGGATGCCAGGCCCACCATTGCCGCCCACCTTTTAAAATCGGAAATTCAGTTATCTTTAATAGTTTTTTAGCTAGAGTCACAAAATTTTATAACAAGATAGCTGCCGCCTCGCATTCACCCATTGCACTATTGGGAAAAAGTCGAAAATTTTCGCATTAATTGTAAATGTAAAGCTAGAGTCTTGAAACTTGGCACGTGTAATACTAATAATTATCTAAAATTTCAGGTTTTTTTTTTATCGGACCACGCCTTCTTCCACGCCTCTTATATACATACAGACAACTAATTATACACCCAGTTCATAAAGTTGATATACAACTCATATTAATTATAATAAGTCTCAAATGACGTTTTATGTAAATATTTATTTTTTTATACGCAATACCTTCATAGTTTAGTCATCAATTGCATCTTCTTTGAGTAGCTCAATGGTATCCAGACCATAAATGTTGATTACTTCCTCAGACTCGTCATTATTGCTACAACTCGTATCTAATCGTAAGTCAGCATCAGGAGATTCCAAAAGATCGATGACTTCTTTTGGCAGTTTCTTTTTATACTTTGATACTGAAGGTCTCATAGTATATTGGTTTTGTGCAATGTCCGTCATGGTGTCTGTCTGTCCGTCTGTCCGTCCGTCCGTATGAACGCAACTTTTTTCGACACCCGTAAAGCTAGAGACTTGAAACCTTGCAATTATGTTTATCTATAGACGGTACAGATAAAGTGTCAAGATTGGGTTGCCACGCCCACAAGGAGGCTGGGAAATCGATAAATTCGATAACTGAAAACCGATAAAACCAAATATTTCTCACATTCTTACACCTAGAGTTACTAAATTTTGCACGAAGATAGCTAGTCACGTCCCCAAAAAAATACATCACAATTTTGGATGCCACGCCCCCTGATTCCGCCCCCATCCCCCCTTCTACTTGAAATTGGAAACGCCTATAGTTTGTACATTTTTTGGGCTAGAGCCACCAAATTTTGTGTCAAGATAGATATTGAAGTTCCCCAAAAAAATGAATCAAAATTTTGGATGCCACGCCCCTGATTCCGCCCCCATCCCCCCTTCTACTTGAAATTGGAAACGCCTATAGTTGTCACATTTTTCGAGCTAGAGTCACCAAATTTGGTAGGAAGATATATGGTGACATCTACAAAAGGTCTGCATCAAAAATTAGGATGCCACGCCCACCTCTGCCGCCCACTATTTAAAATCGGAAATTTCGATATCTCTTATAGTTTTTAAGTTAGAGCCCGTAAATTGGGTAGAAAGATAGAAGGCAGCATCTACCAAAGATGTGCATCAAAATTTTGAATGCCACGCCCACCTAAGCCACCCGCCTTATAAAATAGGAATCGGCTATATCTTTAACAGTTTTTGAGCTAGAGCCACCAAACTTGGTAGGCAGATAGATAGTGACAGTTAAAAACATTTGATTCAAAAATTTAGATGCCACGCCTACCTCTACCGCCCACCTTTTAAATTTGGGAGTTAAGTTATCTTCCACAGTTTTTGAGCTAAAGTCACCAAATTTGGTAACATGATAGCTGGCGATGTTTACCACATGGCCCACACCCTTCGCCCCTGCATTCTCCCTTATAAACCGTTCTTTTACTGGTATCAAAGTATTCCGCAGTCGGTTGCGTCCGACTGCAACGTTTTTACTTGTTTTTGTTTAACCTTTTTCGTTGGTTTAAATTTATTGTGGAGAGCAATGGAGCGGAAGAATCCATTGCTGTGTTAAACATGTCTGTCATATTAAGTAGCCGACTACATTTTCTCGCGTGAGAAAGTCTGTCGTATTTATAATATTTTTTCCTCGCTTCGGTGGCATTTTCTCCAAGAACTCCTAATGGAAGTACGCAACTATCCATAATTTGGTGGCCATGCACCAACACTTTATGCACAGTTACATATAATTTAAATGTCTCTGCGCAAAGGATTTTGAATTTTTCTTTGTTTATATTATATTCGCAAGATATTGCGATTAATATAATATAAAAGTTTTACAAAATTACTAAGTCAAAGTTTAAAATTGTTATTTTTTAGCTAACTGAGTTGCTAATTTTAGTTTTAATCTTGGTCCTGCTTTCATATAGCTTAAACGCCTGCGACCTGCTTTCTTCGGTGGTATGTTACTACTATTAAAAGCCAAACGAAGACTGGATGCAAGCCAAAGCGAATGTTTCCTTTTGAAATAATCCAGATTTCTCTTGCATTTTGACAATTTGTATTTTAAAAACTTGGTGAACTTCTGTACTTTTTCATTAATTATAAGAAGTGGATCTTCTGTTATCTTCGATCTGTCTATTTTTAGCAAAATAAATTCGATTAACGGTGAATCTTGGCGATTGTTGTCGCACCAAGCTGTAAGCAACGTCGAATGGCAAAACTCATACACAACTGCAATGTGTGTATTTTACGCATAGTTGTAGCCATTAGTAGCAAATGAAAATATTAATATTTGGTTCACAATAGTTTTATTAGTAACGTACAACCAATAAGTATGTACACGTAGAGGAGTCAAACGCAAAAAATCCAATAGCCTAATTGGTCCAATTTGCGGAGGAGCCACCCTCATTCGGCTGCTGAAAGCATCGAGCCGAACGCAAATTTTGACTCGATACAGACGGAGTGCCAGCAATTTGCTGTGTATACGTCTGTATGTCAGCGACAAGATCGCCGTTAGGTGTATATATGTGTGTATGTATGTTTCTGTATGTATGCTGTTTGCTCTGACCGGCTGTATTTTGTGGAAGGGGGATAGCAGCAGGAGAGTGCGAACAACAACAACACATGTGCATTTTTTCTGTCACACAACTACCATGCAGTTGCTCATTTACATATAAAAAATGCACACATATTCCGAAAGAGTATAAATGGTTCATGTGTCGGCAGCTGGAAGAAAAACTCAGGCTCGCGTCAACCGCGTGCCAACAAAAAACCTTTTCTCTACTCAATAAACGCACACAAGTTCCAGCGATCTCAACAGATATACAGTTCTGAATACTCTTTCGGAATAAGTGTGCATATTTTATATGTAAATGAGCAACTGCATGGTAGTTGTGTGGCAAAGTTGTTTGCTTGTGTCATATAGCTAATATCTCGAAAGAGTATGTATGACCAGAAAGTGGAAAAACAGAAATTGCCTGTGTTTTGTAGGCAGATACAAATGCGCGCCAAATTTTAATTTTAAATATTGGCTGTCGGCATTTAATATAGATTTAGTTATGATGTTTTAGGGTCACGAGAATACATAAATATATAATATATAATTATATACATATATATATTAAAATATATAAATTATTATTAATCATATTATAAACTATGGGCAATGCATCTTTATGATTAAGATGAATTTTAAAAATAAATAAAAAATTATCATTTAATAACATGAATTTTATAGGTGATCCTAACTTGTAATAAAATTGCTAAAAATCATAAAAATTGAGACAGGTCAAGAATAGCCAAGGCAATTGCTACGCATACATTCAAATGTGCTGCACATGAACATACACATGCACACACACACACACACACATTGATATGCGTTGCTAGAAAAGTAACAAAATCCCAAATCACTTGAGAGCCACCAAAAACTGAAAAAATATGCATGCGCACATACACACACACACATATATATGTGAATTTAGGTATACATTGCCCTAATGATTTTTTCTTCAGTTGAGCTCGGAGCCACCAAATACAGAAAAAATGCACATGTGTTGTTGTTGTTCGCACTCTGCTGCTGCTATCCCCCTTCCACAATATACAGCCGCTCAGAGCAAACAGCATACATAAACATTCATACACACATATATACACCTAACGGCGATCATGTCGCTGACATACAGACGTATACACAGCAAATTGCTGGCACTCCGTCTGTACCGAGACAAGCGCCGGCGCATGAATGACTTGCACTTTTTTAGCTACGCAAATGGTCTGCAAAATTTGCGTTCGGCTCGCTGCTTTCAGCAGCCGAATGCTGGTGGCTCCTCCACAACGCATTTTTTCGGCAGTTGGGAAAACGCGATTTGACTCCTCTACGTGTACATACTTATTGGTACAACCTTTACTTTGCGATGCCTTTCGACGCCTTGAAAGTTACATTCCACAGAAACACAAAACAAATTTATTAGTTGGGGCCTACAAACATATAAACAACACATTGGACAATTGGACAATAAAGCACATTTACTACAAAACCACTAATAGCAGTTTATTTTACATACCTTAACTCATTGTTTCCATATCACAAAATTTCAAGCTTTGTTTACACAGTTAAGTTTACGCCAATGCGAAATGAAGAGAACTTTACATGTGCATTTACGATAAATGATCACGCCAAACATATTGATACTTTTCGATACTCTAAATCACTTACCGCTGCCCGCAAAAATTAAAAAAAAAACTTTTCACGCCTTTTGGAGTATTGTAAATAATAAAATGAAGACAATTTTATAATATCGAACACAAAAAAATTGCATTTATGCGAAAATTTTCGACTTTTTCTCCATAGTGCATTGTGGGCACACTCCTTACCATCCGTTCTTTTACTGATATCAGAGTATTCCGCTGTCAGTTGCGTCCGACTGCAAAGTTTTTACTTGTTTTGTTTCAGATTTGTGTGCCTTTGACAATTGATTTACGACCCAAGTAGCGTTTGTAGGTGTTGTAATTGTTGTTGTTGGGCCCGTACTGCTACTTTTTGTTGGTGTCATTGATTTAAAACTTATCAATTTAAACAAAGCTTGGTGCGTCTACAAAAATTTTGCACACCAAAATATGTTATGGGGGTGGTTTTACCTACTTGCTAATTATCAAACTCAGAAAAAACGTAACACACAAACGCCTTTGTTGTTGCCCATTTACGCTCACTCTTTTGTTTATGCGCGCGCTCTGCATGTCAAACATAAATCTAAATATCCCTACCTCCTCCGCACCCTTTAACCTAAGCTAAGCTAAGCATAACTTAGAGGCTGCAGTTAAGGGAATGGCATTGCCTAATTTGCACCACCCACACCTAGCTCTTAAGTGCAAGCGTTGTATGTAAGAGCTCGGTGTCTGTTGAATGGTAAGGGAATTAGAGAGAGTTTTTTAATATTCTGATTTTCGTATTTTATATATATAAAAATTCACAAAAAACGCGTATTTAATGATAAGTTATACAAAATATTTAATTGCTATTATTTAAATATTTAAATAACGTTCAACGTATTTTAATTTATTTTGTTGATTTTTAAACACAAGAAAAATAAGTAGATTTTAGACTTAATAATTGAAGCAATATTATATATTGTGGTGTTATATTTTGCTTATTATCTAATAGTTATATAGACACTGCTTAAGTGCATTTAAAAATCAAATAAAACTTAGCAGTCTGTATATTCTGTTAAAATATTATAAGTTGGTATATTAAATTTTATTGAATTCTATACTTACGTATAGACACTAGCGGTGTTCAACAGCTCCGTTTCATCGTTTCATATTTCATGCTTGAAATGCATAGCTTGTGAACGGCATTTTGTAATTCAATGCCCCAGCGGGCAATCGATTTCGAGAATGGGTCCGTTTTTGACAATTTCTCGAACTTTTCTCTTACAAAACTGTCGAGAACGACACTCGAAAAAGTGTCGAGAAAGTATCACTTGTCGCTTAGTTTGTGGCAGCAAAACCTTCGTTAGCGATAGTTGCGAACGGATCCGTTTTCGTATCGAAAAAGTGTCGAGAATGGATGTAAAAACGGACAGCAAACGGACCCGTTTATGATACGAGAATGGTTCGAAAATGGGCTCGAGAACGTATTAAAAAAGATTATATTTGCGATAGTAAAAATTCCCTTTTTATTTAATTTATTTTCATTTAACTTAATTTAATATTTTTTAACTTATATGTTATTTAATCATAATAACATTTTTTTCTCTTAATATTTCAAAATTTTGTCAACCGGTTATTTAACATCCTCCAGGGAAAATAGTTTCGTGGACGCATCTGTAACAAATTATAAGAATCGTATTATTTTTTTAATACAATATAAATGTTCAATTCACTTTCTTCGAATGGTCAGTGTCACTCTCAAACCCCTTATGCTGTTTTTAAAGTCAGTGTCGCGCCAAAGGGTGCTGGCTCGCCTGGTTGTCATTCACCTAATCAAAGGCAAAATAAATAACACATTTATTTATAAATTAAATATGTATAAATAAAGTCTTCCGTCGTAACTTCGCTGTCTAGCGACGATGTGTGGTTGGTCGGACGGTGGTGACTTCTTCTCCTTGTGAGGTGGTGATGAATCCAACAGGTGACTATTGGAACAATGTGATTAGGTTGTGGGAACTTTCCCAGCTGCCCGTCTTGGACGTGGTCAACTATGATTGATAACACAAATAATGTTTATTGGCGGCAATGCCGGAGTTTAATCATTTACTCGTCTTATAATGTTGCGATCTAGATTGAGACTACTCGCTACAGAAATGCTCAAGCTTAAGCTTGCCCTGTGAAGCCAATGCATCACGCCATACGCTAGAGTCGGCATGCCGACTCAGCATTCTTGCGCAAGCAACACGGGTGTCCGTTTTCAGTTGCTGTGCGCAGAACTCTTGGCAGCGGGTTAGCATTGTTTACAAGAATACTACTTTGTTGCTGAGGGCAACCCAAAAGCTTAAGGCTGTGTGTTGTTGTATTTGTTGCTGAGGGCAACCAAATACTTATGATTGTGTGTTGTGTACTTAGAAATAACAATGTATGACTGTGAGAGTGTATCTTATATGTTTAGTTGTTAACTACCCCCCCTCAGGATGATGGCCGTCCTCGGTCATATTAAAGTTGTCCAAAGCCTTCTGTATCTTTAATGTAGCTCGCTTTCTCCTTAGTGCCATAAAAAGGACGAATGAGCCAATTAGTCCGACGTTCAGGACTGCACCAACCGCGAACCAGCATTTAGGCGAGCCAGCCGCAATTACCTCCTCCTTGAAATCTCGAATTGATTGCAAGTTGTTGATGTTCATACGATGCAGGAGTGGTATGCTTAGTGCCGGGTCATGTCCGATGATGTTTAGGAGCGGTGACCTCACGGTGCCAGGCTGCTTGCTTGGTGATTTGCGCAAGTTTACAAATTCTGTGCCATTGATAGCTGCAGACCGTTCGAAAGTTATCAGGAAGGTTCCTGAAACGGTTACCTCTGCGCCATCATCTGTTCGGACGCGCGCTGTCGCTTCGTTGATAACCACGACGCCGTCATCTACAGGCATTATCGCTTTCAGGTGGCTAGGTTGAGTGTGGCAGTTGGCGATGTTTCCCGCGTGAAGGGAGCTAGCACAGGTTTCGCGCCGTGCTCGTTCGCAGAAGGTGTTATGCGTAGTTACGGTGCATCCAGTGACTGCAAAGGTATCCTTTTCGCATTCCGCCAACGTGTCTTCGTCGAGTCGCAGAATGGTTTGTTGGTGTGAAACGGGGTAGACGGAGACCTTTTGGCACCTAAACTCAACTTTAGGGTAGGCTATTAATATGTGGATAATATTCTCGGACTGAAGGACCTTGATCTTAGAAGCTTCTATTAAGCTAACTATTGGGGTATCTTGTTCGATAAGTGATTTCAGATCGGTATGATCAAGGATTGTAGGATTTACTATGTTTGCTTTTGCCAACGTTATGGTGAGTATTAAATTTTGAATTTCTGTGTTCAGTATTCTATTTCTTGCCAACAGTGTCTCGAATAAATGAGGAGTGTCAACCAAATCGCCTTTGCGGGAACTGATAATTTTATTGATAGTGTCCGTCAGTTTGTTTATTTGTTTTTGAGTTTCGGAGTTTATTAGTATCTGTTTGGAGTTAGCCTCCACCAACTGCGTCTCTGTAACGCGGACCCTTAGGAAATCTGAAGCATCAGGGGTGCCAGCAACAACCTTCAAGGCAGTGCCTAAGAAATCGAGGCTTCGTGCAAATCTGTGATGCACTTGAAGAACGGACAACAATATTCTAAGGTGATCTGTATCTACGTCTAGTAGTTTGCGCATATGCGACTGTGGAAAGGAATCGGACAGTTTTTCCGTCTCGTCTACCATACTAACAAATTCAGAAATGTTACTTGAGTGCCTCAAGTAGCTACGTTGATCGAACACCAGTACTTCCCCGTCTAAGACCGGAATGTAGTTGGCATGCGAGAAGTCGGTGATCCGAGCATTTACCGCTGCTAGTGCCACAAGTAAAGTGAGTGCAAACCTGAAATGGACAAACAATATAAGACGGTGTTCTAACTCTTAGTTGGTTTACTAGCTAATTGTGGAGGAAAACCTATTTCAGGTTGTCCTTATGGACCACCCTCCCCTTAATGAGGACAGACGTTCCCAGGTCTGCTTCGACCTTTTGTTCTGAGCATAAGGGAGTTTACTTGTTCCCTAGCCTCTTGTTGTTCTTCTGGAACACCTTTTCTCCTACCTCGAAAACGCGGTTTTGCCTGGATGCATTGCACCTTTTGATATTGTCTTGCTGTGCCTTAATTAGCCTGTCTTTGACGTTCTCGCGACGATCATAAGCTGCTGCATGAACGACCTCAATTGGTTTCTCGCGGGTTACTGAGTGCAAACTTTTGTTGTACTCTATCGTAGCCTTTAAGATTAATTCTGTAGTGTCGCTGATTTTCTTGTCTAACTTGAGGCATCTCGCAATTTCGGTCAGGGTGCTATGAAAGCGTTCCACCTGGCCGTTTGAGGTGCTGTGAAGCGGATCCGCATTCACAATGCAAATACCGTAGGCGTTTCTGAGCATCGAAGTGATGGTCTCGGAATTGAAGGCCGCCTCGTTATCGCAATAAATTGTCTTGGTTGCGGGGAAAAGGTTAACAATTTGCAGTAGAGGGCTTGTGACATCGATTATCGTTCTGGATAATATCGGTTGGACGACTGCAAATTTGGAGAATTTGTCTATGCAGGTCAAGAACTGTTTCTTGTCTGTCGAGAAAATGTCAATATGCAACATTTCGCCAGTATAACTTGGTATAGGCGTTTCCCCGAGTTCTTGTTTCTTCGGGTGCCTATCGTACTTGGCTTTAGTGCAGACCCTGCAGTTTGCAACCACTTCTTTGGCTAAACTGGCCATATTGGGAAAATAGTAGTCACGAAGTACTTGTTTAATGTTTTCCTGAGCTGCTCTGTGCGCTCGATTGTGCTCGGCAGTGATGATTTCTAACTGCTCGTTTTTGTCCGTTATATCTTGCACAAGAGTTTTGCAATGTCAGAATTGGGTAGCAGGGAAATGTAAAATCAGGTCGTGTTGGAAACCTGCCAACGTGGGGAGATCGCAATGTATTGCATTAACGACTCCCGAATTCACAACTTCTTTGAGAGTTTTGAGAATTGTGCTCTTGTCAGTGTAACTGATCAGGTGGCGTGTTTTGCTGCGAAACAGCAACAAGTTTCGCTTTAGCGGAAAACGCGATTCCTCTAGGACAATCTGGTTCCTAAAGCAATTCAAAGGTTTGTCTGTTGTCTCGACCGTGTAGGTCAGGGAAAGTTCGCTGTGAACGGTTGCAGCGTCCGAACGGGGCTCATCTTGCAGAGCATTAATGTTTTGCCTTGAAAGGGCATCCGCCACCAGATTCTCTTTGCCCGGTTTATAAAACATTTTGGCATTGTGCTGGTCAATGTAAGATTTCCATCTTTTGATCTTGGAATTCGTGTTCTTGTCCGACACAGCGAACGTGAGCGGCTGGTGGTCCGTGAAAATGTTAATTTCCCTAGAACCGTACAGAAAGTTCTGCAATCTGCCTAAAGCCCACACAATGGCCAGCAATTCTCTTTCGTTAGTGGCATAGTTTTGTTCGGCCTGTTTTAAGGCGCGAGAAATCATTGTTATTGGCCTATTGCCTTGGGAAAGAACCGCGCCAATTCCACTGGCCGAAGCATCAGTGGTTAAATCGAACGGTTTCTGGAAGTCTGGATACATTAACATGACATCTTCTGATGCCAAAATACTCCGCAAACGGTGAAATGCATCGCGTTGAACTTCATTAAATTCAACAGGGATTTTCTTTGATACGTGCCTACTAACTGAACCATTTTCCCCTTTAAGTATGTCCGATATCGGACGCGCTATAGCGGCAAAGTCCTTAATAAAGACCCTATAGTAGTTGGCTAACCCCAAGAAGGACCTAACGCTGTAGACACTCTTTGGTTCAGGGAATTCCTGAATGGCTTTAACTTTTTTGGGATCGGATGTTGCTCCGTCTTTGGTTACAATGAAACCCAGGGATTCGATACTTTCCTTGAAGAATCGAGTCTTTTCGGGGCCTACACGCATGTTGGCGTCGATTAGACATTTTAACACAATGTTAATGTGTTGAAGGTGCTCCGCTTCGTTTTTAGAAAAAATTATGACGTCATCTACATAGACAAAGCAAATCTTTCCTATATGTTCCCTCAGGATATCGTCTATTGCCCTTTGGAATATGCTGCTTGCATTGCGCAGGCCGAATGGTAGGCGACAGAACTCGTACTTGCCGCTGCTTACTGAAAACGAAGTCTTTTCGCGGTCATGCTCCGCAAGGAAGATTTGATGGTACCACGACTTTAAGTCGAGGGTAGTGAAGTATTTCGCCTTTCCTAGATTTGCTAAGATCATGGGGATGCTCGGCATGGGGTAACGGTCCGGTATGGTTTTTTCGTTCAGTTTCCTGAAGTCGATTACCAACCTTTTTTTTGGGTTACCGTATGAGTCAGTGCCTTTTTTATCAAACACCCATGTTGGGCTGTTGTAAGGCGATCTGGAGGGCCTGATTATGCCATCGTCCAGTAATTGTTTGACTTCTTTGTTTATGAAGTCAGAAACACCCATGAGACTCGGGTATCTTGAATACACAGGCTCGTTGTCTACTGTTCGGATTGTAGCGATGACAGCAGTATTAAAAGGGACAGCTTCATCTGCATTTGAGAAGGCTCTTTTGTTTCTGAGTATCATGTCCCTGAACTCTTTCTTTACGGAAGGGGGGACTACGATGTCGTTGACATCGGTGAAGTTCACATCAGCACATTGATAGTACTGGAGTTTTTCGGATGTACTCTGGTATTCCAGAGTGCTTTTTGCCAAGTTCAATTTGACTCCGGCTTGTTTTAGCAAGTCGAAGCCTATGATGGCGTCGAAAGAACTTAGGGTATCGAGGAGAAAAAATGGGGAAGTATGTTGGAAAATATTCATCAAGCATTTGCGCTTGATTTCGGTAGACCCGTGGATCGAGTTTACCGAGAATGACTTGGCGACCGGCGTTATGGTCTTTAGCTCTGTTAAGGGCTTCACATAATTTTTTGCCGCGCCAGTGTCAATCAACATCTTCAGAGTTCTCCCAGCCAACCGTCGTTCAATGTACGGAAGCCGGGAGTGTACCCTAAAAATTAATCGAGTCGTCACCAGGTGCGTACTCGCTCTCACTCTCTAGTTCTTCAACTGCCTCTTTGGCCGCCTTCTCGAATTCTGTTACGGCTTCTTTGGAATCTGATTGTACGACATTGTTAACGCGTTGTCGTCTTTGACCTGTTGAACGGTCTGACGAATTCTTGCGTTTTGGTGCGTTGGACTCATTAGCCTGACGCTTGCTGTAATCGGTTTTTTGTCTAAATCTGGAGGAAGAGTCAACTTCCATGGGCTGTGGAGCCTCTGTTTGATTGTCTTTAGGGGCCTGGGGCTGGGGACCGCCCTTTTGGCGTTTCACAAAATGCGGATTTCTCTCCTGATTTTGCTCATCTTTGTTAAATCTAGTTTGTTTGCCTTGGGCACGGTTTTTGTTACTTTCAGCAATTTGCGCTCGGTCTTGCAAGGCTTTAGCGTAAGAGTTCGCGAACATGCTTCTCTCAATGCTAGCTTCTGCCTCTCTGGCAAGGGCCAGTGCGGATGGTAGATCGACCGCTCTCAACGGCTTTCTAAGACCGGAGATATAGGCGTGCAAGGCGTCGTCTCTGACCTCCCGGTTGAGCAAATCGGCGCCTTCTTGGTCGTGAGACATTACAATTTTGTTAGTTACGAGCGTGAGTTTCTTTTCGACGTCATCGTAGTATTGCATCAGGGACATTTCGCCCTGCGTAACTAACTCCAAACATTGTCTCAACAAGCGCAAGGATGTTTTATCCGAGTATGTGCAATCTAGCCTAGCTAGTATTGCATCGAAATTTAGGACAGTGTTGTGAGACACTAGTAAGGCTCCAGCTGGGCCTTTGATTTTGTTCCTAATGATAGCTACCGCTTGGTAGTGTGCAGTGCTCTTTGGATAGTTCTTGAATAGTTCGTATGCGTAGATGGCTGCTTGCCTCCACGCTACATACTCATCCTGTACGCCGGAGAAATCCGGCACAGATTTAATAATGTCTAAGGGAATATCGCATTTGGCGTTAGGATCGACGGATATTTTCTCGTATGTGACGATTTGCGGCGCTTCCACCCGCAAACTCTGTACTTGTGAAGCTAACGCGGTTATTTGTGCTTGAAACTGATTTTGTTGTTGCGCTAAAGCTTGCCTGATGGCACCCTCAATGAGAGTCTGAACTTGAGCCGGCTCCATTTCTTCAGTTACAACGGTATCTGCAGGAGTAGGATTTACTGAGCAATTGATTTCCCCCTCCCAGCTATCGTCACTATTACATTCAACTTTTATCTCCCTATAATTCCAACTCATTGGCTTATGGTTGGCACTTTTCAAAACTTAGGCCGATCGAGAAAGATCGGCAGGTAAAACTGTTGGCAATAATGGAAACTGGTGTATCTTGGGGTATGCAACGAAAAATATAATGTTGCCGAAAGTATGCAATAATTATTTGTTTAAGGTATGCAATGCTTTATTGACAAGGAACGCTGGTAAAAGTATGCAACAATTTTAAGTAAAAGTATGCAACAATTTTTAGTAAAAGTATGCAACAATTTTTATAAAAGTATGCAATGATTTAAAGGAATGCAATGCTGGCAGATATATTTACTTTACTTTACACTTTTTTTTTTTTTTTTTTTTGTTTTAAATCACACGTATCGGTACGTGGCGTTCGTGAATAATTTCTTCAAAACTGAAATCACTTATGAACTTACATGGTATGGTTTCCTATTTATTGGTTGGGCGCCAATTAAGTCTTCCGTCGTAACTTCGCTGTCTAGCGACGATGTGTGGTTGGTCGGACGGTGGTGACTTCTTCTCCTTGTGAGGTGGTGATGAATCCAACAGGTGACTATTGGAACAATGTGATTAGGTTGTGGGAACTTTCCAGCTGCCCGTCTTGGACGTGGTCAACTATGATTGATAACACAAATAATGTTTATTGACGGCAATGCCGGAGTTTAATCATTCACTCGTCTTATAATGTTGCGATCTAGATTGAGACTAGTGTCTACAGAAATGCTCAAGCTTAAGCTTGCCCTGTGAAGCCAATGCATCACGCCATACGCTAGAGTCGGCATGCCGACTCAGCATTCTTGCGCAAGCAACACGGGTGTCCGTTTTCAGTTGCTGTGCGCAGAACTCTTGGCAGCGGGTTAGCATTGTTTACAAGAATACTACTTTGTTGCTGAGGGCAACCCAAAAGCTTAAGGCTGTGTGTTGTTGTATTTGTTGCTGAGGGCAACCAAATACTTATGATTGTGTGTTGTGTACTTAGAAATAACAATGTATGACTGTGAGAGTGTATCTTATATGTTTAGTTGTTAACTTATATACTAACAAAATTGTTTTAAGACTTCCTCATTCTGAATTTGTTTGCAATTAATACTCTCACTGTAGCCGTTGCTCCAAAAATCTTCCCGTTTCATCGTTGGTTATTTTTAAATAACATTAAGCTATTTTTATTAACATTTATTTAACAAGTAAAAATGTTGCAGTCGGACGCAACCGACTGCGGAATACTTTGATACCAGTAAAAGAACGATTTATAAGGGAGAATGCAGGGGCGAAGGGAGTGGGCCATGTGGTAACATCGCCAGCTATCATGTTACCAAATTTGGTGACTTTAGCTCAAAAACTGTGGAAGATAGCTTAACTCCCAAATTTAAAAGGTGGGCGGCAGAGGTAGGCGTGGCATCTTAATTTTTGAATCAAATGTTTTTAACTGTCACTATCTATCTGCCTACCAAGTTTGGTGGCTCTAGCTCAAAAACTGTTAAAGATATAGCCGATTCCTATTTTATAAGGCGGGTGCCTTATTGATGCAGTTTTTTAAGGGACATGACTAGCTATCTGCGTGCAAAATTTGGTAACTCTAGCTGTAAGAATGTGAGAAATAATTGGTTTACTCGGTTTTCAGTTATCGAATTTATCGATTTCCCAGCCTCCTAGTAGGCGTGGCAACCCAATCTTAACACCTTATCTGTACCGTCAAGTCTCTAGCTTTACGGGTGTCGAAAAAAGTTGCGTTCATACGGACGGACGGACAGACTGACAGACAGACACCATGACGGACATTGCACAAAACCAATATACTATGAGACCTTCGGTATCAAAGTATAAAAATTAGTTTGTTGTTTGTACTTACCTATTTATATGATGACTTGTTGATGGTCACAGAACTATTGGATTCATTTGAGTAGCTCCGATATGAAAAGTGTCATCATCGATAACATTTAATACGAGAAACGTACGAGAAAACGGACGCTCGCTAAAAACGGAGGTGTTTGCCCGCTGGGTTATCTTCACTTTCATGAAACATGAAAAAAATTATGTATACATAAGTTGTTGTTGCCGATCGCTTCAACGATGAAACATGAAACGATGAAACGAGTTGTTGAACACCCTCACTGCAACGTTGTAACAATCGTTTTACAGTGATTGACTTACAGCCAAATTAAAATATGTCTGTTGAAACTTTAGATATTAGTGGTGTTTTGCCATAATTGGTGATGGAGTCTGCCTTTTTAGATCTATTTCCTACCTTTTATTTGGTAGGCAAGGCTTCCATGGCACCATACGCCAACATATTGTAGCTTATGTTGTAACCAACTAGGAAACTTTTGCTTGCTTCAGCTTAAACTTAAATGGAGAGTGTTATAGCTCTTCTGAACAATATGCGTGCGCTATGTCAAATTCATATACTTATGGTACTGCATGTGAGCTTTAAGCAGCAGCAGAAATGTATTTTGTAAATTTTCAAGTTTTTTTTTTTTTAGCTCGCTTCACCCCTTTACCGAGGATGAGTTTGGAGCAGGCCTCAATGGCATGAAACTTGGCTTGAAAGAAGCTGGACCGTATACCCAGTGCCATCTGGATTCTAGTGTTGGGTCCTATGAACCCTACACCGAGCCCTTGTTCAATTTTTGATCCATTTGTGAACCACTGCATATTCCTGGGATCACTAAAGGTGTTGTCCTATGCCCTTCGGTCTGGAGTATTATTTTTATTAAGTTTGGGGTTGACTGCACTGCGACCTGAGAGATCGATTGTTCCCCCTTCTTGGCTTATAGCTCTTCCATCAGACCCAGTTCCTGCTAGTAATCGAAATCGGTTGAGAAACACCCGAGATATCGAAGGCTGAAGTTTAGTCACAGATACAACCAGACAATGACTGTACGCGTTTAGTACAGGTTTCAGAGTATTTCATAGTCGGATAATTTCATCTCGAGCCTTCTAACTTCCCTGCAGTACGCTAGACCAGTACAAGACTAGCGATATGCCTAGAACTCAGTGATGAGTACTGGTGCTCGCCACAACACCAGCAATGCAATTTACCTAACGATTTTCCCTTCTGGATGTCCGCAAAACGTACCGAGCGGTACGGCGGTGCATTACCACTAGCTAGCGAAGGAGTAGTGAAATCGTTAGGACGCTATACTTAGCTATTTCGATAGTACAAGGTACCTAGGTATTTGACTAGGGCTATTGCACTAGACACTTCGGAGTAAGGTTATCGCTAGCGAATTATCTGGTACGAAAGGCCTAGGAATATCGTTAGGACGAGCAAGCTACCTATTTCGCTAGTACAAGTTGCTTATCTTTACGCTAGTACAAAATATAAACGAAGACACAATTTAAATTAAAATATTAACAAAACTATTTTTATTTTAAACTTTGAATAAAAGAAAAAGTGTTACAAAGGCTTAATATTATTTTTCTTGATTATTCCTTTTCTTTGAAGTTGCATCGCCTTACGCAGCTCCGGCTCCGGCGGCCCTACATCGCACTTAGAAATTGCGTCTGTAATGTAAAAAAGAGATTAAATTTAATTTGAATTGTATGTCTTTTTACTGTGTTTTTCGTTTTATTTGCCTAGCGACTTGGTGCATTACTGGTCGCTAGCTGAATCGCTAGCTACCAGTGATGCACCATAGGATTGTTTTTTGTGCTTTTCGTTTATTTGCTTAACGATCTTATGCATTTTCAGTACCTAGCGATTTAGCTAGCTACTAGTGATGCATCACAGGACTGAAACTTGGTATGCCTTGACACCAGCCGTAACGCAGGGTTCTATGCAAATTGGTCCGATTTGAAAAATGTTGATGGCAAAATGTTAAATAAAGATCGACCCTTAAGGTTACATACTCAGATTATTAAATTTCGAGTCTATCGATATGTACCAGGGCTGTCAAAGCTGATGTAATAATTGAAAGCAATTGATTTGCACGCCCTGCTTAAGTTTTTATTAGTTTTGCCAATTTGTGTGTGCCAAAAACATAATGTTCCAGCCTTTTACAAAAAAAAGTGGTGTAGGCAATCGATGAGTGGGGCTTTTATTTTGCGTTTTTTATATATTTCTAGTTGGTAGCTGTTGTGGTGTCAACTTTTTGTGTAGGTAAAGAACATACCCCAAAAATGCAGTTTTGGGCTGAAAAGCTGACTTTAGGTAGAGTTTTCTTTATTTTTTATAACTTAATCTAGCAAGTGGTCATATACGTCTCTTAGAGTAATCAATTACGAACAATTTGACACCAATCTCAAGGTACACTTTTTGCAATTTTCTTAGAAATTTGCATTTTAAGCACATAACCTCTAAATGAAAAATACAAAAATGATCAAAGTGTGCGTAAAACACAATTTGTCATTTGATGCCAAATATGCGGTTTTTGACAAAATTATGTCAAAACATCGTCATATTAGCGGTGTTCAACAGTTCCGTTTCATCGTTTCATGTTTCATGGATGAAACGCATAGCTCGTGAACGGCTTTTTGCGTCTCAATGCGTTTCATATTTTCGGTGACTGCACTACAGCTGCCTGTATTAAGAAAAAATTCCATTTAAAAGCTTTAAATATATGTTTTGGAGTCTTGCGCTTCTAAATAGTGGTTGATTCTACAGTTACAAATGAGATAATTACTAGTTTGTTTTACCAAACAAAACCAGTTTAAACAAGTAAGAAGGCTCTAGTCGAGATTTCCCGACTAGGAGATACCCCGAACCCTGTACATAACGCGTACAGTCATTGTCTGTATGCATCTGTGACTAAACTTCAATCTTCGATATCTCTGGTGTTTCTTAACCGATTTCGATGAAATTTTCAGAAAAGTTATATTGTTACCCATTATTTAAACCCCCGATTTTACGTTTTCCAAATTCGAGAAATTTTCGTAATCGATTGCATGTGTATATCGAAAACGGAAATAGTTATCGAAAACTTAGATGAGCTTATTTGCAAAATCTGAAGTCTCTAGCTCTTATAGTCTCTGAGATCTACGCGTTCATACAGACAGACAGACGGACGGACAGACGGACGGACAGACGGACATGGCTATATCGACTCGGCTGTTGATGCTGATCAAGAATATATATACTTTATAGGGTCGGAGATGCTTCCTTCTGCCTGTTACATACTTTTGCACAAAAACATTATACCCCTTTTACCCATTACATGGGTTTGGGGTATAATTACATTTGTTTGCGGCGGCCATTAATCAGTTGTTTTCATACTTTTTTGCACAAAAATACACCAAATATACTGAACATCGCTATGCAGCGATAGCAAATATCGATTAAATATCGTGCTCTTCATATCTTCACTTTCATGAAACATGAAACAATGTTTGTATACATAGGCTGGGGTGTTTCATGGTTTCAAGAATATTTTCAATGTAAGTTGTTGTTGCCGGACGCTTGAAACATGAAACATGAAACGATGAAACGAGCTGTTGAGCACCCTCATTGTTTTAAACTTTTAGCAATTATTAATACAGGCTCGACGTCATGAATCAAAGGGGGTGATTCGAAACAATTTAATAATTGTGAATGAAATGTATTAGGCTGGCCAGATAGCGCTATTTCGAATGTTGCCAAACATTCTCATCAGTGACCTTTCTGTTTAGAATTATTAAACTTAAACTGATCGTATATGAAACTATAGTCGGGGACAGAAGTTGAACCTGGGACCTCCAGTTAACGAGGCGGAAGTCTTAGCCACTGGGCTATTCCCTGACGACATCCATCCCTGGCTAATCAGAGTTTTACATCAACGACTGCATTTGTAATTCTAACCATTTACTCTAAAGCTTTCATTTTTATAAATTTATCTAAGCTTCTACCCATTGAACTAAGCTTAATCTAAGCTCACTCGAACTATGACAAGGCGGAACTGCTTTGTATACATAAGTTCTTATTGTTATTTTACTGATGAATTATTTTTCTTTGCGAAAATGTCAGAAATAGTTAAGGACGTGCCAATCCTTATTTTTATATTTGTTTTTTTTTTTAGCGACGTTTCTAATTGTATGCAATTATTAATACAGGCTCGACGTCATGAATCAAAGGGGGTGATTCGAAACAATTTAATAATTGTGAATGAAATGTATTAGGCTGGCCAGATAGCGCTATTTCGAATGTTGCCAAACATTCTCATCAGTGACCTTTCTGTTTAGAATTATTAAACTTAAACTGATCGTATATGAAACTATAGTCGGGGACAGAAGTTGAACCTGGGACCTCCAGTTAACGAGGCGGAAGTCTTAGCCACTGGGCTATTCCCTGACGACATCCATCCCTGGCTAATCAGAGTTTTACATCAACGACTGCATTTGTAATTCTAACCATTTACTCTAAAGCTTTCATTTTTATCAATTTATCTAAGCTTCTACCCATTGAACTAAGCTTAATCTAAGCTCACTCGAACTATGACAAGGCGGAACTGCTTTGTATACATAAGTTCTTATTGTTATTTTACTGATCAATTATTATACCCCGAACCCATGAAATGGGTAAAATTGGTATAATGGCTTTGTGCAAAAGTATGTAACAGACAGAAGGAAGCATCTCCGACCCTATAAAGTATATATATTCTTGATCAGCATCAACAGCCGAGTCGATATAGCCATGTCCGTCTGTCCGTCTTTCCGTCTGTATGTATGAACGCGTAGATCTCAGAGACTATAAGAGCTAGAGACTTCAGATTTTGCACATAAGCTCATCTAAGTCCTAGGCAGTACAAGTTTGTTTCCGATTTTCGATAACTATTTCCGTTTCCGATATACACATGAGATCGATATCATACAAATATCTAATATCGAAAATGTAAAAATCGAAGTTGATATAATAGGTAACGATAGAACTTTTCTAAAAATTTCATCGAAATCGGTTGAGAATCAACAGAGATATCGAAGATTGAATTTTAGTCACCGATGCATACAGACAATGACTGTACGCGTTAAGTATAGGGTTCGGGGTATCTCCTAGTCGGGAAATCTCGACTAGAGCCTTCTTACTTGTTTTTCTTTGCGAAAATGTCAGAAATAGTTAAGGACGTGCCAATCCTTATTTTTATACCCCGAACCCATGTAATGGGTAAAATTGGTATAATGGCTTTGTGCAAAAGTATGTAACAGGCAGAAGGAAGCATCTCCGACCCTATTAAGTATATATATTCTTGATCAGCATCAACAGTCGAGTCGATATAGCCATGTCCGTCTGTCCGTCCGTATGTATGAACGCGTAGATCTCAGAGACTATAAGAGCTAGAGACTTCAGATTTTGCACATAAGCTCATCTAAGTCCTAGGCAGTACAAGTTTGTTTCCGATTTTCGATAACTATTTCCGTTTCCGATATACACATGCAATCGATTACAAAAAAGTCTCGAATTTGGAAAATGTAAAAATGGGGGTTGAAATAATGGGTAACGATAAGACTTTTCTGAAAATGTCATCGAAATCGGTTAAGAAACACCAGAGATATCGAAAATTAAAGTTTAGTCACAGATGCATACAGACAATGACTGTACGCGTTAAGTATAGGGTTTGGGGTATCTCCTAGTCGGGAAATCTCGACTAGAGCCTTCTTACTTGTTATATTTGTTTTTACCGACGTTTCTAATTGTTGCAATTATTAATACAGGATCGACGTCATGAATCAAAGGGGGTGATTCGAAACAATTTAATAATTGTGAATGAAATGTATTAGGCTGGCCAGATAGCGCTATTTCGAATGTTGCCAAACATTCTCATCAGTGACCTTTCTGTTTAGAATTATTAAACTTAAACTGATCGTATATGAAACTATAGTCGGGGACAGAAGTTGAACCTGGGACCTCCAGTTAACGAGGCGGAAGTCTTAGCCACTGGGCTATTCCCTGACGACATCCATCCCTGGCTAATCAGAGTTTTACATCAACGACTGCATTTGTAATTCTAACCATTTACTCTAAAGCTTTCATTTTTATCAATTTATCTAAGCTTCTACCCATTGAACTAAGCTTAATCTAAGCTCACTCGAACTATGACAAGGCGGAACTGCTTTGTATACATAAGTTCTTATTGTTATTTTACTGATCAATTATTATACCCCGAACCCATGAAATGGGTAAAATTGGTATAATGGCTTTGTGCAAAAGTATGTAACAGACAGAAGGAAGCATCTCCGACCCTATAAAGTATATATATTCTTGATCAGCATCAACAGCCGAGTCGATATAGCCATGTCCGTCTGTCCGTCTGTCCGTCTTTCCGTCTGTATGTATGAACGCGTAGATCTCAGAGACTATAAGAGCTAGAGACTTCAGATTTTGCACATAAGCTCATCATTTTCGGTGACTGCGCTACAGCTGCCTGTATTAAGAAAAATTCCATTTAAAAGCTTTAAATATATGTTTTGGAGTCTTGCGCTTCTAAATAGTGGTTGATTCTACAGTTATAAATGAGATAATTACTAGTTTATTTTACCAAACAAAACCAGTTTAAACAAGTAAGAAGGCTCTAGTCGAGATTTCCCGACTAGGAGATACCCCGAACCCTGTACATAACGCGTACAGTCATTGTCTGTATGCATCTGTGACTAAACTTCAATCTTCGATATATCTGGTGTTTCTTAACCGATTTCGATGAAATTTTCAGAAAAGTTATATTGTTACCCATTATTTAAACCCCCGATTTTACGTTTTCCAAATTCGAGAAATTTTTGTAATCGATTGCATGTGTATATCGAAAACGGAAATAGTTATCGAAAACTTAGATGAGCTTATTTGCAAAATATGCAGTCTCTAGCTCTTATAGTCTCTGAGATCTACGCGTTCATACAGACAGACAGACGGACGGACAGACGGACATGGCTATATCGACTCGGCTGTTGATGCTGATCAAGAATATATATACTTTATAGGGTCGGAGATGCTTCCTTCTGCCTGTTACATACTTTTGCACAAAAACATTATACCCCTTTTACCCATTTCATGGGTTTGGGGTATAATTACATTTGTTTGCGGCGGCCATTAATCAGTTGTTTTCATACTTTTTTGCACAAAAATACACCAAATATACTGAACATCGCTATGCAGCGATAGCAAATATCGATTAAATATCGTGCTCTTCATATCTTCACTTTCATGAAACATGAAACAATGTTTGTATACATAGGCTGGGGTTTTTCATGGTTTCAATAATATTTTCAATGTAAGTTGTAGTTACCGGACGCTTGAAACATGAAACATGAAACGATGAAACGAGCTGTTGAGCACCCTCATTGTTTTAAACTTTTAGCAATTATTAATACAGGCTCGACGTCATGAATCAAAGGGGGTGATTCGAAACAATTTGAAAATTGCGAATGAAATGCTTTAGGCTGGTCAGATAGCGCTATTTCGAATGTTTCCAAACATTCTCATCAGTGACCTTTCTGTTTAGAATTATTAAACTCAAACTGATCGTATATGAAATTATAGTCGGGGACAGGAGTTGAACCTGGGACCTCCAGTTAACGAGGCGGAAGTCTTAGCCACTGGGCTATTCCCTGACGAAATCCATCCCTGGCTAATCAGAGTTTTACATTAACGACTGCATTTGTAATTCTAACCATTTACTCTAAAGCTTTCATTTTTATCAATTTATCTAAGCTTCTACCCATTGAACTAAGCTTAATCTAAGCTCACTTGAACTATGACAAGGCGGAACTGCTTTGTATACATAAGTTCTTATTGTTATTTTACTGATCAATTATTTTTCTTTGCGAAAATGTCAGAAATAGTTAAGGACGTGCCAATCCTTATTTTTATATTTGTTTTTTTTTTTAGCGACGTTTCTAATTGTTTGCAATTATTAATACAGGCTCGACGTCATGAATCAAAGGGGGTGATTCGAAACAATTTAATAATTGTGAATGAAATGTATTAGGCTGGCCAGATAGCGCTATTTCGAATGTTGCCAAACATTCTCATCAGTGACCTTTCTGTTTAGAATTATTAAACTCAAACTGATCGTATATGAAACTATAGTCGGGGACAGGAGTTGAACCTGGGACCTCTCGTTAACGAGGCGGAAGTCTTAGCCACTGGGCTATTCCCTGACGACATCCATCCCTGGCTAATCAGAGTTTTACATCAACGACTGCATTTGTAATTCTTACCATTTACTCTAAAGCTTTCATTTTTATCAATTTATCTAAGCTTCTACCCATTGAACTAAGCTTAATCTAAGCTCACTCGAACTATGACAAGGCGGAACTGCTTTGTATACATAAGTTCTTATTGTTATTTTACTGATGAATTATTTTTCTTTGCGAAAATGTCAGAAATAGTTAAGGACGTGCCAATCCTTATTTTTATATTTTTTTTTTTTTTTAGCGACGTTTCTAATTGTTTGCAATTATTAATACAGGCTCGACGTCGTGAATCAAAGGGGGTGATTCAAAACAATTTAATAATTGTGAATGAAATGTATTAGGCTGGCCAGATAGCGCTATTTCGAATGTTGCCAAACATTCTCATCAGTGACCTTTCTGTTTAGAATTATTAAACTCAAACTGATCGTATATGAAACTATAGTCGGGGACAGGAGTTGAACCTGGGACCTCTCGTTAACGAGGCGGAAGTCTTAGCCACTGGGCTATTCCCTGACGACATCCATCCCTGGCTAATCAGAGTTTTACATCAACGACTGCATTTGTAATTCTTACCATTTACTCTAAAGCTTTCATTTTTATCAATTTATCTAAGCTTCTACCCATTGAACTAAGCTTAATCTAAGCTCACTCGAACTATGACAAGGCGGAACTGCTTTGTATACATAAGTTCTTATTGTTATTTTACTGATCAATTATTATACCCCGAACCCATGAAATGGGTAAAATTGGTATAATGGCTTTGTGCAAAAGTATGTAACAGACAGAAGGAAGCATCTCCGACCCTATAAAGTATATATATTCTTGATCAGCATCAACAGCCGAGTCGATATAGCCATGTCCGTCTGTCCGTCTGTCCGTCTGTATGTATGAACGCGTCGATCTCAGAGACTATAAGAGCTAGAGACTTCAGATTTTGCACATAAGCTCATCTAAGTCCTAGGCAGTACAAGTTTGTTTCCGATTTTCGATAACTATTTCCGTTTCCGATATACACATGAGATCGATATCATACAAATATCTAATATCGAAAATGTAAAAATCGAAGTTGATATAATAGGTAACGATAGAACTTTTCTAAAAATTTCATCGAAATCGGTTGAGAATCAACAGAGATATCGAAGATTGAATTTTAGTCACCGATGCATACAGACAATGACTGTACGCGTTAAGTATAGGGTTCGGGGTATCTCCTAGTCGGGAAATCTCTACTAGAGCCTTCTTACTTGTTTTTCTTTGCGAAAATGTCAGAAATAGTTAAGGACGTGCCAATCCTTATTTTTATACCCCGAACCCATGTAATGGGTAAAATTGGTATAATGTTTTTGTGCAAAAGTATGTAACAGGCAGAAGGAAGCATCTCCGACCCTATTAAGTATATATATTCTTGATCAGCATCAACAGTCGAGTCGATATAGCCATGTCCGTCTGTCCGTCCGTATGTATGAACGCGTCGATCTCAGAGACTATAAGAGCTAGAGACTTCAGATTTTGCACATAAGCTCATCTAAGTCCTAGGCAGTACAAGTTTGTTTCCGATTTTCGATAACTATTTCCGTTTTCGATATACACATGCAATCGATTACAAAAAAGTCTCGAATTTAGAAAATGTAAAAATGGGGGTTGAAATAATGGGTAACGATAAGACTTTTCTGAAAATGTCATCGAAATCGGTTAAGAAACACCAGAGATATCGAAAATTAAAGTTTAGTCACAGATGCATACAGACAATGACTGTACGCGTTAAGTATAGGGTTTGGGGTATCTCCTAGTCGGGAAATCTCGACTAGAGCCTTCTTACTTGTTATATTTGTTTTTACCGACGTTTCTAATTGTTGCAATTATTAATACAGGATCGACGTCATGAATCAAAGGGGGTGATTCGAAACAATTTAATAATTGTGAATGAAATGTATTAGGCTGGCCAGATAGCGCTATTTCGAATGTTGCCAAACATTCTCATCAGTGACCTTTCTGTTTAGAATTATTAAACTTAAACTGATCGTATATGAAACTATAGTCGGGGACAGAAGTTGAACCTGGGACCTCCAGTTAACGAGGCGGAAGTCTTAGCCACTGGGCTATTCCCTGACGACATCCATCCCTGGCTAATCAGAGTTTTACATCAACGACTGCATTTGTAATTCTAACCATTTACTCTAAAGCTTTCATTTTTATCAATTTATCTAAGCTTCTACCCATTGAACTAAGCTTAATCTAAGCTCACTCGAACTATGACAAGGCGGAACTGCTTTGTATACATAAGTTCTTATTGTTATTTTACTGATCAATTATTATACCCCGAACCCATGAAATGGGTAAAATTGGTATAATGGCTTTGTGCAAAAGTATGTAACAGACAGAAGGAAGCATCTCCGACCCTATAAAGTATATATATTCTTGATCAGCATCAACAGCCGAGTCGATATAGCCATGTCCGTCTGTCCGTCTGTCCGTCTTTCCGTCTGTATGTATGAACGCGTAGATCTCAGAGACTATAAGAGCTAGAGACTTCAGATTTTGCACATAAGCTCATCATTTTCGGTGACTGCGCTACAGCTGCCTGTATTAAGAAAAATTCCATTTAAAAGCTTTAAATATATGTTTTGGAGTCTTGCGCTTCTAAATAGTGGTTGATTCTACAGTTATAAATGAGATAATTACTAGTTTATTTTACCAAACAAAACCAGTTTAA
This sequence comes from Scaptomyza hsui, assembly GCA_018152825.1. Lineage (NCBI taxonomy): Eukaryota > Metazoa > Arthropoda > Insecta > Diptera > Drosophilidae > Scaptomyza > Scaptomyza hsui. The sequence continues at coordinate 3,727,926 of JAECXO010000301.1, forward strand.
ACAAGTAAGAAGGCTCTAGTCGAGATTTCCCGACTAGGAGATACCCCGAACCCTGTACATAACGCGTACAGCCATTGTCTGTATGCATCTGTGACTAAACTTCAATCTTCGATATATCTGGTGTTTCTTAACCGATTTCGATGAAATTTTCAGAAAAGTTATATTGTTACCCATTATTTAAACCCCCGATTTTACGTTTTCCAAATTCGAGAAATTTTTGTAATCGATTGCATGTGTATATCGAAAACGGAAATAGTTATCGAAAACTTAGATGAGCTTATTTGCAAAATATGAAGTCTCTAGCTCTTATAGTCTCTGAGATCTACGCGTTCATACAGACAGACAGACGGACGGACAGACGGACATGGCTATATCGACTCGGCTGTTGATGCTGATCAAGAATATATATACTTTATAGGGTCGGAGATGCTTCCTTCTGCCTGTTACATACTTTTGCAAAAAAACATTATACCCCTTTTACCCATTTCATGGGTTTGGGGTATAATTACATTTGTTTGCGGCGGCCATTAATCAGTTGTTTTCATACTTTTTTGCACAAAAATACACCAAATATACTGAACATCGCTATGCAAAGATAGCAAATATCGATTAAATATCGTGCTCTTCATATCTTCACTTTCATGAAACATGAAACAATGTTTGTATACATAGGCTGGGGTTTTTCATGGTTTCAATAATATTTTCAATGTAAGTTGTAGTTACCGGACGCTTGAAACATGAAACGATGAAACGAGCTGTTGAGCACCCTCATTGTTTTAAACTTTTAGCAATTATTAATACAGGCTCGACGTCATGAATCAAAGGGGGTGATTCGAAACAATTTGAAAATTGCGAATGAAATGCTTTAGGCTGGTCAGATAGCGCTATTTCGAATGTTTCCAAACATTCTCATCAGTGACCTTTCTGTTTAGAATTATTAAACTCAAACTGATCGTATATGAAACTATAGTCGGGGACAGGAGTTGAACCTGGGACCTCCAGTTAACGAGGCGGAAGTCTTAGCCACTGGGCTATTCCCTGACGAAATCCATCCCTGGCTAATCAGAGTTTTACATTAACGACTGCATTTGTAATTCTAACCATTTACTCTAAAGCTTTCATTTTTATCAATTTATCTAAGCTTCTACCCATTGAACTAAGCTTAATCTAAGCTCACTTGAACTATGACAAGGCGGAACTGCTTTGTATACATAAGTTCTTATTGTTATTTTACTGATCAATTATTTTTCTTTGCGAAAATGTCAGAAATAGTTAAGGACGTGCCAATCCTTATTTTTATATTTGTTTTTTTTTTTTTTTAGCTACGTTTCTAATTGTTTGCAATTATTAATACAGGCTCGACGTCATGAATCAAAGGGGGTGATTCGAAACAATTTGAAAATTGTGAATGAAATGTATTAGGCTGGCCAGATAGCGCTATTTCGAATGTTGCCAAACATTCTCATCAGTGACCTTTCTGTTTAGAATTATTAAACTCAAACTGATCGTATATGAAACTATAGTCGGGGACAGGAGTTGAACCTGGGACCTCCAGTTAACGAGGCGGAAGTCTTAGCCACTGGGCTATTCCCTGACGAAATCCATCCCTGGCTAATCAGAGTTTTACATTAACGACTGCATTTGTAATTCTAACCATTTACTCTAAAGCTTTCATTTTTATCAATTTATCTAAGCTTCTACCCATTGAACTAAGCTTAATCTAAGCTCACTTGAACTATGACAAGGCGGAACTGCTTTGTATACATAAGTTCTTATTGTTATTTTACTGATCAATTATTATACCCCGAACCCATGAAATGGGTAAAATTGGTATAATGGCTTTGTGCAAAAGTATGTAACAGACAGAAGGAAGCATCTCCGACCCTATAAAGTATATATATTCTTGATCAGCATCAACAGCCGAGTCGATATAGCAATGTCCGTCTGTCCGTCTGTCCGTCTTTCCGTCTGTATGTATGAACGCGTAGATCTCAGAGACTATAAGAGCTAGAGACTTCAGATTTTGCACATAAGCTCATCTAAGTCCTAGGCAGTACAAGTTTGTTTCCGATTTTCGATAACTATTTCCGTTTCCGATATACACCTGTGATCGATAACATAAAAATATCCAATATCGAAAATGTAAAAATCGAAGTTGATATAATAAATAACGATAGAACTTTTCTAAAAATTTCATCGAAATCGGTTAAGAAACAACAGAGATATCGAAGATTGAATTTTAGTCACCGATGCATACAGACAATGACTGAACGCGTTAAGTATAGGGTTCGGGGTATCTCCTAGTCGGGAAATCTCGACTAGAGCCTTCTTACTTGTTTTTCTTTGCGAAAATGTCAGAAATAGTTAAGGACGTGCCAATCCTTATTTTTATACCCCGAACCCATGTAATGGGTAAAAGGGGTATAATGTTTTTGTGCAAAAGTATGTAACAGGCAGAAGGAAGCATCTCCGACCCTATTAAGTATATATATTCTTGATCAGCATCAACAGTCGAGTCGATATAGCCATGTCCGTCTGTCCGTCCGTATGTATGAACGCGTCGATCTCAGAGACTATAAGAGATTTTGCAAATAAGCTCATCTAAGTCCTAGGCAGTACAAGTTTGTTTCCGATTTTCGATAACTATTTCCGTTTTCGATATACACATGCAATCGATTACAAAAAAGTCTTGAATTTAGAAAATGTAAAAATGGGGGTTGAAATAATGGGTAACGATAAAACTTTTCTGAAAATGTCATCGAAATCGGTTAAGAAACACCAGAGATATCGAAAATTAAAGTTTATTCACAGATGCATACAGACAATGACTGTACGCGTTAAGTATAGGGTTTGGGGTATCTCCTAGTCGGGAAATCTCAACTAGAGCCTTCTTACTTGTTATATTTGTTTTTTACCGACGTTTCTAATTGTTGCAATTATTAATACAGGCTCGACGTCATGAATCAAAGGGGGTGATTCGAAACAATTTAATAATTGTGAATGAAATGTATTAGGCTGGCCAGATAGCGCTATTTCGAATGTTGCCAAACATTCTCATCAGTGACCTTTCTGTTTAGAATTATTAAACTTAAACTGATCGTATATGAAACTATAGTCGGGGACAGAAGTTGAACCTGGGACCTCCAGTTAACGAGGCGGAAGTCTTAGCCACTTGGCTATTCCCTGACGACATCCATCCCTGGGTAATGAGAGTTTTACATCAACGACTGCATTTGTAATTCTAACCATTTACTCTAAAGCTTTCATTTTTATCAATTTATCTAAGCTTCTACCTTACTTTTAGGTCTCGTCCAAAAATATTGGTTATGTGGAGCGATTTGTATATAAAAAAAAGACTTTTTGCTTATTGTTCATATAAAAGCTATATGATTTAGTGGTCGGATGTTGGATTATTTTGTCCAACTTGTAGGGAGCATAATATCACTCATATTTAGTGAGTTTGGTCCAAATATATTCGCAAACAATGAGTTTTTCACACTAAAACTCGATTTTCGACCGTTTATTCATATGGGAGCTATATGATATAGTAAGCCGATTTTGATGATTTTTTGCACAAAGGCTAAGAGTATAAAAACACGCTGATTTACCGAGTTTGGTCAGGATATCTTGAAAAACAAAAAATTTCCATACGCTATTATAAAGAAGGAGGAGCGGTGCCACGCCCATTTTGTCAAAAACATTACTGAACGACATATACGTACCTCTGCCACTAACTTTTTAACAATTGGCCTCATAGCCTTTGAGTTATTAATTTAGTGTCAAAAAATGGGAAAAAGGGCCATTGTGCAATGTCTGTACGCTTAAAGTACAGGGTTCAGAGTATCTCCTAGCCTTCTGACTTGTTTAAAATACTAAAATGACCAACATCATAAGTCAATAGCCCGTCTACGAGTTAGACGTCACTTGATTGATTTGGAGTTGAAACCTCAAGATGTCAAGATGTGAGTTCCAGTTGAGCCGCTTATCTAGAACTCCTAAATTGGCTTCACTGGGTAGCTCTACAGAAGTGATACCAGTGAAGAGGAAGCCAACAACACTGGTATACCGCTTTTCAAACGGTTCAACTACCGCCTTAAGCTGATTTATGTTGAGACCCACTTTTAGGCACCATTCAAGAACCGAATTTTGTGCCGTTTGCATCAAATCGGTAATGGTGCTACCAAACTTCCCTGTAACTATAAGAGCAAGGTCATTTGCATCCCTATGGCATCGAAACCCTCCTCGTAGAGTTTTTTTTTAGAAGTTAATCTACTACGAGTGACTAGAGCAAAGGAGACAACACTCCATCCTGTGGGCAGCCTCTGACCGCCTTGAGATAAAGCTTTTGATATTGACTGATAGCAACGACAATACACTTAGGTAGACTTGGCATCGCTCTTCCTCTCTTTTTACTCGCTGGAATTATCTGCGGGGTCGGTTAGCTACTTATAACGAGTAGCAGCTGTGTAGCAGCGTGGCTGTGTATGCAGCAGCATGGCTGTATGTGGCTGTGTATGCGATCGAAGCGCGAAGCAACGCTGTGCGTTTGCTAACTGGCAATTGCTGCGCGCCACGCCAGCTTTGCCTGTATAATATGGGTGGCTGCAATAACGCCCGCGGTAATAAAGCCCGCGGGCGTTATTTCACACAAAAAATGCAATAACGCCCGCGGGCGTTATTACCAAAAAAAAAATGAATTAAGGCCCGCGAATCTTATTTCACAATTTTCGTGGGCATTATTTCACAAAAAAAGTGCAATAACGCCCGCGGGCGTTATTACACAAAAAAAAATGCAATAACGTTATTACAAAAAAAATTGAAATAAGGCCCACGAAAATTGTGAAATAAAGTCCGCGTATGTTATTACACAAAAAAAGTGCAATAACGTCCACAATATTTAAAAACATGCAAAATTTGTCTTATCTCTGATAACAAGTAGCGGTAAATTAACAGTTATTCGGTGTTTTAGATTGAATACATACTGATTTTCGTCTCTGCTTTGAATTGATGTTCATAAATTTGGCAGTTTAGAATTGATCTTAAACTGAGTCGCACGTGATGGAGCTGCAAAACAAAAAATTTTCTTTCGTTGCTGGTTTTCGAAAGACCTCAAAATTATTATTTTTGACTGATAAAAATCAGTTATTTAAGTTAAAAAGTGTAACAAAAAGTGGTACACGTTATATATGTTATATAGAAAAGTGTGGTGTGACACTTAATCTGTTAAACAATGTATGCAGCCAACTCAGTTTTAACCACCATCATAACCATGCGCCACCAGAAGACCTTATTAAAAGGCTTAAGCTTTTAAATGACGTCAAATCCCAATGTGAAGCAAAAAGCCTAAAAAGAGAAGGTGTTAAAGAAATATTTGACGAAGCATGCCAGAATTCTAGAGAAGCTTCATCTTCGGTGCACTTCCCTAAAGTTCGAAGGCAACTTTATAATATTAGAAAAGAGAAAATGCCTAAAAATCCAACAACACCTGTCGAAACCAAAGAGTTTTTTGACAATAAGATTTATCTGGCGGAATATGGCTTATCCAAGCACAACAACCAACCTTTCTATAAACACACAATTGTGGAAGATGATTTCGCCTATTCTGTATTTGCATCACCAAGTATATTGGAAATCATACAGAAAATTAATGGCGAACGGTGTTTTTTGATTGATGGAACTTTTGATATAGTGCCATCGTGCGGATATAAGCAATTGCTTATAATTCATTTTCAATTTCTTCACCAGGTAAGTAAATATAAATTGCGTTTTTAACATCATATAACATTTTGGAATTTTTTAAGACTTTTCCATTCATCTTTATTCTGATGTCCAACAAATCCGCAGGAGCTTATCAACACCTTTTTGGTTTCATTAATCAAAATATTTTAAAATTGGAGCCGCACAGTTTTATGACTGACTACGAGTTGGGTCTCCGAAAGGCATTGAAAACAGTATTCCCATCTGCGATTCTAAAGGGCTGCTGGTTCCATTATTGCCAAGCTTTAAGAAGAACGATTTTAAAAATAAAAGGATTTGGAAAATTGTTAAAAAATAATCAGGAATGCTACATCTAGTTCCGGTCTTTTCAAATTTTGCCATTGGTTAAGCCAAACCAAATTGAAGAAATGGTTTTGAAACTCAAAAATGATTTTCAAAATCTACCCAAGGTCTGCCACAGTGATCTAAAAAAATTCATAAAATATTATGAAAAGGAATGGATGATTAAGGTAAGAAAAAAGTTTTAAATATAACATTAAATATAACATTAAATCTTTTTAGATTACACCTTCCGCATTTTCGGTTTATGGAGAAAATATGAAAACTACCAGCTCTTTGGAGTCTTTTAACTCCATATTAGCCAGAAAAGTAAAAAAACATGGAAATTTCTTTGAATTTCTAAAAGCTTTGCAGGATACCGATTTTTGTACAGCATTTGGATATTTTGGAGTGGGACTTAAAACTACCTAAAGAAAACGAAGAAGTCGATGCGAGTGAAGTCGTCGAACAGGACGACTTGGAGGATCCGGACGATAATTTTGGACTCAGTCAAATGATTGATGTCTTGATGTGCATTATTTGCACCGAACACCCAAGAGATATCTTGCTCTCCCATGCAACTATTTTAAAATTTGTGAGCAATGTTGCACAACTTTAATTGAGAAATCTAAAAAAAATAAGTCCGAACTGCTCTGCCCATATTGCAGGCAAATCGTAAAAAATAATTTAAAAATTTTTCCATAATTTTGTTAATTGATTTGGAAGGCAATTATCCTATAATTCTTTGAATAATTTTTCAATGCCACTTTCAGAATTCACTTACTATAGATACATAAGTTATAGTCTCGAAAGGCAAGAAGCCCAATTAATAAATTTCATCTTTAAAAATTCTTCATTAACTAATTTGGCCTTTTAAGTTTTTTTTAGAAATTTGTCATTCATGCATACGTGAGCCACTGCTTTTACGGCGTTTGAAAGTTTTTACTGTATTTTAAACTTCCTAATGCCGTAAAAGCAGTGGCTCACGCCACTGCTAAGGCACTGTTTGCTATGTTCCGGAGCAAATCACAATTTATTTTTTATATATATTGCGGACGTTATTGCATTTTTTTGTGAAATAACGCCCACGAAAATTGTGAAATAAGATTCGCGGGCCTTATTTAATTTTTTTTTTTTTGTAATAACGCCCGCGGGCGTTATTGCACTTATTTTGTGTAATAACGCCCGCGGGCGTTATTGCACTTTTTTTGTGTAATAACATACGCGGACTTTATTTCACAATTTTCGTGGGCCTTATTTCATTTTTTTTTTTTTTGTTATAACGCCCGCGGGCTTTATTGCACTTTTTTAAGTGAAATAACGCCCGCGGGCGTTATTACCGCGGGCGTTATTGCAGCCACCCGTATAATATGGTCTTTGTATGTGTATAGGTAATACATTTGTTTCATTTTTGCCTTTGCTGGCTTCGCCGAGATTTTCGTAATTCTGTTCTGTGTCTATGCCCCTGAATATGCAAGTGTGTGTATTAGTGCTGCAAAATAATCGATATTTCAAAATATCGATATTTTTGATCTTTTGGATGAAAAATATCGATAATATCGATATATCGAAATTTTTCATATAAATTTTTGAATGCTTATATATTGACTTCATGTCGGTTTAATTTTGACTTATACTAACACAAACCAAAAACTTTTACAACTAAAAGGGGAATAATAACAATAAAACTAAAAAAATAATAACAATAAAACTATAAAAATAATAACAAAAATTTCAGTAACTATAACTAAATAATGAAAACATTTGCCTCCATGGCAGTATGAATGAGATCCTTAATCACTTAAAATCCATTGGTTTTTGTTGAGAAAAATTAGCTTGTTCACCGTTTGTGGCTTTAAAGAATCCAGCCTTGCTGAACATGCGCTCGCTTTCGGTTGACGTTGCCGGAATGCATAAATATTTTTTCGTCAGCGTCTGCAGTGCCACGTCGTTGTTTGCGCTCTGAAAAAATTAAATAGGTACCGAAAAATGTATATTTATTAATTTAACAGCAATTTTTTGTGAATGATTGTAATTATTACCTTCCAATACATTAAAGGGTCTTGATTTTCGTCAAGATTAAGACTCGATTAATAATTCTTTAGGTTTATTATGGAATCAGCTCTGTCGTTTTGTATCTTCTGTTCGATATTCCTTTTTACCCGTTTAAACAATGGCTGGTTTGATTCGACTGGCTTATCTGGCATTGAGGAAGTCTCTTTTGGCGGACGAATTGATTTATTTAGAATCGCTAGCTCGTTTTCCAGGATTTTATTTGCTTCCTTTGTGTGAAACGGTGCCGAAAATCCCTCTTTCTTGAACCTTGGATCAAGCAACGTTCCTAATCTAGTTGGTGTGCGTGATTCATTGTCCATGAGCCTTGCATTGATCCTTTCCACCAAAAAATTACGCATTTGTTGACCTTCCTCCGATAAAAGCGAATTTTTGAATAATTGCATTTTTTCTAAGAGTTCGGAGACCAGAGGAATTACTATTGAAACCGTCACTGCATTTTCACAACTTGTTTGTTTTGTCGCAACATCAAATGGTAGTAGGAGATGAACCAGATCCTGCATTATCTGTATTTCCTCTGCAGTCAGGGGTGGCGGTGCCTTAGCCGTGCTTAAAAGTACTTTAGCAAGAGCATCCTTGGTAGCCAAAATCCTTTCAATCATCGCATAAGCGCTGTTCCACCTGGTGGGTACTTCCTGCTTAAGACTGTATGTCTTGTCCCCTGGCAATTGCGTGGCTTTAAATTTGGCATATGTAATGTTGCTTTGTTTAACAAAGGTAACGATTTTTTTGCATTTGGCAACTATTGGTTGCACAATTTCCAAGCAAAGACACTCCTTCACAATCAAATTAATCGTGTGAGCAAAACACGGCATATGCCTCTTTTTTGTAATTTCGCACATTTTATTCATAGTTCTATCATTGTGCGTGACAATTGTCGAAACTTTGTTGAATATATTCCATTCATATAAGACAACTACTAAAGAATCTGCAATATTTTGTGCAGTGTGATTAGTATCGTCAATTAATGTATTGGTCGACAACACCGCGGAGCGCAGCTTAAAATCTTTGTCCACGAAATGACAAGTTACTGTTATATAGGACTCATTGGCCAAAGACGTCCACAAGTCGGTGGTAATGGCCAAATGTTCAATTAAATCCAGGGTTGCCAGCAACTTGGCCTTCATAGATACATACCTTGTTTCCATTTGAACGTTTTTTAATGTTGTTCTGGAAGGCAGTTTATACTGTGGGTCTAGTATATTGCAAAATTTGCGAAAGGCAGGCTCATCAACCAGACTAAAAGGTTGCATGCTGGTGGCCACAAATTCTGCCAATGCATCGTCTACCTTTTTTATACTTTGATACCGAAGGTCTCATAGTATATTGGTTTTGTGCAATGTCCGTCATGGTGTCTGTCCGTCTGTCCGTATGAACGCAACTTTTTTCGACACCCGTAAAGCTAGAGACTTGAAACTTTGCAAATATGTTTGTCTATAGGCGAGACAGATAAAGTGTCAAGATTGGGGTGCCACGCCTACTAGGAGGCTGGGAAATCGATAAATTCGATAACAGAAAACCGATAAAACTTAATATTTGTCAGATTCTTACAGCTAGAGTTACCAAATTTTGCTCGCAGATAGCTAATCATGTCGCTGAAAAAACTGCATCAAAATTTTGGATGCCACGACCACTCCTTCCGCCCCCCTCATCACTGCTCCTTGAAATTGGAAACGCCCATAGTTTTCACATATTTTGGGCTAGAGCCACCAAATTTTGTGTCAAGATAGATATTTACGTTCCCCAAAAAAATGCATTAAAATTTGGATGCCACGCCCCCAGATTCCGCCCCCATCCCCCCTTCTCACTGAAATTGGAAACGCATATAGTTTTCACATTTTTTGGGCAAGAGCCACCAAATTTTGTGTCAAGATAGATATTAACGTTCCCCAAAAAAATGCATCAAAATTTGGATGCCATGCCCCCTGATTCCGCCCCCATCCCAAAATTGGAAACGCCCATAGTTTTCACATTTTTTGGGCTAGAGCCACCAAATTTTGTGTCAAGATAGATATTGACGTTTCCCAAAAAAATGCATCAAAATTTGGATGCCATGCGCCCTGATTCCGCCCCCATCCCCCCCTTCTCCGTGAAATTGGAAACGCCCATAGTTTTCACATTTTTTGGGCTAGAGCCACCAAATTTTGTGTCAAGATAGATATTGACGTTCCCCAAAAAAATGCATCAAAATTTGGATGCCATGCCCCCTTATTCCACCCCCATCCCCCTTCTCCCTGAAATTGGAAACGCCTATAGTTTTCACATATTTTGTGCAAGAGCCCAAATTTTGTGTCAAGATAGGTACTGGCGTTCCCCATCAAAACTTGGGTGCCACGCCCCTGATTCCGCCCAATCCCCCATTCACCAAGAAATTGGAAACGCCTATAGTTTTCACACTTTTTGGGCTAGAGCCACCAAATTTTGTGTGAAAATAGATATTGACGTTCCCCAAAAAATGCATCAAAATTTTGGATGCCACGCCCCCTGATTCCGCCGCCATCCCCCCTTCTACTTGAAATTTTCGAGCTAGAGTCACCAAATTTGGTAGGAAGATATATGGTGACAACTACAAAAGGTCTGCATCAAAAATTAGGATGCCACGCCCACCTCTGCCGCCCACTATTTAAAATCGGAAATTTCGATATCTCTTATAGTTTTTAAGCTAGAGCCCGTAAATTGGGTAGAAAGATAGAAGGCAGCATCTACCAAAGATGTGCATCAAAATTTTGAATGCCACGCCCACCTAAGCCACCCGCCTTATAAAATCGGAATCGGCTATATCTCTAACAGTTTTTGAGCTTGAGCCACCAAACTTTTTATGAATATAGATGGTGACAGTTAAAAACATTTGATTCAAAAATTAAGATGCCACGCCTACCTCTGCCGCCCACCTTTTAAATTTGGGAGTTAAGTTATCTTCCACAGTTTTTGAGCTAAAGTCACCAAATTTGGTAACATGATAGCTGGCGATGTTTACCACATGGCCCACACCCTTCGCCCCTGCATTCTCCCTTATCAACCGTTATTTTACTGGTATCAAAGTATTCCGCAGTCGGTGGCGTCCGACTGCAACGTTTTTACTTGTTAAAAATTGATTATATTATAAATAAATTTAAATATATATATACATATATATACATATATATTTATTAATATATTAAAATATAGATGGCAAAAATAATAATGTACATACATATTTAATAATAATATGTATTTGCTCAGGCATTTAAGGCATATCCATTTTTGTGGGAAGGGGTGTCTTCACAATACTACACTGTATCACTATGACGAGGGGGGGAGGTTGTGGTTTTTGCCTTCGTTAGCTTCGCCGAGATTTTCGTAATTTTGTTCTTCCTCTATGCCCTTGAATATGCAAGTGTCTATGTATTGACATACAAAAAGGAATATGCCGATTAACGAAAAGAATAACGCTGTGCGTTTGCGTGTGGTAATTGCTGCGCGCCAGCCAGTGCATCTTTGCCTATGTGATTGTAGGACAGGGGGGCGCCAGCGGAAAGCATGTAGCGGTAAAAAACGCATTAGTATTAGTATACGTGTCACTTCCCTGCAGTACGCTAGACCGGTACAAGACTAGCGATATGCCTAGAACTTAGTGATGAGTACTGGTACGCGCCTCAACACCAGCAATGCATTTTACCTAACGAATTTAATTCGAGAATGTCCGTAAAACGTACCGAGCGGTACGGCGGTGCATCACCAGTAGCTAGCGATTGCCCTGGTACCGAAGGAGTAGTAAAATCGTTAGTACGCCCTACTCGGCTGTCTGGTTAGGGCTAGTCGCTAGTTATTTCTCTGGTACACAAGGCCTAGTAATATCGCTAGTACGCCCTATTTCGCTAGTACAAGGTATCTAGGTATTTGACTAGGGCTATTGCACTAGACACTTCGCAGTAAGGTAATCGCTAGCGATTTATCTGGTACTAAAGGCCTAGTAATATCGCTAGTACGGCTTCTTAGTATTTCGCTAGAAAGAAAAACAGATAAAAAAGTTAGAAACAGATAAATTTGTTGGCTTCACATTAATTAAAATTATTTATTTATAAGATTTATGCTAAAGGAACATTATTTTCTTTTAATTAGAAGTTTCAAGAGTTTTTAAATTATTTTTTTAATGATGCGTTTTTTTTTGAAGCTGCATCGCCTTTCGCAGCTCCGGCTCTGGCGGTCCAACGTTGCACTTAGAGATAGCGTCTGTAATGTAAAATAGTGTTTAAGTTTATTATAATCTATACTTGTTATTACTTTTTACTTTTACCTATTAACGAGCTGAAGAAGAAGCTTAAGTTTTTGAGCGACTCCTTCCCTAATACGCCATCGACGTTGTATATCATGGCTATCTCGTCTGTGAAAACATACTTCAAGTTCGCTTTTGGCCCTGAAGGACCAAGTAGCATTGCCATTGTTTCAACCTGAAATTATTATAATTGATTAATATAAAAAAACATTTTAATAAAATTAAATCTACTTACATATTTCTTCACATCACCAAGCTCAATTGATTGATTTAATTGTATTAAATCATCCTTTGTCTTAACTGGAAACAGACTGCAGAGGTCCACTGTTTGGGACTTTTCTCGTAGCAGCTGCTGTATCAATACTTTTTGCTCTGCCACCTCGTTTAAAACAACTTGAAGTTGTGCGCTTAATGTTTCCAGTTCATTCTTTATAAAATCTGTATATATCAAAAACCTTATGTTAAAATCTTTTTTAAAAATATTTGTATTAAAACGTACCTTTTATGTCTTCATTATTTTTACAGGATAAGCATTTTTCAGTTTCATTATTATTTTTTTTTTACTGTTTTTATTGTTATTGTTCTGTGGTGGAATATCAGTTTTATTATTATAGCTCATTTTGACAATTTTTTTTGGCGTGTTGTAATGTTCCATTTAGAGCTTCAAAAGAAAATAGCAGAATTTATGATTAGCTTATGAGTTAAGTATTTTGAAGATTGCAATAGTATTAGTGAGGAAAATCGTTTTCTAATAAAAGTCCAACAATGGCATTATAACTAATTTATTATCAAAAGGTAAGGCGATTGATTTACACTCCAAGTCGGTTAACGGAAATATTTCTTCATCATTTTTCAAATCATCCACGACATTATACCTAAGCAGGTCGAATCAAATGGCTCTTCATAAAGGCTTTTTTTTTTTTGGTATCTTCTACCCATTAAAAAATTATCTCCAAATTCGGTAATTAAAACTGGAATATTATCTTTCATAAAACAATAATTATCTGGTGATTTACAGGAAAGTACATATCCTTTAAAAATATATTTTTTTTGTTAACTATATTCGTATTTTTTAAGGCAAAAATGAAAAAGGGACTTCCTAAATTTTTCTGTGCAGTTGTTTTAAAATATTTGTGGGACCTCATTTTTTAAAAATATTATACCTGTGTATAGCAAAAATTGTCGATACTCAATGGCTTTCCAATTTACTAAATCTTTTAATGGCCTCGGTTTTCGAGAAAACTCCCTGGGAACACATTTACTTACTGCAACCAATTTTTTGGATATTCTGTTTAAATTAGTTATGGGAACTTTATACAAGACCTTGTTCGTTGATAGTCGTAAAAGAAATTTCCGCATAACTCCTAAATCTACCAGATGCATATAGTCCAATGGAATTTGGGTAACCATTGAAATATTAAGTGTTTCCAGAACTGTTTTTTGTGTCAAATATGCAGGACTATGGTGTGTGGGGTAACTTATGTTTGAAAAATCCAAGTCTATTATTAATGATGCAGCCGCGTCACTGTAAGTTAGAACTGCTTCTATTTTTTTTTTGCCATCTGTGTGCACTTAGAGCACCCATGTCGGGACGTATGGGAGGGCGTACCACTTATAAATGCCCGGGCAGGTGCATCACAAATAAAAGATCTTATACTTGTTTCAAAAATTTTATTGTTTGACGAAAACCAGGTATCCATCAATTCAGAAACCTCAGAAACTTTTCCAAAAATGTTGCACAATTTGTTGGCTTTGTTTTCCCTAAAAATACACCTACTGAAAAAACTGGACTTCTTTTCACATTGTTAAGACGGACTAGAATTGGCCATAGCTGCGTTCTGGAACTTTTAAAAAGCGGTAGTCCTTCAATGTTTATATCTAAGCTTAAACTATCACCGAATTGAACAACTTTGCTTATATTTTTCAGCTGTGTCTTTAAACCTATATGTAAATATTGCCCACCAGCTATATTAGTTATTTCAGGAGAAATCGGGCAATCCGACTTATAAAATGAGCTTACATTTATATTTTCCTCTTTTAGAATTTTTATTAAGTCTATTGCACATACTCTGGAAACTCTATGCTTTATATGGCACTTTTTTAATTTTTGATTTAAGTTGTTGTGGTTGTTCCTATTATTATAAAAATCAAAATAACGGTCCGTGACCATGTCAAATAAATTATAACCTAAATCCATTTCACTTTCAATTCTTTTATCAAAGCAATGTGCGTCAGATGAGCCCTGCATGCAAGCGCTCATAAATTTGTCCAAACATTTTTTCTTTTCATTATTCACCAAACGTAGGTTTTTTTGTGACCTTCATAATTTATATGTAATTGTCAGAACAAACAAATTAGATAAATAACAAATAAATCAATCGCTTTACCTTCGACACAAGTTAATTAAAGGAATGGACAAATAATTGCAATCAAAACACAAACATATAAACTGATGTACTCACAAAAATTTTAATTGACTGCACTCGATTCAGCACTGTACACAACTGACTGCACCGAAAAATTTGCTCGGGACCAAAAACAAGAGAGCACGATCGAAAACAAAAATTGACAAAAATTCTGGTTATAACTAGTTAATTCACCGTTAACTTTACCATGCGCGCATCATCTTCTTCTGTTGCTTTTGTCACTTCTCTTACCATTGCTATTGTTCGTTTTATTTGCCTAACGCGATTATGCAAAGCTCGAAGCTAACGATGTTGCTAGCTACTAGTGATGTACCATAGGGCTGATTGTTTTCGTTTTTCGTTTTATTTCCCTAACGCCCTCTGCATCACTAGTTCCTAACGATTTAGCTAGCTACTAGTGATGCACCATAGGGCTGATTGTTTTCGTTTTTCGTTTTATTTGCCTAACGCCCTCTGCATCACTAGTACCTAACGATTTAGCTAGCTACTAGTGATGCACCATAGGGCTGATTGTTTCGTTTTTCGTTTTATTTGCCTAACGCCCTCTGCATCACTAGTACCTAACGATTTAGCTAGCTACTAATTATGCACCATAGGGCTGATTGTTTTCGTTTTTCGTTTTATTTGCCTAACACCCTCTGCATCACTAGTACCTAACGATTAAGCTAGCTACTAGTGATGCATCATAGGACTAGAATTAGGTATGCCTTGACACCAGCCGTACTGCAGGGTTGTTTCATTTTTGCCTGGACTAGCTTCGCCGAGATTTTCGTAATTTTGTGTCCACAATAGACTTGACGAGCTCGCTAGGAGATACCCTATACCCTAAATGCTATAAAAAACGACATGGCCAAATCGAGTCGCCTTATGATGCTGATCAATAATATATATATATATAATTTGATCGGAAATAATTCCTTTTACATGTAACATACATTCCCCAAAACTAATTTACCCGTCTCGTCTGAACAATGCTGTGTGTATACACATCGAGAATGGGCAAATGCAAAACAAGGAAACAACAAAATTTGCTGGTTGCTGAGACGTAAAAACGGCACACAGTAAAAATACCCTTAGTGCACGCAGATAGCTGGTCATGTCCCTGAAAAAACTGCATCAAAATTTTGGATGCCACGCCCACTCCTTCCGCCCCCATCATCCCTGCTCCTTGAAATTGGAAACGCCTATAGTTTTTACATTTTTTGGGCTAGAGCCACCAAATTTTGTGTCAAGATAGATATTGAAATTCCCCAAAAAAATGCATCAAAATTTTGGATGCCCCGCCCCCTGATTCCGCCCCCATCACCCCTTCTACTTGAAATTGGAAACGCCTATAGTTTTCACATTTTTTGGGCTAGAGCCACCAAATTTTGTGTCAAGATAGATATTGACGTTCCCCAAAAATATGCAACAAAATTTTGGATGCCACGCCCCCTGATTCCGCCCCCATTCCCCCTTCTCCATGAAATTGGAAACGCCTATAGTTTTCACATTATTTGGGCTAGAGCCATCAAATTTTGTGTCAAGATAGATATTGACGTTCCCCAAAAAAATGCATCAAAATTTTTGATGCCACGCCCCTAATTCCACCCCCATCCCCCCTTCTCCATCAATTGGAGCCACATAAATTTTGTGTCAAGATAGGTACTGACGTTCCCCATCAAAACCAAGAAATTGGAAACGCCTATAGTTTTCACATTTTTTGGGCTAGAGCCACCAAATTTTTTTGTGAAGATAGATATTGACGTTCCCCAAAAAAATGCATAAAAATTTTGGATGCCACGCCCCCTGATTCCGCCCGCATCCCCCCTTCTACTTGAAATTGGAAACGCCTATAGTTTTCACGAGCTAGAGTCACCAAATTTGGTAGGAAGACATATGGTGACAACTACAAAAGGTCTGCATCAAAAATTAGGATGCCACGCCCACCTCTGCCGCCCACTATTTAAAATCGGAAATTTCGATATCTCTTATAGTTTTTAAGCTAGAGCCCGTAAATTGGGTAGAAAGATAGAAGGCAGCATCTACCAAAGATGTGCATCAAAATTTTGAATGCCACGCCCACCTAAGCCACCCGCCTTATAAAATCGGAATCGGCTATATCTCTAACAGTTTTTGAGCTTGAGCCACCAAACTTTTTATGAATATAGATGGTGACAGTTAAAAACATTTGATTCAAAAATTAAGATGCCACGCCTACCTCTGCCGCCCACCTTTTAAATTTGGGAGTTAAGTTATCTTCCACAGTTTTTGAGCTAAAGTCACCAAATTTGGTAACATGATAGCTGGCGATGTTTACCACATGGCCCACACCCTTCGCCCCTGCATTCTCCCTTATCAACCGTTATTTTACTGGTATCAAAGTATTCCGCAGTCGGTGGCGTCCGACTGCAACGTTTTTACTTGTTAAAAATTGATTATATTATAAATAAATTTAAATATATATATACATATATATACATATATATTTATTAATATATTAAAATATAGATGGCAAAAATAATAATGTACATACATATTTAATAATAATATGTATTTGCTCAGGCATTTAAGGCATATCCATTTTTGTGGGAAGGGGTGTCTTCACAATACTACACTGTATCACTATGACGAGGGGGGGAGGTTGTGGTTTTTGCCTTCGTTAGCTTCGCCGAGATTTTCGTAATTTTGTTCTTCCTCTATGCCCTTGAATATGCAAGTGTCTATGTATTGACATACAAAAAGGAATATGCCGATTAACGAAAAGAATAACGCTGTGCGTTTGCGTGTGGTAATTGCTGCGCGCCAGCCAGTGCATCTTTGCCTATGTGATTATAGGACAGGGGGGCGCCAGCGGAAAGCATGTAGCGGTAAAAAACGCATTAGTATTAGTATACGTGTCACTTCCCTGCAGTACGCTAGACCGGTACAAGACTAGCGATATGCCTAGAACTTAGTGATGAGTACTGGTACGCGCCTCAACACCAGCAATGCATTTTACCTAACGAATTTAATTCGAGAATGTCCGCAAAACGTACCGAGCGGTACGGCGGTGCATCACCAGTAGCTAGCGATTGCCCTGGTACCGAAGGAGTAGTAAAATCGTTAGTACGCCCTACTCGGCTGTCTGGTTAGGGCTAGTCGCTAGTTATTTCTCTGGTACACAAGGCCTAGTAATATCGCTAGTACGCCCTATTTCGCTAGTACAAGGTATCTAGGTATTTGACTAGGGCTATTGCACTAGACACTTCGCAGTAAGGTAATCGCTAGCGATTTATCTGGTACTAAAGGCCTAGTAATATCGCTAGTACGGCTTACTTAGCTATTTCGCTAGTACAAGTAACTAATATTTCCGCTGGTATAAAAAAAGTTAGAAACAGATAAATTTGTTGGCTTCACATTAATTAAAATTATTTATTTATAAGATTTATGCTAAAGGAACATTATTTTCTTTTAATTAGAAGTTTCAAGAGTTTTTAAATTATTTTTTTTAATGATGCGTTTTTTTTTGAAGCTGCATCGCCTTTCGCAGCTCCGGCTCTGGCGGTCCAACGTTGCACTTAGAGATAGCGTCTGTAATGTAAAATAGTGTTTAAGTTTATTATAATCTATACTTGTTATTACTTTTTACTTTTACCTATTAACGAGCTGAAGAAGAAGCTTAAGTTTTTGAGCGACTCCTTCCCTAATACGCCATCGACGTTGTATATCATGGCTATCTCGTCTGTGAAAACATACTTCAAGTTCGCTTTTGGCCCTGAAGGACCAAGTAGCATTGCCATTGTTTCAACCTGAAATTATTATAATTGATTAATATAAAAAAACATTTTAATAAAATTAAATCTACTTACATATTTCTTCACATCACCAAGCTCAATTGATTGATTTAATTGTATTAAATCATCCTTTGTCTTAACTGGAAACAGACTGCAGAGGTCCACTGTTTGGGACTTTTCTCGTAGCAGCTGCTGTATCAATACTTTTTGCTCTGCCACCTCGTTTAAAACAACTTGAAGTTGTGCGCTTAATGTTTCCAGTTCATTCTTTATAAAATCTGTATATATCAAAAACCTTATGTTAAAATCTTTTTTAAAAATATTTGTATTAAAACGTACCTTTTATGTCTTCATTATTTTTACAGGATAAGCATTTTTCAGTTTCATTATTATTATTTTTTTTACTGTTTTTATTGTTATTGTTCTGTGGTGGAATATCAGTTTTATTATTATAGCTCATTTTGACAATTTTTTTTGGCGTGTTGTAATGTTCCATTTAGAGCTTCAAAAGAAAATAGCAGAATTTATGATTAGCTTATGAGTTAAGTATTTTGAAGATTGCAATAGTATTAGTGAGGAAAATCGTTTTCTAATAAAAGTCCAACAATGGCATTATAACTAATTTATTATCAAAAGGTAAGGCGATTGATTTACACTCCAAGTCGGTTAACGGAAATATTTCTTCATCATTTTTCAAATCATCCACGACATTATACCTAAGCAGGTCGAATCAAATGGCTCTTCATAAAGGCTTTATTTTTTTGGTATCTTCTACCCATTAAAAAATTATCTCCAAATTCGGTAATTAAAACTGGAATATTATCTTTCATAAAACAATAATTATCTGGTGATTTACAGGAAAGTACATATCCTTTAAAAATATATTTTTTTTGTTAACTATATTCGTATTTTTTAAGGCAAAAATGAAAAAGGGACTTCCTAAATTTTTCTGTGCAGTTGTTTTAAAATATTTGTGGGACCTCATTTTTTAAAAATATTATACCTGTGTATAGCAAAAATTGTCGATACTCAATGGCTTTCCAATTTACTAAATCTTTTAATGGCCTCGGTTTTCGAGAAAACTCCCTGGGAACACATTTACTTACTGCAACCAATTTTTTGGATATTCTGTTTAAATTAGTTATGGGAACTTTATACAAGACCTTGTTCGTTGATAGTCGTAAAAGTAATTTCCGCATAACTCCTAAATCTACCAGATGCATATAGTCCAATGGAATTTGGGTAACCATTGAAATATTAAGTGTTTCCAGAACTGTTTTTTGTGTCAAATATGCAGGACTATGGTGTGTGGGGTAGCTTATGTTTGAAAAATCCAAGTCTATTATTAATGATGCAGCCGCGTCACTGTAAGTTAGAACTGCTTCTATTTTTTTTTTGCCATCTGTGTGCACTTAGAGCACCCATGTCGGGACGTATGGGAGGGCGTACCACTTATAAATGCCCGGGCAGGTGCATCACAAATAAAAGATCTTATACTTGTTTCAAAAATTTTATTGTTTGACGAAAACCAGGTATCCATCAATTCAGAAACCTCAGAAACTTTTCCAAAAATGTTGCACAATTTGTTGGCTTTGTTTTCCCTAAAAATACACCTACTGAAAAAACTGGACTTCTTTTCACATTGTTAAGACGGACTAGAATTGGCCATAGCTGCGTTCTGGAACTTTTAAAAAGCGGTAGTCCTTCAATGTTTATATCTAAGCTTAAACTATCACCGAATTGAACAACTTTGCTTATATTTTTCAGCTGTGTCTTTAAACCTATATGTAAATATTGCCCACCAGCTATATTAGTTATTTCAGGAGAAATCGGGCAATCCGACTTATAAAATGAGCTTACATTTATATTTTCCTCTTTTAGAATTTTTATTAAGTCTATTGCACATACTCTGGAAACTCTATGCTTTATATGGCACTTTTTAATTTTTGATTTAAGTTGTTGTGGTTGTTCCTATTATTATAAAAATCAAAATAACGGTCCGTGACCATGTCAAATAAATTATAACCTAAATCCATTTCACTTTCAATTCTTTTATCAAAGCAATGTGCGTCAGATGAGCCCTGCATGCAAGCGCTCATAAATTTGTCCAAACATTTTTTCTTTTCATTATTCACCAAACGTATGTTTTTTTGTGACCTTCATAGTTTATATGTAATTGTCAGAACAAAAAAATTAGATAAATAACAAATAAATCAATCGCTTTACCTTCGACACAAGTTAATTAAAGGACTGGACAAATAATTGCAATCAAAACACAAACATATAAACTGATGTACTCACAAAAATTTTAATTGACTGCACTCGATTCAGCACTGTACACAACTGACTGCACCGAAAAATTTGCTCGCGACCAAAAACAAGAGAGCACGATCGAAAACAAAAATTGACAAAAATTCTGGTTATAACTAGTTAATTCACCGTTAACTTTACCATGCGCGCATCATCTTCTTCTGTTGCTTTTGTCACTTCTCTTACCATTGCTATTGTTCGTTTTATTTGCCTAACGCGATTATGCAAAGCTCGAAGCTAACGATGTTGCTAGCTACTAGTGATGTACCATAGGGCTGATTGTTTTCGTTTTTCGTTTTATTTCCCTAACGCCCTCTGCATCACTAGTTCCTAACGATTTAGCTAGCTACTAGTGATGCACCATAGGGCTGATTGTTTTCGTTTTTCGTTTTATTTGCCTAACGCCCTCTGCATCACTAGTACCTAACGATTTAGCTAGCTACTAGTGATGCACCATAGGGCTGATTGTTTCGTTTTTCGTTTTATTTGCCTAACGCCCTCTGCATCACTAGTACCTAACGATTTAGCTAGCTACTAATTATGCACCATAGGGCTGATTGTTTTCGTTTTTCGTTTTATTTGCCTAACACCCTCTGCATCACTAGTACCTAACGATTAAGCTAGCTACTAGTGATGCATCATAGGACTAGAATTAGGTATGCCTTGACACCAGCCGTACTGCAGGGTTGTTTCATTTTTGCCTGGACTAGCTTCGCCGAGATTTTCGTAATTTTGTGTCCACAATAGACTTGACGAGCTCGCTAGGAGATACCCTATACCCTAAATGCTATAAAAAACGACATGGCCAAATCGAGTCGCCTTATGATGCTGATCAATAATATATATATATATAATTTGATCGGAAATAATTCCTTTTACATGTAACATACATTCCCCAAAACTAATTTACCCGTCTCGTCTGTACAATGCTGTGTGTATACACATCGAGAATGGGCAAATGCAAAACAAGGAAACAACAAAATTTGCTGGTTGCTGAGACGTAAAAACGGCACACAGTAAAAATACCCTTAGTGTCAATATTTAAGTATAAACAATGGAATCTCCTAATATATATATTTCATATACATATAGCTTATTTGAAGCATTTAAATAGAAAATACGTTTATTTTATTCCGTATTTATATTCAACATATTCAGCTAAATAATGCAATACCTAATTGCCAAAATGTTAGTAAACATGTATTGTAAACATCTTGTTTACGTATACGGCATTTATCTAGTTATTTAAACCAAGTTCAAATGAAGTCAAACTACCCTTCCTTGCCAGGGTAGCAGCAAGCGATTGAATCAAAAGACTAAAATTTGCTTAACTCAACTTCTACGACAACAACAAGAGAAATGCATTTAGGCATCAATTAATCTTTGTGTCGCACATCGCACACTTTCAAGGCCAAGTTTACTGTTTTCTCACTATTCTATGCTCCGCCCCTTTGTTTTGAATTCCTATTTTTATTACTTCTTTATACACCGCCCATTGTTTACTAATTCAAAACAACCGCTAACGTAAACTACAAACCACAAAGCTAATATTCGGAGCATAAAATTCAGCGAGTAAAAGAGAGGGAGAGCGATGCCAAGTCTACCTAAGTGTATTGTCGTTGCTGATAGCCAGTCTTGTCGAAAGCGCCTTCCACATCTAAAAATTAGCACAGCGCAATTTCTTCAGATTTCAAGGCATTCTCTTTTTTGCTGACTGCATGATGAAAAGCGACCTCTGACGTTATGCCTTTGTAGTAAGCAAATTATGTTTTGTTCAAAGGTTTGGAGGATTTAAATGTGTACTTCAAGTGCAAATCCACCAGACGCTACACAGTCCTTAAAAAGAAAGACGAGAGACTTATTGGTCTGTATGACTTGGGCTGATCTATTACATGCTTTCCCTGCTAAGGGAAGAAAATAACTTTAATTATCCTCCCAGATTGCGGGATGTATCCCCATACAAAACAATACTAAAATGGTTGACAAGTGGTCGAATTATCACTTCGATGCTGTGCTGGATCAACGCTTGCAAAATCTGATCGCCCACGTGACCTTGTCGAAGATTATACTATAGGCTTAAACATAAAATTACACCATAGGCTATAACATAAGCCATCTGGTAAATTGTGTATTATTATATTGGTGATAAATGCACTGCGACCAGATCCTGCATGAAAGCAAGTACTTTTGTTGGGTCGCTGGTTGCTAAGTCACTGATTTGCATGTAATGTTTTCTTGAAAACTATTTTTTTTTCCTGATAGATATAACTTGTTAAATCGTTTCAGATTGTAGCTACCTAAAAGACAATTGCCTGAGTGCTGGTGTCCTTGCCCAGCTCATTTCACGCAAGAGTTTATCTTTGTTTCTTAGTTCCAGTCGTATTATGCTTCTTCCTACCCCACAGTACGGCTCTGTACCTATGAGGGGTGTCGCTGCCCCCAGTATTGCTTGCTTTGCTGCCTCTTCGTTCCCTGCTATATCAACATTTCCCGGAACTCATCTTAGGCCAATTGTGGGATCCCAGAATGTCTTGGTTCGTACCTCCCGAACTACTTTTGAGCTGACTTCGGTCCTACTGAGTGCCATTATTGCTTCGGATTGAATAGGTATATCTCTGTTCCGAATAAAGTCCACACACTCCCTTTTGCACAGATTGGAATATGCTGGTGAGCTTACCGAGGGGCTCATGGTATGTTAGCCGAGGGCTAATTCTAGATTTACGGATATGCTAAATGAATGGCTTTCGATTCGATTGGATTTTTATCGATCTTGACACTTAATCTGACCTGCCCATAGACAAGGGTGTCGAAAATAATTACGTTCCCACATACAGACGGACAAACAGAAAGCGATCAAACGAACGGATAGCATGACGTTGCAAAAACCCAATAAACCCTTAACCTTTCTTATCGGAGCATTAAATCTCTTGCAACAGATTGAGATGTAAAATCAATTGAAAATCTATTATTTTTCTGGAATAAATACTTCGTTTAGGATCTGTTAGTTGATGCAGTTTTTTGAGGAACGTTACTAGCTATCTTCGTGCAAAATTTGGTAATTCTAGCTGTAAGAATGTGAGAAATATGTGAATCATCGGTTTTCAGTTATCGACTTTATCGATTTCCCAGCCTCCTGGTAGGCGTGGCACCTCAATCTTGACACTTTATCTGACACGGGTATAGACAAACATAATTGCAAAGTTTCAAGTCTCTAGATTTACGGGTGTCGAAAAAAAGTTGCGTTGATACGGACGGACGGACAGGCGGACAGACACCATGACGGGCATTGCACAAAACCAATATACTATGATACTTTCATAATCAAAATATGTATAAAAAAAAGTAAGAAGGCTCTAGTCGAGATTTTCCGACTAGGAGATACCCCGAACCCCTTAACGCGTACAGTCATTGTCTGTATGCATCTGTGACTAAACTTCAATCTTCGATATCTCTGGTGTTTCTTAACCGATTTCGATGAAATTTTCCGAAAATTTCTATCGTTTTTCAAAATTCGAGATTTTTATGTAATCTATCGCATGTGTTTATCGGAAACGGAAATAGTTATCGAAAATCGGAAACAAACTTGTACTGCCTAGGACTTAGATGAGCTTATTTGCAAAATCTAAAGTCTCTAGGTCTTATAGTCTCTGAGATCGACGCGTTCATACATACGGACAGACGGACGGACAGACGGACGGACAGACGGACATGGCTATATCGACTCGACTGTTGATGCTGATCAAGAATATATATACTTTATGGGGTCGGAGGTCGGAGATGCTTCCTTCTGCCTGTGACATACTTTTGCACAAAACCATTATACCCCTTTTACTCATTTTATGGGCTCGGGGTATAATGAGTTGGCAAACACGGCAGATGTCGTATTTTAATGTTTCACGCAGCGATAAGCGCAAGCACTATTGTTGAAGCATTCTCAAATACACATGCTTATATAAGAAAAATAAATTTAAAAAAATTTTTCAGACTCCTTAGCGAGTTCATCTGACGTAACATGTAATGCAGATGACTTTGATTGTGAGAATCGAAACATACAGGATCGTCTAGGCATGGAGGCAATCGCTAGTTTGCACCGTCAATTAGATGATGACGACAATGGAAATATCGACTTGAGTGAATCGGATGATGTATGTAAATAAGTATATTTTTTAAGCGTATTAAAAGCCTTTGTTTTATAAAGTTTCTTCGTGAAGAGCTTAAGTATGACTCCGGCTACGAAAAGCGGCAGAAGGCATTTCATTTTAATGATGACATGCATATCTCCGTAAAAGAGCTATGGGATGCTTGGTTGAGGTCAGAAGTACACAATTGGACCATTGAGCAAACTACAGACTGGTTGGCACAGTCAGTTCAACTACCGCAGTATGTCGATCTTTTCAAACTTCATAAAGTTACCGGTGCTGCGTTACCGAGGTATGTATTTTTATATTTATGTATTAAAGCTACAGCTTTAAGTTAAAGTTTTTACACATAAACAAAAAATCACCAATTACCTGCTACAGTCAAACATATTTAGGGTATTTGGCAGCTATGAGAAATGTGATAAGTAATATTTTTATTACACTGTAGCTAGTGAGTGCACTTTTAACGTTTTTATATTTTGATACTGAAAGTATCATAGTATATTGGTTTTGTGCAATGTCCGACATGGTGTCTGTCCGTCTGTCCGTCCGTATGTCAAGATAGTTAATGACGTTCTCCAAAAAACTGCATTAAAATTTTGGATTCCACGCTCATTCATTTTGCCCTCATCCTCCCTGCTCCTTGAGATTGGAAACGCCTATAGTTTTCACATTTTTTGGCTAGAGCCACCAAACTTTGTGTCAAGATAGTTAATGACGTTCCCCAAAAATATTCAAAAAAATGTTTGGTGCCCGCCCCTCTTTCCGCCTCCATCCCCCTTGATTTTTAAAATTGGAAACGCCTGTAGCTTTCAAATTTTTTTGGGTAAAGCCACCAAATTTGGTGTCAAGATAGGTAGTGAAGTTTTCCAACGCTGCATCGAAAATTAGGATGCTACGCCCACAACTGCCGCCACACCCACACCGCCGTTTTTAAAACGGTTATGCGTGTATCTTCCACATTTTGTATACCCTGAACCCCTAAAATGGGTAAAAAGGTATTATGGTTCTGTGCCAAAGTATGTAACAGGCAGAAGGAAGCATTTCCGACCCCATAAAATATATATATTCTTGATCAGCATCAACAGCCGAGTCGATATAGCCATGTCCGTCTGTCCGTCCGTCTGTACGAACGCGTCGATCTTACAGACTACAAGAGCATGAGACTTCAGATTTTGAATATAAGTTCTCCTATACCATAAGCAAAACAAGTTTTTTTCAAATTATCGATAACTATTTTGGTTTCCGATATACACATGTAATCGATTACAAAAAAATCTCGAATTTGAAATATGTAATAATTGGGTTAAAAATTGGGTAACGATACAAATTTTCCGAAAATTTAATCGAAATCGGTTGAGAAACACCAGAGATATCAAAGATTGAAGTTCAGGTCACAGATGCATACAGACAATGACTGTACGCGTTAAGTATAGGGTTCGAGGTGTCTCCTAGTCGGGAAATCTTGACTAGAGCTTCTTACTTGTTTAACTAGAGTCACCAAATTTGTGATCTGCATCAAACATTTGGATGCAACGCCCACCTCTGCCGGCCACCTATAAAATCTTAAATTCAGCTATTTCCACATTTTTATACTTTGTTACTGTATATTGGTTTTGTGCTATGTCCGTCATGGTGTCTGTCCACCTGTCTGTCCGAATGAACACAACTTTTTTCGACACCCGTAAAGCTAGAGACTTGAAACTTTGCAATTATGTTTGTCTATAGGCGAGACAAATCAAGTGTCAAGATTGGTGTGCCACGCCTACTAGGAGGCTAGGAAATCGATAAATTCGATAACTGAAAACCTATAAAACCAAATATTTCTCACATTCTTACAGCTAGAGTTACCAAATTTAGCACGCAGATAGCTAGTTACGGCCCTCAAAAAACTGCATTAAAATTTTGGATGCCGCGCCCACTCCTTCCGCCCCCATCCTCCCTGCTCCATGAAATTGGAAACGCCTAAAGTTTTCACATTTTTTGGGCTAGAGCCAACCAATGTTGTGTCAAGATAGGTATTGCCGTTCACCAAAAAACTGCATCAAAATGTTGGATGCCACGCTCACTCCCTCCGCCACCAACCTCCCTGCTCCTTGAAATTGTAAACGCCTATAGTTTTCACATGTTGTGGGCTAGATTTTGTTCCAAGAAAATGTTGGATGCCATGCCCACACCTACCGCCTCCCACCCCCCTAGTTTTTAAAACGGTTATGCATGTATCTTCCACAGTTTGAACTAGAATAGCCAAATTTGGTAGGTGACATCTACAAATGATCTGCATCTGTATCTGTATGCCACGCTCACCCAAGACTAATAAAATCGGAAGAGCCAAACTTGGTGGTATGATAGATGGTGACATTTAAAAAGATTTGATTCTAAAATGTTGATGCCACTCCCACCTCTGCCGCCCACCTTTTAAATTTGGAGTTGTTCAGTTATCTTCCACAGTTTTTGAGCTAATGTCATAAAATTTGGTAACATAATAGCTGGCGATGTTTATCACCTGGCCCACTCCTTCCGCCCCTGCATTCCGTTCTTTAACTGGTATCAAAGTACTCCGCAGTCGGTTGCGTCCGACTCCAACATTTTCACTTGTTTTAACTAGAGTCAATAAATTTGGTAGGAAGATAAATGGTGACATCTACAAAAGATTTGCATCAAAATTTTAATTACCTCAACCACCCAACCCACCCGCCTTACAAAATCGGAATCGGCTATATCTTTAACAGTTATTGAGCTAAAGGCACCAAACATGGTAGGAAGATAGATGGTGACATCTACCAATAATCTGTATCAAAAATTTTGATGCCACATCCACCTCTGCTGCCCACATTTCTTAAACGATAATTTAGTAACATCTCGCCGAAGGCCTCATAGTATATTGGTTTTGTGCAATGTCCGTCATGGTGTGCATCTGTCCGTATAAACGCAATTTTTTTCTTTACCCGTAAAGCTAAAAACTTGAAACTTTGCAATTATGTTTGTCTTTAGGCGAGACAGATAAACTGTCAAGATTGGGTTGCCACGCCTACTAGGAGGCTGGAATATCGATAAAATCGATAACTAAAAACCGATAAAGCCAAATATATCTCACATTCCTACAGCTAGAGGTACCAAATTTTGCACGATGATAGCTAGTCACGCCCCTGAAAAAACTGTATCAAAATTTTGGATCCCACCCCCACTCCTTCCGCCCCCATCCTCCCTGCTCCTTGAAATTGGAAACGCCTATAGTTTTTACATTTTTTGGGCTAGAGCCATCAAATTTTGTGTCAAGATAGATATTGACGTTTCCCAAACAAATGAATCACAATTTTGGATGGCACGCCCCATGATTCCGCAACCATCCCCGCCTTCTCCATGAAATTGGAAATGCCTATAGCTATCACATTTCTTAGGCATGAGCCACCAAATTTTGTGTCAAGATAAGTAATCACATTCTTCAAAAAAATGCATCAAAATTTTGGATGTCGCGCCTATAGTTTTTACATATTTTGAGCTGGAGCCACCAAATTTTGTGTCAAGATAGGTAGTGAAGTTTTTCAACAAACTGCATCAAAAATTTGGATGCCACGCCCACAACTTCCGCCCCCCACCCCCCGCCGTTGTTAAAACGGTTATGCATGTATCTTCCACATTTCTTGAACTAGAGTCACCAAATTTTGTAGGTGTAGATGTAGATATATGGTGACATCTACAAAAGATCTGCATCAAAATTTTGGATGCCACGCTCACCCACGCCACTTGCCTTATAAAATTGGAATCGGCTATATCGCTAACAGCTTTTGAGCTAGAGCCACCAAAATTGGTAACATGATAGCTGGCGATGTTTACCACCCGGCCCACTTCTTTGCAAGTAGACTCCTTACTATCCGTTCTTTTACTGGTATCAAAGTATTCCGCAGTCGGTTGCGTCCGACTGCAACGATTTCACTTGATTTATATGGTGGTGGAAAGTTCTTTTTATACCCCGAACCCATGAAATGGGTAAAAGGGGTATAATGTTTTTGTGCAAAACTATGTAACAAGCAGATGTAAGCATTTCCGACCCTATAAAGTATGTATATTCTTGATCAGTATCAACAGCCGATTCGATATAGCCGTCTGTCCGTCTGTATGAACGAGGGCTGTGCAACGAACAGCTCGAACACGTTCGGGTTTACGCCGTTTTGACCGAACTGTCATACGGTCAGACCGAACTGTTCGAAGAGTCGAACGTTCGAACGGTTCGTACGCTTTTTCTATTATAGCTGCTTGTGTTTGCATTTGAATTCATTTGTGTGCCATGAATTCAACGGAACGCAACGAAATATAGCGCAAACTACAAGCGAGCACCTCTTCTCGACTTGTGGTAATATAGTCCGCGCTGAAAGAGCCAATTTATTATCAGACCACGTGGGGGAGATTGCATTTTTGCATGAAAACATAATTTAAGAAATAAAAAAAAATAAAACAATAATAAAAACAAAAAAATTGTTATTTTTTACAATGAAAAAAATTACAATATCTATGTTATAGGAATATATAACTACAATCTGCTCAGCACTTGCATTCAGTCTTTTTGCAGCCTCGCGCGCTGCTTTGCTTGCAGACTGCGCTGGCGAACGTTCAAATATACAGCTGCCGCAGTCGATCGCCGAACTCAACACGCATGACTTGGCCGAACCTGTTCGATCCAAAAAGCAGTTACAAATTGAATCGAACGCTAAACATGTTAGGACAAACAGTGCTCGTTGCACAGCCCTAGTATGAACGCGTCGATCTCAGAGACTACAAGAGCTAAATACTTCAAATTTTGAATATAAGTTCTCCTATACCATAAGCAGAACCAGTTTCTTCAAATACTTGAAATCGATTACAAAAATCTCGAATTTTGAAAATGTAAAAATTGGTGTCGAACTAATGGGTAACGATACAAATTTTCTGAAAATTTCGTCCAAATCGGTTGAGAAACACCAGTGATATTGAAGATTGAAGTATGCTGTATGCTTTACGTAAAGGGTTCGGGGTATCTCCTAGTCGGGAAATCTCGACTAGAGCCTTACTTGTTTAAACAGATCTTTGGTAAATGCACTAGCAACATTGAAACAAATTTTGGTGACTCTAGCAAAAAAAACACTGTGGAATTAATGCATATTTTCTATTTTAAAAGGTGGGCGCCATGGATGGGCGTGGCATCGAAATTTTTGAATCCAACTTTTTGGATCCGTCACCATCAATCTTCCTACCAAGTTTGGTGGCTCTAGCTCAAAAACTGCTAAAGATATAGCCGATTCCGATTTTATAAGGCGGGTGGCATAGGTGGGCGTGGCATTAACATTTTTGATTTAGATTTTTGGTAGATGTCACCATCTATCTTCGTACCAATTTTTTGACTCTAGCTCAAAAAATGTGAGAGATACACGCATTAACGGCTTATCAGAATGTTAGAGGACTTTGTAGTAAACTTAGTACTTTGTATCTTAATAGCCTATCTTTTCCCTCTCATGTCGTTGCCTTCACCGAAACGTGGTTAAGACAAGACATACTTAATTCTGAAATATTATCTAACAGATTCTGCATCTATAGGAAGGACCGCCCTCTGCGCCGTGGTGGTGGGGTGCTTATTGCTGTTGACGTGGACTTTTCCTCTGAGACAGTAATATTAAGTGGTTCTATAGATATTGAGTTTGCTGCTGTAAAGTTAAATATTAATAGAGTTGGTATTTATATTTCTTGTTCCTATATACCACCTTTATCTTACAACTCTGTTTACAATGAACATTTGTGAACAATACTTTCCATTTCGTCCATGCTTTCTGATCGTGATATTCTTGAAGTTTTTGGCGATTTTAATATTGCTGATGCTACTTGGATATCAAGTCCTGACTCTAGCGTGTTGTCCCCCGTGGTGCAGACTGATTTTCTGGTTGGTTTATTTTCAATGTCATTGGGTCAGATCAATGGTATTCCAAATTCTCTTGGTAAAATGCTTGATTTGGTATTTGTTTTGGATCCATCCACTCTATCTGTGTCAAGATCTCTTCCCATATCCACTCCACTTATACCACCCGACGTTGGAGGTGTTGATAACTTTGCCTGCCTGTGCCGTACGCCAGGGTAGTGAACCATTAAGACGGGTACGTCAATTTCGGAAAACCGATTTTGTAAAACTTACCCGGCTCCTAGCACTGGTTGACTGGTCGTCCCTCTATGGTTCTAAGGACTTGGATAGGGCAATCAGTATTTTTTATAGCACCTTAGTCAATATTCGACATGTGTGTCCCTTTTGGTAGGCCAAGTAGGAAAAACAAACCTGCTTGGTTTACACGAGAGTTGACAGCCCTAAAAAATCGAAAATCTAAGCTTTATAAGAGTTTCAGAAAATCTGGCTTTTATTTTCATTACTCATCATACTTGATTGCGCGTTCCAGTTTTTCAGTCATGAATAATTCATGTTATAAAAATTACCTAAGTCGGTGCAGACTACAGTTTCAGGCAGATCCTAAGAGGTTCTTTGACTTCGTTAATGCGAAGCGAAAGTCATCAACACTGCCATCTAGTGTATCTTTTGAAAACAAGTCGGCCAACACGGATCAGGCCATTGCCGATTTGTTTGCTGAAGTTTTTCAAACAACAAACCGTTTATTTTCATTCATAATCTGGTTGCTCTGCCTTACCCGTATCAGGTTATTGGCTCTAATTGCATTTTTGTACCAATAATCACGGAGTGTTCATTACTACGTGATCTACAGGATATTAATCCTATATTTTCCCCGGGACCTGACGGCGAACTAAGCTGTGTGCTTAAGTACTGTGCTGAAGGTCTCTTAAAGCCTTTGCATAAATTGTTGAGCTTGTCTGTTGACCAATGTTCATTTCCTGACATCTGTAAAGAATCATTTATTATTCCGAGAAATTGATAACTTCTCAATTACAACATTTTTGCAGATTTTTAATTTCACCGTGCCAGCATGGATTCGTGAAACATAGATCTACCACTAACCTGCTAGAATTTACTTCACATGTTGTTAAGGGCTTTTAAAATAAAATGCAAACGGATGTTATTTACAATGATTTCAGTAAGGCAATTGACTCGGCTAATCACTACCTTTTACTTCATAAACTTCAATTTCTAGGCAATCTTATTCGGTGGATAAGGAAATATTTAATTCATAGAACACAGAGAGACAGTTTTAATGGTGCTGTCTCTAAGGTGGTTGATGTCACTTCCGGTATTCCTCAAGGAAGTCACCTTGGACCTTTATTATTTACCCTTTTCATCAATGACCTTCCATCTGTTATTGACCACTCTCGAGTGCTGATGTATGCTGACGATGTAAAATTATGCATGTCGGGTGCTGCTCTGTTGTGTGCTCAAAAATTACAAACTGATTTCGATAATTTCCAAAAGTGGTGTCGTGTTAACTTACTAAATCTAAATTGCAATAAATGTAAAGTCATGTCTTTTTATAGACGCCTTCCTTTTTCAAATATATATTTTCTTGATGGAAGCCCACTCGATCGCATTGAATGGGTTGATGACTTAGGTATCCTTTTTGATCCGAAACTTAAATTTCACAAGCATATCTCTTCAGTTGCAAATCGAGCCTCTAGTACTTTGGGGTTCAATAAGCGCTACATAACCAAAACTCTTTATACGTCTTTGTTACGTCCTTTTCTTGAATATGGATCTTGTATCTGGTATCCCAAATACAGAATTCAACAGTATAGAATAGAATCAGTACAAAAACAATTTTTGCTCTCTGCCCTTAGGAGACTTAATTGGGACACTAACATTAACTTACCTTCCTACCACAGTAGACTTTTACTAATAAATCTTCCTTCTCTTTCTGATCGCAGAACAATGCTAGGTGTAGTCTTTTTACATAAACTTATAAATGGTGAAATTAATCAGCCAAACGATTTATCCCACATAATAAATAGTGCGACTTCTATTGGTTCTCTTAAAAAGATAGTCTTATGTCATTTGTCTACGTTATGTATGTTATGCGGTATGCCCCTCTGTCGGTTGGGCGGGAGGTTGGTTGCTCTTTGATTGGGTCCGCGCGTTAACAAACCGGTGCTTGGTATCGTTGGGCCACTTGAATGTACTGTTCGTTAGTACCTCTAGGTCCAATAATAATAATAATATCAATTCACATTTTGCTTTAGCGTGTAAACATTGTTCTTAAATTAACATAATTGTTTTTATAATAATACTGTGCATTTTTATTTATCAAGAAACTGATTAATCTCTTAAACCTAGTTAATATGCATTTTAAATTTTGTTTAAAATTGTTGTTTTGCTTGTATTTGCATTTTGGGCTATTTTAATTTTAATTTAAATGTTTGTTTGTTTTTCTGCTTTCAGTATTAATTTTAAATAAAATAAAATCCGAACAACCAATAAATATGTATGTGAAAGTACAAATAATTATTTAGTTTGATTTAAAATTATTACGAATAATACTGGGAAATTTACTTTATATACGCACTGTACGTTAATCTGCGCTAGCAGATGATCAAACCAAAAGACGAAAAATGTCATACGGGGGTGTGCCAGAAATCTCCAGAGATTTTGGCTCGAGCTGGTTTTCAAATCTCTAAAAAAAAACCCGTCGGTGTGCCTGAAGTTAGGGAGATTTCATTTTTCGGTAAAATGTTTCGGAGCAAATACGTAAAACGAAAATGGCCAAAAAGAGTTGCTACCTTTCAAAAATGAAAATTGCCTAAAATGTATTTGCCATTTTTATACTTTGATACCAAAGGTCTCATAGTATATTGGTTTTGTGCAATGTCCGTCATGGTGTCTGTCCGTCCGTCTGTCCGTCCGTATGAACGCAACCTTTTTCGACACCCTTAAAGCTAGAGACTTTAAACTTTTCAATTACGTTTATCTATAGCCGGTACAGATAAGGTGTTAAGATCGGGCTGCCACGCCTACTAGGAGGCTGGGAAATCGATAAATTCGATAACTAAAAACAGATAAAACCATATATTTCTCACATTCCTGAAGATAGAGATACCAAATTTTGCACGAAGATAGCTAGTCACGTCCCTGAGAAAACTGCATCAAAATTTTGGATGCCGCGCCCACTCCTTCCGCACCCATCCTGCCAAATTTTGTGTCAAGCTAGATATTGACGTTCCCCAAAAAACTGCATAAAAAATTTCGATGCCACGCACACACCTTCCGCCCCCCACCCCCCGCCGTTGTTAAAACGGTTATGCGTGTATCTTCCACATTTTTTTAACTAGAGTCACCAAATTTGGTAGGAAGATATATGGTGACATCTACAAAAGATCTGCATCAAAAATTGGAATTCCACGCCCACCTCTGCCGCGAACCATTTAAAATCTGAAATTTCGATATCTCTTACAGTTTTTAAGCTAGAGCCCCTAAATTCGGTAGAAAGATAGATGGCAACATCCACCAAAGATCTGCATCAAAATTTTGGATGCAACGCCCACCCAAGCCACCAGCCTTATAAAATTGGAATCGGCTATATCTTTAAGAGTTTTTGAGCTAAAGCCTTTTAACTTGGTATGAAGTTAAATGGTGACAATTAAAAAGATTTGAACAAAAATTTAGATGCCACGCCCACCTCTACCGCCCACCATTTAAATTTGGAAGTTAAGTCATCTTCCACAGTTTTTGAGGTAAATTCATATAATTTGGTAACATGATAGATGGCGATGTTTACCACCCGTCCCACTCCTCTGCAAGCAGACTCCTTACAATCCGTTCTTTTACTGGTATCAAAGTATTACGCAGTCGGTTGCGTCCGACTGCAACGTTCTTACTTGTTGTCATTGTTTTCAAGGTTGGTTTCATGGCATTAGTGTTATATATAATAAATGGTAAAATAAAAATATATTAGGTTTTATCTCTTGTAGTTCTTATACAAAACAAATATTTAATATTTTGCCCGCCAAGTAACTTATGTTGCTTGACAGCCCTGCTATGACAGCTTGCTTGAACAGCTGTTCTACGCACTCGTAAATGTCGAATCTGGTTTTGTTTACATTTTAAAAGTGCAAAAGGTGAACGGTGTTTTCCCCTTTGGACCAATAATAAAATAAATGTAAAACAAATAATTAAATGCAATTTTTATTTAATCTACATTTTGGCTGCTCAATGACTTTCCATAAATTAAATTCTTCTTCTTACTGTAGACATTTACACACCACATAACAAACACCGCCACCTCAACACCGTTGCCACCTCATAAAAAAAAGGTTTGCTGCAATAACTTAGTTAAATTTACAACAAACTGTACACTGCTCAACCATGCAATTTTGTTACCTTAAAGTACGATTTTTTTTATGATTATTTGTCACAAAAAAGTGTCTTTAAAATTGATCTATTAAAGACTCCGAATAATAGTTATTGTTAACCAAACAAGGTGGCAGCTCCTTTGTTAGGGACGATTTTGCACGCTTACACAGAACGGCAAATAGTTTTAGAGATTTGTTAAAGATTTATTAAAATCAAAAATCATGAATTAAAACATTTATTAAATTCAAATGTATTTGCAATATACAACTAAGCTTAAAATTACCTTTCGAAAAAGTAACAGTTGTTATTCATTAGACATTTAATATTGCTTAAATTAACCAAATCTCGGGCCAAATTTCTTGAGGTTTCAAAATCAGCTCGAACTGGGCTCTGGCACACCTAAAACCAGCTCGAGGTTGGTTTTGGGCTGTAATCGGGTTGGTTTTGATGGCTGGCACACCCCTAATAAATTTCGATCGCGGCAGCGCAGCAGCGATAAGCTTAAACCACAGATGTTGTTGTTATTGATCATAGATAAATGAACCTAATAGTGCATTTACACTGGCGCCGCTAAAAAAGCCTTAGTGGTTAGCGGCGAAAGTCATTTACATTGGCTAAAAGTCTTAAGAATCAGCTGTTTTTATGCTTTAATACTTTTTGTTTACTTTTGTTGTGATTGCTGAAGAAGAATAAATTTGAAAAATGGAGCAAAATTTAAATTTATTGATGCCGGCCACGCAAATTGGTGATAGTATTAATAATACTGCAATAATTAATAATAATAATACATTTTAAGCAGTGCAGAACCTTTGCCAGGTTGTTTGGCATATCGACTGCTTGCCTGTGCAATATTCAGAAGGAGTTCTGCAAACTTGTGTGGCAAATTTGTTCACCCAATCAAAAATTGAGGTTTCTTTGCAAAAATGCTTTCCAAGCTTTCCGACCAGCGCTTTTGCTTTTGGCCGACATCCACTTGAAAATAAATTGTTTAATTACAATAATAATAAAAATATTTCATATTTTTAATAATTTTGTACTTACTTGCACATTTGTTTTGATTTTGAATCAGCTGATTCCTGTTGCCGCCATCAGTAATTTGACCAAAAGTATCGATTCATCGGTAAAAAAGGTCTTTATATGAGCCGGTAGAATAGCGGCGCTCTAGCGGCGCGAGAAAAAGTCGCTAAATTCAAATTCAACGGACACATTTTGTATGGTAAAGGCTAAAAATATCGAAGACCTTAAGGCGAAATGCTAAAGGCGCTGCTTGCGGCGCCAATGTAAATGCACCATAAGGCGAAATGCTAAAGGCCTTGCTTACGGCGCCAGTGTAAATGCGCTATAACATAGATTGGAAATTAGCAGTGGCCAGTTTAACAGCTCTGTTCATTAAAACGCATCCAAACCAGCTAGTCTGACTAGACGAAACACTGCTTTACACCTCAGTGACGCGCAGCTGATTTTGTTTTGATTCTGGCTGCTATGTTGACTATCCGAGACGTCCCGCCATTTCTGATTTGATTTACCATTGTTTTGTTTTGATTATTGATAGCTGTTATTGAATTTCGCTTTGAGATGTATGAGCGCTGACGTGCATACATACAAGCACATCTTATAGTATGTATGCATTTGAGCACACAGCGTTTGCTTTGAATTTTGCTGTTTTGCTTATTCTTGCGAGCTGGGTCTGTTTCTTTCTGCGAAAAAAGGGTATAGTGGTTGTGTACAAAAGTATGTTGCAGGCGGAAGTATGCAGCTTTGACCCCACATAAAATACATATATATTCTTGATCTGTCTGTTCATCTGAATGAACACATCGATCTTGGCGACTATCACTTAATACAAAATATTGAAAATCTGCGACAACTTATCATTTATCAAAATCGGTTAAGAAACAGCATAGATATCGATGACTGAAGTGAAGTCACATAATACCCAAAATATGACTGTACTGTATAATTATAAATTCAGGGTATTTTCTAGTCGGGAACTAGAGCTGCTATAGTGGCACACAAACCATGCCGGGTTCATTCCGCTACTTTTTAAACTGGCGACAGACTGACGCACAAGCTGAGGGTATGATCACGAGCGAACACATACATAAATGCACAAATTTCACGAAGAAAAACTACCCTGTGTCCCAATATTCTCCAACTATTTATTCTCAAGATGTAGACAATTTATTATATGTGTGTTTGTAATTAAAGCTATATACATAGCTTGCGTTTAGCTATTTATTAACGAAAAGTTAATTTTAGTCTATACTACCCTCTTGTGTTACACAGCAGCAAGCGGAATGATGCAATAGGCAAAACGCAGCAAGAAAAGCGATTTCACATGTGCATAGGGATGGCAAAATTTTTGAAATAATCGATTAATCTATCAAATGATTAATCGCAAGAAAAAATAATAATAATTGCAATTAATCGCAATTTGAGTAATTACTCGATTAATTTTTTTTTTCATATTTGTTTATGTTTTACATATATTTATTTAATTTTTAAATAATAGAGTACACTAAAATCAACATTTTACAAAAATTAAATGTGATTTTCAAATTAAAAACTTAATTATTTTGATGTGAAAAAAAAATTTAATACAAAATGAAATTAAATACAAAACGAAATTTAATACACAAATCAGTGATTTAACCATGACTGCAGGAATAAAAGTTTTCCCAAACGTTTTGTGGTTAATCTGTTTCTTTTAAGAGTAGCTGTTGCACCTGCTTTCGAAAACAGTCTCTCCGCGGGTACTGATGTTCCCATTAAATGGCAATATTTGTTGCCAAGAGTGTAAAGCTTTGGGAAGACTGATCTCATTTCGTCCCAAGCATCAATGACATTGCGCTTTAGTTCCAGATTTTGAGCATTTAGAAAGAAAGCCAATTCATCTTGTGGCATGTCATCATTTTTCTTCCTTCTTTTATGAATTAAAGACTTATGCGTAGCCCAGAGGTCAAAATCTTCTTCAATTGATCCCATCGTACTTTTTAGATTTACGGCGGCAGGATGAATGATGATTGTTTTCACCAATTGTTGACGGCCACAATGCACAAGCGGGATTACTTGGCTGAGAGATGCACACTTTTCACCACTTATTTGGACTGTCATTGCTTCTAATGGACGTAAAATGTTAAACATTTCAAGAATTGCATTTTTATCTTGCGGTGATATCATTGGCGGAGAGTCATTAAATTCAAAAAGAATAGAACTTATATATGAAACAAGTTTTATGAAGCGTTCGAGCATATAATACGTGGAGTTCCACCTAGTTTTAACATCAAGAATACATTTCAGCATTTTGCCCTCGCTCACTCCAGCGTTTGATTGAACCTCTCGAAGCTGGTCACTTGCTTTTACGCTGCGTTTGAACCATTTCACAATTTCTCAACATTTCGAAATAATTGCGGTAATTTCTGTTATATTCAAAGAATTCTCACACACCAGCTTCAAAGTGTGAGCGAAGCAAGGAATGTGCCGCTTTTTGCCGAAGGTGTTATGTATTGCTTTATCCACATTCGCTGCATTGTCTGTCGCAACAGCAATAATATGTTTTTCATCTAT
Source organism: Scaptomyza hsui (assembly GCA_018152825.1). Classification (NCBI taxonomy): domain Eukaryota; kingdom Metazoa; phylum Arthropoda; class Insecta; order Diptera; family Drosophilidae; genus Scaptomyza; species Scaptomyza hsui. Next base: position 3,766,751 of record JAECXO010000301.1, read on the forward strand.
CGAAAAATCGTTTAAAGCAGCTACTAAGACATCAGATATATGTCCAGCTGTATGCGCTTCTGTTAAAGGAAAATCTCCGATGGCTATATTCATTTGTTCATTTTTATATACGCCATGAACGGTAATTCCAAGCATGCTCTTCATTGCAGTGTCTGTCCAAGCGTCTGTTGTAATACATAAACATGTTGATTTACGAAATATCTCCAAACATTTTTCTTTTTCAGTCGCATATAAAGAATCTATGAGCGCTTTGATTGTGTTTCTAGATGGAACTTTAAACAAAGGAGAATGGTTTTTCATAAAGTCCAAAAATCCTTTACCTGTTGAAATAATTTAAAAATAAGTACATTTACAAATGAATCACTTAAGAGCAGTCAAAGTGCCACTTTAAAAGTCTACTTCTTCAGTGACATTAAAGCAGTGATGGGCATGCACACATATCGGCACAGTTTTCACACGCATACAAGCACAATGTTTTCAGTGCTTATAGCGTACGTGTGATGTTGTGCAATCGGCCGCGGCAGAGGGCCTATGCACATTCGGCAGCGCGCTGCCTAACGTCGCGACGCGCCCATCACTGCATTAATAATAATTCCATTATTACTTACCTTCAACAAAATCAAAAAGCAAATTGTCTTTGACTATCATGCCTACGATGTCATTGGTAAGCTTTTCTTTTTTTGACCCTCCTGTTGCAAAGCTTTGAATTTTATTGAAAGAATTCAATATGAGAGGTTGACGATTGTTGCTACTGCAACTAGGTTCGTTGTCGTTGTTGTTGCTGGAAAAACTGCTGCCGCTGCTGCCTTTGTTATTGTTGTTGCTGCTGGCTTTTTTGTTGAACATACTATTAATTATGCTGTTGTCAGTGGATTGATTGCTGTTGTCAATGGATTGAGTGCTGATTTCTTCATCCATTAGATTAATAAAATCTTCTTTGGATTTAGATTTTTTCTGCTGAAATATATTTAAATTTATTTTATGAGGCGTTCAAAATGGTGCTCAAATGTTTGCGACTTACAAGATCATCAGCTTCTTTCCGATGTTTCAATTTAATATGCTGAAGCATATTTGTTGTGTTATTGGAAAATTTTAAATTCTTTCCACACAATAGGCATTTTACCAAACTGGTTTTATCCACTTTGGAAAAATATTTCCACACTTCACTCTTGTTAGGTGACATTTTGTAATAGAAAACTCGTCCGGTTTATTCACTTTTTTCACTCTTTGTGAAATAGCGCGCTTCTTCCGCGTCGCTTTTAACATTTACAGAGTGACCGTGTTACATATTGCTTAAGGTTGGTATGCTGTTTAGGTGTATGGTATGTGTATGGTATGGTGGTATGGCGGTACAAATGGTAGGCAGTATGAGACAGTGGTGTAAATAACTATCAAATAATAGAGTTACCAACAAACAAATAATAATTTCAGAGCCTAATACAATCTTAGTTTGCAAAAAATTTTGATAAAAAGTATAATTATAAAAAAAAAATTGCGATTATTTACTCATTACTCGATTTATAATCAATTAATAAAAAAAATAAAAAAATCATATAATTTAATCGTTTCTTGGCCAAAATTAATCGACTATTTCCTTTCATTCGATTAATCTTGTATGTAGGAATATGATCGGGCACAGCTTGTGTGTTGTTATTGTAAAATTTTGTGTACTTGCATGTGTGTACCCATCGAGAGTCAAAACCAAGCCATGAATGTTCTAGTCAGAAAAATCTTGACTAGAAGACACCCTTTACCCTATATATAAAGCGAACCATACATAAAGACAGACGGATGTACATGGCTATATCGGCTTGGTTGTTTGTAAAGAATGTATTTATTTGTGTTTGCCAATTTTATGAATTTATATAAATATTTCAATACAAAATAATGCTAATTTTAGTGTTAGTTGAAGCTTTTCATTAAATCATATTTACTATGTTTATTTATTAAAACGCGCTTACTAATTGCAAAAACACAAGCAAACATATATTATGTATACCATATTTAGGTGTCTCGTGTTTATTTATTCAATTGCGCAAAGTTCATGCAAAGTTATACTACTGTTGAGTATATCACGGTTGGTGTTGTGAATTTGTACTAGTTTTTATTCTTCTGAGTCAGGGTTTTTATACCTTGGCTCATGCGTAAAATCAACCCTTAACTCTAGCTTATCTATCGCTGAGTTTGTAAGTCTCAGCGTTGGTCTTAACATATTCTTATCCTATCGCTGAGTTTGTAAGGTTCAGCGTTCATCTGGCTATTTTTAGAGTACAAACATGTGCCTTATTTATCAGTTAGCCCAACTGCTACCTGCTAGTGCGCACAACAGATGTTCACAATCTTATTGCATACATGTATATATTTTTGCATATAAGAATATTATGTTCATGCTTGAACATATCTAGGGTAGCAGCAACCAGATTGAAGCAAAACTCTGAAATTGCAGAACTCAATTTCTGTAACAACAACAAGAGAAATGAAGGAGGGCAACGTTTAATTATGTCTTACGCATCGCACCATTTGCAATCAAAACAAAACCAAAAAAATAATTGCCGACTTTTGTTTACTATCCAGCCTTATATATTTATCCAGCACCAGCTGATCGTAAACAAACCTGAACGGTAGATAAGCAAGCAGTTTTTTCGTTAAGTGTTACTTTTCCTCAACCGAGCTCATCTGATGCGTCTTAATGTTTTCTGTTAAAGTTACCGGCGCTTATTATATATCTATGTTAGGTTCATTTATCTATGGTTATTGATAACAAACTTTTACTTGGTTTGTCACTTTTGCAATAAGATTTTAAAATTGTTTGGCAACAAGAACAATAGAAATTATAATAAGTAAGCACTCACCAATATCCAGAAGCGATGTTGAAGGCCTTCCCATGCTGTCTGTTGTTGCTTTTGTTGTTTCTTTTTGGGGGTGTAAAATTAATTGCAAATAATTATAATTTCAGATTCATGTTGTTTGCCGATTACATATGTATGTATGTAACTGAAATTTTGTCTTGCACATATTCACTTTTAATTTGTTGTTGAGTTTCGTTTCTATATGTTATTTTATTTTAAAATATAGGAACTATTTTACGATTTATTTTATTTACTTTTTGGGTTGCTGTTTTCTTACAATTTTAAAGGAATATTTAACCTTCATGCACATTTGATTTTTTTATTATTAAATATTACTTTTAATTTTTAGTTTAATTTAATTTAATTTAATTGTTGAATGATTCCTAATGCTACAGTATTGCTACTATAAATTAAAGTATTAATCACAGATATTAAAATGTAAAATGTAAGAGTATTAATCTAAATTATATATTTTAAACAATTATTTATAAAATGGAATCAAATGAAAAAGAATTACATATTGAAAGTTATGCGTAAGTTGGACTGTAATGTATTTTCAGGCGTTAAAATTAAGTTTTATAATATGATTCTAAATTAATTTTAAAACGGTGTGCACTGCGTATAGATTTAATGTAGGGAGGAAGATTGTTCCACAGTCGAACAGCAAAGATAAAGAACTGCCTATCAGAAGAGGCTAGTTTGGTTCTCAAGCAAACGAGGTTGTTCACACGTTGGGACGATGTTAACTTTATGTTGCCATACAAATACTTAGGTTCTTGTGTATATATAATTTTGTGTAGGAAGCGAAGAATTCTAAAGTTAATTAGAGACGTTAGATCTAGATCCAACAGTCTATTAGCGTAACCCGTTACGTGGTCTGCCCTTTTGAGGCCAAACACGTAACGGGCTACATTATTATACGCTACCCTCAACTTCCTTTGGCTTGCAGCGTCGCATTTGCCAAAAATTTCGATGCCATGCAAAAGTTTTGGCAATATTAAAGATTTCGCGATCAATATTCTTATGTTAAGGGGTAGGAATTTCTGGGTGAGCCAAAGTTGCCTTAAAACGCCACACGTTTTTCCCACAGCTTTATTCACCTGACTATCCCATGATAAGGTCCTGTTCAGGGTGATTCCTAAGCTTTCAGCTTTATCTACGTAGTGAATTACTGTCGAATCTATTTGCAGCTTGGGAATGTTGTCAGTAATCAGGTGCTTTTTGTAAATTAAGATACATTTGGATTTAGACGGGTTAATACACAAACCATTAACATTGACCCATTGACTAACACGCAACAAGTCTTCATTACATAACTGGACACATTCGTTAATTTTACTAAGCGGACGACTTACATACAATTGGACATCATCAGCATACAAATGGATGTTACATTTAGACAAAACACTTGGTAAATCATTGATATACATACTAAAAAGCAGTGGACCTAAAATTGATCCTTGCGGGACCCCACGAGGGACAACAAGGAAGTCGGACGTTTTAGAAGGAATAACAACGGCTTGTCTACGATTACTTAAGTAAGAGGATATGAGTTTAGTAGCAGTTTGGCTAAAATTATACATGGTATTGAGCTTTGTCAGTACAATATCGTGGTTAACCGTGTCAAATGCTTTACTAAAATCAAGAAGCGTCAATAGTGAGACCTCACTGTTATCCATCTTTGATCTTATATCCTCGACCACTTTGATTATCGGCTTAGTACAACTTCGGCCAGTCCTAAAACCTGATTGTTTATCATTTAATAGTCGATTTATTGAGAGGAACTTGTTAATTTGAGAGGCCAAAAGGTGCTCAAATATTTTAGATAGATATGGCAAAATCGAGATTGGCCTAAACTCATGAGTAGATTTTGGGATTGGCATTACCTTTGCAATTTTCCACTGGTCGGGAAACGTATACGTTGTGAGGGCTGTATTGAATATATGAGTTACATAGCCAATAATTAGCGGAAGAAGAATTTTAAAAAACTTTGGATTTAAACCATCCATGCCAGTTGCGTTGGACTTCATTTTACTTATAGACAGATACACATCACATTGATTTACACAAATAAAATCAAAACTATTACAACAATTATTAAGTGGTTGCGAACACAAATAAGGATTGCACACAGACACTGGAACATTAAGGTTAACAAATTTGTTGTTGAGATCATTAACATCAACATCTTCACTAACTGCACCACGTACTTTGCCTATTCCCATGTTATTAATTTCTTTCCATGTTTGACTGTCGGATATTGCATTTTTAAACCTATCACTAAAATATTCGCGTTTGGCTCTTTGGATCAGGAAGTTAACATGCCGTCTGGTAGTTATGAATTGCTTATGAAGTGCCTCGGTCCTATATCTTTTCCATCTCCGATAGGCCGCGTCTCTAACATTTATTGCACACTTTATATCGTTATTAAACCAGGATTTTGTAGAAGGCCTGTGTGTTTAATCACAATTATAAATATGCGGTTTTGATGGCTCTTGCCAATTAACAATTTATTTTAATTGTTCAATTTAGGGGAAAAGAGATTGATTCATATTTTGGGACCACTTTTACTACACACTGCTGACTGCTCCGATACGCTTTTTAATATGCGCCTGCTCCGCATTCCTCGCTCTATTTCCATACTTCTTGTGCATTTTTATACCCCGAACCCATGAAATGGGTAAAAGGGGTATAATGTTTTTGTGCAAAAGTTGGTAACAGGCAGAAGGAAGCATCTCCGACCCCATAAAGTATATATGTGTATTCTTGATCAACAGAGACTAGAAGACCTAGAGACTTCAGATCTTAAAAATAAGCTAATCCATGATACAATTACCTAGGTAGCATTATGTGGTCGCCCGCTCTCTTATTGTTGCCTTATATTTCAGTCTCGAGCCGAGCGTTGTGAGCGACTCATATCCACGCACGGATTTTTATGTATATGTCATCGAAAAATAACCTAACATAGATATGTAATAAGAAACGTTGCTGTTACCAAAAACGCTTGAAATCCAGCTCGTCTGACTTAACGAAACACTGCTTTACACCTCAACGACGATCAGCTGCGTTTGTTTTGATTTTGGCTGCTATGCTGACTTTCCGCGTCGTCCCGCCATTTCTGATTTATTTTTACCATTGATTTGTTTTTATTATTGATAGCTGTTGATGAATTTCGCTTTGAACTGTATGAGCGCTGACATGCATACATAGAAACACATCTCATAGTATGTATGCATTTGAGCACACAGCGTTTGTTTTGATAGAAATTTTTGTACTATTACATAATTAAATATTTTAGAAATAAAAATCATTGTTTTTAAAATCATTATAATTTAATGAAACCAATGAAATAAAATGTATAAAAGTGTACATTTAAAATAATAAAATTAATCAAAGCATAACAAAAATTAATTAATTAAAATTCATATCATAAAAATAGAAGTTTTGTGATTATTGCAATGGAAATTATTCAAAAATTTCCCTATTGGGGAAAACAATTAATTATTGGCTATTAATTATTGTCTGCGTATAGAAAAAACACTTGTTTATTTTTTGCCTTGACTAGTGCCCAGATTTTCATAATTTTGTTCTGCCTCTATGCCCTGGAATATGCAAGTGTGTATACATGCACACACATTGCTTTCAAATTTACTGACCTTCCACAACAATAGTAATTTAGCATATGTACATATATAAAAAACTCACGTTTTTTTGTTTTATTTTTATACTTCGATACCGAAGGTCTCATATATTTTTTTTAAAAAAATAATTAATAATTTTTTGTATATTGGTTTTGTGCAATGTCCGTCATGGTGTCTGTCTGTCCGTCCGTCCGTATGAACGCAACTTTTTTCGACACCCGTAAGGCTAGAGACTTGAAACTTTGCAATTATGTTTATCTATAGACGGTACAGATAAAGTGTTAAGATTGGGTTGCCACGCCTACTAGCTGGGAAATCGATAAATTCGATAACTGAAAACCGATAAAACCAAATATTTCTCACATTCTTACAGCTAGAGCTACCAAATTTTGCACGAAGATAGGTAGTCACATCCCTAAAAAAAACTACATCAAAATTTTGGATGCCACGCCCACTCCTTCCGCCCCCATCCCCCCTTCACCATGAAATTGGAAACGCCTATATTTTTCACAGTTTTTGGGCTAGAGCCACACAATTTTGTGTCAAGATAGGTAATGACGTTCCCCATAAAACTGCATAAAGAATTTTGGATGCCACGCCCACACCTTCCGCCCCCCACCCCCCACCGTTGTTAAAACGGTTATGCGTGTATCTTCCACATTTTTTAACAAGAGTCACCAAATTAGGTAGGAAGATATATGGTGACATCTACAGAAGATCTGCATCAAAAATGTATATGCCACGCCCATTTCTGCCGCCCATCATTTAAAACCGGAAATTTTGATATCTCTTTCAGTTTTTAAGCTAGAGCCCCTAAATTCGGTAGAAAGATAGAAGGCAACATCTACCAAAGATCTGCATCAAAATTTTGGATGCCAAGCCCACCCAAGCCACCCGCCTTATAAAATTGGAATCGGCTATATCTCTTACAGTTTTTGAGCTAGAGTCACCAAACTTGGTAGGAAGATAGATAGTGACAGTTAAAAACATTTGATTCAAAAATTTAGATGCCACGCCTACCTCTGCCTCCCACCTTTTAAATTTGGGAGTTAAGTTATCTTCCACAGTTTTTGAGCTAATGTCACCAAATTTGGTAACATGATATCTGGCGATGTTTACCATCCGGCCCATTCATCATTTGCAAACAGACTCCTTACCATCCGTTCTACTGGTATCAAAGTATTCCGCAGTCGGTTGCGTCCGACTGCAACGTTTTCACTTGTTTTTTTTCAAACTTTTGTTCTGGAGCGAGCTTACTCCGACTCATCTTATTTATAAAACAGTTTTTCCTGACTAACTGACTGACGGCTGATTGCAGACAGATCCTTCGGGTACCTCCCAAACATCTTTGTAATTTTTTTTTAGAACTTTTGTACTGGAGCTATGCCTTAAAATTAAACAATCTAAACGAAATTTGGTCAAAACACAAGGGCGTGTAAAAAAATTATGCATACCAAATCTAGACCAGATCCAACGACTCCTTCGGGTACCTCCTAAACACCTATTAATTTGTTGTTTTTTTCAAACTTTTGTACTGGAGCGAGCTCACTCCGACTCATGTTAAATATAAAACAGTTTTTCATGACTGACTGACTGACTGACATCTGATTGTTGACATATCCACAGACTAAACGAACAGAGCTGGAAGGCTGAAATTCTTACCAAATATTCCATGCAGGTAGTAAGTGTTAAAATTTTATATAAACTGGCGGCGCAGCGAGGCACGCCGGGTACTTGGCTAATATTTCTTTAAGTGTGTGTTCCATGACCGAGCTAATTGTCGATGGACATTTGCCTGTAATAATTGTAATATTTTGGCCACATTGGCGGTTATGTTTTGGGCTTTCAGTTTAAATTGTTTAGTAAAGGCCTGTTTATACTAAGATATAATGTCGTGCCATCTAACAAAATTTTTAGTTGCAGAAGTGTGAACACAAGCGACATTTGACTGCGTGACACATTGAACAGCACATTGCACGTAATAGATTTGAATCTATTCGATTGCAATGTGTCGTACAATCATTGTTGAACAACGGCAGTAAGCATAACTGCAGCTCAGCTGCAAGAAAAGTGTCAAGAGTGTTTACATTGCTGCAACAAATGACGTCACAAATTCAATGTTGAGGCACAAAAATGTCATGACAATTTATCTAAATGTAAACAGGCCATAAGTTGTTGGACACAGTTCTTAGGCTGTGCGCTACAGCTTCCTCCGACACATTATGAAATGCGTCTGAGATGACTGGGGATGTAATGCCTTCTCAATGGTTGCTACAAGAGAATGTAGCTATGTTTTCACCGATTTACCTTTTTTTTAATGCATATTCGTTTGATTCTAGAACTTCTGCTGGATTCTCTCTTAAATGGAGGCCTATCTGCTTCTTAAGCGTTTTTATTAGGAATGAAGTCATTTTTATGGGTCTGTTGTCTTTTGGCAGCACTGCCATAGCCGTAACCTAGGCATCCCATATGTATTTTCTTAAGCTATACTGATCGTGTATTTTACTGATCGTGTATTTGACCTTCTGCAGCATGGCTTGGAATATAACACTGTGCTACACATAAAAACCGAACTGTCACTTGGTATTTATTTCTGATAGATAAAAAAAAGCCAAGAATTTCTACAGATGTCAAATTGCTTTCCAAAAAGGAGTTTTATTTTTTTGAAGTTATTCGTTAAGGTTGACTTTGAGCATTTTTGAGATATTTTTTCAAAGCTTATATCTCGAAAACGGTAAGAAATATTTTGATAGTGTCTTCAGCTAATTTTGAGATAAGAAGTGGACAAATAAAAATGCAAAACAAATCAACCCAAAACAAAAATCCATCTAGGGTCTAAAATCACAAAAACGACCAACAATATGCAATTTTTCGACCTTATAAGCATTTAGCTCAGAATATCTCTTCCAAATTATTATTGGACGTAGATGTACAAACGGACAGTACATTCAAGTGGCCCAAGCACCGGCTTGTTAACGCGCGGACCCAAGCAAAGAGCAACCAACCTCCCGCCCAACCGACCGAGGGGCACACCGCATATCGTACGGTTACGAAGATCGCGAACATGTAGACAAATGACATAAGACTATCTTTTTAAGGGAGCCAATAGAAGTGGCATTGTTTATTATGTGGGATATTTCGTTATAATTTGAACATAAAATACGGAAAGGATTGTGTATAGCATAGTTAGAGTAACAAGCTTGAAAAGCAATAGGTAGGAAATTCCTTGTCCTTCTGATCGGAACAGCAAAACTAATCTGTCTAATTAATTCCGAGTAATCAATTTCACCATTTATTAGTTTATGTAAAAAGAAATGTGGATATATGAATGATTTTATGTGCTTTGAAAAAATATCTCAAAAATGCTCAAAGCCCACCTTAACGAAAAACTTAAAAAAATGAAACTCTTTTTTTAAAGTAATGATGCAGAAATTCTTAGATTTTCTTTATCTATCAGAAAAAATATCTAGCGACAGTTCGGTTACCATAACCCAAAAAATGTTGCACAGTGTGATTGTAACTCTCAAACGAGTCCATAGCCCATCTAACACTTTAATCGCCTATTTAGAGATACCGTTTGTGTCGTAGTGCTGACTTTTGTACAGCGTGGGATACATATGTGCCTACAAAAAGACGTTTGACGCATTCGCGGCATCATCAGCAAGCGAATTCGCTGCATCAAAAAATACGGGTAGTGCACTGTTCCTCCTTCATTTACACGTTGTGTTCGCCACATCGCTAGTCGTTGGTCTTGGCTGTGTCGATATCTTTTTGCAGATCCGCTAGCACGCTGGTATTACCGCTATGTTTATACCATGTTGACACAAAACGAAGTGCATATTATGATCAGAGATGCCTTTTTTCGGTTTTCCTAAATTTGTATACCCCGAACCCATGAAATGGGTACAAGGGGTATAATGGTTTTGTGCAAAAGTATGTAACAGGCAGAAGGAAGCATCTCCCACCCTATAAAGTATATATATTCTTGATCAGCATCAACAGCCGAGTCGATATAGCCATGTCTGTCGGTCTGTCTGTATGTATGAACGCGTCGATCTCAGAGACTATAAGAGCTAGAGACTTCAGATTTTGCACATAAGCTCATCTAAGTTCTAGGCAGTACAAGTTTGTTTCCGATTTTCGATAACTATTTACGTTTCCGTCATACACATGTGATCGATAACATAAAAATGTCGAATATCTAAAATCTGAAACACGTTTTAGAAACTTGATACAAAATAATGAAAATCTGCAAAGATTTAATCGAAATCGGTTAAGAAACACCAGAGATATCGAATATTGAAATTTAGTCACATATGCACACAGACAACGGCTGTAAGCGATATGTTCAGGGTTCGGGGTATCTCCTAGTCGGGAAACCTCGACTAGAGCCTTTTTACTTGTTTATTTTAAACTTTGCTATTTATTTTTTGGATTAATCCCTTAAGAAAAAAAAACATGGAAATGACAAAAAGTTAACAAATCTTATAAACATTAATTATCTAACAGTTACTTTTTGGACTGATAGATTAAGATCGAGTTCCTCAACTCATCGCTGGGCTGGAAGGTCATTACGATGAAACCGGGATCGGCTGCACGTCTTTGTGAGGCCTCTCGCGAGATTGTTTGGGTGCGATGAGAGCTTGTTCAAGTACCTTTCCTTGTGTTCCGCTATGACTTCCCTGACCGGTGGTACGTTTAAATCCCTTTGTATGTTTTCGTTGTGAACGAACCACGGTGCCCCGGTGATAGTTTTCCGGATCTTCGACTGGGCTCTTTGGACGATGTCGATGTTACTGCTGCACGCATTTCCCCATTGTTGGGAGCTATAGGTCCAGAATTGTTTTAGAACGGAGCTGTAGAGCAGAACCTTGTAGTCCAGACTTAGCGGAGAGCGAGCGTTGATAAGCCAATGGAGGCTATTGGCTTTGAGTTTAAGCTATATTCTTATAGCTTCAATGTGCCTGAGCCGTGTAAGTCTTCTGTCCTAGTGTACTCCCAGGTACGTTATTTCGTTTGCTTTCGGTAGTGGAGTGTTGTTTAGCGTAAGTGGTGGACAATCTTGCCTGTTTAGGGTGAAAGTTACATGTTCACATTTTTGTTCGTTTACCTTAATTCGCCAGTCGGATAGCCAGTTTTCCACTCTAACCATATGACGAGCAAGTTGTGATGTTGCTTGCAGTGGGCATCTGGAGCGGCTGAGAATAGCTGTATCACCAACAAAGGTGGATGTTGTTAGACCGTTGCATGTTGGGATGTCTGCTGTGTAGAGAACGTATAGTGTCGGCCCAAGTACGCTGCCCTGAGGATACGGTGTTCGTCGGTTATTGCAGAGTTGCATCTCACTGCAAACTTCCTGTCGTAGAGGTACGACTGTAACAGTTTATGTGTGTTGACTGGGAGCGTTGTTTTGATCTTATACATCAGACCTTCCATAGACAATGTTATTCAACTAGACTGGACAAATCTCTCTTATACAAAAAATTATATGCGGCACGATTGGGTGCGAAAGCAAAACAAGGCCAAAGAAGAAGTAGGAAGCTAGCAAACGCCATTTGGCAGCTTGGGCTTGCACCTATATATATATATATATATACACAAATATGTATATGCTAAGGGCTTGAATTTAATTGAATATATGTTTGATGCCTTCCCTATTTTTTATACGCTCCTTTTCTAATGCGTATGCTTCTTGTCTAGTCACCTGTGGGCAGGTCAACAAGATCAGTTCCTATACTCACACTCATTGTAAATCTATGTTACCATCCCTTGTCTGGTACTTCTAGCCTTGTTACATATGACCACTTCAACAAGATCAGATTATATAGTCTCAACATTTTAATTGCTTGACGCCATTTCTTTCTTTAATACACGAATTTTCCTATGCGTATGCTTCTAACCTTGTCACCTGTAGGCAGATTCCTATATTCGCAACATTTTTTTTAAATGTTTGATGCCACCCCATTTCCTATATACATTCAATCTATGTAAATATTATGTTATACAGTAGATGCCGGTTATAAAGATACCGGCTTTAACGATTTGCCGCTTTTAACGATACACACAAGAAGGTTTGGTTGGTTTTCATACAAACTTGTATGGAAGCACAATCGGTTATAACGATATCGTTTTTAACGATATGCCGCTTATGGCGATGGAATTTTGAAAACAAATACCGCTTATAACGATCACAAGTATGAACAAAAACAAGAGAAAGAGCACATTACATCTGCGGTCGGCATAAAGAGAGCCAAAAAACGTATCAAAGCATTTGATACAATTGCTACAATCAAAGCCAACAAACAAAAGATAGAGGCGCAAGTTAATAATAATGAACTAACTAAAAGCTAAACGCGTTAGAATGAGCAAGCATGACGAAATAGATGAAGCGCTTTTGCAGTGGTTTAAAATGCAGCGTAGTCGTGGAATTCCCATTAGTGGCCCGTTACTTCAGGAAAAAGCGAATGTTTTTGCAAAGGAGTTCAAGATTGACAATTTTGTTTGTTCGTCAAGTTAGATTCAGCGTTTTAAAGCAAGACACAATATTGTCGCCGGTAAAATAGCTGGAGAGTCTATGTCAGTGAAACAAGGTGATGTGGACGAGTGGAAATCAAACGTTTGGCCCAAATTACGTTCCCAATTCACTGACGATGAAATTTTCAATGCTGATGAGACAGGATTATTCTTCAAATTAACACCGGATAAAACCCTAAAATTCAAGGGCGAAAAATGCACTGGTGGAAAACTATCTAAAGAGAGAGTAACAGTTTTGGTTGCAGCAAATTTGAGTGGCAATTCTAAAAAAAAATTGTTGATAATCGGCAAGGCCAAAAACCCAAGATGTTTCAAAAATATTAAATCATTGCCTGTGAACTATGAAAGTAATCGCAAGGCTTGGATGACATCCGAAATTTTCACCAAGTGGGTACATGACTGGGATCGCAAGCTTCAGAAGGAGAACAAAAATATAATGCTTTTGGTTGATAATTGTCCTGCACATCCTACAATTGCTGGGTTAAAACGTATAACCCTTTTATTTCTACCACCAAATACCACTTCGGTTTTGCAACCAATGGACCAAGGAGTAATTCGTGCATTAAAAGTAAACTTTCGCAAAAATCTTGTATTACAAGTTATTAGTGGCTTTGATGAAAATAAAGATGTAAGCCCCGTGTACCCGAATATAACAATACTGGATGCCATTTCATTGATTGACAATGCCTGGAACAAAGTTACAAAAACAACAATTGAAAATTGCTTTCGGCATGCAGGATTGGTCAAAAACGATTCAAATTGCTTAACCATTGCATCACCACTTGATAACGACGACGAAGATAATTTACCATTGTCAGCTTAGGCAAAGGCACAAAGGAAATCAAATTCCAATTTCAAAAGAGGAACTGGAGGAGTACGCTGCAATCGACGATGCTGTCGAAATATGTGAGGAACCGTCCGATAAGAAAATTGTTCAGGATATTATCGATGAAGGCAAAGTTAGTGATGACGACGTTGAAGACCTTTTGGATGAAGTAGTGCCAGACGCCTCCGAAGCTCTTAAAGCTGCTGAAGTGCTCAGCAAGTTTGTCCTTTTTAAATTAAATAATGACCGTTTAAATACAATAATGCACCAGTTAGGAAATGCTGTTCGTGATTCGTTTTATAAGGAAAAAGCTAATGTAAAGCAATCTAAAATTACTGTTTTTTTTAAAAAAAAAAAAAAATATATTCATATTAAAACAATCTTAGAAAATAAAGCAAAAAATGGAGTAAAAAAAGAATTAAGAGAAAAAATAAATTTTTCTTTAATACCGGCTATTACGAATATCGGTTATAACGATGCTATATTGCCGGTCCCTTGAGTATCGTTATAACCGGCATCTGCTGTATATAAATACAAGAGTACCTTAAAAATTTATTAAATATAAATTCCATTTTTTTTTTTTTAATTTTTTTATTTTTTTTTTTTTAAATATTTATTTTTCCTTATTCTTTATTAATAATAATAATAAATAATAATAATAATAATAAATAATAATGATAATAATAATAATAATAATAATAAATAATAATAAAAAAAATAATAAATAATAATAATAATAATAATAATAATAAATAATAATAATTATAATAATAAAAATAATAATAATAATAATAATAATAATAATAATAATAAATAATAATAATAATAAATAATAATAATAATAATAATAATAATAATAATAATAATAATAATAAATAATAATAATAATAATAATAATAATAATAATAAATAATAATAATAATAATAATAATAATAATAATAATAATAATAATAATAATAATAATAAATAATAATAATAATAAATAATAATAAAAATAATAATAATAAATAATAATAATAATAATAAAAATAATAAATAATAATAATAATAATAATAATAATAATAATAATAATAATAATAATAATAATAATAATAATAATAATAATAATAAATAATAATAATAAAAATAATAAATAATAATAATAATAATAATAATAATAATAATAATAATAATAATAATAATAATAATAATAATAATAATAATAATAATAATAATAATAATAATAATAATAATTAACTATTATTTAATCTTTTGTATAAATTTTTGTATTGTGAAATAAGTTGCTCCAGTTTTGCTTGACGCATTCCATAGTAATAGCAGTGACATGTGTCAGCTCCCTCTGTAGCTAGATCAGATGACCAGGAGCAAGCTGTAAAATGTTCACCAAATTTCGATTTTACATAACGAGAGTTTGTATACTTTGAGAAAAACTCTCGGTATTCTCCAAGCCTGCGGGAAATATCATTTCATCGAATTCCTTCAATTGATTTCAATCCAAAGTTTGTGAGCAGGCCCATATTGTAGTGTACTCTTAAGACTTTAGCTCAAGACTGACTAAAATGTTTATTTTCACATCTCTTTTTATTTATTTTTCCATCTTTGTAAAACTCAATGTAAAGACATGCAGTATCAAACATGTCTGACTAAATTTGTATCTCTTTTCCTCTGACAATTGTATTTTATTTTATTTATTATACTAGGCTTACATTCTTGTGAAATTGCTTTCTAAATTGGTTTACATCCCTTTTAATTTCTTTACCCATCTTTTTCGAAATTTCAAAGCATAGCCGAGTAAGGTAAATTTCTGCTTCATAGTCATAAATTGCTTTTAAATCCGACAGTTGTATACTATTTTTACGCATTTCCGAACACTTTGGAATAATATAATTACAATATATGTTTCTTATTTGAGTTTTCAATAACGTGTTCCAACACAAAAATATTGTAAGAAAAATTCCTAATCTTATAAACGACCTCCATGATTCCCCATCGAATTCAATTCTGATACCATACTGATTTAGTATTAATATTCATTGCCTATCAGTTTTTCTAATTTTAAAATAACACCTAACACTTCCAAGCATTGCATGTTCAATTATTGTATCTGGCATTAGGAAGTCAAAGTGTTCAAGTTTCCTTTGAATGTACCCTTTCCCAGTCCAATAAAACTATGTGGCGTGAACCCTCTACTCGTAGAAAAACCGCACTTTAGTTTAAGTTCTAAATTAGCAAAATACTCAAATTCAAAAATTATTTCATGATCCTGTTTATACTTTGATACCGAAGGTCTCATAGTATATTGGTTTTGTGCAATGTCCGTCATGGTGTCTGTCTGTCCGTCTGTCCGTCTGTCCTTCCGCCAGTATGAACGCAACTTTTTTCGACACCCGTAAAGCTAGAGACTTGAAACTTTGCAATTATGTTTATCTATAGACGGTACAGATAAAGTGTCAAGATTGGGGTGCCACGCCTACTAGGAGGCTGGGAAATCGATAAATTCGATAACTGAAAACCGATAAAACCAAATATTTCTCACATTCTTACATCTAGAGTTACCAAATTTTGCACGCAGATAGCTAGTCATGTCCCTGAAAAAACTGCATAAAAATTTTGGATGCCACGCCCACTCCTTCTGCCCCCATCATCCCTGCTCCTTGAAATTGGAAACGCCTATAGTTTTAACATTTTTTGGGCTAGAGCCACCAAATTTTGTGTCAAGATAGGTACTGACGTTCCCCATCAAAACTTGGATGCCACGCCCCCTGATTCCGCCCCCATCCCCCCTTCTCCAAGAAATTGGAAACGCCTATAGTTTTCACATTTTTTGGGCTAGAGCCACCAAATTTTGTGTGAAGATAGATATTGACGTTCACCAAAAAAATGCATCAAAATTGTGGATGCCACGCCCCCTGATTCCGCCCCCATCCCCCCTTCTACTTGAAATTGGAAACGCCTATAGTTTTCACATTTTCGAGCTGTGACTCTACACCGAATTTGGTAGGAAGATATATGGTGACATCTACAAAAGATCTGCATCAAAAATTAGGATGCCACGCCCACCTCTGCCGCCCACCATTTAAAATCGGAAATTTCGATATCTCTTACAGTTTTTAAGCTAGAGCCCATAAATTCGGTAGAAAGATAGATAGGCAACATGTACCAAAGATCTGCATCAAAATTTTGGATGCCAAGCCCACCCAAGCCACCCGCTTTATAAAATCGGAATCGGCTATATCTTTAACAGTTTTTGAGCTAGAGTCACCAAACTTGGTAAGAAGATAGATAGTGACAGTTAAAAACATTTGGTTCAAAAATTTAGATGCCACGCCTACCTCTGCCGCCCACCTTTTAAATTTGGGAGTTAAGTTATCTTCCACAGATTTTGAGCTAAAGTCACCAAATTTGGTAACATGATAGCTGGCGATGTTTACCACATGGCCCACTCCCTTCGCCCCTGCATTCCCCCTTATCAACCGTTCATGTACTGGTATCAAAGTATTCCGCAGTCGGTTGCGACCGACTGCAACGTTTTTACTTGATTTTTTATTACTCATTTGAGTACCAGAATTTACAAGCTCTGGTGGCATGGAGGGAAGACTGCCGCTTCTCACGCTGAAGGTCGTGGGTTCGAACCTCGATCAAGTAAAATTATTTTTAAAGTTTATACTTTCATACCGAAGGTCTCATAGTATATTGGTTTTGTGCAATGTCCGTCATGGTGTCCGTCTGTCCGTCCGCATCAACGCAACTTTTTTCGACACCCTTAAAGCTAGAGACGTGAAACTTTGCGATTATGTTTGTCTATAGAGCAGTGGTGTCCAAACCCACACAGTGAAAGCGTTGCGCTTGTGTGCGTAGCAGCGAAACACGAAGGCAAATAAAATGCGTGCGATTCAAACATAAAACAAATGAAATCGAGAGAATTAATTTTTGCTTAACTCACCCAAATCGATGTCTCCTTTGTATTCTTTAATCCGTAAGAGATCTGATAGGTGCTGATCGGTTAATTTGTTGCGCTTTTTACTTAATATTATTTTCAAAGTTGAAAACGCAACCTCACAATTGTATGTTGTACCAAACAATTTCATTTTTAAGACAATAATATTTATTATCGAGTTCTCGCCAGAAATGCTCGCCAGTTTTTAAAGGAATTTCCATATCATCTGGTAATTCTTTTAGATCGCTTTGGATTTCTACGCTATGTTCCTGGACTTCGCATATAAGAGGGTAGTCGTGTAGATCTATCAAATTTTTGATGCAGCTTATGTCTTGAAATCTTTGGTTGCAATTATTTTCAATTGATGTTACGATGTTGGCATAATTTTGAAAGAAGTCCAAATTATCCAATTTCAACCCAGAAAAAATGAGTGAAGTTTTCTTTAGAGATTTAAGGCTATTGTTTTTGAGTTGGTCTTTTAGTAAATGCAGCTTTCTAGTAAAATGGTGTATTATTGTTACAATAGTTATTATATTAGTTAGGTCGGTTAGGTCGCATAAAAACGCCAAGTTCAGTTGAAATTCCTTATCTTCCAATGCAATGACAAAGTCATCGGTAGTCGGTGTTGGTGACGATTTAAAAAATAATAAAATTTCTTGTCTTAAATTAAAAAAACGTTCCAAACTCTTTCCGCGACTGAGCCATCGCACTTCTGTATGCAGCAAAAGATCTCCGTAGTCTGCATGCAAATCTTCTAAAAAACTCTTAAATTTTCGGTGGGTCAGTGCATTGTGTGCGCCTCTTATTTTATTTATAATTTTAATTGCCGTGTCCATAACGTTTTTCATTTTCATTTCCTTTGCGAAAAGTGCTTGCTGGTGAATAATGCAATGGAAAGTTGGACAAAACAGACCGTTTTTCCGCATTATTCCCACGAGACCATTATTATTTCCTCTCATTACTTTTGCACCATCTGTGCACATAGCGCTCATTTTTTCTATATTCACAACTGAAAATTGAAATAACACAAATTATTAACTGGCAAATGTTATTGATGTCGGTACTCTCGTCTAGCGATATCGAAAAAAATGTGCAATTTTCCAGGCGCTTTCTTGCTTCGGAATAAATAAAGCGGCCTATATCTTCGGTTCTGCGTACAAGAGTATTACGTGATATGGGAATACTTTTACAAATTTCAACGGCTTTCTGGCACTGCTCTCCAAAGCACTGTAACACATCTGTCGTTAAATTCATAAGAAATGTTCCATCACTAAATGGGCGACATTGTCCGGCCAGACCTAAAGCAACTGTATAAGATGCTAAGTTTAGCGAAGTATTATCAATTTTATTGTTGTCAGGTTGGATGAATTCTTCCTTGTCAGCTATAAACATTAGAAAATGTCTTGACTGCATTTCTAAAAATATTAAATCTCTCTCCGTCCCCGTTTTTTCATTATAGCCCCCGTGGCAAAGTTGGTAGTGCCTTTTAATAACATCAAATGTAAAGCGACATGCAACGTAATGGCACAATGAACATTGAGCGTTACCATCCATATTCTTAATGAAAAAAAATTCTTTTTCCCAATTGACATCAAACATTTTTTTCGGTGTAGAGTACAAATCATGCGCTTTATGGTCTTTCCTCATTGAATGCAGCATAGCGAATGACTGTGCGTTTGACTTTTGAGCTTCAGCCGAACACATGAGTCGTGAGAGCAAATGCAGCCGAACACGCGCATCGTACGAGAACAAGCTGCCGAGCGTTCTATTTATAGAATACACATATTCTCTCTCTCTATATATGTGTCGGCAGCAAAGCCGGCAGAATTTTTCTTGCCAACCACGCGTGGCTGCTTTTTTAAATTTTGGACAACACTGCTATAGAGCCTACAGATAAAATGTCGGGTTGCCACGCCCACTAGGAGGCTGGGAAATAGATAAATTCGGTTACTAAAAACCGATAAAACCATATATTTCTCACATTCCTGAAGCTAGAAATACAAAATTTTGCACGAAGATAGCTAGTCACGTCCCTGAAAAGACTGCATCAAAATTTTGAATGCCACGCCCACTCCTTCTGCCCCCATCATCCCTGCTCCTCGAAATTGGAAACGCCTATAGTTTTCACATTTAATGGGCTAGAGCCACCAAATTTTGTGTCAGATAATGACGTTCCCCAAAAAAAATGCATTGAAATTTTGGATACCCCGCCTCCTGATTCCGCCCCCACCCCCTCCCTTCTCCATGAAATTGGAAACGCCTATAGTTTTCACAATTTCTTGAGCTAGAGCCACCAAACTTTGTGTCAAGATAGGTAGTGAAGTTTTCCAAAAAACTTCATCAAAAATTTGGATGCCACGCCCACACCTTCCGCCCCCCACCCCCCACCGTTGTTAAAACGGTTATGCGTGTATCTTCCACATTTTTTAACAAGAGTCACCAAATTAGGTAGGAAGATGTATGGTGACATCTACAAAAGATCTGCATCAAAAATTGGGATGCCACGCCCACCTCTGCCGCCCACCATTTAAAATCGGAATTTTCGGTATCTCTTACAGTTTTTAAGCTAGAGCCCCTTAATTCGTTAGAAAGATAGAAGGCAATATCTCCCAAAGATCTGCATCAAAATTTTGGATGCCACGCCCACCCAAGATACCCGCCTAACAAAATCGGAATCGGCTATATCTCTAACAGTTTTTGAGCTAGAACCACCAGACTTGGTATGAATATAGATGGTGATAGTTAAAAACATTTGATTCAAAAATTTGGATGCCACACCCACCTCTGCCGCCCACCATTTTTTTTTTTTTTTTTTTTTTTTTTTTTTATAAACTTACTATATATTTATTTAATTGTTGAATGATTCTTAATGCTTCAGTATTGCTACTATAAATTAAAGCATCAATCACAGATATTAAAATGTAAAATGTAAGAGTATTATTTATAAAATGGAATCAAATGAAAAAGAATTACATATTGAAAGTTATGCGTAAGTTGGACTGTAATGTATTTTCAGGCGTTAAAATTAAGTTTTATAATATGATTCTAAATTAATTTTAAAACGGTGTGCACTGCGTATAGATTTAATGTAGGGAGGAAGATTGTTCCACAGTCGAACAGCAAAGATAAAGAACTGCCTATCAGAAGAGGCTAATTTGGTTCTCAAGCAAACGAGGTTGTTCACACGTTGGGACGATGTTAACTTTATGTTGCCATACAAATACTCAGGTTCTTGTGTATATATAATTTTGTGTGGGAAGCGAAGAATTCTAAAGTTAATTAGAGACGTTAGATCTAGATCCAACAGTCTATTAGCGTAACCCGTTACGTGGTCTGCCCTTTTGAGGCCAAACACGTAACGGGCTACATTATTATACGCTACCCTCAACTTCCTTTGGCTTGCAGCGTCGCATTTGCCAAAAATTTCGATGCCATGCAAAAGTTTTGGCAATATTAAAGATTTCGCGATCAATATTCTTATGTTAAGGGGTAGGAATTTCTGGGTGAGCCACAGTTGCCTTAAAACGCCACACGTTTTTCCCACAGCTTTATTCACCTGACTATCCCATGATAAGGTCCTGTTCAGGGTGATTCCTAAGCTTTCAGCTTTATCTACGTAGTGAATTACTGTCGAATCTATTTGCAGCTTGGGAATGTTGTCAGTAATCAGGTGCTTTTTGTAAATTAAGATACATTTGGATTTAGACGGGTTAATACACAAACCATTAACATTGACCCATTGACTAACACGCAACAAGTCTTCATTACATAACTGGACACATTCGTTAATTTTACTAAGCGGACGACTTACATACAATTGGACATCATCAGCATACAAATGGATGTTACATTTAGACAAAACACTTGGTAAATCATTGATATACATACTAAAAAGCAGTGGACCTAAAATTGATCCTTGCGGGACCCCACGAGGGACAACAAGGAAGTCGGACGTCTTAGAAGGAATAACAACGGCTTGTCTACGATTACTTAAGTAAGAGGATATGAGTTTAGTAGCAGTTTGGCTAAAATTATACATGGTATTGAGCTTTGTCAGTACAATATCGTGGTTAACCGTGTCAAATGCTTTACTAAAATCAAGAAGCGTCAATAGTGAGACCTCACTGTTATCCATCTTTGATCTTATATCCTCGACCACTTTGATTATCGCCGTAGTACAACTTCGGCCAGTCCTAAAACCTGATTGTTTATCATTTAATAGTCGATTTATTGAGAGGAACTTGTTAATTTGAGAGGCCAAAAGGTGCTCAAATATTTTAGATAGATATGGCAAAATCGAGATTGGCCTAAACTCATGAGCAGATTTTGGGATTGGCATTACCTTTGCAATTTTCCACTGGTCGGGAAACGTAGACGTTGTGAGGGCTGTATTGAATATATGAGTTACATAGCCAATAATTAGCGGAAGAAGAATTTTAAAAAACTTTGGATTTAAACCATCCATGCCAGTTGCGTTGGACTTCATTTTACTTATAGACAGATACACATCACATTGATTTACACAAATAAAATCAAAACTATTACAACAATTATTAAGTGGTTGCGAACACAAATAAGGATTGCACACAGACACTGGAACATTAAGGTTAACAAATTTGTTGTTGAGATCATTAACATCAACATCTTCACTAACTGCACCACGTACTTTGCCTATTCCAATGTTATTAATTTCTTAAGTTGGAAGTTCAGTTATCTTCCACAGTTTTTGAGCTAAAGTCACCAAATTTGGTAACATGATAGCTGGCTATGTTTACCAACCGGCCCACTCATTTGCAAGCAGACTCCTTACCGTTCTTTTACTGGTATCAAAGTATTCCGCAGTCGGCTGCGTCCGCTTGCAACGTTTTCACTTGGTTTTTTTTTTTGTTTTTAATAATTAAACTTATTTTTAACTATCCCAATAAAAGATTTTCATGGAAGAAAGCGTATAAAAGCATGTCTTCAAAATTGTTGTTCATTTATTTGTAATAAGTGAATTTCGTATCATAATAAAAAGTCATTCTATTGAGTATTACAGCAAAGAGGGGGAGGAGGTTGTGGTTTTGTCGCGTAGTCTATAAAATTACATTTACAACTGTATCCTATTTTGCACTCGGTGAATACATAAATGTGCTTTTTTTCCCACTTTTATCCACTTAGCACAAGAGAAAACAAGTAAAAACGTTGCAGTCGGACGCAACCTATTGCGGAATACTTTGATACCAGTAAAAGAACGGTTGATAAGGGGGAATGCAGGGGCGAAGGGAGTGGGCCATGTGGTAAACATCGCCAGCTATCATGTTACCAAATTTGGTGACTTTAGCTCAAAAACTGTGGAAGATAACTT
Organism: Scaptomyza hsui; assembly: GCA_018152825.1. Taxonomy (NCBI): domain Eukaryota; kingdom Metazoa; phylum Arthropoda; class Insecta; order Diptera; family Drosophilidae; genus Scaptomyza; species Scaptomyza hsui. The sequence goes on from JAECXO010000301.1 coordinate 3,789,887, forward strand.
AACTCCCAAATTTAAAAGGTGGGCGGTAGAGGTAGGCGTGGCATCTAAATTTTTGAATCAAATGTTTTTAACTGTCACTATCTATCTGCCTACCAAGTTTGGTGTCTCTAGCTCAAAAACTGTTAAAGATATAGCCGATTCCGATTTCATAAGGCAGGTGGCTTAGATGGGCGTGGCATTCAAAATATTGATGCAGACCTTTTGTAGATGTCACCATATATCTTCCTACCAAATTTGATGACTCTAGCTCAAAAATGTGAAAACAATGGGCGTTTCCAATCTCAAGTAGAAGGGGGGATGGGTTCGGAATCAGGGGGCGGGGCATCCAAAGTTTTGATTCATTTTTTTGGGGAACTTCAATATCTATCTTGACACAAAATTTGGTGGCTCTAGCCCAAAAAATGTACAAGCTATAGGCGTTTCCAATTTCAAGTAGAAGGGGGGATGGGGGCGGAATCAGGGGGCGTGGCATCCAAAATTTTGATGTATTTTTTTGGGGACGTGACTAGCTATCTTCGTGCAAAATTTGGTAACTCTAGCTGTAAGAATGTGAGAAATATTTGGTTTTATCGGTTTTCAGTGCAACACGATCTTAACATTTTATCTGTACCGTCTATAGATAAACATAATTGCAAAGTTTCAAGTCTCTAGCTTTACGGGTGTCGAAAAAAGTTGCGTTCATACAGATGGACGGACAGACGGACACCATGACGGACAGTGCACAAAACCAATATACTATGAGACCTTCGGTATCAAAGTATAAAAACTAGGGATACCTCGCGTTAAAAACACGCGGCAGGTATATGGAAAAAGAAGAGCGTATACACATTTGGCTGTAGCGCGTGTGTTGTTAATTGATAACATTGCTGACATACCTGACTATATATTGTATATCCCTTTAAGAAATGTTGTTTTCCAATTACCTGCTTGAAAAAGGCCTGAGAAGCAGGTAAATATAATTTTAGTTGATGGAAAGTTGCGCAACTACAAGATTTTTTTTTTGATTTTCCCGTTTACCTATTTTGAATGAACGTAACTAATTGGAAAAGGGTAAAACCAATTTTGCTCTCATACCTAGCTAAAATATTTCACTGGATGGCGACAGTTATTTTTTAACTTCATATAATTCACGAAATTTGTAAAAATTCAAAAATTGTTGACATATTTCGTGGCTCTGAAAATATTAATGATTTCGAAATGCCATTGATTAAAGAGATTGGCGTATGTACCCGAAAACGCTAGTAAGGAACTTAAGACACAAATTAAATTCATTCATGCTAACTTCAAGCGAAAATGGAACTTGATGAATAGAACTATGTCGGCTTTCATAAAAAAGCATGAAAATTGGTTGGAAAAGTATACAACATTCGTATTTTCAGAAGTGGAAGTAGTTTACCCATCGACTAGCCGAGGAAGAGGAAGAATGCAAAAAAAACTATGGAAGAGTGTTGAGCTTTTACAAGGAAACGTTAGCTTGAGGATGCTACGGAAAGCCTTACAACAGAACATCTGTCGGAAGCACTATCATCAAAGTTAGTGAAGGAACAAGCGAGGACAAAAGCGACAATTACGAAAGCTGTCCTGTCCTTTACGGCTGAATAGGATTAAGGAAAGTATTCCAACGCCACCAAACTCAGTCAAAATTAACTGCACTGATAAAGAAGCGTTTTCCCTATTTATGGACTTGGGATTTGCCGAATACGCATCAAAAACAGCTCAACTTTTGACTGAATTGTATCCTCAGAAAGAACTTACCTCCACGGTGCATAGGATTTTTGCTCATGGAAGGACTTAAAAGAGTATCTGTTCGTACCACTTGGAGAGCTGTCCGAAGAAGCACAGGAATGTAAAAAAAACTACAAAAGGTTCAGATAAACTAATACGTGCAAAATTTCTCGGGTTTGACAAAATAAAGACTATTTTAACAGGCAGCCTCATCGGATCCACTTCTTGCATCGCTGAGACATGTGCGATCACGAAAGGATTTGGAAGATAACAACTATAGTTCCGAAATGTTCAGTTTATTAGATATTAACCTTATTAACCTTAATGTTGATGATGATTCAGTTGGAAATCAGCCATCAATAGCAAATATTAAAAATGAACCTCAAAAAATCACCCAAAAATAAGAATTTAAATTTTATGTATTTAAGTTATAAAATCTAATAAAAACAACTAAAAATACATATCGTATTGAAAATATAGTCATTGAAAATATACAAAAATTTCAGTTATGATTAAAAACAAACATTTGTAATTCGAATTTTACAGGAAATATATCTTAACTTTGAATATTAAAGCACCACGGATACCTGTCGAATTAATTTAAAGCTTGAGAAGTTGTCTATTTATTGCTTTTTAAATTTTTAAAATCGATTCATTAGTTTAGAAGTTATGATTTTTGCCATGTAAAACAAGTAAGAAGGCTCTAGTCGAGATTTCCCGACTAGGAGATACCCCGAACCCTATACTCTATCTGAAGTCTCTAGCTCTTGTAGTCTCTGAGATCAACGCGTTCATACAGACAGACAGACGGACAGACGGACGGACATGGCTATATCGATTCGGCTTTTGATGCTGATCAAGAATATATATACTTTATGGAATCGGAGATGCTTCCTTCTGCCTGTTACATACTTTTGAACAAAACCATTATACCCCTTTTACCCATTTTATGGGTTAGGGGTATAATGAGCAAAGGCCCCACTGTGCGGCGTTGCCAGCCTCGTTCTCGAAAAAATACGGCCCGATGATCTTTTTGGCCGATACGCCGCACCAAATGGTCACTTTTTAATCATGGAGAGGCTCCTCCCAAATCTCACAAGGATTTCCGTCGGCCCAAAAGCGGCAGTTTTGCTTATTAACCACGCCATTCAATGTAAAATGAGCTTCATCGCTCATGATTATTTTTAACCAAAACTCACCATCACCGTGGAGAATGTTTTCGACAAGCTTGTCTTGCGGCAATAAACGTTGTGTAATTTGCACTTTGTAAGGGAAAAGATGCAAGTCGTCGTTCTAAATGCGCCGCAATGTCGCTGCAGACAAGTTTTCGATATTCGATATATTTATGTTATTACTCACATGTGTTTATCGGAAACGGAAATAGTTATCGAAAATCGGAAACAAACTTGTACTGCCTAGGACTTAGATGAGCTTATGTGCAAAATCTGAAGTCTCTAGCTCTCATAGTCTCCGAGATCGACGCGTTCATACATACAGACGGAAAGACGGACATGGCTATATCGACTCTGCTGTTGATGCTGATCAAGAATATATATACTTTATTGGGTCGGAGATGCTTCCTTCTGCCTGTTACATTCTTTTGCACAAAACCATTATACCCCTTTTACCCATTTCATGGGTTTGGGGTATAATGAAGGGTAGTGAGCGTGCTGAGACCGGACATGTTGTTCTTACATTTGCTCTACACGATCTTACTGAGTTTATATACATTGGATATCAGAAAACCAATGTCCGGACATACATTCCGCTTCCCATGCTCGGCAATAAATGCTTGCGTTTCGGGCTGTTTGCTGATTGACAAACCCAATCTGCAGCAAATGTGGTAAGAATCAGCACTGCAATATCGAGACAATGGAGACGTGCACTGATGAAGTCTGCTGCGTAAACTGCAGTGCAAGCCATTTGGACAGCACTCACTCCTCCTTCGACAGAAAATGTCAATCTTCTTGAAAGACCAAGAGATTATCGCTATCAAAACAACTTTAAAAATCAACAATAAAGCTGCACATGCAGTCTACAAATCCGAGTATCATGGACAGACGACATTCGCAGCAACCGTCAGCCAAAATTCACCAACAGCCACACCATCAACGTCACAGATATCCACAACAAGCCACAACACAACAACATCCATAACTCAACCCACACAACGTTCATTAACCAATTACGATGACTTCAACGATCTATTCCAAGAGAAAAGCATAAACAAACAAGTAAGAAGGCTCTAGTCGAGATTTCCCGGCTAGGAGATACCCCGAAAACCATACTTAATGCCTGTATGCATCTGTGACCTAATCTTCGATATCTCTGATGATTTTCAACCGATTTCGATGCAATTTTCAGAAAAGTTCTATCGTTACCCATTATTTTAACCCAAATTTTTACATTTTCCAAATTCGAGAAATTTTTGTAATCGATTCCATGTGTATATCGGAAACCAGAATAGTTATCGATAATTTGAAACAAACTTGTTCTGCTTATGGTATAGGAAAACTTATTTTCAAAATCTGAAGTCTCTAGCTCTTGTAGTCTCTGAGATCGACGCGTTCATACAGACTGACAGACGGACGGACAGACGGACATGGCTATATCGACTCGGCTGTTGATGCTAATCAAGAATATATATACTTTATGGGGTCGGAGATGCTTCCTTCTGCCTGTAACATACTTTTGCACATAACCATTATACCCTTTTTACCCATTTTATGGGTTTAGGGTATAAAAAGGCATAGCCAATAAACTTAAAATCGCACCAAGAAGTACCTTCGTTCCCTTCGATAACTCAAGGCGACAAACAAAAAACCAAAAATAAACCCTGCAAACAACGTCAACCGCAAGTCTGATACAGAGGATTCTATGATTGATGAAGACATTACCTTACTTAATTTAATTTAATCTTAAAACAAAATGATCTCGCTGGGACTGGTGGGCTGGGGCTTGCCCTGCTCGTCCGCCAACCTGCCCAACCGTCTGGTTGAGCTGACGTGTGTAGTTGCGGGATGAGCCCCGCCCCCGTCATCCGTCCGACTGATATCGTTTTCCTACACACTAAAATTAGCTCACTAAAATCAGCACGCAAGATTTATTAACTTTTATACGTTACTTTTAAATTTATTATACCATCATGTCTTTAAAAGTTATTCAATGGAACATTAAAGGATATTTCAACAACTATAGTGAGCTGTTCACTATAATCAAAGAACGCAAACCTCTAATAATTACATTACAAGAAACACACATATTTGAAAAAAACAGCTTCCCGGTCCCTGTCAATCACAAAATAGTAACATGCCCTGCCTCCAACAGATTTGGTGGAGCTGGCATCCTAGCTTACAATTTGATTCAATACTCTTAAAGAGGTTCTACCAATGACTTCGAAAACGTCGTCTTAGAAATAAACTCAAAACAAAAACTTTAAATATTTTCTGTATTTATTTCTCTAAGCAAGCCATTCACTTATAAAAATCTAGAAATTGCCTTTAGGAATTTAACTAACGTGATAACGGGAGACTTCAACAGTTGGCACACAAACGGGGGGTGCCCCCGCAATAACAGAAGAGGGAATATTTTTGTTACATTTATTGACCGATCTCAGTATTTAATACTTAACGACAAATCACCCACACACTACACAACACATTTACGCACATAGACTTGTCAATAGGCTCCCCACAAATTGCACCCTTCACAAAATAGAAAACATACCTAGACCAGTCTTAAAGACCAAAGAAGCAAACTGGGAATCCTTTTGCTGCATGACCAACAACATATATGAAAACATTTTCTGTTACTTATAACATTAACACAGCGGCCGCTACTACAGTAGAGACTCGCAAAAGTTAAGTAGTTTGTTTTTGGGATATTTTACTTTTACGAATTAATAACTTTTTCAAGACTTCTACTACTAAACTTCAAAAATAGCGACATATGCACCTTAAAACTACAAAACGAATCAAAATCTATGGCCAATCGATTAGCCAAAACGCCTTTTTCTAGTTTTCTTAATCGGGGGTGTGCCAGAAATCTCTGGAGATATTGGCTCGAGCTGGTTTTAAAATCTCTAAACAATAAACCATCGGTGTGCCAGAAGTAAGGGAGATTTAATTTTTCGGAGCAAATACGTAAATCGAAAATGGCCAAAAAGAGTTGCTACCTTTCAAAAATGAAATTGCCTAAAATGTGTTTGCTATTTTTGTCATTGTTTTCAAGGTTGGTTTCATGGCAACAGTGTTATATTTTATAAATGGTAAAATAAAAATATGTTAGGTCTTATCTCTTGTAGTTCTTATACAAAACAAATATTTAATATTTTGCCCGCCAAGTAACTCATGTTCCTTGACAGCCCTGCTATGACAGCTTGCTTGAACAGCTGTTCTACGTACTTCGTAAATGGCGAATCTGGTTTTGTTTACATTTTAAAAAAAGGTGAACGGTGTTTTCCCCTATGGACCAATAATAAAATAAATGTAAAACAAATAATTAAATGCAATCTTAATTTAACCTAAATTTTGGCTGCTCAATGACATTTATACACCTAACCAACACCGCCACCTCACCACCGTTGCCACCTCATAAAAAAAAGGTTTGCTGCAATAACTTAGTTAAATTTATAAAAAAAAAAACTGTACACTGCTCAACCATGAAATATTGTTACCTTAAAGTACGATTTTTTTTATGTTTATTTGTCACAAAAAAGTGTCTATAAAATTGATGTATTAAAAACTCCGAATAATAGTTATTGTTAACCAAACAATGTGGCAGCTCCTTTGTTAGGGACGTTTTTGCACGTTTACACAGAACGGCAAATAGTCTTAGAGATTTGTTTGAGATTTATTAATATCGTAAATCATGAATTAAAAAATGTATTAAATTCAAAAGTATTTGCAATATGCAACTAAGCTTAAAATTACCTTTCGAAAAAGTAACAGTTGTTATTCATTAGACATTTAAAATTGCTTAAATTACTCAAATCTCGTGCCAAATTTCTCGAGGTTTCAAAATCATCTCGAACTGGGCTCTGGCACACCTAAAACCAGCTCGAGGTTGGTTTTGGGCTGGAACCGGGTTGGTTTTGATGGCTGGCACACCCCTGAATATTAAACATTTTTCGGCAAGCGATAACCTCTTTTGTTTACGTACTGCTGACATTATTGCGTTCACAACCAAATATGCACTGAATGCTGCGAATCAGCGAGTCATAAACAACGATACGTGGACAGCGAGACAAGATTCCACCAAACCTATGAACACAACGCAATTCGAGGGTCAACATGGGGGTTCCCCTTTTTCGTAAACTGTCGCATTTGCTACCTTAGCCAAACATAAGCTGCACTACTCACACAAATATCGAAAAATAAATAGCAAGATGTCAAACTGCTGGCTGAAATATAAATATTATTTTGAAAAAAAAGACTAATAAAAGTTAAGAAAAAACTTAACCTTTTAGAGACACATGTGGTGACCGAAATGTGCTTGACTTTTCCGTTTACTTAACTTTTGCGCGTATTAACTTTTGCGAGTCTCTACTTTATAAACAAAATTATATTACAAAGTGCACACTATACTATAATTCTATATACTATACTATACTACATAAGGCTCATATACATACTCGAAGCGAATAGACGCGTTTGTTTGTGCGCTGCGTTCTTTTCACTAACTTTACAAACTCAAATAAAAAGCTTTTCATAGTGGTTCACAAAGTGGCAGCATAGCTGTTCCATATATTTGAATAAATAATAGCAAAAAAAAAGTATATAAAACTTCTTTCCTGGCTTAGCGCGGCAAAAGCTAACATCAAAACAACAATAACAATCTGTCAGAGTTAGACCCGTTTTACACGATGAAGTTTTTGCTAATGAAACATTCGCTTGTAGGCAAAGGGAGTAGAGGGGTAACAACTGCAAGCAATGCTACATGACTTTTGTAGGAATGATATATTTTTCTCATTTTGCTTTGACTTATTCCGATTGTATGTAAACACAGAGTTGCACAGTGTTTGATGTGAATAATAAAGTTATCGATACGACATATCGCACAAGCAAATATTAACGAAAATAGTAAATACATTGTTGTGGCTTAAAAATTATTAATAAAAATTTTATGGACCAAAGAACTTGTTGAATTCGGGGCGAAAGGTATAATAATATAACAATAAATTGAAATCAGAGCTGCATTTACAAAGAAAACATTGAATGAAAAAACTTCATCGCGTAAATGCGAGCAGATTTGCGAAAGAGTTTTAAAACAGAATGAAATAATAAATTATCAGAAAAGTTCATCGTGTAAAACGGGTCTTACTCTCATAAGCTATAAGCCGAAACACTCGAAACACAAAATAAACAATTAAGAAGGCTCTAGTCGAGATTTCCCGACTAGGAGATGCCCCGAACCATATACTTTAAGCTTATATTTATTGTCTGCATAAATCTGTGACCTAAAATTTAATCTTCGATATCTCTGGTGTTTCTAAACTGATTTCGATGAAATTTTCAGAAAAGTTTTATCGTTACCCATTATTTTAATCCCCATTTTTACATTTTCCAAATTCGAGATTTTTTCGTAATCGATTCCATGTGTATATCGGAAACCAGAATAGTTATCGATAATTTGAAACAAACTTCTTCTGCTTGTGGTATGGCAGAACTTATTTTTACAATCTGAAGTCTCTAGCTCTTGTAGTCTCTGAGATGGACGCGTTCATACAGACGGACAGACAGACAGACGGACAGACGGACATGGCTATATCGACTCGGCTGTTGATGCTGATCAAGAATATATATACTTTATGGGGTCGGAGATGATTTCTTCTGCCTTTTACATACTTTTGCACAAAACCATTATACCCCCAAAAAAACAACTCATAACCGTATAACCGTAACTGCATAAGCACAAAGAATAATCGCGAGTGAGTGAGAACGCAACGGATAACGAAATGTCGAAAATAGCTGCGAAACGTGTGCGAAACGACTGCTGATTTTTCTGGCCGCACCTCTGATGCACTTTCTCCACTGCTGATAGAGCTAATTAACGCACGGTTCTCTGAACAGGCGAAACTGATTAGTTCGAACATTCGGGAAGCTGAGGGGAGAATTTTGAAGGAGCTCGACACCAAGCTCAATGGCATTGCAGGTGAGCTTGAGCTACTTGCCAAGAGAGTCCAGCATCTTGAGGATGAAAACATGCAGGCACTGCGGGAAAGCGTGTCCGATCTCGAGGCAAAACTGGGAGCTCGGCAGATGGCAGAGGAGAATGCCAACATTGCAAATGATGTTCGCATTCATGGTATCCCAATGAGTGATAATGAAAACTTAAAAACACTAATGCATAGCCTATTGTTCTCACTCAACTTCACTTTTCCGCCACTGAGAATAAGTGAGGTGTTTAGAATCAAACCGCGCGGCCCGACACATACCGTTTTAGATCCAATTATGATCGTTAAGTTTGACAGCTTGCGAGACAAAAAAGCACTATGACACGCCATGGGAGCACACCGACGGAGCTCTTAGCTACCACTGAGTCTTAATCTCTTGGGACTCAACTCTCAAGCGCCCTTTTACATCAATGAGTAGTTGTCAAAGCTCAACTACCAAATTTTTAAGATTAAAAAGCATAAAGCTTTCTCAGCGGTCTTTACGCGCTCCGCTCAGGTGCATGTAATGCAAGGCGGGGGCAGCGAGTGCATCTGCATTAAGAGCATGGAAGAGCTTTTATCTCTTTCTAATAACGGCGTGGCGGACAACACTGGCTCTTCAGACCTGGCCTCTTCATCTGTGGGGAACTTGTTTCGTTCTCAATAAACATGCTGGAGTCTGTATTTTTAGCTATTTATGTATCCCAAAACCTCTTATTTGTCGTTATTTAAATTTTAGCGAGTTAGATACTAGCTTAAAGTTTCTTTGGTGCGTTTCTAAGATTAGGTCTCATTTTATATGCTGGATAATATGATTGATCCAATGGCGAACGTAATGTGATGCTTAGAATTCTAGCTTAACATTTGTCATATTAATGCTCAAAGTTTAGTCAAAAAGATGGATGAGTTCAGATATATGTTTGTTAAGTCAAATGTTGATGTAGTGTGTGTATCGGAGACATCGTTAATGACTCAAATGTGGGATCTGTTAGTTTCATGTGAAGTTTTTAACTATATTTCGTGCAGATCGTGTTAAACATGGAGGGAGCTTGGAAATTTTTGTTTATAATAAGCTGCGGTCCAAGTTTATATGTAAGCATGAAGAAGGAAGTACAACAGAGTTCATTTTTGTGGAAATTAGCTGTCCAAGGTATTTTCGTAAAATGCTTGTTGGTTGTGTTTATCGTCCGTATCGTGCAGCGTCATACACTAATATAATGTCTTCAATTTCTATGATAACTGTTTCCTATATTGACATTGCGATCCTGGGGGATTTTAAGAGCATTGTATTGTACCAGAATGATCTCACAAACAATATGGAATCTCTTGGATTACACTTAGTCAATTCGACTAATCCAACCCATTTTACTTCTACATGCAGTACACTCTTGGATTTGGTATTTGTCAGTAATCCTATAAAAACTCTTATGTATTACCAAATTTCCGTCCCTTGCTTCTCTAAACATGATCTTGTTTTTGTGTCTTATGATGCTTGTATTAATAAGTTGGCCCTGACATATGGGAATTTCTCTGGTGTCGATCGTGACGGTCGTACGCATTGCAAGTGGTAAAAAGGTCAAAATAAGACGGATTTTTAAAATTGCTTTTTCACTGTATTGTTGCTCTTGATTAGCCCTACAATTGGTGCTAAGGTCGATTTTAGGTAACAATTAGTTTTCGAGATTTTTGAAAAAACCGACGCGTGCGAACATGACAAAAACATAAGTGGTTTATCATAAAAAATCGAGCAAAAAAACAGAAATTTGGCATTTTATCGACTTTGCATTTGAATATTTCAAAATTTTTTTATAAACAAATGAAATGTTTGTTAATTCTAGTTAAATTTAATCGATTACCTGTACGTACATGGTAAAACAACAAACTTACAGAGACTCTAAATTTTTTTTGCTGTGGTTGACCTTTTTGTGGAAATGCCCATATTAGAGGTGGGCGCGGGCCGGGCTTTTTTTTCGTGGCCCGCGGGCTTGCACAGGCCCGGAACGGGCCAGGGCCTCAAAATAGAGTTTCAGCGAAAAAGCCCGGCCCGGTAAGGCCCGAAAAAGCCCGACATGAAACCACAAACCAATTTTATTAGCTTTTAATTTCTAAATAGTTTTGTAAAAATATTCAATTCAAGCAATTTTAAAAAAATCATAAAAAATGCTAACGATAAGATTTTTTAAAAAAAAAATTTGTGCTGTTACCATAGGAATTGTTTGGAAAAACTATTTGCATCAAAAAACGTTTCAAAATTAGACTTTTACAAATCTTAGTTTTCAATGAGTACTTAATGGGCTAACGAAAGTATTCTAACATTTAAATGGATTTTAAATGACTGTTTCATTGGTACTATACTTCACATGAAGAAGTTCAAGCTATGAGTAGAGTAAACTTTAAGTATTGTGTAAATACTTATGACCTCCCCTGTAAATAGGAGCAGTTAGGACTTATATTTATAAAACCACCAGTGTTGCAGATTTGTTTCATTAAGTATTGTACCATTAAGTATGTATACGTAGAGGAGTCAAATCGCGTTTTCCCAACTGCCGAAAAAATGCGTTGTGGAGGAACCACCATCATTCGGCTGCTGAAAACAGTGAGCCGAACGCAAATTTTGCAGACCATTTGCATAGCTAAAAAAAGTGCAAGTCATTCATCGCCGGCGCTTGTCTCGGTACAGACGGAGTGCCAGCAATTTGCTGTGTATACGTCTGTATGTCAGCGACGTGATCGCCGTTAGGTGTATATATGTGTGTATATATGTTTCTGTATGCTGTTTGCTCTGAGCTGCTGTATATTGTGGAAGGGGGATAGCAGCAGCAGAGTGCGAACAACAACAACACATGTGCATTTTTTCAGTTTTTGGTGGCTCTAAAGTGATTTGGGATTTTGTTACTTTTCTAGCAATGCATATCATTGTGTGTGTGTGTGATTGTGTATGTTCATGTGCAGCACATTTGAATGTATGCGTAGCAATTGCCTTGGCTATTCTTGACCTGTCTCAATTTTAATGATTTTTTAGCAATTTTATTAAAAGTAAGGATAGCTATAAAATGAATGTTATTAAATGATAATTTTTTATTTATTTTTAAAATGCATCTTAATCATTAAGATGCATTGTCCATAGTTCATAATATGTCAAATATAAATTTATATATTTTAATATATATATGTAAATAATTATGTACTCTTGACCCTTAAAATTCATAATTTAATACATAATAAAACTTGGCGCGCATTTGTATCTGCCTACAAAACACAGGCAATTTCAGTTTTTGCACTTTCTTGTCTTACATACTCTTTCGAGATATTAGCTATATGACACCAGCAAACAATTTTGCAGCACAACTACCATGCAGTTGCTCATTTACATATAAAATATGCACACATATTCCGAAAGAGTATTCAGAACTGTATTTCTGTTGAGATCGCTGGAACTTGTGTGCGTTTATTGAGTAGAGAAAAGGTTTTTTGTTGGCACGCGGTTGACGCGAGCCTGAGTTGTTCTTCCAGTTGCCGACACATGAACCATTTATACTCTTTCGGAACGTTTGACTCCTCTATGTGTACTTACTTAATGATTGTACTACATACTAAGTAAATAAAAAATTTTAAGTTTGTATATTAAAATAAGTGCATTTCAAAAAAATTAATCCATATCTTCAAATGCATATGGTTTTTATATGTACATTCATATGTATTAGTTTCGGGCCGGGTCGGGCCGGACCTCCATGAAAAAAAGTCGTGCCGGGTCGGGCGGGCCCGTGCCTCAGAAAATGGGCCCGCGCCCACCTCTAGCCCATATACATACATATAGAGACTTAAGAATTATCGATATGAACTTTTTATCTGACGAATTTAATAAATATGACTGGACCCAAAAACTATACACTTAGGTTGACTTGGCATCGCTCTACCTCTCTTTTACTCGCTAAATTTTATGCGGCGCATGTTTGTGGTTTGTAGCTTAAGTTGTCGGTTGTTTTGAATTTGTAAACAAAGCGCGGTGTATAAAGAAGTACTAAAAATAGGCGGAGCATAGAATAGTGAGAAAACAGTAACCTTGGCCTTGAAAGTGTGCGATGTGCGAGACAAATATTGATTGTTGCCTAAATGCATTTCTCTTGTTGTTGTCGTAGAAGTTGAGTTAAGCAAATTTTAGTCTTTTGATTCAATCGCTTGCTGCTACCCTGGCAAGGAAGGGTAGTTTGACTTCATTTGAACTTGGTTTAAATAACAAGATAAATGCCATATACCTCAACATGATCTTTATAATATATGTTTACTAACATTTTGGCAATTAGGTATTGCATTATTTAGCTGAATATGTTGAATATAAATACGGAATAAAATAAACGTATTTTCTATTTAAATGCTTCAAATAAGCTATATGTATATGAAATATATATATTAGGAGATTTCATTGATTATACTTAAATATTGACACTAAGGGTATTTTTACTGTGTGCCGTTTTTACGTCTCAGCAACCAGCAAATTTTTTTTTGTTTCCTTGTTTTGCATTTGCCCATTCTTTTGCATTTGCCCATTCTCGATGTGTATACACACAGCATTATACAGACGAGACGGGTATATTGGTTTTGGGGAATGTTGTAACATGTAAAAGGAATTATTTCCGATCAAATTATATATATAATTTATGGCAGTCATATTGACTACCTTAACAAGATGAACTGCATGCTGGTCGATTGAACGTTGCTGCAAGGAATTTCTCTCCAAATAAATAGTCAGTTGATGTAAAATAAAGTTTGGTTTTTATATTAATAAAGTAATTCGTAGAGATTCTTGTTGTGTGCCGGTTGTCGTCCAGAATGGAACTAATTCGGCGAGGTTTTTGGTGGCCGCTCATCGACGCTACGTCGCGCCCGTTCCAGTGTGTCAGCACATTCCAACATTGTAGCAGCGGAAATGGCGAAACACTCAGAAACGGTCAACGCTTAGCCAGCGTGATCAATGCAACGTTGTCGTTGTGCGCTTAGCGCTGGTGCTGCAGTTTCGGGTGACAACATTGTTGTTGCGCTCGAAACGTTTATCGTTCACAACGCAGTGTGGGCATATGACGAAACGGGGTGTCAGGTTACATCGCTTGAAGAGAAGTAGCCACTTGAAGAGAAACTGTGAGTGGCCACTTGAAAAGAAGTTATGAGTTGGTGTGCGGTCTGTGAGGGACAAGGGGGTGTGTGCGGGGCGAGGGTGGTGTATATATTATTGATCAGCATCATAAAGCGATTCGATTTGGCCATGTCGTTTTTTATAGCAATTAGGGTATAGGGTATCTCCTAGCGAGCTAGTCAAGTCCATTGTGGAAACAAACTTACGAAAATCTCGGCGAAGCTAGTCCAGAAAAAACAAGTAAAAACGTTGCAGTCGGACGCAACCGACTGCGGAATACTTTGATACCAGTAAAAGAACGGTTGATAAGGGAGAATGCAGGGGCGAAGGGAGTGGGCCATGTGGTAAACATCGCCAGCTATCATGTTACCAAATTTGGTGACTTTAGCTCAAAAACTGTGGAAGATAACTTAACTCCCAAACTTAAAAGGTGGGCGGCAGAGGTAGGCGTTGCATCTTAATTTTTGAATCAAATGTTTTTAACTGTCACCATCTATATTCATAAAAAGTTTGGTGGCTCAAGCTCAAAAACTGTTAGAGATATAGCCGATTCCGATTTTATAAGGCGGGTGGCTTAGGTGGGAGTGGCATTCAAAATTTTGATGCACATCTTTGGTAGATGCTGCCTTCTATCTTTCTACCCAATTTACGGGCTCTAGCTTAAAAACTATAAGAGATATCGAAATTTCCGATTTTAAATAGTGGGCGGCAGAGGTAGGCATGGCATCCTAATTTTTGATGCAGACCTTTTGTAGTTGTCACCATATATCTTCCTACCAAATTTGGTGACTCTAGCTCAAAAAATGTGAAAACTATAGGCGTTTCCAATTTCATGGAGAAGGGGGGATGGGTTCGGAATCACGGGGCGCGGCATCCAAAATTTTGAATCATTTTTTTGGGGAACGTCAATATCTATCTTGACACAAAATTTGGTGGCTCTAGCCCAAAAAATGTGAAAACTATAGGCGTTTCCAATTTCAAGGAGCAGGGATGATGGGGGCGGAAGGAGTGGGCGTGGCATCCAAAATTTTGATGCAGTTTTTTCAGGGACATGACTAGCTATCTGCGTGCAAAATTTGGTAACTCTAGCTGTAAGAATGTGAGAAATATTTGGTTCTATCGGTTTTCAGTTATCGAATTTATCGATTTCCCAGCCTCCTAGTAGGCGTGGCAACCCAATCTTGACACTTTATCTGTACCGTCTATAGATAAACATAATTGCGAAGTTTCAAGTCTCTAGCTTCACGGGTGTCGAAAAAAGTTGCGTTCATACGGACGGACGGACAGGCGGACAGACAGACACCATGACGGACATTGCACAAAACCAATATACTATGAGACCTTCGGTATCAAAGTATAATGAAGCAAGTGACAGTTATACAAATACTTATGCATTTTTACCACTACTTGCTTTCTGCTGGCGCCCCCCTGTCCTACAATCACATCGGCAAAGATGCACTGGCTGGCGCGCAGCAAATACCACACGCAAACGCACAGCGTTATTCTTTTCGTTAATCGGCATATTCCTTTTTGTATGTCAATACATATACACTTGCATATACAAGGGCATAGAGGAAGAACAAAATTACGAAAATCTCGGCGAAGCTAGCGAAGGCAAAAACCACAACCTCCCCCTCTCGTCGTAGTAATACAGTGTAGTATTGTGAAGACACACCTCCCCACAAAAATGAATATGCCTTAAATGCCTGTGCAAGTACATATTATCATTAAATACGTATCTATTGTTTTTGCTTTCAATTTTTTAATATATTAATAAATATATATTTATATATTTTAATTTATTTAAAATCTAATCAATAAAAAAAAAAACAATAAAACAAACATATCTGCGTCTTAGATACACAGCTGCCAAATAACAATTGTTGCGGAAGGTCAGTGAATATTAGAGCAATGTGTGTGCATGAATACACACACTTGCATATTCAGGGGCATAGAGACAGAACAGAATTACGAAAATCTCGGCGAAGCCAGCGAAGGCAAAAATGAAACAAATGTATTACATATACACATACAAAGACCATATTATACAGAGAAGCCCTGGCTAACACATTTCGTTAAACAAGAAGTACTAAAAAGAATTGAAGCCTACAACAAATGGAAGAGATTTAAGACTGAATTTTTTTTACGTACCTTCAAAAGTTTACGACGCGCAGTTGTTAAATTGATAAAAAGATGTTAAGAAGCGGTTCTATTCCCATAAATTTCCACAAACCATCTCGTCAAGAGATAAATGGAGAATTATAAATGAAATTGGAGTGGGAAAGCAAAAAGTTAAAACCAGTGTTGAAGTTAATGCTGAAGAGCTTAATCAAAAGTTCGTCAACTGCGCTGTACCTGAGGGCCTAGCCAATGAATACCTTAACTGTGATCCTCCTCACTGTGATATTAGCTTTAGTTTTAGGTGTGCTAGAAATTAAGAAGTCCTTGAATCTATGTTAAATGTCAAATCAAATGCAGTTGGACTTGATGATATAAATCTAAAATTTGTCAAAATTATAATTCCGTCAATATTAAATTAAGTTACACATGTTATGAACGCAGCAATCACTACTTCGTTATTTCCAGAAAAATGTAAACTCGCTAAAATTATCCCTGTCACAAAGGGCAATGGAGACTTCAGACCAATCTCAGTTCTTTCTTTTCTGTCCAAAGTGTTTGAAAATTTACTAGCTAGTCAAATCAAGGAATATATGGTAACCAACAGTCTTCTCAGCAAAAACCAACCCAGATTTAGAAAAAACAGAAGCTGCACTACAGCGATCATTAATTTTGTTGAGGATATATGTACGTAGAAATATGGATGATGGCAATTTTACATTCTTGACACTGTTTGACTATAGCAAAGCATTTGATACTGTCAACCATGACATCCTATGCACTAAAATTAAGAAGCTATAAAGTTTTACAGCCACAGCCGATTCTTTGTTACGCTCATACCTTGTAAACCGTCTTCAAGCTGTTGTCACACCGTCAAGTTCGTCGTCATTTCTGTCTTTGAGCCGTAGAGTGCCACAATGATCAGTTCTTGGGCCGTTACTGTACTCGTGTTATGTTAATGACTTGCCTTTTGTCTTTTCTGAATGTATTGTCCATATGTATGCTGATGATGTGCAGTTGTGTTGTTGTAGTCCATTGTCCAGAATTGATGAATGTGTAAGTGTAACTAAAATAAAATTAGTGAAGGTTAGCGAGTGGTCAAGAAATAATGGCCTTGGTCTAAACACGTCCAAAACTAAGTGTATAGTTATATACAAAAAGTATTTAGACACTCAAAACTTGGCAAAAATAAAAATTGACCATAATTCTACTTAGATAGGTTAGCTAACCTAGGCATAATATTTAATAAGACTCTGTCTTGGAGTGACCACTTAATTAAATCTATAGCTAGAACTTATGCAGCCTTAAGAATTTTGTACCTGACACAGCATCTCTTGCCCATTAATATTTAACTCATTGTTGCTAAGACTTACTTAATTCCAACCCTCTTTTATGGATTAGAAGTTTTCTCAAACCCCGACGCTTATCTTTACAATAAATTGATTTGCTCAACTTCACTTCGGAAAAATAATTTAACATCTGTACGTCATCGATTATCTGTCTCCGAACAACATTATTTCATACACACTCTGTTCGCGTTTGGAACAACTTGTCACACGACCTAAAGATAATTAGAAGCGCACCACAATTTAAAAACAGCCTTCTGCTGCATTTACAAAATAATATCTAACCTTAGAATAATTTTAATATATATATATCCTCTTAAAATATGCCTATATTTGCAATCTGCTTAACCCATTAACGCCGACGGGTGCGAAAACTCATCAAAAAAATAGATATTTTTGAAAATTCATAGGAAATGTTTCGTAATTGATATCGCTTTTCTGTCTTTTGGTATGGATTAAAGATGGATGGGTTTACATATTTGACTTAGACTGGTTTTTCATTCGACGCCATCTTCTTGATGATAACCGCATCGCCAGGTGCAGGTTTTCCAACATGCAAAAAAAAAACCCTTATTATACAGAGAAAACACATTAAAAAAAATAATTAAAAAATATGTAATGATAGGGATCGGTAGCCCTCTGCCCTATATTTAATTCATAATTATTTCAAAATTGTGCATATAAACGTCTTCGCACAGGTACATGCTGTGCGTTTTCGCACCCGTCGGCGCTAATGAGTACATTTTTACTACGAAAAATATTTTTGGTTACACACACATGACGTATCAATAGAGCTGAGTGCCACTCGTTGGTCGCTCTCATTTCGTCACACATGTTTACACATGTTTGTATTGTGTGTGTTCGTTGTTGTTTTTCAACTTTCTTCAACGTTTGGCAGATGGGCCACACAGCTGATCAGCTAATGAATGTTTTTGCGCAAGAGTCAGTTGTAATTGGCATTTCGATTGTGATTGTGCTTCTTCGTGTATCAGTTATAATTATGGCAACGTGTTCAAGTGTTACTCCGAAAAGGAAAGGATTATCGGTTCGTGAACTGGAAGCTATAATTGAGAACGAATGGTCTGATGATGATGAAATCGAGCCACAAAAACAATTGTCGCATGCATTGGCCATTGACATAGTCATTGTGCCGCCAGATGATGTGGACGACATGACAGATACCGAAGATGTCCCGGACGACCACATATTCTGTGATGATGCTGGACCTAACAAAACTGTTGTTGGCTTGGCAAGTGTGCCCGAAATTTGTGGTTCGGTCGAAATGCACGTTGAGCAATGAAAAATTTAGCAGAGAAATATGGTAAGTACTCAAGCGAATTTGATATTGCTTATGTTCTATATATGTATGTATGTGTACGACTTTGCATTGCAGGCTCGTACTCGCCAATGAAATTGTGGCAGCTGTTCAAGGATGATGAAGTGATCGCTGGACAAATGAACAGTTCTTTTCAAACGAATGCCGCAGAAATGCGAACTTTCATTGCTGTTTTGTATGTCACAGGAATCATTAGATTGCCATCAGTGCGAAATTATTGGTCACAGTCAGTAACTGGCCTTCCATTTGTGAAAAACGCAATTACTCGCGATCGCTTTCTGAAGGTGAAACAATATATCCATGTGTGCAACAACAATGAATTCAATGCAGATGATAAGTTTTCTAAGATTACTCCTTTGAATGCTATTCTCAACCGGAAATTCATGCAATTCGTTGCTGCAAACTGAGGTAGTAGCATATCATCGTGGTCCCAAAACTAAAGACACACCAGCTCAAAAACGATTGAGACTCGATAATGTTGCCCACAACATTGAGAAGAGGAGAAAACGCATTCGCTGTCGTCACTGTGCCTCGCAAACCATATACTATTGTACCAAGTGCAAAGTGGCAGTGCATCCGAAATGTTTTTCAGCATACCATACCGGAAACCATTGATAACGTGCATGAATAAATAATTTGAAACAATTTGATTTAAACTGCAACTTAATCCATGTATTTTCCTTTAAAATGCAATTATTATATAAAAACTTTTTCCAGTACTAAAATTGTACTCACTAACGCCGACGGGTGCGAAAACGCACCACCCCCTGCACGGGCTATTGGTAGAGATAGGAGGCTGAAATTTTGTGCGCGGAATATGAGTGACATTATGGCATCCTCCACTTAGTTTCAACCTTTTTCTGCCACTAATAAGGGAGCCGGCGTTAATGGGTTAAGGGGAAGACTGTTCTTCCAGTTTTCTTTTTGAATAATTTTAATTATTTCTTTCTGTTTTTTTTTATACCCCGAACCCATGAAATGGGTAAAAGGGGTATAATGGTTTTGTGCAAAAGTATGTAACAGGCAGAAGGAAGCATCTCCGACCCTATAAAGTATATATATTCTTGATCAGCATCAACAGCCGAGTCGATATAGCCATGTCCGTCTGTCTGTATGTATGAACGCGTCGATCTCAGAGACTATAAGAGCTAGAGACTTCAGATTTTGCACATAAGCTCATCTAAGTCCTAGGCAGTACAAGTTTGTTTCCGATTTTCGATAACTATTTCCGATTCCGATATACACATGGAATCGATTACAAAAATTTCTCGAATGTGGAAAATGTAAAAATGGGGGTTGAAATAATGGATAACGATATAACTTTTCTGAAAATTTCATCGAAATCAGTTAAGAAACACCAGAGATATTGAAGATTGAAGTTTAGTCACAGATGCATACAGACAATGATTGTACGCGTTATGTACAGGGTTCGGGGTATCTCCTAGTCGGGAAATCTCGACTAGAGCCTTCTTACTTGTTTTTTTTTGCTTTGTTCCTTTTAATTAATATTTTGGTTTTAGTGACTAGTGCCTTAAATTTAAAGTTTAAATTTAAGTTTCTTGGAATGTGTAGCACTAGGATGTTAATAAATAAATAAATAAATAAAATACTATACTATAATTAATTCGCAATGTTCCTTGGTGGAATATAGCTTTAGGCGAGTTGCGATAAAAAAAATAAAATAAAGCGTGAAGAACTTTAAAACGTCATATAAATAACGAAAATATATTTAATTACAAACGCGCTAACAGGATGCGCCAGGATGTTGGCTTGTGCGCCACCAAGGGGGCGGAAATAACGTACGTTGCGTACGGACAAGGGGTCGAATATCACTTATGTTGCATTACATATGGACAATAGCTGATCAATAGATAACAGGATGCGTCGGTATGTTGACGCCAGCAAGGCGTTAACGATCAAGTATGTTGCAAGGGGGCGGAAATTACGTACATGTATACGTGCAAGGAAGCTGAGATCAAAGGAGACACTTGTTTTGACATAGCCGGCGCAAGTACATTTCCTGTCACAAGCGTCTAGATCAATCCACAGGTTTTCATAAGAGTATTGTGACTATTGTGTAGTCTTGATTCATTGTATAAATTAGAAAGTGTGCGGGCGTGAGCGCAGGTGTCTGTTTGTTTTGTGTGTGTGTGTGTGTGTGTGTGTGCATGCGTAGGTCGCCAACGACCTATGTTAAATATCTATGTTTTTGTCTTACTCTTTTAACCTTTCTTCTTTGTGCATAGAAATACCCACACCCTTGTAAGGCATCTTTTAGGCGATATAATACACGTGCGCCTGTAATGCATTGATATGCAGGTTTTAATTGATTGATTCCTTTTAGCTGTATTTATGTTTGGCCTTTAGCCTTTAAAGACATTGTTTAATTATAACAGATTTTATTATTAGTTAAATTTCACTGGTAAAATAGTATATCCTACATTAGCTTCTAGTACTTTTAAAGAGCTAATTCGATTTGTTAAGTAGGACTCATTTATTTTTAGCAAAATTCTTGAATTTGCATTTATAAGTTAATTCATATATTTATTATTTCTAGTACATACATTAGCTTCTAATACTTTTAAAGAGCTAATTAGATTTGTTAAGTATGACTCATATATTTTTAGCAAAATTTAAAAATTTGCATATATAAGTCAATACATATATTTATTTTCACATTCCTGATTTGTTTTCATTTTTATTTTAGCGGTCTAGCATTTTTCCCCTTTTTGTTGTAACATGTTTATTGTTAAGTTTGTATTTAATTTTTTAGCGAATAACACAACCACATTTTCCGATTAAGGATTTGATTTATTAAATGTTTTACGCCCTCCCTTTCTTGCACGCACTCATTTTCTAGTACACATGCTTCTAGTCTTGTTACCTGTGGGCAGATCAACAAGATCACTGCCTTAAGTCGCATCATTTTAATTGTTTGACACCATCTCTTTTCTTGCACGTACCCATTTGCCAGTGCGCATGCTTCTAGTCTTTTTACCTGTGGACAGGTCAACAAGATCAGTTCATATAGTCGCAACATTTTAAATGTTTGTTCCCACCCCCTTTTTTTTTTAAGTACTCATTTTTTTAGAGCGTATGCTTCTAACCTTGTTACCTGTAGGCAGGTCAACAAGACCAGTTCCTTTAGTCGCAACATTTTAATTTTTTGACGCCCTCCCTTTCTTGCACACACTCTTTTTCTAGTGCGAATGCTTCTAAAATTGTCACCTGTAGGCAGCTTCCAGTTTTGCTCAACTCCTTTTGTAGCTTCATCGGATGACCAGGAACACGTTGTAAGATGTTCGCCAAATTTCGAATTCACTAGACTAAAGCTAGGAAACTTCAAGAAAGATTCTCGATATTCTTCAACCAATTTACGATGCTCGGGAAAAATCATTTCAGAAAACTCATTAACAAAATCTTCAATTGTCTATGCAATTGTTTCAGAACAATACTTTACTTCACATTTCAAATGTAGAATTATGATTGAAAAATTTAAGTAGCGACATAAAGGAAATTAATAGAGTAAAAGACATGATATTTGTAAAATATTTTAAAATGACAAATTTTCTAAAGAGCTTGATGTTAGTTTTGTTAGAACGGATATGTTTTTACTTTTGTAATTCCTAGTGTGTTGCTTACAATAAGCAGGTATAAAGAATTAGTTTTAAGCTCATTTAGAAAAGATAATTAATCTCCTGATGATGTAATGCTGATACCGTATATTGTTCGATTTAACAATATCTAGCCTAATTAAATAAGTACTCTTACAATTTTTCTCTTTAACTTAGTTAATTGTCTAGAGAATGTTTTCATTGTTTTCAAATTTATTATTATTTTTCTCTCGGAATGGCTTTGCTTCATTTTTACTCTCGACCCACATTACTCTTCCTAATGACTCATTCAAATTTCGTTTCACTGATTTATTTATTAGGTAGCTGATTACTTAAGATTGCGGACGAGCTGGCTAGTGCTGGCTCCTGGGGCTTTCTGTGGCTTTGATTGGGCCTGTACCAAAACAATGGTAGAAGGGTGGAGCAAATGAGAGAAAGTCAAGTACTAAATCTCAATAGTGGATCCCACCAAGCTAAGGAGCTGACGCAACCATTTATAGATAGAAACACTATAGGGTGTTCCAGGACAGATTTAAAACTACTAGTTGCCTACCTCACTGACTACCACGTTGTTAAATACATTCAAAATGCGATTATCCCCCGATGTGGGGTGTAGACTCTGCAAAGAGTACAACGAGACGATAAATCACATTCTCTTTGAACTTCCACCCATTATTTTGCTAGGAAGAAGGCACCTGCATAGCGAGTTTCTAACAAACACGCAAATCAGGAATGCCTCGACAAGAGATCTGCTTGCTTTCAAAGGGGAAATGGAAAAGCTCATGTCAATTTAGGGAACCACATTTAGGTAAACTGCCTCCTTCTCTGTAATGACAATCCATCTATTTATTATCATTTTTATTATCATGGATTATTGAATCATTATTCTGTCAATCTTTTGCATATTTAGTAAAGTACTGCATTAACTTGCTTATGAACTTAAAAGATTTATCAAACTTTCTTTGAAAACTAAGGTTTTGTTAGATGTTTTGTTTTGAACGTTTCCATATAATTTCTTAATTTTTTGATTGATTAGTTTCTAAACATTTAAATGCTTACTAATTTTAGCCGCCTTAGTTTTGCTTATTTCCTCATGTTTTTCCTCTTTTCGAAACCCTATAATTTTTCTAGATACCATAATATTGAGGCCTGTATGGTTTTATTATTAGGTTAGGTTAGGTTGTGCCGGCTGGCCCTCCATGAGGAGTATCCCACATAGGCCACTCGGGGTCCTTAGTGAGGCCGGTGTATAGAGAAGGTAGGGACTATAGAACGTTGTCCTGCGGTGTCTGTGTGTCTCTTGCAAAGGCCAGAAGCGTTTAAGGCTCTTGACTGCTCACTTCTTCAAGTGTTGGAAGGAAGGGTGCGTGGAAGTGTCGAAGTCGTTTCGCTGCCAGTGCAGGGCAGCTGCAAAACAGGTGTTTTATTATAAGGTTCTATTAATATTCTGTTTTAAATGAATTTTTGTTCTGTTTTTTTTTTTCTTAAGCAGATGTAATTTCAATAGCTCTTAAAACAGATTTATAAATATAAGTCTTGTTCTTTTCTAAAACAAATGATGTCGTTATAATATTTTGTGATTTGTTTTAATCTTGAATTTGGATGATAAAATAAAAATTGTTATTTGCTATAGGAAGGGCAAGAAGATTTTCTTGTATTTGAAGTTTTTAATTGGCTAGTGCCAAGAAGGTCAAACAAAATAGCAGAGCAGCCAAAAAACAACATCAACCGCTATTTTGATCATAAATAAGTTTAGCGGCGCAATAATATAAGAAAAATGTGGACACTGTATGACTTAATACATACACAAACAATTAAACATTTCAACTTGCGCACTAATTCTCTTAAAAGCAGATCTACACTTTTGTTCAGAACTTCATGCATGAGGCTGTATTTTGCTTTTGCATTAATATGCTTGTGCTTCTATCTGGCGACGCAGACCCTCAGCTTGATCGACAATTTCAAAAAGTCACTGAACGAGCCCGACAAGGTTCGCGAGCCACTACATGGTCATCGTAGGTATAGTGCTTTCAGGTTTCGGTGTGATTCTTATCAAAACCAATTTATTGATAATAGTAAAGCTGCTGCAGCTTATTTAGTTGCATATTTGTTAGTACTCTTAACACCAGCGAGAAGGATATTGAACTTGCCTTTTTTTATTATTAACCATTAAGCTCTATTCTTTGTGTGGAGACTTTTGTGCTTGGTAAAGTGGCATATGAAAGTTTTTTACCTTGTATGATTTTTTGTGGCTTACCGCTCATACAACAAATAAATGGGTAAACGTATTTGTTAATTCCTATACATTTTTGATCCATTTTTAACGTCAGCTAGATCAGAAAAACAAGTTTATTTATTTGACTCATTTTCTTGGCTAGGAACTATTAATGGAGTGAGCTTTCTTAAAGCACCATTTTGTTAGTGTACAAATTTGGATTTTGATGTAATTTATTTCTATTTTGTTTTTATTTTAATGAATTAACTGCCTTTGAACTTAAATGTTTGCTTTCCAATACTTTAGCACCGAGAAGTTGGCTTTTTATAATGAATTTTGTCATAAAACATGTAAAGCAAATATATTCTTGATCAGCATTGGAGTCTGACTAGGTTTTTCCGTCAGTTTTTATGCAAACTTACCTACTACTTGTTAGCCCCCGAAAATAAAGTTTGCTCAGAATCTTCTTTTAGTTGCTGTTAGCCCGTTGCTTAAAATCACTCAGATTTGACCACTTTTTTTCTTTAGCAAGTTTCATCGCTTGTTTTAAGTGATTAGGGATGTTTCACAAGAAGTGTTTTACATCAAGCTTTATTATACCACAAATTTTTTTGTATTATCCTGTTATTCGACTTAGTCTATTTCCTTTATTAAATTGTTTTGTTTCTAATTTTTCTATAAATTCTAAACTATTTTATTTAAAATCGCTAATTTTTGAACAGTAATTACATTTTATATCAAAACATTGAGAATCGTGGTGCTGGTGTCCAGAAGGTTGACAGCCAGGTTGTTAAGGTTGTTGTGGAGTCTGTCAGCGTGCTCAGTCTAACAATTTCGTCTGTAACCCAACTGATATTAATTTGGCTGGGCATGGTGAACATATTGTATGATGATCCGCAAGGCTTTGCTCTGGGAAAGTAGTTCGAAAAGTAGGTTAATTGAAGAGGTAAACATACACCATATTTGTATGCATCAGCTCCAAAACAAGTAATTTTCCTAAAGTCTAACACCGAGACCTAGACTTCATTTTGCATTTGAAATAGTTTTCTGCTATTGTTATCATTTTAATACTTGTATTTTCCGTCCTTTTTCCTACTTTGAAACTCGTTTTTTTAAAGAAACACAAACCTGTAGATACGAATTCCACTTAAATAACTTCCAAAGCCTTTATTACACATTACATTATAATCTTAACATAAACGCTATCCATAATACCAATTTGCAGTCTATTTGATCTCCTTGTTTTAAATTTTCTACCATTTGCCGTTTTAAGGATAAAATTTGCTTGCCTCTGCTTAAAAGTTATTCAGCTGAATTTATCCTTTCATTACTGATTCTTTATTTTTATTTCTTACCTCTTTAATATTATATTGTTACTAAATACATCTTATAACTTAATATTTTATTTCTTCTTTTTTGTATCGCGTGGATGGTTTGATGTCTAGATTCTCTTTAATAATTTTGTTAAGTGGCTCTGTTAACTCCAACTGATATTCATTCGCAGCTCTACCCAATTTAATACTTTGAAATTTTCTTTTCAGCGCATTCCTTGTTTTTCTCAGTTCCTTCAATATATTCTCATTCATTTTGAATACCGTGCTGAAAACCGGGAGCCGTTGTTGTTAACCGGGGGCCGTTTGCTGTAAACCAGAGAGCTGTTTTCCTGTTTTACCGTGCTGTTTCACCGGGCTGTTTACCGTGTTCTTTAGCTGTGCTGTTTTCCCAGGTTGTTTTCCTGTTTTCCTATTTAACCGTGTTGTTAACCGTGTTGTTAACCGTGTTGTTAACCGTGTTGTTAACCGTGTTGTTAACCGTGTTTTTAACCGTGCTGCTTAACAGTGTTCTTTTTCTGTTAGGCCGAGGTCTTTTCTATAAAACTCATAAAACGAGATAGCTGTTCTACTTTAAAATATTACGTTTGTTTTGTCTTTAACAAAAAAAAAAAAAATTTGTGTTTCAAAAATATCATTATCGTTTAAATTAAAATTTACTTATTTAGGTGTTCTTAGCTAATTAACATCGATCCAAGTTCCGCAATGACGGATGGTTGGCTGCTGCTCACCGACGCGGAAGGTGCACCCAGTGATGTAAACGGGATGCTCCTTTTCTCACGTAATTCTTCCGTGTTTGGTTGCATGTCGTTTTTCGACTTCGGCGCGCTAACTTTCGTTTCTCCTCATCCGGCCCCACAGCTGAGCGCAACTCGGTCTTTCCACTGCGACCTATATGCGTTAATGGTATCAATTGGGTCCCTGGACCATCTTTCTAATTTATATACATTTTTTATTTTATTTTATTCTTATTATATATTTTTTTTAATTATTATTGAAACATTCTTAATTTTACCTTTCTTTGCTATTCTTCGATTTTTAATAATTTAGCTCTTCTCTGCTACGCTTTTAAGTCCAACGATTTCTATTGCTCGCACCTACGTTGCAATGAGCGCATCTTTATTTTTGATAATACACCCACCAACAAAACATGCTATGTGTGTTCACAAACAATGGCATATTCAGAAGGTCAAGTTACATAGTACCGAACCCACTACACTTTACACATTTACAGATATCTTCACTTATGAATGTCTATGAGTTTTGCTCGTTTCCAAACAATAACAGACTTTAAAAATTGTAGTTGTCCGGCTTAGTGTATACCCCTTCTGGCGCTGACTCTAAATATTGTTTTATGTCATGTCTAAAATAAAAAATTAACAATACCATTTCAATCTTTCTATTATATTGATGGGTGTTCCTTTTAAACATTTGTTGTATATATAGCATTTTAAAGAATTATTTGTCGGTCGTTTTTTATTAATTCCTACACATACACATCTATGTCTGCCAAGACAATTTTCAACTTTTTACAAGCAGTAGTCCAGAATTCTATTGCATTCTTGGGTTGTTTTTTATTTTTTCTTAATTTAAATTTAGTTTCCGCTTTTGTTCTTTATAAAGATGTATAAGTCTGACGTAGATCTCTATTTGTGATATAATTCGGTAACACTTAACAGAACAAAAATTTTTTAAGAGTGTTGTACACATTTCCATCAAAACTTTCTTCTCTTACACAATGTCATATCCACTAACCATACACATTTCCAGCATTTTGATCACGTCTCCTCCCTGCACTTCATTTCAAGATTCCTGGACCTAATAGATGGATACACATTTACATATATATATTTAAAGCTGTTTCTGAAGCCCAAAGATACATAGAAGATGTTTGCTCTTTGATGAAAATAACAGATGTGCAGTTTTGATCGTCGACACATCAATCCGGGTCCTGCCCTCAGCTGAACCCGCAACCATCAGAACTTCGGCCTGCTTCAGGAAGCTTACACTCACTATCCACGCAGTGAATGTTCTATTTATTCTTAACAATAAATAGAATAATCAGTGGTCTGATAGAGTGTAAGTGCTCACTGTGCAGGTGCATGCACGCAATAGTTATTAAGCGATCCAGGTATGGATCGCGACACAGTCGAAAACTATAACTTTACTTCACTTCTGATCGTCGACACATCAATCCGTATCCTGCCCTCGGCGGAAACCGGAACGATCAGAACTTTTAGCCTGCTTCAGGGAGCTCACACTCACTATCCACGCAGTAAATGTTCTATTTATTCTTAACAATAAATATAATAATCAGTGCTTGGATAGAGTGTGAGTGCTCACTGTGCAAGTGCATGCACGCAATAGTTTTTAAGCGATCCAGGTATGGATCGCGACACAGTCGAAAACTATAGCGTTACTGCTCATCTGTTATTTTCATCAATAAGCATACATCTTCTATGTATCTTTGGGCTTTAGAAACAGCTTTAAACATATATACATATATGTAAATGTGTATCCTTCTATTAGGTCCAGGAATCTTGAAATGAAGTGGAGGAAGGAGACGTGATAAAAATGCCGGAAATGTGTATGGTTAGTGGATATGACATTGTGTAAGAGAAGAAAGTTTTGATGGAAATGTGTACAACACTCTTAAAAAATTTTTGTTCTGTTAAGTGTTACCGAATTATATCACAAATAGAGATCTACGTCAGACTTATACATCTTTATAAAGAACAAAAGCGGAAACTAAATTTAAATTAAGAAAAAATAAAAAACAACCCAAGAATGCAATAGAATTCTGGACTACTGCTTGTAAAAAGTTGAAAATTGTCTTGGCAGACATAGATGTGTATGTGTAGGAATTAATAAAAAACGACCGACAAATAATTCTTTAAAATGCTATATATACAACAATTGTTTAATAAGAACACCCATCAATATAATAGAAAGATTGAAATGGTATTGTTAATTTTTTATTTTAGAAATGACATAAAACAATATTTAGAGTCAGCTTCAGATGGGGTATACACTAAGCCGGACAACTACAATTTTTAAAGTCTGTTATTGTTTGGAAACGAGCAAAACTCATAGACATTCATAAGTGAAGATAACTGTAAATGTGTAAAGTGTAGAGTGTTCGGTACTATGTAACTTGACCTTCTGAATATGCCATCGATTGTGAACACACAGAGCATGTTTTGTTGGTTGGTGTATTATCAAAAATAAAGATGCGCTCATTGCAACGTAGGTGCGAGCAATAGAAATCGTTGGACTTAAAAGCGTAGCAGAGAAGAGCTAAATTATTAAAAATCGAAGAATAGCAAAGAAAGGTAAAATTAAGAATGTTTCAATAATAATAAAAAAAAATATAATAAGAATAAAATAAAGACACGTGGAAATAAGACGGCTACAGGCAAGCCGTTTCCAAATTGTATATAAATTAGAAAGATGGTCCAGGGACCCAATTGTACCATTAACGCATATAGGTCGCAGTGGAAAGACCGAGTTGCGCTTAGCTGTGGGGCCGGATGAGGAGATGTAGGTGTTCGAGTCTTAAACGAAAGTTAGCGCGCCGAAGTCGAAAAAAACGACATGGAACCAAACACGGCAGAATTACGTGAGAAAAGGAGCATCCCGTTTACATCACTGGGTGCACCTTCCGCGTCGGTGAGCAGCAGCCAACCATCCGTCATTGCGGAACTTGGATCGATGTTAATTATCTAAGAACACCTAAATAAGTAAATTTTAATTTAAACGATAATGATATTTTTGAAACACAAAATTTTTTTTTTTTTTTAAAGACAAAACAAACGTAATATTTTAAAGTAAAACAGCTATCTCGTTTTATGAGTTTTATAGAAAACGGAGCTCGGTCATACAGAAAAACAGACCTCGGCCTAACAGAAAAAGAACACAGTTAAGCAGCACGGTGTAAAAAACACGGTTAACAACACGGTTAAATAGGAAAACAGGAAAACAACCTGGGAAAACAGCACAGCTAAAGAACACGGTAAACAGCCCGGTAAAACAGCACGGTAAAACAGGAAAACAGCTCTCTGGTTTACAGCAAACGGCCCCCGGTTAACAACAACGGCTCCCGGTTTTCAGCAAACAGCTCCGCGGTTAACAACAATGGCTCCCGGTTTTTAAAAAAACATCAACCCGGTTAACAACAACGGCTCCCGGTTTTCAGCACGGTATTCAAAATGAATGAGAATATATTGAAGGAACTGAGAAAAACAAGGAATGCGCTGAAAAGAAAATTTCAAAGTATTAAATTGGGTAGAGCTGCGAATGAATATCAGTTGGAGGAAACATTTAAGCCTTTAACAGAGCCACTTAACAAAATTATTAAAGAGAATCTAGACATCAAACCATCCACGCGATACAAAAAAGAAGAAATAAAATTTTAAGTTATAAGATGTATTAAGTAACAATATAATATTAAAGAGGTAAGAAATAAAAATAAAGAATCAGTAATGAAAGGATAAATTCAGCTGAATAACTTTTAAGCAGAGGCAAGCAAATTTTATCCTTAAAACGGCAAATGGGAGAAAATTTAAAACAAGGAGATCAAATAGACTGCAAATTGGTATTATGGATAGCGTTTATGTTAAGATTATAATGTAATGTGTAATAAAGGCTTTGGAAGTTATTTAAGTGGAATTCGTATCTACAGGTTTGTGTTTCTTTCAAAAAAACGAGTTTCAAAGTAGGAAAAAGGACGGAAAATACAAGTATTAAAATGATAACAATAGCAGAAAACTATTTCAAATGCAAAATGAAGTCTAGGTCTCGGTGTTAGACTTTAGGAAAATTATTTGTTTTGGAGCTGATGCATACAAATATGGTGTATGTTTACCTCTTCAATTAACCTACTTTTCGAACTACTTTCCCAGAGCAAAGCCTTGCGGATCATCATACAATAAGTTCACCATGCCCAGCCAAATTAATATCAGTTGGGTTACAGACGAAATTGTTAGACTGAGCACGCTGACAGACTCCACAACAACCTTAACAACCTGGCTGTCAACCTTCTGGACACCAGCACCACGATTCTCAATGTTTTGATATAAAATGTAATTACTGTTCAAAAATTAGCGATTTTAAATAAAATAGTTTAGAATTTATAGAAAAATTAGAAACAAAACAATTTAATAAAGGAAATAGACTAAGTCGAATAACAGGATAATACAAAAAAATTTGTGGTATAATAAAGCTTGATGTAAAACACTTCTTGTGAAACATCCCTAATCACTTAAAACAAGCGATGAAACTTGCTAAAGAAAAAAAGTGGACAAATCTGAGTGATTTTAAGCAACGGGCTAACAGCAACTAAAAGAAGATTCTGAGCAAACTTTAATTTCGGGGGCTAACAAGTAGTAGGTAAGTTTGCATAAAAACTGACGGAAAAACCTAGTCAGCCTCCAATGCTGATCAAGAATATATTTGCTTTACATGTTTTATGACAAAATTCATTATAAAAAGCCTACTTCTCGGTGCTAAAGTATTGGAAAGCCAACATTTAAGTTTAAAGGCAGTTAATTCATTAAAATAAAAACAAAATAGAAATAAATTACATAAAAATCCAAATTTGTACACTAACAAAATGGTGCTTTAAGAAAGCTCACTCCATTAATAGTTCCTAGCAAAGAAAATGATTCAAATAAATAAACTTGTATTTCTGATCTAGCTGACGTTAAAAATGGATCAAATATGTATAGGAATTAACAAATACGCTTACCCATTTGTTTGTTGTATGAGCGGTAAGCCACAAAAAATCATACAAGGTGAAAAACTTTCATATGCCACTTTACCAAGCACAAAAGTCTCCACACAAAGAATAGAGCTTAATGGTTAATAATAAAAAAAAGGCAAGTTCAATAGCCTTCTCGCTGGTGTTAAGAGTACTAACAAATATGCAACTAAATAAGCTGCAGCAGCTTTACTATTATCAATAAATTGGTTTTGATAAGAATCACACCGAAACCTGAAAGCACTATACCTACGATGACCATGTAGTGGCTCGCGAGCCTTGTCGGGCTCGTTCAGTGACTTTTTGAAATTGTCGATCAAGCTGAGGGTCTGCGTCGCCAGATAGAAGCACAAGCATATTAATGCAAAAGCAAAATACAGCCTCATGCATGAAGTTCTAAACAAAAGTGTAGATCTGCTTTTAAGAGAATTAGTGCGCAAGTTGAAATGTCTAATTGTTTGTGTATGTATTAAGTCATACAGTGTCCACATTTTTCTTATATTATTGCGCCGCTAAACTTATTTATGATCAAAATAGCGGTTGATGTTGTTTTCTGGCTGCTCTGCTATTTTGTTTGACCTTCTTGGCACTAGCCAATTAAAAACTTCAAATACAAGAAAATCTTCTTGCCCTTCCTATAGCAAATAACAATTTTTATTTTATCATCCAAATTCAAGATTAAAACAAATCACAAAATATTATAACGACATCATTTGTTTTAGAAAAGAACAAGACTTATATTTATAAATCTGTTTTAAGAGCTATTGAAATTACATCTGCTTAAGAAAAAAAAAATACAGAACAAAAATTCATTTAAAACAGAATATTAATAGAACCTTATAATAAAACACCTGTTTTGCAGCTGCCCTGCACTGGCAGCGAAACGACTTCGACACTTCCACGCACCCTTCCTTCCAACACTTGAAGAAGTGAGCAGTCAAGAGCCTTAAACGCTTCTGGCCTTTGCAAGAGACACACAGACACCGCAGGACAACGTTCTATAGTCCCTACCTTCTCTATACACCGGCCTCACTAAGGACCCCGAGTGGCCTATGTGGGATACTCCTCATGGAGGGCCAGCCGGCACAACCTAACCTAACCTAATAATAAAACCATACAGGCCTCAATATTATGGTATCTAGAAAAATTATAGGGTTTCGAAAAGAGGAAAAACATGAGGAAATAAGCAAAACTATTAATTTCCTTTTGTCGCTACTTAAATTTTTCAATCATAATTCTACATTTGAAATGTGAAGTAAAGTATTGTTCTGAAACAATTGCATAGACAATTGAAGATTTTGTTAATGAGTTTTCTGAAATGATTTTTCCCGAGCATCGTAAATTGGTTGAAGAATATCGAGAATCTTTCTTGAAGTTTCCTAGCTTTAGTTTAGTGAATTCGAAATTTGGCGAACATCTTACAACGTGTTCCTGGTCATCCGATGAAGCTACAAAAGGAGTTGAGCAAAACTGGAAGCTGCCTACAGGTGACAATTTTAGAAGCATTCGCACTAGAAAAAGAGTGTGTGCAAGAAAGGGAGGGCGTCAAAAAATTAAAATGTTGCGACTAAAGGAACTGGTCTTGTTGACCTGCCTACAGGTAACAAGGTTAGAAGCATACGCTCTAAAAAAATGAGTACTTAGAAAAAAGGGGGTGGGAACAAACATTTAAAATGTTGCGACTATATGAACTGATCTTGTTGACCTGTCCACAGGTAAAAAGACTAGAAGCATGCGCACTGGCAAATGGGTACGTGCAAGAAAAGAGATGGTGTCAAACAATTAAAATGATGCGACTTAAGGCAGTGATCTTGTTGATCTGCCCACAGGTAACAAGACTAGAAGCATGTGTACTAGAAAATGAGTGCGTGCAAGAAAGGGAGGGCGTAAAACATTTAATAAATCAAATCCTTAATCGGAAAATGTGGTTGTGTTATTCGCTAAAAAATTAAATACAAACTTAACAATAAACATGTTACAACAAAAAGGGGAAAAATGCTAGACCGCTAAAATAAAAATGAAAACAAATCAGGAATGTGAAAATAAATATATGTATTGACTTATATATGCAAATTTTTAAATTTTGCTAAAAATATATGAGTCATACTTAACAAATCTAATTAGCTCTTTAAAAGTATTAGAAGCTAATGTATGTACTAGAAATAATAAATATATGAATTAACTTATAAATGCAAATTCAAGAATTTTGCTAAAAATAAATGAGTCCTACTTAACAAATCGAATTAGCTCTTTAAAAGTACTAGAAGCTAATGTAGGATATACTATTTTACCAGTGAAATTTAACTAATAATAAAATCTGTTATAATTAAACAATGTCTTTAAAGGCTAAAGGCCAAACATAAATACAGCTAAAAGGAATCAATCAATTAAAACCTGCATATCAATGCATTACAGGCGCACGTGTATTATATCGCCTAAAAGATGCCTTACAAGGGTGTGGGTATTTCTATGCACAAAGAAGAAAGGTTAAAAGAGTAAGACAAAAACATAGATATTTAACATAGGTACATTGGCGACCTACGCATGCACACACACACACACACACACAAAACAAAACAAACAGACACCTGCGCTCACGCCCGCACACTTTCTAATTTATACAATGAATCAAGACTACACAATAGTCACAATACTCTTATGAAAACCTGTGGATTGATCTAGACGCTTGTGACAGGAAATGTACTTGCGCCGGCTATGTCAAAACAAGTGTCTCCTTTGATCTCAGCTTCCTTGCACGTATACATGTACGTAATTTCCGCCCCCTTGCAACATACTTGATCGTTAACGCCTTGCTGGCGTCAACATACCGACGCATCCTGTTATCTATTGATCAGCTATTGTCCATATGTAATGCAACATAAGTGATATTCGCCCCCTTGTCCGTACGCAACGTACGTGATTTCCGCCCCCTTGGTGGCGCACAAGCCAACATCCTGGCGCATCCTGTTATCTATTGATCAGCTATTGTCCATATGTAATGCAACATAAGTGATATTCGCCCCCTTGTCCGTAAGCAAC
This sequence comes from Scaptomyza hsui, assembly GCA_018152825.1. Classification (NCBI taxonomy): domain Eukaryota; kingdom Metazoa; phylum Arthropoda; class Insecta; order Diptera; family Drosophilidae; genus Scaptomyza; species Scaptomyza hsui. The sequence continues at coordinate 3,824,653 of JAECXO010000301.1, forward strand.
GTACGTGATTTCCGCCCCCTTGGTGGTGTCAAACAACAATTAGGAATAAATTAAAAAGGAGGGGCCAAAAGGATCACTAATAAGGAGTCAAAAAAAATCATGTCACGTAATTAACCTGTCAAAAATTAGGTCACGTACAAAAGCCATAAATTGTCACAGAACCGCCAATTCCCTACTACTGAGAATCAACTTTAAAATTTACTTCGACAATAGAACCATGTACACCAACTGCCAAAATATGGTCAAATATAAGGTTATTCTGCGGATTAATTCCTAGCAAAAATATTCACTGCCTACACAACCCATTAAACAACCAAATAGAAACATCCAAAAAAAACCATTTCCGACGTCTTCGCTAAACACTGGTCAGATCTTTCAGACGACAACAAATTTACCAATAATTTCTTAGTTCACAAATATGCCACTTTCAACATAAATTATCCAAATCAACGATCAGCACAACTTATAGAATAACTTCCAGCTAGCTTACAGTCACTAAAAGGGTCAACGCCAAGGCTTAATAGAATATCTTACGCTATGATTAAAAATGTTTCGAATACACTAACAGAAAGAATAGTTACTCATTTCAATAACACAAAATATTCAACAATTTCATACCTCAGAGCTACAAATCCAGTTGTGTCATACCCATACTCAATTAATAAAACAGATATATCCTCATACAGACCAATCTCACTAAACTGCTGCTTATCCAAGACCTTAGATAAATTGGCGGTAGAATTTGGTGGTATACAAGCCAAAACAAATTTATTGCACCCAAATCAATTCAGTTTCAACAAAAAGAGAGGTTTACTATCTGTAAAATTTGTTTCATAACATACAATAAACTAGCTAAAATAATATCCATTCAAAAATAAATCAAATTCAGTGCATATGCCGAATATTTTTTCCTTTTAATACACTTTAACAAAGATAACAAGTGAACGTTGCGTTCAGACGCAACCGGCTGCGAAATACTTTGATACCAGTAAAAGAACGGATGGTAAGGAGTCTTATTGCAAAGGTGTAATGCAGTGGCGGAAGGTGTGGGCCAGGTGGTAAAGCAAGCTATTATGTTACCATATTTGGTGACTTTTTCTCAAAAACTGTGGAAGATAACTGAACAACTCCAAATTTAAAAGGTTGGCGGCAGAGGTGGTTGTGACATCCAAATTTTGGAATCAAATATTTTTAAATGTCACCATTTATCTTCCTACCAAGTTTGGTGGTTCTAGCTCAAAAACGGTTAAAAATATAGCCGATGCCGATTTTACAAATCGGATGGCTTGGGTTAGCGTGGCATCCACAATTTTGATGCAGATCTTTTGTAGATGTTACCATTTATCTTCCTACCAAATTTGGTGGTAGCTGAAAAAATTTGGAAGTTACGTATTAAAAACATCAACATTTTTGATGCAGTTTTGTGGAAAACTTCATTACCTATCTTGACACAAAATTTGGTGGCCCTAGCCCAAAAAATGTGAAAACTATAGGCGTTTCCAATTTCAAGGAGCAGGGAGGTTGGGGGCGGAAGGAGTGGGCGTGGCATCCAAAATGTTGATGCAGTTTTTTCAAGGACATGACTGGCTATCTGCGTGCAAAATTTGGTAACTCTAGCTGTTAGAATGTGAGAAATATATGGTTTTATCGGTTTTCAGTTTTCGAATTTATTGATTTCCCAGCCTCCTAGTAGGCGTGGCAACCCAATCTTGGCTCTTTATCTGTCGTGCCTATAAAAAAACATAGCTGCAAAGTTTCAAGTCTCTAGCTTTACGGGTGTCGAAAAAAGTTGCGTTCATACGGACGGGCGGACAGACAGACACCATGACGGACATTACACAAAACCAATATACTATGAAAGTATTCAGTATCAAAGTATTTATACTCCATATAACTGTACATAAACCATACACTAAACTTTGTATATAAATACTATCTAGATATAAGATCCAATTACTAAATTAATAATTTCTTTATTATTTGAAGTATACGTTTAATTTAAGCATTCATATCTAGCTGAAGGCCACGCTAGCCATTGCTTGTAAATTACACCTATCACAAGGTTTTAACCTTATGATTAGTTTATAATAAATAAATAAATAACTCAATTTGGCACTTTTCATAAGCAAATATCAATAAGAAATTTGAAATTTGTTTGTTCAACTGTTCTGTAAGCAAAATATGCTGAAATTTGTAACAGCCAAAGTCTGCATAAAATCGGCAAAGAGGGAGATGTAGATTCTAACTGGGCGACATTTAATATGATTCTGATTCGACAGATAGGAATCTAAGTCCCCATTTACACGATGAAGTTTTTATTAATTTCGTTTTAAAACTTCTTCACAAATCTGGTCGCATTTACACGATGAAGTTTTTTTGTGAAGTTTTTTCTTTGTTCGCTCCAAACTATATAAATGTTCGTGCTGCTGATACTGTGTTTACAGCAGCTCAACAAATTCTTTTTTCCAGAACATTTGTATTAACAATTTTTCAACCACTACAATGTATTTATGTATAATTGCTTGTGCGATATGTTGTATCGAAAACTCAATTATTCACATGAGACCCTGTGCAACTCTGTGTTTACATGCAATCGGAATAAGGCAAAGCAAAATGTGAAAAAAATCTGCACGACTTCAAATGTCCTGAAGTTTTGCGTGCAGTTGATACTCCCTTAGACCGCTTGCATACAAACGATAACTTCATTAAAAAACTTCACGAAAAAACTTCATAGTGTAAATGGGGATAAATATGCTGCATTACCGAGTTCCAGTTGCATCCGTGCGTCCAGCTCTAGTGGAATCGGGGTGTAAGACAACTACTAATTAACACTAAGAACCAATACATTGAGGAAATGCTCCTTAATGCTGAACGATATGGAAATCATGGTTTCGATGTCGTATCAAACGACAGCCTCTTATGCGAATCCCTATAAGACGGTCTGCCAATACGTGGTGTCGATCAAATGCAGAAGTTGCATAAGCTTGTGCAGATGAGCTACATGACCGTTTCATGCCTTTTAAAGAAACTGAAGCGTTTTTAACTGCTGATCTTGATCCAATTCAACCTATCAGACGCATCGCCCAAATGGAAGTCTGCTTGCAGATTCGAAAACTTAAAATCACTAAATCCCCTGGCTATGATTGTATAGACTGCAAAGTTGCTAAGGCTCTGCCAATGTAGAGAGTGATTTTTTGGTTCTTCTTTTCAACTCCATGCTTCGTAAGCAATATTTTCCAACTATGTGGAAAAAAGCTGTAATAACAATGTTACCACACCTGGAAAACTAGAAAACCTTGTTGAGTCATATTAGTTTACTCCCAACTTTCTCAAAAATTTTTTAAAGAACATTTATAGGAAGATTATCGGAGGTTGATTTATAGCTCTGCGGAATTCTTGGATGTTTAGCGACATCTGATCGTGTTTGGCTTAAAGGGGTATGTTATATCTGATATATATATTTATTCATTGACAGTAATACATGTGTGTCTTTTTAAGTGAACAGATAAACTACTTCTTATTCCTCTTCATTAAAATTCAGGGATGAAAACTCTGCACGATACATATCGATAGTAGCGTGACGATACTACATCTCTCCCCTTCTTATTTACTGCCTAGCATAATATTGTGGTGCCTTCCTGACTCTGGTAGATCGACGTAGTGCTTCTCCTTTAGGGGCTTCTGCTGATTCTTTACTCGGGGATGCCGGAACGGTTGTGCTTGTGCTGCTGTCGCTAATAACGGGTGACTTATTTATGCCCGGCTCCTCTACTGGCTGTGTGGGATGTATTTGAGTTGGATTTACCACGGGAATTGGTAGCTCTTGTCGCTGCTGTTCGACTTCGTTATTTGGTAGAACATCACGAACTGCGCCCCCCACTTTGCGCAATTGATCGACGTGTCGCTTCCACATCCTTTGATCATCAAGGCGAATTTGGTAGTGAACATCGCCTTGCTGCTTGACAACTGTTGCGAACTGCCATTTGCTTTTGCTTAAATAGTCTCGAGCCGCAACTCTCTTACCTGCAGAAAAGAATTTTGTTACAATATTAGATTCAGTGTAAAAATTCTCGTTCTGCGGCAATATTAATTCCAAACGCGATTGTATTTGTGGACGGTGACTTCCCAGTCAATGGATGAACGGCTCTTCGATAGGCCATCAATACTTTCGGAAGTTCGGTTGTTACATTGCTCCCGGTACATTTTAATGCTTTCAGTTTGTTTTTAAATGTTTGAACAAATCTTTCTGCTTGCCCGTTTGTTGCTGGATGATACGGTGCTCCTTGCTTATGTACAATTCCGTTTTTCTTTAAAAATGTTTTGAAGTTTACTGCATTAAATTGTGTTCCATGATCGCTAACTAGAACGTTAGGTATACCAAATGTAGTAAATATTTCTCGACATTTTTCGATCGTTGTTTGCGTTGACATATTTGGCGTTACATGTACTTCTGGCAACTTAGTGTAAGCGTCAACCATCACGAAGAAATATTTTCCCAAAAATGGACCTGCATAATCTACGTGTACTCGTTCAAATGGTTTTGAAGCTGCTCTCCACATCTGCTTCGGTATCTTTTTCGGCTCTGAGCGCGTTGACTGGCATGCGCTGCAATTTGATACCATATCTTCGATGTCCTTGTCCATGTAATTCCACCAGCAATAATCTCTTGCCAGCGCTTTCATTTTCGTCATGCCCAAATGTGCCGTGTGCAGCTCATCTAGAACTCTTTGGCGCAAGGGCTTTGGTATGTATACTCGAATCCCGCGCATAACGCATCCGATGTGCAAGCTGAATTCAATAATTGGAATTCCAAATCGATCTTTGCTTGCGACCTCACGGCCATACTTTAAACATTATATCAATATCTTGATTTCTTCATCTCTCTTTGTTACCTCTCGCAACTCTGCTACTGTCACTGGTAAATTTTCGATTAACTCATCTTCAATGATATCTATTTCTTCTGTGAACTCAGTTTCATCTTTACTCGGTAGTCTTGCACCTTTTTTTAAAATCAAAAATGTTCTAAAAATATAGCATAATGCTGCATTCGCGTAGCTGATAGGGTTAAGAGCCCTTTGCTCGGCGCGAAAATCTGTGCAATTGCTTTATTATCCGTAACTAAAGTAAATTTCCTGCCATAAACGTATTGATACAATTTGCGCACTCCATAGATAACTGCATATGCTTCACTGTCTATCTGACTATAACGCTGCTGTACCTTGCTTAACGTTTGCGATGCAAATTGAATTGGTTTCTCCACACCATTTCCAAAGTCATGACTTAAAACTGCTCTGACTCCAATGGGACTTGCATCTACTGCCAGAACGATCTTTAATGTGTCAAAAACGTGTTCGTCTTTAGTTAGTGTTAGTCTTTGCCACTTCGCTGGCGCACTTGCGATTCCAAACATTAACCTTGTCGGCTGATAGAGTCCTTTATGTGTATTTAATGTCATCAAATGTCTATCCTCTGGGTGTACTTCCATCTGCAGATACGCCTTGGATAAATCAATTTTTGAAAATGTATTTCCTCTCGATATTTTACTGAACAATTCCTCAATGGTGGGTATGGGGTGTTGATCCACTAACAACTCTGGATTCAACGTGACCTTGTAGTCTCCGCAAAAACGTACTGCTCCATTTCACTTCCGTACTACTACAACTACAACGGGCGTGCCCCACTCGCTTTGGTCCACCTTCTCCAATAGGCCTGATTCCACTTGGCTATCCAATTCTCTTTCCACTGCTTCCAATAAGGGAAATGCAACACGCCTTGCTTTTAAGAATTTTGCCTGTGCTGTTGGCTTAAGATACAAACGTGCCTGAACGTTTAATATTTTTCACGCTGAGGAAGAAAATACATTCGGAAATTCAATGCCAGCTGGTCGCTGAGCGTGCGTGTCTTTTGCGATACAATTTACCTGTAACTGGCTTTTCAATACTTGCGTACAGTTAATTTTAATATCTCTCATCTACTCTCGCCCCAACAATGGACTTCGGTTAGAGCACACGATGTTCAATTTTGCCTCCCGCGGACCGTTCTGCGCTTGAACGTGTACTTTTGTAAATCCCAAACAATCCAACGCTGCTCCACAATAGCTTACCAACTGTGTATCCGATCTGTGTATTTTTGCTTCCGGAAAATGTTTCTTTGCTTCCTGCAAATTCATAATCGACTGGCGACCCTGTGTCAATTTCAAAATCAATGGACCTGTTGTTTACATTGCACCTGTATGTCACTTTGACTCTTTTGGCGCGTAACGATGCCTGCTGCTCGCCAACGTGCATCGCCTCCTGAATGCCTTAAACTGAATGCTCATCCTCTGAGTTTTCATCTATTTGATTCATTTGTTTCTTCACCTTGAAACACATTCTCTTTAAATGTCAAATTTTACTGCAAAAATGACGTTTTTCGCTTTTGTATTTACATTCATTTGCCATGTGAGATGGGCTACCGCATCGATAACAAGCTTTATTGGCTGCCTCCGCCTCCTTTTTGGCCTTTGACTAATCGATGCTTTTCGATGTATCGATTCTCATCTTTCGATACTTTGCATTCCCTGCCATTCTATTCACACTTGCCGTTTCTTTCACGCTCTGTGTTCGTAATTCTTCTCCGCCTTTTTCGGCAGCTTCTTATGCTATCGCTGTGTTAACTGCCTCTTCCAATGTCAAGGTCTTTTTCTCCAACATTCTGCTTTGCACTCGCTGATTTGCCAATCCAAATACAATTTGGCTGTGGATCAAAATGCTCGGTTAGTTTGTCCACGATGCCCTGGAAATCTAGACTCTCCGGTATATTTGGCGCTAATTTGTCGCATAAAATGTTATATGTGCTAGCTCCAAGATAATGCAACAAAATGTTGGGCTTCTTTTCCTGATTGCATCCGTATATTTCCATCGCAGTTTCCAAACGTTTTACTCAACGTGCGAATGACGTTGCTTGTGGATCGAACGATTCGAAGTTGAAAAATGCTGTATTAGTGTTTGCCATGATTGGTTCCAACTAGAACTGTAAATAGTCGAGCTCCTCGTTGTATGTACATATGTCCCTATATGTACTCGTACCGCTGCTTGTACTTATAAAAAAGTCTGACGCCGATACGGTGTGTATGTATATGCCGCTGCTTGTACTGTAAAAAGTCTGACGCCGGTATATACTGTCGTTTGTACTGTATAAAACGACCACGGTTAGGTTTTTTATCCTCGTCTCCAATTTGTTATATCTGATATATATATTTATTCATTGACAGTAATACATGTGTGTCTTTTTAAGTGAACAGATAAACTACTTCTTATTCTTCTTCATTACAATTCAGGGATGGAAACTCTGCACGATACATATCTATGGTAGCGTGGCGATACTACAGGGTATCGTATAAATTTAAATCTATTTTGCCATCTGCACATTTTTTGCAATCGCTGCATTGTACATTTACACTCAGAAAGGATAATTGCTTCCGGTTAAACACTTTTCCAACACAATTTTTTAATTACAATAGTTTTTCATTGAGAAGAACTATTTTTTCCGTTTTAAGAGAATAATCTTGGCCCTTTTCTTTTATCCATGCCACCATCAAAGTTTTAACGATGCCAAGGCCAACTACATGCATATAGTCTCAAGCAAATGTGTTAACTATATAAATTAAAACGTAGCACTTTGTATTGTTTAATGATTTTTATTTCAAGCTCGTTAGAGCTATGCGAGAACCAAATTCAAACTAAAACTTAAAGTAGCTTAAATGGAATTATGAAGCTATCGCTGCTGGCCGGCGAGGCGACTGAATGCTGAGTCGGCGGTTCTTGCGGACGATCAGGCTGCTTGCGCGTGCGAGTATCGGATTTCGTCTGCAACTCTGTTGCAACGGCATCCGGCGTAACAGTGTTGTCAGCTCTTTTTGTTCTGCGCGTGTTAACTCCTCCCTTGTTAGACTGAAACCCCACGGGTTTCTTCTTGTTTGTTCTGTGCTGGAATAGTTTCCAGGCGCCAACGAAGAGTAGGAGAAGAGCGATGAGGACCAAGCAGCCAAATGACCGTGATGACATTTCTGATCTAAGATCCCCGATATGACGGAGATTTTTAGGCTTAGGTCGTGCAAGAAAGGGAGGCTCAGGTGTTCCCTGAAGAGGGTGATGTTGACCACGGCCGACGTGGACACGGCAGGTTTCTTTTTCAAGATACCTCGGTGGTTCACATACCGGGTGCCGTTCAGGGAGACGTATTCGTCGTAGGTAGCGAGGAAGGTTCCCGCGACTACCTGACTGTTTCCGGTGCTGTCCACCACATTCATTGTTGCGCTGTTTATAATTAAGATGCCCTCGCCGATCACCGTTATTGACTCCAGATGTCCGGGGCGCGAGGCACATTGTGCGACGGTTCCAGATACCAATTGTTGGGCACACGATGCATTTTGTAGTCTCCTGCAGAAAGTAGTGCTCACAGTGGCAGCGCAGTCGCGCACAGCGTAGGTATTTGTTCCGCAATCGGCCACCGTATTACCTTCTTCTAGATCTAATATTACATTATTGTGTTGAACGGGAAAAATATCTATTTTTTTACAATTTAACTTAGGCTTAGGGTATTTGATCAAAAAGTATATTAGTTCGGAATTTTGAAAAGCTTTGATATGTGAGACTTCTAAAAGATCAGTTATGCTAGTGTTTGTGAGTTGCTCATTTAACAATTCATTTATATCGATGCTGTCTAGTATAAGAGGGCTGATTAAGTTTATTTTTGCAAGTGTTACGGAAAGGATTAAGTCCTCAAGGTTTGTAATTATCATTCTATTTTTTGCCAAAATTGTTGCATAAAAGTGTTCAACTTCTGCATCTGGTTTTAATTTTTCGTTAAGTGCCCTTGAAACTTCGTTAAGTCGTGTTTGGAATTTATCATTGATTTCGATCTGTTTACTTTCTGAATCTACTAACTGACCCTGTTTGAACTTTATCTGTTCCCAGTCGTCAAAATCTGGGGTTCCTGCAATTACCTTAAGGGCAGTGCCTATCATGTTAACGCAACGTGTCTGCCTTTGGTGAACCGTAAGGGAAGCTATTAAGTTAGCTATGTGTTGAATGTCCGTTTTCAGTACCTGTTTCATGTGGTCTTTGGGTAGTTTGTCTATTAATTTCCATGTCTCGTCGATGTAAGTCTCAAACGATGTCAAGTTCGTCGTGTGTCCCATGTAGCTGTACTTGTCCCAGATCGTTACGTCTCCATCAACTATAGGTATGTAGTCCGCGTGCGAGTAGTCGTTGAGTCACAATGTCGCTTTGGTCACTGTCATGGTTGCCGTTGTTAAAATGCAAAAGTATCCTAGCCTAAAATGAACATAAATTTTGTTCGTTAAAATTACTTGATTATTAATGAATTGTCATGAATTCTAAGTGCTAAAACTTACTTGAGGTTGTCCTATGGACCACCCTCCCTTTAATAAGAACCGTCGTACCTAGGTCTGCTTCTACTGTTGCCTCTGTAAATAGGGGTGATAGCTTGTTTCCTAACCTCCTATTATTTTTAATCCAGACCTTTTCTCCTGTTTTATACGACTTGTAGACCCTATTTTTATTCATAAGGTCAAGTTTCTTTCTTTGCGCAGATGCAATCTTTTCCCTAATCTGCACTGCGTTGTTTTTGGAGGCTGCGTGAATTACGTCTATGGGCCTCTCATTTGTTACTGAGTGGATTGACCTGTTGTACTTGACGGTTGCAAGGAGAATATTCTCAACAGTGTCTTCCACCTGCGTTTCCAATTTATATGAACGTGCTATGTCTCCGAGGGTACCGTGAAACCGCTCGACTTGTCCATTAGAAGAGCTATGCAAGGGTGGGGCGTTTGAAATCCCGATACCAAAGCTGTTGCTGAGCATTGATTTAATTGTTTCTGAGTTCAGGGATTTTTCGTTGTCACAGTAAATTGTTTCGGTTTTTGAAAACAAATTTAGAAGTTGCAAAAGTGGTGCTTTTATATCCACAATTGCGCGAGACCGTATGGGCTGTACTACTGCGAATTTTGAAAACTTGTCGATGCAAGTTAGAAAGTATTTACCATCGGTGGAGTAAACATCTATATGCAACATTTCTCCGGCATATGTTGGTATCGGGGTTTTCCCTATTTCTTGTTTTTTCGGGTGCCGATCATGTTTCCTCATGGTACAAACTTTGCAATTCGCCGCTATTTCTGACGTTAAGCGACCTATTTTCGAAAAAAAAAATAGTCTCTAAGTATTTGTTTCGCGTTTTCCTGCGCCGCTCTGTGGGCGCGGCTATGCTCAACTGTAGCAATTTCTCTTTGTTCTGTTGGGTCTGTTATGTCTGTGACAAGGGTTTTTGCATATCTAAAGGTAGTTGAAGGGAATGCTTCAACTAATCCGTGCTGGATAAAGGCCAGTACGGGTAGCTCGCAATAAATTGCGTTGACTACATTGGTATTTACTGCATCTTTAAGGATTTGCAGTAGTGTGCTACGATCGGAACAATTTATGATGTGACGGGTTTTTGTCTTAAACAAAATAAACGTCTTTTGCTGGGGAATGGTCCCTTCTTCCAGAATAATCTGGTTTCGAAAGCAATTTACCGGTTTATCGGTAGCTTCAATGGTGTACGTAAGGGATTCTTCGCTATGGATAGTAGCAGCATCAGAATTAGCTGAATCGTCTAGTGCATTGACATTTTGGCGAGACAGAGCGTCTGCTACCAGGTTTTCTTTTCCAGGTTTATAAATGATATTTGCGTTGTGCTCATCAATGAAGGCTTTCCAACGCTTTATTTTGGCATTCGGGTTCTTGTCCGATACCGAAAAAGTTAATGGCTGGTGGTCTGTATGGATGTTAAGATTCTTAACCCCGTACAGGTAATTTCTGAGGTTTTTGAGTGCTCATACAATGGCGAGAAGTTCACGCTCATTTGTGGCAAAATTTACCTCATTACCTCGCAATGTTCGCGAGAATATAGTTATGGGGCGACCGTCTTGAGACAGTACTGCTCCCAGCCCGTAGCCAGACGCAACTGTTGTGAGGTCAAAAGGCTTTTTATAATTTGGATAGGACAAAATCACATCCTCGGAGGCCAGTATGTCTTTAAGCCTGTTGAATGCCTCTACTTGTTCTGGAGACAATTCGAGTTGAACCTTTTTCGAATGATTGGCACCTATCTTGCCATTTTCGCCCTTCAAGATATCCGTTAGAGGCCTTGCGATGTGGGCGAAGCCTGTTATGAAACAACTATAGTAGCGGGCTAGCCCCAAAAATGACCTAAGGGCAAAAATAGTTTCGGGGGGGGGAATTCTTTTATGGCTCTCACCTTGTCAGGCGAGGACCGGATACTGCCCCTGCACACGGTGAATCCCAAATATTCCACGCTTTTTTTGAAAAACTTTGATTTTTCCTGGGAGACTCGCATGCCTGCGTCTCTAAGGTTTTTCAAGACCCATTCAATATCTCTGATATGGTCTTCCTTAGATATGGAGAAGATTATTACGTCATCAACATAAACGTAACATATCTTCCCAATTTGTTCGCGGAGCACATCGTCAATGGCTCGTTGAAAAATACTTGGGGCATTTTTTAGCCCGAAAGGAAGTCTGCAAAACATACTTCCCGTTGTTGACAGAGAACGCTGTATTTCTCCTGTCTCTTTCAGCCAATTCAATTTGGTGAAACCCTGACTTGAGGTCCAAAGTAGTGAAATACTGAGCCTCGCCCAAATTTGACAGTATAGTCGAGATAGATGGGATAGGGTATTTGTCGTCCGTTGTCTTTTGATTTAGTTTCCTAAAATCAATAGCGAGACGCTTTTGCTTGTGTCCCGCTTCGTCAACACTTTTTTTGTCGACGACCCATATAGGGTTATTGTAAGGGGACTTTGACGGTCTTATTATGCCGTTCGCTAGAAGTTGTTTAACCTCTGCGTTGACAAATTCAGACACGCCTTTTGGGTACGGATACAGTTTAGAGTAAACTGGTTCGTCATCCGTTGGTATTGTAGCAACCGTATTTATGTTGTACGGTAGGGACTCGTTAACGTCCGCGAATGCATTTACCATTTTATTGATCATATGATCGAAGGTGGATCTGACAGCAGGGGGGACATCCGTGTCATTAATCCGAATGTGGTTCACATGTTGGCACTTAGTGAACTCGATTTTTTCTTTTCCGTTGTCATGTTGTATGACATTGTTAGTTAGTTCTATCCGAGCGTTGATCTGTTTTAACAGATCAAGGCCAATTATGCCGTCGAAGTCATTAAGTGACTCCAGCATGAAAAAGTACGACTTAACGTCGAAAAGGTGGATGAGACATTTCTGCTCAATCTTGGTGTGCCCGTGGATTGATTTTACTTGGAAAGGGCTGTCAACTGGCATCCAATGTGCTAGTCCGGGAAGGGGTTTTATATAATTCTTTGAGGCCCCTGTGTCTATCATAAGTTTGATAGTTTGCCCTGCGACCATTCGCCTTATGAACGGAAGCAGGGAGTTTCCGCTAAAAAATTACAGCTTTCGGCCTCGGACAAATCTTCTTCGATTTGAGCTGCCTCATGCTGTGACAGTGACTCGTAGTCACCGTTACTTTCTTCCTGCGGTAAGTGGTTTAGGTTTTGCTGAGTCCTCATGGACTGATCACCGTACCCTTGGTTGTTCTTGTAGCCCTGTGTGGGCTGCCTAAAGCGCGAGGAGGTATCCACCTCCATTGGCTCGGGTCCCCGCCCTTGCTGCTTTTGGTTATTAAAGCGCTGCTTTGAGCTACCTGGTTTTTGTTGACCTTGGTTTTGGTCTTTTTGGTTCTTTTGGAAATGGGGGTTCCTTTTTTGGGAATTGCCCTCGTTTTCTGGTTGGGCGTTCTGACGCCAGCTCTGAGACTTTTGACCGTTAGGCTTTTGTGGCTTTTCCTCAAGATGCTTTGCAAAACTAGCAGCGAAAATGCCTCTCTCGTTGCTTGACTCAGCCTCCTGAGCTAGAGCCAAAGCTGAGGGGAGGTCTATGGGCTGTGCTGGGAAAACAGCCCACCTAAGGGATTTTATTAATCCCGAAACAAAAGTATGCAAGGCATCACTTCTGAATTTTTCATTCAATACTGCCGCTGCGTCGGGATCATGAGTCATTAACGTTTTGTTTGTTAACATGGTTAATTTCTTTTCAACCTCATCATAATATTTTAACAATGAGAGATCGCCCTGTCGAAGCGTGCCTAATTGTTGCTGTATTACGTGTACTGGTGTTTTATCAGCATACGTGAAATCAAGTCTGGCAATGATTGCCTTAAAGTTCAATACTGTGTTGAATGAGGCCAGCACAGCATCGGCTGATCCCCTAACTTTATTTCGGATAATACCTACCGCCTGATAGTGCCTTGAACTGCCATTAAACGGCTCGAAAACTTTGTAGGCTGCAGAGGCGGCCTGCCTCCACGAGACGTAGTTCTCTTGTTTCCCATCAAACTCAGGGATGGACTTTATAATATCTAAGGGCTCATCGCAACGAGTCCCTGGCACAATTTGAATTTCCTGGAAAACTTCTATCTGGGGGGTCAGACCCTTAAATTTATTAAACTGCTCTGTAAGAGATGCTAATTTCTCTTCAAACATACGCGCCTGTAGATTTAGCGCTGCCTGTACCTTCGCCTCCATCTGTGCGACTTGTTCGGCATTCATTTTCTGTGTTTTTTCTAAAGATTGTTTCTCTAAGTAAGAGGAGATAAGTTCGTCGCCGCTGCTGTCGTCTGTTTTGTTTTGACTTGGGCGCAACATAAAAAATATTTAAACCGCCCAAAAAGAATTCCAACACAACTTATAAAGGTTTCAAGTTTAAACTTATTAAGTTGCGATATGCAGAATTGTCTGTTTTTTTTAAAGTGTTATTTCTTTTTATTTAATGAAAAACCCATACTAGACGGCTCTGTTATTTTGTTTAGATTTATCTTTTATTTATCTTGAATTGTGAATAAAATGAGCATCTCACTTACATTTTGTCAAAATTATTCAAAAATTCCATCGTGGCCGATGCACTGCGCTGCGTCTCGTATGAATTTCCGCTGAACTTCGTCGGCCGCTTGTTGTTGTTGTTTTTATACTTTGATACCGAAGGTCTCATAGTATATTGGTTTTGTGCAATGTCCGTCATGGTGTCCGTCTGTCCGTCTGTCCGTCTGTATGAACGCAACTTTTTTCGACACCCGTAAAGCTAGAGACTTGAAACTTTGCAATTATGTTTGTCTATAGGCGCGACAGATAAAGTGTCAAGATTGGGGTGCCACGCCTACTAGGAGGCTGGGAAATCGATAAATTCGATAACTGAAAACCGATAAAACCTCACATTTCTCACATTCTTACAGCTAGAGTTACCAAATTTTGCACGCAGATAGCTTATCATGTCCCTGAAAAAACTGCTTCAAAATTTTGGATGCCACGCCCACTCCTTCCGCCCCCATCATCCCTGCTCCTTGAAACTGGAAACGCCTATAGTTCTTACATTTTTTGGGCTAGAGGCACCAGATTTTATGTCCAGATAGATATTGACGTTCCCCAAAAATATGCACCAAAATTTTGGATGCCACACCCCCTGATTCCGCCCCCATCCCCCCCTTCACCATGAAATTGGAAACGCCTATAGTTTTCACATTTTTTGGGCTAGAGCCTCCAAATTTTGTGTCAAGATAGGTACTGACGTTCCCCATTAAAACTTGGATGCCACGCCCCCTGATTCCGCCCCCATCCCCCCTTCTCCAAGAAATTGGAAACGCCTATAGTTTTCACATTTTTTGGGCTAGAGTCACCAAATTTTGTGTGAAGATAGATATTGACGTTCCCCAAAAAAATTCATCAAAATTTTGGATGCCACGCCCACCTCTGCCACCTTATAAAATCGGAATCGGCTATATCTTTAACAGTTTTTGAGCTAGAGCCACCAAACTTGGTAGGAAGATTGATAGTGACAGTTAAAACATTTGATTCAAAATTTTGGATGCCACGCCCACCCAAGCCACCCGCCTTATAAATTCGGAATCGGCTATATCTTTAACAGTTTTTGAGCTAGAGCCACCAAACTTATTAGGAAGATAGATAGTGACAGTTAAAAACATTTGATTCAAAAATTTGGATGCCACGCTTACCTCTGCCGCCCACCTTTTAAATTTGGGAGTTAAGTTATCTTCCACAGTTTTTGAGCTAGAGTCACCAAATTTGGTAACATGATAGCTGGCGATGTTTACCACATGAGCCACTCCCTTCGCCCCTGCATTCCCCCTTATCAACCGTTCTTTTACTGGTATCAAAGTATTCCGCAGTCGGTTGCGTCCGACTGCAACGTTTTTACTTGTTTTTTTTTGTTCTTTGTTAACTCACTCAGCTGGGGTTTTATTTTTATTTTTTTTACTCTCAGGTGGGGTTTTATTTTTTGTTTAAGTTTGCGTTTTATTTAAATTCTTTGCTAATATGTTAGCTATAATGCTGTTTTGATTACACATGGTCTTTTTATTGTTTTGATGTGTGAGTGTTTTTTTTCTTAAATATCTGCAGCTTGTATTTTATTTATGTCTTGATTGTTTCTAACACTCAGTTTTGTAGTGTATTGGTGTGTGTTTTGCTTTTTTTTTTTTTTTTAAATTTTGTTGCATATGAACACTTAGTTTTTAAAGTTTTGGTGTGTGTTTTGTTTTTTTTTTTTTTAAATGTCGTTGCTTATTTTTTTGGTTTTTAGCACTGTCTTTTTCTTTGGTGTGTGTTGTTTGTTTTTGTTTTTTCACTTGTTCACTTTCTACTCTTGGCGTTGGCTCGAAGAGTTTTTGTGTTAAACGATAAGCGATTAGCTAGTCGTTGGCAGATTATGGGTAACTTGCCGTTTGGGCGCCAATTAAAACGTAGCACTTTGTATTGTTTAATGATTTTTATTTCAAGCTCGTTAGAGCTATGCGAGAACCAAATTCAAACTAAAACTTAAAGTAGCTTAAATGGAATTATGAAGCTATCGCTGCTGGCCGGCGAGGCGACTGAATGCTGAGTCGGCGGTTCTTGCGGACGATCAGGCTGCTTGCGCGTGCGAGTATCGGATTTCGTCTGCAACTCTGTTGCAACGGCATCCGGCGCAACAGTGTTGTCAGCTCTTTTGTTCTGCGCGTGTTAACTTATATATTGGAAGTTCTTCAATTTTTAAGGAGTCACTTATCTTGTGATAATTTGATTCACTTTTTGAACGAAATTGCTCGTCAGTGCGTAAAAGCGCCATTTCAGGCTTAAAAATTATTCTATTTTGGCAACTTTCACCCCGCTGATGACACTTAACGCAACTGAAATAGCCGGAATGACCTTTTACACCAAGCATGTATGAACGCGCTGGTGCATCACAATTAAAGGCTCTTATTTGCACTTGAAAATGTTTAGAATTATAGGTAAAACCATTATATAGCAAGTCTTTCATTCCCGTAACGAAGTCTGAAACAAATTCATTAACGTTTGGATGCTTGGTAGCACCAACAGCGAGCACTGGGGAAGAATGTTAACATATTTCCCACTTCCCATAACAACGCAAGGCACTTGCCTTGGAGTATTTTTAAGAGAGCGTGAATTGGCATTCAAAACACAACCATGGCCACGTAAATTTTTTAAAAGCCGATTAATGGCTGACGCTGAAATATTATATATAATAGCCCACTCTACCAAAACTTCACTTAAATTGGACGTGGATTCGTTTACGTCAAAATCGTCTTCTTCTTCACCTGAGCATTCACAATCTTCTGCGTCTAAGCTATTGATGACAATAAAAGTTTCACTACTTTCCGCGATGCAACCTGCGTTATCGTTCATTGAACCTTTATCCAACTCACTAATCACTTCAATATTACAATTTTCTGTTAAAGAAGCTATAACTCTATCAGATTGATTTTTTAAGAGCCATTGACATTGTTAAAAAGTTTTAATAATTAGTACAGGTAACCCTCCTACAACGCGGTTTTCTATAACGCTTTTTCGCTCCAACGCGGTTCTCAAAATGCGGCAATTTTCTTACAACGCGCCTCCCACAACGCGATTTTTTTTTTTTTTACTCGGCATGCGCATGTTTTCCCGTTATAATACGTTACTGGTACAGAAAAAAAGTGTAAATAATTTGTAATTCAATTAGGACATGGATTGTTTAATTTAGGAATTGGTCTCTATATTTAAAATAAATGACAATAGCTATGACTTTTATGAGATAATTCATGAACTAAGTACTATTAAAAAAAATATTCAATTTAAAACCTTGTCCCACTGTCAAATGGCTTGAACGTTTTTTAAATACCGTTGCTTTTCAGTAGTCGCTGCGACAATTTTGAGCGCGGGATGTCGCAATTTGTTTTTTATCATTCTTTGGTAAGTCTTATGTTAGTTTGTTTTCGCCTTTGAAAGAAAGAGCATCAAACAAGAAACACGTGGCAAAAAAAAGGGAAAAATATTCATATTTATTTATTTGATAAAAATCAGAGTGAATAAGTAAGTTTTTTTTAAACTTTATTTTTGTACAAATGTAGATACAAGTTTATATCAATTTGTAATTTTAGCCTTAAAAATGCCGAATGAAAAAAAAAAATCGTCTTTAAAACGAAAATTTATATAAATTGAATCAAAAATAACAAGTGAAAACGTTGCAGTCGGACGCAACCGACTGCGGAATACTTTGATACCAGTAAAAGAACGGATGGTAAGGAGTGGGCCGGGTGGTAAACATAGCCAGCTATCATGTTATCAAATTTGGAGAATTTAGCTCAAAAACTTTGGAAGATAACTGAACTTCCAAATTTAAATGGTGGGCGGCAGAGGTGGGTGTGGCATCCAAATTTTTGAATCAAATGTTTTTAACTGTCACCATCTATTTTCATAAAAAGTATGGTGGCTCTAGCTCAAAAACTGTTAGAGATATAGCCGATTCCGATTTTATAAGGCAAATGGCTTTAGTGGGCGTGGCTTCCAAAATTTTGATGCAAATCTTTGGTAGATGTTGCCTTCAATCTTTCTACCGAATTAAGGGGCTGTAGCTTAAAAACTGTAAGAGATATCGAAATTTCCGATTTTAAATGGTGGGCGGTAGAGGTTGGCGTGGCATCCAAATTTTTGAATCAAATGTTTTTAACTGTCACCTCTAGCTGAAAAACTTTTAGAAATATAGCCGATTCCGATTTTATAAGGCGGGTGGCTTGAGTGGGCGTGGCATCCAAAACTTTGAGGCAGCTCTTTGGTAGATGTTGCCTTCTATCTTTCTACCGATTTTAGGGGCTCTAGCTTAAAAACTGTAAGAGATATCGAAATTTCCGATTTTAAATGGTAGGTGGCAGAGGTGGGCGTGGCATCCAAATTTTTGATGCATATATATCCATATATCACCATATATCTTCCTACCAAATTTGGTGACTTTAGTTCAAAAAATGTGGGGGCCGGAAGATGTGGGCGTGGCATCCAAATTTTTGATACAGTTTTTTGGAAAACTTCAGTACCTATCTTGACACAAAATTTGGTGGCTCTGGCCCAAAAATGTGAAAACTATAGGCGTTTCCAATTACAAGGAGAAGGGGGGATGGGGGCGGAATCAGGGGGCGTGGCATCCAAAATTTTGATGCTGTTTTTTCAGGGACGTGACTAGCTATCTTCGTGCAAATTTGGGTAACTCTAGCTTCAGGAATGTGACAAATATATGGTTTTTAATTATCGAATTTATCTATTTCCCAGCCTCCTAGTGGGCGTGGCAACCCGACATTTTATCTGTAGACTCTATAGACAAACATAATTGCAAATTTTCAAGTCTCTAGCTTTAAGGGTGTCGAAAAAAGTTGCGTTCATACGGACGGACAGACACCATGACGGAGACCTTCGGTATCAAAGTATAAAAACTTAGCATTTAAAGTTTTACTACTTTTAGATAATGCGCCAGCCCATTCAATTGATTTAAGTCATCCTTATGTTCAAATCGCGTTTTTACCGCCCAACACTACATCGCTATTACAGCTTTTAGATCAGGGCATAATAGCAACATTCAAAGCTTACTACATACGCAAATCATTTGAGTTAATATAAGAGAAGATGGAGTCCGCAAATATTACTATTCAAGAAGTCTGGAAACAGTTCTCAATTTTAAACTGCGTTGAAATTGTTGCTACGTCACTTAAAGATATTCGTCATTCAACACTAAAAGCTTGCTGGAAAGCACTATTACCGGAAATTGTTAAGGAAACAGTTGCAGAACCAATAGAGGATGAATTTAGGAACATAGTGAGATTGGCGCATGCAGTAGAAGGCGATGGATTTGATAAAATAACAATTGATGATATTCAAGAATTGATTGCGGACGACGAAATAAACGAAACAAATTTAGTGGCAATAACGAATTAAAGATTATCGGTTGGAGATAGCTCTGACGATATTTCTGATGTAGAAAATAAAAACTTTTCACTAAAAAAATTCGAGGAAGTTTTCAATATGGCAAAACAGTTGGAAGAATACATATTAGAGAACGATCCTCTAAGGGATAGAGCAGAAATATTTAAACGAAATCTTCAAAATAACTTATCTCCTTATCAAGAAATTTATAATGATTTACGAAATAAGAGCAAACAAACTTCAATAACAACATTTTTCAAACCAATAATCATCGAAAGGATGCCAGAATCTGATGGTGGATCAAGCTCAGATTTTGAACTGGAACGAACAAAACGTCCAAGACAAATTATAATTAGTGATGAGGAGACTTAGAAGATTATGTTTCTATTTTCGTTTTATTTTATTATTTCGTGCAACTTGAATACATATGTTACGTAAAACTGAAATTTTATTTTTGTTTTCTTAAGTTTTGATAAAATAAGTGAAGTGTTATCAAATTAAATTATATGTTGTTATGAATCAATAAATAAATTCAAAAAAATATATATATTGTATTAAGTATGAGTAAAAAATCAAATTTTTCAGTTTGGAACCAAACCCTGATTTTTGTATGGAGTTCATATCTCCTACAACGCGATTTCTTACAACGCGGCAATTCTTAGGAACCTAACCCCCGCGTTGTAGGAGGGTTACCTGTACTCTTAAACGCTTCGAATTACATGTCCAACACAAATAAGCGAAAATTTGCACTGGTAAACTGACGTGAACAATAAAGCAAATCAAAGACTCTTCGCAAATGCAAAAAAGAAACAACAAAATATGAACATGTCACAACAAGATTCAGAACACCTGCAGATAAAAAAATTAACCGGTGTACGAGTTCTTCTTCTTCTACATTTCATATTTTAGCAAAAATACTACAAATGAAATAAGACATCAAAAATTCATATTAAGAATTTGGGTCTTATTTCCAAAATATCCATACAAAAAATTGGGGTCTAATTTTACAATTAAAATGAAATAAGGCCACAAAAATTAGTTATGGTGACTTATTTCATTTCTTTTTTGTGGTCTTATTTCATAAAGAAATTTTCTTAAGGAAATAAGGCCCCAAAAAAAGAAAAGAAATAACTCCCCAAGTTTTATTAAAAATCATTGTTGCCGTGTTCTGTATAAATTGTTTATTGGCATTTTCATATTTTCTTACTGCAGCAAAGTGTGTACAGTAGGGCGGGTCAATTTTTTTTCCGCAAAAATCGTCCGCTATAATCGGACTGTACGCAAATTTCTAAGAAAATTTCACCATGAACAACTTCCTACTAAAAATATTACAGCTAAAAATAGAGGAAACGCATCGACACCTACACAGAATAAACAAAACACAAACACACAATCTGGGGTGTGCCAGCCATCGAAACCAACCCAATTCAAACCTAAAACCAACCTCGAGCTGGTTTTAGGTGTGCCAGAGCCCAGTTCGAGATGATTTTGAAACCTCAAGAAATTTGCCCAGAGATTTGAGTAATTTAAGCAATATTAAATGTCTAATGAATAACAACTGTTACTTTTTCGAAAGGTAATTTTAAGCTTAGTTGCATATTGCAAATACATTTGAATTTAATACATTTTTTAATTCATGATTTTCGATGTTAATAAATCTTTAACAAATCTCTAAAACTATTTGCCGTTCTGTGTAAGCGTGCAAAACCGTCCCTAACAAATTAGCTGCCACCTTGTTTGGTTAACAATAACTATTATTCGGAGTCTTTAATCGATCAATTTTAAAGACACTTTTTTGTGACAAATAAACATAAGGAAATCGTACTTTAAGGTAACAAAATTGCATGGTTGAGCAGTGTACAGTTTGTTGTAAATTTAACTAAGTTATTGCAGCAAACCTACCTGGCAACGGTTGTGAGGTGGCGGTGTTTGTTAGGTGTGTAAATGTCTACAGTAAGAAGAATAATTTAATTTATGGAAAGTCATTGAGCAGCCAAAATTTAGGTTAAATTAAAATTGCATTTGATTATTTGTTTTACATTTATTTTTATACTTTGATACCGAAGGTCTCATAGTATATTGGTTTTGTGCAATGTCCGTCATGGTGTCTGTCTGTCCGTCCGTCCGTATGAACGCAACTTTTTTCGACACCCGTAAAGCTAGAGACTTGAAACTTTGCAATTATGTTTATCTATAGACGGTACAGATAAAGTGTCAAGATTGGGTTGCCACGCCTACTAGGAGGCTGGGAAATCGATAAATTCGATAACTGAAAACCGATAAAACCAAATATTTCTCACATTCTTACAGCTAGAGTTACCAAATTTTGCACGCAGATAGCTATTCATGTCCTTGAAAAAACTGCATCAAAATTTTGGATGCCACGCCCACTCCTTCCGCCCCCATCATCCCTGCTCCTTGAAATTGGCAACGCCTATAGTTTTCACATTTTTTGGGCTAGAGCCATCAAATTTTGTGTCAAGATAGATATTGAAGTTCCCCAAAAAAATGCATCAAAATTTTGGATGCCCCGCCTCCTGATTCCGAACCCATCACCCCCTTCTCCATGAAATTGTAAACGCCTATAGCTTTCACATTTTTTGGGCTAGAGCCACCAAACTTTCTGTCAAGATAGATATTGACGTTCCCCAAAAATGTGCATCAAAATTTTTGATGCCACGCCCCCTGATTCCGCCCCCATCCTCCCTTCTCCAAGAAATTGGAAACGCCTATAGTTTTCACATTTTTTGGGCTAGAGCCACCAAATTTTGTGTGAAGATAGATATTGACGTTCCCCAAAAAAATGCATCAAAATTTTGGATGCCACGCCCACCTAAGCCACCCGCCTTATAAAATCGGAATCGGCTATATCTTTAACAGTTTTTGAGCTAGAGCCACCAAACTTGGTAGGAAGATTGATAGTGACAGCTTAAAACATTTGATTCAAAATTTTGGATGCCACGCCCTCTCAAGCCTTATAAAATCGGAATCGGCTATATCTCTAACAGTTTTTGAGCTAGAGCCACCAAACTTATTAGGAAGATAGATAGTGACAGTTAAAAACATTTGATTCAAAAATTTGGATGCCACGCCTACCTCTGCCGCCCACCTTTTAAATTTGGGAGTTAAGTTATCTTTAACAGTTTTTGAGCTAAAGTCACCAAATTTGGTAACATGAAAGCTGGCGATGTTTACCACATGGCCCACTCCCTTCGCCCCTGCATTCTCCCTTATCAACCGTTCTTTTACTGGAATCAAAGTATTCCGCAGTCGGTTGCGTCCGACTGCAACGTTTTTACTTGTTTTTTATTGTGGTTTCCCCAGTAGACCTTATATTCTTATTGAATTTAATTTGCACTTATTAACAATTGTTGTTTTTCTGTCAGGTGCTTATACAACTAAACTTATTGATGAACTGACTCTTGATTTATTTATTGTTAGGGCAAAGCAAACTTGTAAAGGAAATTGCAATCTTTAAAATTGAAATGGCAATTCAAAATCAGAAGGTATTAATGTAATTTTCAGTATAAAAACCGTTTCTCCTATACCATTGCCAGTAAGGACCATTGCTTCGACAACATTTTTATGAAGGACTTTAACTTGCAATCTTGTGCCATTGCACAGTTTTGGCGGCTTCAAGTTGCGAATCAACATTACAGGTGAACCAAACTTTAAAGTTAATTTATGTAGCGGCAGGCCAGCCGGATTTAATGAATTAAGAAACTCGACGGGGTAATGAACTGCATATTCGACTTCAGTCGCAGAATCAATAGAGTTATATGTAATTTCTTCACTTTGAAGTGATTTTATTAAAAACTCGTTTATTTCCAACGCATTGTCATTTCTTGCAGTAAAAATAGCACGTTCTGAGTGATTTTTCAGAGATATTTATAATATCCGGAAATATTTTTAAAGTTAGTTTTTGAATACTTTTCAGAACACGACATAAAGTTTTTGGTAAAATTTTTTTGCCATCATGAGTTGGAAATAATTCATTTCCTATTTTAAGAAGCATTTCTGCAAATTCACCAGCTATACTATCACCTTTAAAGTGCACTCGCATATTTTTCGTTAAGCAATTTTCTGTATTTTGGGCCACAAAATTGAAGACTTTAAGCACGCATTTATTTCATCTGCTCTTGTTCCTCTTGGGATCACTGAAAGCGTTTGTCCAAAGTCACCAGCTTAGAGAACAGTCATGCCACCCATTAGGTATTCACTATCTCGAATGTCTTTCAAAGATCGATCTTTAGCTTCAAAAGCACCTTTATGGGCCATAGTACACTCATCCCAAACAATAAGCTTGCAATCTTTGAGCACAGCAGCGATATTACATTGCTTTGAAATTGAGCAATGTGGTGTTTCTAAATTAATCAAATTAAATGGAATCTTAAATGTAGAATGCGCTGTGCGACCACCATTTAGTAAAGTGGCAGCGATACCGGAAGAAGCAGCGGCCAATGCAATTTTTAACTTTGCCGTTCCTTTGCCAATAATAAATTTAAAAGAAACGTTTTACCTGTTCCACCAGGTGCATCTAAAAAATAGATTTTCTCCTTTTTCTGCTTCAACGCTATGTAGTATTTTTTCGTATACTTGTTTTTGCTCAGCAGTAAAAAGTAGCTCATTATTAACAACAAAACTATCGCAATTTTCGTAAATTGTTTCTCTATGATATTCATTATTTTGAACAATTTCCTCGGATCTGATTGGTTGTGGAAGTCCATAATAAGTCAAGTTTTGACCACCAATAGACAGTACTATATCTGAAATGTAAATAGGACATTTATTAAATACATCATTCACAATACTTTGATCAATAATTCTGTCTTGTGAAAAATGAAAGGCTCTTAAAATATCTTCTGAGAAACTCTCTTTATAAGTATTCCCAAGTTAAAAAGCATCCGAAATATGACAAAATACTACAATTTTTGCAAAAAGTTCTCTCAGCTTTGTAGGATTTTTACATATGACAGCATCGGCTATAGATGAATCCCAGTGCTTATAATCTTCTAGTAATCCTATAGCTTTAGACGCTAATTGAAGTGATGCTTATGATAAACCATTAACGGTTTTTAAATTTGAAAATGAAGTTGGGCCTCTTACAAAATGTAGTAAAAGTCTTAAGTAAAAACATTCTATATTATTGGGATGAATAGTGTAAACTCTTTCCAAAGCTGAATCTCTTTTAACTCCAGGAAAATTTGGCACATCATGCCCTAGTTTTCTTCTTTGAAATTATTTATTGTTCCATGTAAAGTACGATGGAACTTCACAATATAGAAGCGTTCTTGCAAACTCATCACTTGTGCATAGCTCAAAGAAGGCTAGCAAAGTGGTTTTGGGTGTAATGCTTAATCTGTCAAGTAGTTGTTGCGGATTATTGGGGTTAAAATATATCCGTTGACAATTTTTTAAATGAACAGCTAAGTGTGTAATAGCCGGAAAACATTCGTGTATGGGAAATGCAAGGATTCTCCATAAGGCTTCTGAGCTACTTATATAACGGCCACTTTCGAACATATGAATTTCATTACGTTGGTCTTCAAGAGTAAATGATGCTTGATCACTGCCCTTGTTAACATATTTACAAATGTATTTAATAGACTATACAGAACTACAATACTCAACATTTATGTGAGCTTCAAATGTTCTCAAACGTACACAGTTGTAAGGCACAACCCAACAATTATCTATGTAATTACCATTTATATGAATTGCATTACCACCATCTTCTATCGCTCTTGTACGATATAGAGTCCAGTCATAGTTTCTTTAAGTAATTGTCGAGGAAACATTTTGGTACATTTACTATTTTTCATGCATGGCGATTTATTATGAAATGCACCGCTAGAACCATGAATCATATTTGACTTAACATCACAAAGGATCCTCTTCTGCGTTTGGTATTTCGGCACAGATAATCTTATCGATTTTATCTGGTCTTATTTTATTTTCTAACCAAAATAGAGTATGTACATGTGGTAAACACCGCTTTTGCCATTCCACAGAGTACATGAAACATTGGACGCTTCCAAAAAGAGAACCTTTTGTCAATAGTGACATTAAAGCTGTCGTCGGATAGCCAGAGAGATCAAATACACGATGTATACCATATATAAATATTAACACTTTATTGTATGATACGTTTAACACGACTTTTCTCGTTAAAGGTTATGCGACGACTCCCTGGCGCGCTTCTTGCGAGTCATTCTTAACATTTCTTATTATACATAACATTTCATAATGAGTCTTACATTTCTATGTTATGTTGTTAATGTGACCGTGTTAATGTGATCATGTTAATGTGATCAAGACTAGTATGCTGTTGGGGTGGTTGTTAGAGGTGGCCTACTACAATTCGGCCATCCTGACGTTTTGGATCCCCTGATCACGCTTAATTTTATTTACAATCTAGTTTTCTTAGAAACTATTCTTATAATGTAATTTTTTATTTAGTAGTCTTAATTACATGATTAATTGGATCTTTTCTTTCTTCCTACCCAATGTCTTATAATTTGCGCACTCCAAACACCTTGATAAGGGTTACGGGATACCTGGAAACCTTCAACATCTTTTAACAAAAACCGGTCGTTCCTCATGACTTTCGCTATCATATAGGGTCCTTTATTTTTGGGTATTAACTTTCTACATGCGCCAACTGTGCTGTCGAAATTTTTTACCATGACATAGTCAACTTTCTTATAATCCTTTGTTTTTCTTCTGCCCGCATCGTATTTGCTTTTGTTGTAAGATTGTGGCCGTTCTTGTTTCTCAGATGCTTCAGATCTTATTTCTATTAAGCTCTTCTCTGTAGGAGTGACATTTATCTCTTGCAATTTTTCTTTTAAATCATATCTTACTTTTCCCCTTTGTCCTATGCCGAATAACATTGTACTTGGTGTCTGTTTAATGCATCTGTGTTGCGTGTTGTTAATCGCGTATTCTACATCTTCTAAAACCATATCCCAGTGTAAACCTTTTTCAGGTTATACTAATTTTGCTATCATTGGCCCGATGCTTCTATTAACTCTTTCGACCTGACCGCTGGCCTGTGGTGACCCTGTTGCAATCTTCATATGTTTAACTCCATTTTCAACTAAATATTCGTCAAATTCTTTTGATGTAAAACATGAGCCACGGTCAGATATAATGTTTTTCGGTCTACTATAAGCTTTAAAATAGTCTTTGAGCTCGATAATCACTTCTTTTGTGTTTGTTGTTTTCGTTGCGTAAAGTCGTACAAACTTTGTAAAGCCATCTATAATGACGAAGATGTGTTTTTTTGATCTACCGGAATCAACAGGTCCATAATGGTCGATATGCACTAGCTCAAACGGCCTGTTGCCTTTTGGAATGCAGTGTAAAAGTTCTTCTCCCTTTCCCGTTTTCGGTGAATAAGCTATGCATTTTAAACAATTCTCGATGTGAAGACAGCATTTTTCTTTTATTTTGGGAAACCAGTAACTTTTGTTTATTAAGTCAGTCATTTTGTCTCTACCTATGTGGCCCATTTCATTGTGATATTTGTAAAGATCATGGTCTTCCATTTCTTCTGGGACATAAAATAATATTCTACCGTCGCACAGTGGGGCCTTTGCTCATTTTACATTGCAAAAATCATAGCTTCCAAACTAATGAAACGATTTACAAAATTTAAAAAGCACTGAATAGAAAACTTTTCAAGCTTTAAAATTAGTGTTTGTCAAGAGTGCCAGGTATCCGTGGGGCTTAAATATTCAAGGTCAAAGTTAAGAAATATTTTCGAGCATGTTTTACCTGTAAAATTCATATAAAAAACGTTTTTTTTAAATCATAGCAGAAAACTTTTTATAATTTCAATGACTATATAACTTTTTTAGTTGTTTTTATTCGATTTTCTAACTTAAATAAATAAAATATTAGTTATTTATTTATTTTTTTTATTTTTTGAGGTTAATTTTTAATATTTGCTATTCATTACAGATTTTCTTCTAAATAATCATCAACATTAGGGTTAATATCTAATAAACTTAACATTTCGGAACTATAGTTGTTATCTTCAAAATCCTTTCGTGATCGCACATGTCTCAGCGATGCAAGAAGTGGATCCGATGAGGCAGCCAGCATGTTGAAAAGGTCTTCATTTTGTCGAACCCGAGAAATTTTGCACGTATTAGTGTATCTGAACCTTTTGTAGCCCTTGTTCTTACATTCCTGAGCTGCTTCGGATAGCTCTCCAAGTGGTAAACACTGATACTCTATTAAGTCCTTTCCATGAGCCAAAATCCTATGTACCGTGCGGGTACGTTTTTTCTGAGGATACAATTCAGTCAAAAGTTTAGCTGTTTTTGATGTGTATTCGCCAAATTTTGCACCATTTATCATTTCCTTGCAGTTTATAACGTTTAAGATAACAGCCAACCTTTTAATGATCTCACGATTAACACCTGTTATCAAAGATGTAATGTTACAAAATACTCAGATTGAACATACTTTTCAGATAAAATCAAAAGATCGAAGATCGATTTATTATATCGCCCAATATTCAGTTTGAAAGTGGCGAATTTTCGTGAAAATTGTCATTTATTCGTACTCACGAAAAATTTCTCAACTTTTAGGAGCTCTAGCACCCATAATTATTAACCGATTTAAAAAGCTTTTGGATCCATAATCTTTGAAGTATTCATGAAAAAAATTATTTATGCAATGCTTTCCGGGCAGAGGCCCCACTGTGCGTCGTTTGTTTTTCTGTAGACTATTCCGTTGCGCATTTCAACAATTTCGTGCTCGGAAGTTTCTAACAGTTTCTTTAGTCTTTGTATACTTTGATCCTTTGCTTGGCATATTATCAAATTGTCTTCGAAACTGTAGAGACACTATTAGTATGGTGTTGTATCTGCTTAAAGCGTCCACGTGTTGCATTTTTGTCCCTGCCCTATGGATCAGTTCGTAGTCGTAGTCTTGAAGCTCTAAAGCCCATCGAGCAATCCGTGGGTTAAGCTCGTCTTTGTTTAATGTTAAGGTTAAAGAATTGCAGTCAGTAATGATTTAAAAATGTTTCCCCTGAAGGTAAATACGAAACCTACGTAACGCATAAGAGATTGCTAAAGTTTCTAATTCGAAACTGTGGTATTTAGTTTCTGTTTCTGAAGTGCGTTTTGAAAAGTAGAATATTGGATGAAGTTTTCCATCTAGTTATACCCCGAACCCATGAAATGGGTAAAAGGGTTATAATGGTTTTGTGCAAAAGTATGTAACAGGCAGAAGGAAGCATCTCCGACCTTATAAAGTATATATATTCTTGATCAGCATCAACAGCAGAGTCGACATAGCCATGTCCGTCTTTCCGTCTTTCCGTCTGTATGTATGAACGCGTCGATCTCAGAGACTATAAGAGCTAGAGACTTCAGATTTTGCACATAAGCTCATCTAAGTCCTAGGCAGTACAAGTTTGTTTCCGATTTTCGATAACTATTTCCGTTTCCGATATACACATGCAATCGATTTGGAAAATGTAAAAATGGGGGTTGAAATAATGGGTAACGATATAACTTTTCTGAAAATTTCATCGAAATCGGTTAAGAAACACCAGAGATATCGAAGATTGAAGTTTAGTCACAGATGCATACAGACAATGACTGTACGCGTTATGTACAGGGTTTGGGGTATCTCCTAGTCGGGAAATCTCGACTAGAGCCTTCTTACTTGTTTTCTTTGAAGCAGCACAGCACCGAATCCAAAAGCACTAGCATCGCAGTGTAACTCAATTTCGTGTTTATGGTCGTATAACGCTAAAACCGGTGACTGTATTAACTTATCTTTGAGCATCAGGAAACAGTTTAACTCCTTTGCGGTAAATTCGAAATGTTTGTCTTTTTTAAGTAAGTCATACAAAGGCTTTGCTAATGTTGAATAATCTTTTATGAGCCTTCGGAAGTACGAGCATAGTCCTAAAAAGCCTTGAACGGCATGTGTTTTATCGGGTACTGGGAAATTTTGAACTGCCTCTATTCCTTTGTTATCGGCGCGAATGCCTTCTTTTGTTCTTAGAAATCCTAGGTATTTTATGCTCGATTGTAAAATCTCGCATTTGTCCATGCGTAACTCTAGTTTGTTCTGAGACAGCCTTTTAAATACTTCTGTAAGCGTTTTCAAATGTTCGTTTATGTTCGTGCTAGCTACCATAATATCGTCCATGTATACTGTAACTTTGTTCTCCCTAATTAAATCGGAAAAGATTCTGTTTATGAACCGTTGAAATACAGCCGAAGCTGTTTTTTAACCCATCGGCATTCTAAGGAATTCAAATTGTCCCAACGGTGTAACACATGCTGTGTATTTAACTGACTCTTTTTCTACGAATATATGAAAAGACCCATTTTTAAGATCTAGCTTTGAATATACTGTTTTGTTGACTAGACTGTCTAGTAGATCGTCGATCAGTGGTAGAGGATAGTTATCCTTAACTAACACCTTGTTAAGTTTTCTAAAGTCTACGCATAGTCTTAGGTCTCCTGTTTTTTTCTTAACCAAAACTATTGGCGAAGCGTATTCTGAACCGCTGGGCTGTATGATTTCATTTCTAAGGTATTCGTCTAACAGTTGTTGTAATTTGTCCTTTTCTGTATATGAGAGTCGTCTAGAGTTGCAGCTGAAAGGCTTAGACTTTTCTAGGATAAGCTTTATTTCAAATTTGACTACTGGTTCGTCTGGCTTTTAAGCGTTTATGAATCTGCATTGTGTTGTTTAATTTACATCGTTTCCTATGTTGTAGCTAATCGTCCCGTCCTCTGTTAAATTGATGTCGAACATCTCATTGTGAAAATTTTCCCTCATAATATCTGTGCTACCTTTATCTTCAAAATCTTTTAATTTTTCTTCACTTTCCTCGGCTGGCTGATCGAGAACCATTATCGCATTAGCTTTTGAACTAACTGCTAAATTATTCGTTGAGCTGTTTTTTAAATTTGCTAATGGCCCTACCGTTGCATCATGTGGTTCGTTTTCTTGCTGGCTTACTGTAGAAGTAGCTGTTGTTTCTCTGTTGTCAATAACTGTAAGTTTAATTGCAGAATCCATTTTCGAACTATCTGTTGGTATAACTGTTGTGTTAATATCTGGCGTAACAGTTATACTAATTTCTTTTTTAACTTTGGGCATAACTATCTCACTAATTTTGTTTTCAACTTTGGGCATAATTATCTCATTAGTTTATTTTTTAACTTTGGGCATAACTATCTCATTAATTTCTTTTTTAACTTTGGGCATAACTATCTTACTAATTTTGTTTTCAACCTTTGGCATAATTGATTTCACAGCAGCTGTATTATTTTTAGAACTAACTGTTTTCATAACTGCTTTGTTAATTTGAGGACTAACTGTTTCGTTGATTATAGGACTGACTGTTGGCACAATCGTTTCATCATCAGCATTTTGCGTTTCCATCTTTTCCACTGTAACCATCCTCAAGGTGCTTAAATCTAACTTAAGATCGCATGCGTACATGAAATCCCTCCCAAACACTACATCATGGCCCACAGACTCGTTAGCTACGACGTTTAAATGAAAACAACATTTTTTCGATTTATTTTTCAAAACATAACAGATAGCTTTTCCATAAATGCTTAATAGGCTGTGATTCAGGCCATAATACGAATTTAAAACAGGATTTAGTGCTATTTCCTTAGGCACCAGATATTCTTTAATAAACGAAATGGGACTTCCCGAGTCTAGGAGGCATTCTGCAATTAATGGGTGTAAGATAGCGTCTGCAAAATATATTCTAAACTGACTTACATAATTTTTAGAAATGATACCCTTCCTTTCTTTACATTGTCCCACGAAGTGGCCAAACACGCCACATGCATAGCACGACCCAGGCTCACGCTTTGGTTTGCGGCACTCCTTGAGCAAGTGACCCCTTGAGTTGCAGTTTAAGCACCGGACTTCTTTGTTGCCTTTTGATTTGGGCTGGGTGTGCGGCCCTCTGTTTGATAGATGTATCCCTGCGAACGCCTTTAGGATTTGTGCTGGTTCGTTGAAGCACTGGATGCGCGCCTGGTTGCGCAAGCTTGGTGTTGGGATGCCCTCTATGATGTTTTCCAGCAGCTCCTTCTTGTCGATGTTGATTCTGTTAGCGAGCATTATCTTTTCTTCATAATAAGCAACAAAACTCTCTCCGAATTTCCAAATCCGCTTTTGGAACATGCTCCGATTCTCCGCTTTAGAAGTGTTTCCGCCGAACGTTAGGATCAACTGTTCCAACAGCTGGTCAGCTGATTCCAAAATGCGCTCATCGCTACCAAGTAGCCATTGCTGTGCCTTGCCTTTTAACTTTGCTAAGATTAACAAGTGGCAGTACGTGGCTTCTAACTCATAAATGCGCGCAATGTTTTTTATCTGTTTGGCCCAAATGCGCACGCATGATTCGCCGTTGTATTCCTGAGCGATTTCCTTTGCTAAAGCGAGCGCTGCCGTTGTTGATCCGCAAAGCTTGTTTACGTTTCCGTACTGGTGTTGTGTACCGCTGTCGGGGATAGTGTTACCCAACACTGCGTTGCTATCGCCATGAGTATCGATGCTGGTAATAACATGTCTATCGATACTGCATTTGTTAACATTGATCCCGAAGTTCTTAACAGCTGTTACGTCTCTGTTAACAGTGTAGTGGCTGTTGCTGTTACCGCTGATGCTGGCGCCGCCATCGCCGTTGCCAATGTTGTCGCTAATGTGGCGGGCGTTGTCGCCGTTACTGTTTTTGTCGCTACTGCTGCCGCCGTTGTCGCCATCACCGTTGTTGTCGTCACCGCTGCCGCCGTTGTCGCCGTTACCGTTGTTGTGGCCTTCGCCATCATCGCCGATTTCGCTGTCGTCATCTCTTTGCCTTTGTGCTGTGTGCGCTATTTCTTGTTGAAGCTGCTGCAGTAAATTTTTTTGGCTTCGATTTCGTTGCGCAATTTTAGCAGCTCACCCCTCTCGGCGTTTCGCCCGAGTTGATGCTCGACAGCCGATGCTTCCAATGGTTGCTGTACCGATGCATTCTGAGAAGGCCCCGGGCTGTCGGCGATGCGCTCCTCTTGTATGTCAAACTCGGGTGGCTCACCACAAAGATCCGTTGGACAAGCGCTAAGTCGAGCCATTAACTCGGCCTTAGTGCCCGATGTTGGCAAACATAGCACTGAAAGCCAATGCTTCAGCTGCGCCGTCAAAAATTCATTTAAATTCATGTCGCTCATCGTGAGTAATCCCACTTCTGAATTTGTGTTCGGATAGCCAGAGAGATCAAATACACGATGTATACCATATATAAATATTAACACTTTATTGTATGATACGCTTAACACGACTTTTCTCGTTAAAGGTTATGCGACGACTCCCTGGCGCGCTTCTTGCGAGTCATTCTTAACATTTCTTATTATACATAACATTTCATAATGAGTCTTACATTTCTATGTTATGTTGTTAATGTGACCGTGTTAATGTGATCATGTTAATGTGATCAAGACTAGTATGCTGTTGGGGTGGTTGTTAGAGGTGGCCTACTAAAAAGCTTTAACTTTTAAATGAAAAACTTGAGCTATAATATCGTGACAATCATGCTGTTTTTGACCCGGCAATAAAACACTTTTTAAGTCATTCCATTGTTGATTGCATGTGAATGTTATTAAAAATTCTGGTCGCCCATAATGGCGAACATATGGCATGGCATCTTGAGTTTTTTCATGCCTATATCGTGCAGAGCTTGTAAAAGAAGATGGTAAACTGCATCAACATCTTGTTGGCCTATTTCATCTTGTAGATGTATATAGATATCTGCTCTGAGTTTCGCTTGATTGTAGCGTATATAATTTCACACTTCTGTTTCAATTTTAGCATACATATATATACCACAAATTGACTATAAAGGGAACCACAAGAAATTAATTGATGATTTATCTCAGATGGACGAATCATTATTTTATAGCTGTAAAAGC
The DNA here is from genome assembly GCA_018152825.1 of Scaptomyza hsui. Lineage (NCBI taxonomy): Eukaryota > Metazoa > Arthropoda > Insecta > Diptera > Drosophilidae > Scaptomyza > Scaptomyza hsui. The sequence continues at coordinate 3,857,943 of JAECXO010000301.1, forward strand.
TTAACGCAGATGTCATTTTTTTTTAGTTCCTCCTTTTTATACCCCGAACCCATGAAATGGGTAAAAGGGGTATAATGGTTTTGTGCAAAAGTATGTAACAGGCAGAAGGAAGCATCTCCGACCCTATAAAGTATAGATATTCTTGATCAGCATCAACAGCAGAGTCGATATAGCCATGTCCGTCTTTCCGTCTGTATGTATGAACGCGTCGATCTCAGAGACTATAAGAGCTAGAGACTTCAGATTTTGCACATAAGCTCATCTAAGTCCTAGGCAGTACAAGTTTGTTTCCGATTTTCGATAACTATTTCCGTTTCCGATATACACATGCAATCGATTTGAAAAAAATCTCGAATTTGGAAAATGTAAAAATGGGGGTTAAAATAATGGGTAACGATATAACTTTTTTGAAAATTTCATCGAAATCGGTTAAGAAACACCAGAGATATCGAAGATTGAAGTTTAGTCACAGATGCATACATACAATGACTGTACGCGATCAGTATGGGGTTCAAGGTATCTCCTAGTCGGGATATCTCGACTTGAGCCTTCTTACTTGTTTAATAATGGATTCCATTGTGGTGTATCCACTGAATAGCCATCTTCGCCATAAGGAAATAGCAAAGGGTACTGTAAGGCATCGTATGATCGATGCACCTCACTTATACGATGAAATTTATTATTATGGCTTTCAATAATAATATCGCGCTTTTCAAATTGCTGATCAACAATAACTCAAGCTACTTCGCTTGATCGAGGTGCATTGTAAAGCCCTTTGTAATCGCCAGCGGGTGTTCGATTAGCATGTATAACTAATTTATAGTCTTTAGTACTTGTTGGTATTTTATTGAGAGCCATTTTTAAATCGTAATCGTGGATCAGGCAAACTTTCATTTTGTGAAAGTTTAACTTTTCCTGCCTTGCAACTCAGAGGCTAATTTTTCCATTTTAAAGCATTACAATGTTTGCATATCAAATTCATACTACCTAGTTGAGTAATTTTATCTGACTTGTAAGCTATTTCAAATCATAGTTTAAGCCAGACATGGCTTTAACACTCCATGCACGCAAACGCCTTTCTTGACGTGCATCAGGATTATTGGCCTGATGTCTTCTCATTGCAGCTTTATGAGCTTCAGGATTATTAACCTGAAATGTTTTTAATGCTTCTATGTGCTTATACCTTTTTATTAAGATATTTTTCAACTGAATGTTTTCGTACCTTTTTTTTGGATTTGTCGGTGAACCGACTACGGCTTTTAACGGGATGTTTAACATTTTCCGTTTTACATTCACTTGACGTATCAGAATCTAGAGTTAATTATTTCTCTTCAGGAATATAAACATCAAAATGTCCATTCATTAATGGACCGGTAAAACGCAATATTTTTACAGGATGCATAATATTTCCAAAAGCTTGTAATAAATTTTCATTTTGAAAAACTTTAAAATTAAAAGCATAAATTTCTGCTGCTGCTTGATGCTCACATGCAGTACCATAAGTATATGAATTTGACATAGCGCACTCACATTGTTCAGAAGAGCTATAACAAAAGCAAAAGTTTCCTAGTTGGTTACAACATAAGCTACAATATGTTGGCGTATGGTGCCATGGAAGCCTTGCCTACCAAACAAAAGGTAGGAAATATATCTAAAAGGGCAGGCTCCATCACCAATTATGGCAACAACTGAATGCGGCACCAAAACACCACTTATATCTAAAGTTCCAACAGACATATTTTAATTTGGCTGTGAGTCAATTGACTTCACTGTAAAACGATTGTTACAACGTTACAGTTTCTATACGTAAGTATATAATTTAATAAAATTGAATATACCAACTTGTATTATTTTAATAGAATATTCAGATTGCTTAGTTTTATTAGATTTTTAAATGCACTTAAGCAGTGTCTATATAACTATTATATAATAGCCAAAATGGAAGACAGCAATATATAATGTTGCTTCAATTATTAAGTCTAAAAACTACTTATTTTTCTTGTGTTTAAAAAACAATAAAATAAATTAAAATACGTTGATCGCTATTTAAATATTTAGAAAATAGCATTAAATATTTTTTATCATCATTAAAAACGTGTTTTAAATGAATGTATATATTAAATAATACGAAAATCAGAATACTAAAAAACTCACTGATCCAAAAATCAACTTTCTTTGTTCGCATTAAATATAAACTAAAATGCATAACCAATTCCCTTACCATTTTAAGTAAAAACATAAAGTGGGAATGAGCATTACAGTTATTCCTCTAAGCAACAGACACCGAGCTCTTACATTCAACGCTTGCACTCAAGAGCTAGGTGTGGGTGGTGCAAATTAGGCAATGCCATTCCCTTAACTGCAGCCTCTTAGTTATGCTTAGCTTAGTGAGTACGAAGGAGGTAGGGATATAAGATTAATGTTTGACATGCAGAGCGCGCGCATATACAAAAGAGTGAGCGTAAATGGGCAACAACAAAGGCGCATGATTGCATTCAAATTATTTGATATCTAGCGCCGGGGTGTCCACAGCGTACCCATTTACCCATCGTGAATTTAACGTTTCACACAGACACAAGCCGACGCCAACCGAACACCGGCCGGAGTCAGTGTTCAAATGTTCAGCGAACTAGACTAACGCTGGAGAGCTTGCGCATACAGCAAAAAGAGGACACCGCGCTAAATCACAAAGAAGACATTGACCAGACAAATTGCACTTATGCGGCTGCAATTAGCAAACCCAGCTGCAGCAGACAACACTCAAAAAACGGCTGGACGGAGAAAAATACTCAAACTGATAATAATGTTTTTATACGGAGACAAAGGCAATATTATGACGACACTAAAATAGGAGAAAACAACTAAAATGTATGTACTAAATAATAAATTGAATGCCACGCCCACCCATGCCGCCCGTCATTTAAAACTGAAAAACTTTATATATTCTTTAGTTTTTGGGCTAGAGTCACCAAAATTGCATTCAAGAGTCTATAAAAGAAATTTGTGTGCCACTTCCACTCCATTCGACTGCAGCGGCAGAGAAATGTGTTTCGAGCTTTGGCGCATTGACGAGTTAGTCTGCGTAGAAAAGTCAAATGACAAAGACCACGCTTACAGAGAGAAACATGTTTAACATAATCGCATGAGATCGGTAAAATTATCATCCCCAATATAACAACTAATAAACTCTTTTGTTGGTTGTTTAATGTTGCTTATGATTAATTCTCTTATTCTCTTACCTTATTTTTTTAAAAATTTTGTTTCTTATATTTTGAGCAAAATATCTTTATTTTTCTGAATTCACTTTTCCAGTGCAAAGCAAGAAACGTTTTTGCCTTCGTTTGGCCTATGCACAGTAGCTCGGCTGCCCCAGTGGCAGAGAAGCAAGAAACATTTTTGCATTCGTGTTTTTGACTATCCGCAGTCGAATGTCGCTTGTGCTTACACTTCTGCAACTTAAAATTGCAGACTTCTTGTCAAAGTATTAAACCGTAGATGTCAAAGGCCCTAGCTCTTCAAGCTCATTTGTTTTTGTAGCAGCTCTTTAGTATAGGCGAGCAGTTTGCGTATACATGAACGGCTCTTCCCATAAGCAATGGGAAATACAAGAACAATTTTGATTATTCTTTTTTGTTCGTCTGTTCGCTGCCTATGCCAGCAGCAAAATAACGGGGCTTTCCTATTTTTGTTGTTGCGCTACGAAATTTCAAGGGAATTAGTTGTTGCTTTACAGACGAGACTGCACTAAAAAAAAGTGTTTGCGACAATCGGTTTACGCACAAAACTACATGAGTGAAGGGGATTATTTTTACTTTTTCTTGTCATTCAAATGCATATAAAATTTTTCTCAGTGATACCTGCTTTACTTGTATTAGTGTATTTTCTACATTTGAGTTGGTGAAGCTCTTCCATAAGCATCAATTTGACGTCTCTGTATTAAACAGTAAAACGTAAACGTAAAATCACTTATGTATTCCTTATTATACTCTGATACCGAAGGTAAAGAGTATATTGGTTTTTTGCAATGACCGTCATGGTGTCTGCCAGTCTGTTAGAACGCAACTTTTTTCGACAGGAGTAGGGCTAGAGACTTGAAACTTTGCAGCTATGCTTGTCTATAGGCAGGTCAAATGAAGTGTCAAGATTGTTGTGCTACGCCTACTAGGCGGCTGGGAAATCGATTAAATCGGTTACTGAAAACCGATTAAACCATGTTTTTCTCAAATTCTTACAGCTAGAGTTACTAAATTTATCAAGAAGATATCTGCGCCCCTCAAAAATCTGCATCAAAAATGTTTGTGCTAATCCCACTCCGTCCGCCCTTATCCACTCTGTTCTTTGAAAGCAGACGCGCCTTTAGCTTCCACAGTTTTTCGACTAGAGCCACCATATTTTGTGCGAAGATAGGTTCTCAAAAAAAGTGCATCAAAACTTTGAATGTCACGCCACCTCCTTCCGGCCCAAGTCGCCCACCGCGTTGTTAAATCGGAATCGCTTATATCTTTGAGTCCCCAAATTTTGTCGAACTGTTTGTGTTTGTCACACCCAGCCTTTCGCCTCCAGCCGCACCGCCGAGTTGTAAAATCGGAATCGACTATATCTTTCACAGTTCTAAAGCTAGAGTCATAAAATTTTGTAGCGAGTTATTTGGTGATGTCCCTTAAAGATGTGTATCAAACTTTCTGTCACCTCCGCAGTCCTAATCTCCTGGCTATAACTGGTATTAGAGTATTCCGCAATTGGTTGCGTCCGACTGCAATGTTTTCTAAAACAGCTGCGAATCGATACCTATCGAAAGAGCAATATATCGAGACTCGAATCTTGTCGTCTGTCCTATAGTGCATTTACACTGGAGCCGCTAAAAAAGCCTAAGTGGTCAGCGGACAAAGTCATTTACATTGGCAAAAAGTCTTTAGAATCAGCTGTTCATATTTTGATACTGAAAGTATCATAGTATTATTAGGGCTATGTCAATTGTTAAATTTCAGTTATTTTATTCACTTTTATACTTCTGCTTAAGCGTCTGCTCATCGTTCATAGTCAATTGTCAATGATCAATGTTATCGCTTCTTGACTCTCATATATATCGATCTTACAAAGTATCGATAGGCGACCAGTACGATAGTATCGATAGTATCGGCAATTACAAAGTATCGGTAGTCAAACGATAATCAGCTTGATACAGCACTGATAGTTTAAATACAACGGCTATGCTTAATATAGCCTAATACAGCCTAACAGCTCGGCCATTCTGACAATTTAGATCGTCCTCGCTCTACAGTTACAGTTTCTCTTTTTTTATACTATACTTTTATACTTTTTTTAAACCCATAAACTGGGTAAAAGGGGTATAATGGTTTTGTGCAAAAGTATGTAACAGGCAGAAGGAAGCATCTCCGACCCCATAAAGTATATATATTCTTGATCAGCATCAACAGCCGAGTCGATATAGCCATGTCCGTCTGTCCGTCCGTCTGTCCGTCCGTCTGTTTGAACGCGTCGATCTCAGAGACTACAAGAGCTAGAGACTTCAGATTTTGAATATAAGTTCTCCTATACCATGAGCGGAACAAGTTTGTTTCAAATTATCGATAACTATTCTAGTTTCCGATATACACATGCAATCGATTACAAAAAAATCGCGAATTTGAAAATTGTAAAAATAGGGGCTGAAATAATGGATAACGATAGAGCTTTTCTGAACATTTCATCGAAATCGGCTAAGAAACACCAAAGATATCGAAGATTGAAGTTAAGGTCACAGATGCATACAGACAATGACTGTGCGCGTTAAGTATAGGGGGTATCTCCTAGTCGGGAAATCTCGACTAGAGCCTTCTTACTTGTTTTTATACTTTGATACCGAAGGTCTCATAGTATATTGGTTTTTTGCAATGTCCGTCATGGAGTCTGTCTGTCTGTCTGTCCGTCTGTCCGTCCGTCCGCATGAACGCAACTTTTTTCGACACCCGTAAAGCTAGAGACTTGAAACTTTGCAATTATGTTTATCTATAGACGGTACAGATAAAGTGTCAAGATTGGGTTGCCACGCCTACTAGGAGGCTGGGAAATCGATAAATTCGATAACTGAAAACCGATAAAACCAAATATTTCTCACATTCTTACAGCTAGAGTTACCAAATTTTGCACGCAGATAGCTAGTCATGTCCCTGAAAAAACTGCATCAAAATTTTGGATGCCACGCCCACTTCTTCCGCCCCCATCATTCCTGCTCCTTGAAATTGGAAACGCCTATAGTTTTCACATTTTTTGGGCTAGAGCCATCAAATTTTGTTTCAAGATAGATATTGACGTTCCCCAAAAAAAATGAATCATAATTTTGGATGCCCCGCCCCCTGATTCCGAACCCATCCCCCCTTCTCCATGAAATTGGAAACGCCTATAGTTTTCACATTTTTTGGACTAGAGCCACCAAATTTTGAGTCAAGATAAATATTGACGTTCCACAAAAAAATGCATCAAATTTTTGGATGCCACGCCCCCTGATTCCGCCCCCATCCCCCCTTCACCAAGAAATTGGAAACGCCTATAGTTTTCACATTTTTTGGGCTAGAGCCACCAAATTTTTTTGTGAAGATAGATATTGACGTTCCCCAAAAAAATGCATCAAAATTTTGGATGCAACGCCCCCTGATTCCGCACCCATCCCACCTTCTACTTGAAATTGGAAACGCCTAAAGTTTTCACATTTTTTGGGCTAGAGCCACCAAATTTTGTGTCAAGATAGGTGCTGAAGTTCCCCATCAGAACTTGGATTCCACGTTCCCTGATTCCGCCCCCATCCCCCCTTCACCAAGAAATTGTAAACGCCTATAGTTTTCACATTTTTTGGGCTAGAGCTACCAAATTTTGTGTCAAGATAGGTACTGACGTTCCCCATCAGAACTTGGATGCCACGTTCCCTGATTCCGCCCCCATCCCCCCCTTCACCAAGAAATTTGAAACGCCAATAGTTTTCACATTTTTTGGGCTAGAGCCACCAAATTTTTTTGTGAAGATAGATATTGACGTTCCCCAAAAAAATGCATCAAAATTTTGGATGCCACGCCCCCTGATTCCGCCCCCATCCCCCTTCTCCAAGAAATTGGAAACGCCTATAGTTTTCACATTTTTTGGGCTAGAGCCACCAAATTTTTTTGTGAAGATAGATATTGACGTTCCCCAAAAAAAGTCATCAAAATTTTGGATGCCACGCCCCCTGATTCCGCCCCCATCCCCCCCTTCTACTTGAAATTGGAAACGCCTATAGTTTTCACATTTTTCGAGCTAGAGTCACCATATTTGGTAGGAAGATATATGGTAACAACTACAAAAGGTCTGCATCAAAAATTAGGATGCCACGCCCACCTCTGCCGCCCACTATTTAAAATCGGAGATTTCGATATCTCTTATAGTTTTTAAGCTAGAGCCCGTAAATTGGGTAGAAACATAGAAGGCAGCATCTACCAAAGATGTGCATCAAAATTTTGAATGCCACGCCCACCCAAGCCACCCGCCTTATAAAAACGGAATCGGCTATATCGCTAACAGTTTTTGAGCTTGAGCCACCAAACTTTTTATGAATATAGATGGTGACAGTTAAAAACATTTGATTCAAAAACTAAGATGCCACGCCTACCTCTGCCGCCCACCTTTTAAATTTGGGAGTTAAGTTATCTTCCACAGTTTTTGAGCTAAAGTCACCAAATTTGGTAACATGATAGCTGGCGATGTTTACCACATGGCCCACTCCCTTCGCCCCTGCATTCTCCCTTATCAACCGTTCTTTTACTGGAATCAAAGTATTCCGCAGTCGGTTGCGTCCGACTGCAACGTTTTTACTTGTTTTTTTTTTTAAATTTGTAGTAACATTACATATCAAATAGCTTAAATTAAATAAATAAATAAAACTAGTTAAAAAATAAATAAAATAATGAGGTTACATATTATAATATATATACAGCTAATATAAATTTTGTTCAGGATCAGAGCAATTTCCACACTGATTACGCCAATCTGCCCATCGACGCAAACGACTCGCCTCTACTATGCCTTCATTAGGCACTTGGGTAATCTGACCATTTCTAATATCTTCTACGACGTAACGATCATTTGGTAATACATTTTTAACACTGTATGGACCCTTATACTTGGGGACAAATTTTTTATTTGTTCCAATCGTGGTATCAATGTTTCTCAATACAACAAAATCACCAATTGCGAACTTTAAATGAACTTTGTGCTTTCTCTCAAATTGGTCAGCACTTTTTCGTTGACTTTCCTCAATGTTTGTAGACGCCTCCCTACGAATTTCAACTAGATCTCGATTAACATTATCTTTTTCGTCTAAATATTCTGTCAATGCATCGATATCACTACCTCGCTGTTGTACTCCGAACAATAGAATTGCGGGCAATGCTTTTAGTTCCAGAATGAACAGAATTATTGATAGCATATTCAGCTTTGTTAAGCAGTTTGCACCAATCTGAGTGTTGTACAGGCTCTGTAATTTTCGCTAACATAGCGTTCAAGGTCATATTCACTCGTTCAACCTGACCATTTGCCTGAGGCGATGCAGTTGCTATTTTGACGTGTTCAATGTTATTCTTAAATAGAAAATCACAAAACTCGAAGGAGGTAAAACACGAACCCCTGTCACTAATGATTCGACGAGGTCTACTATAGTTTTCAAAATATTTATTCAGACAAGCACAGACCTCTTTACTACTAGTAGTATTTGCGGAGAACAATGACGAACTTAGTAAAACTGTCAATGACAACCAAAATATGTTTATTCTTGGATACAATAGATGGAAGGGGTCCAAAATGGTCAATATGCAGTGTGTCGAAAGGCACTGGCTTCTTTGGTATGTTATGCAAAGCTATATTATTAGCATGAGAAGGAACAGTAAACGTATTGCACTTCAAACAATTTTGTATAAAGGAATCAACTTTGGCTATCATGTTAGGGAACCAATAGTGTTTCTTTATTTCACTAACACACTTCTCCGTTCCAAGATGACAAAGCCTTTCGTGTACGCTTCTAATTAAATTGTCTTCCATTTCCGAAGGAACATTCAACAAATCACTATTATTTTCCGTTTGTCTATAAGCGATTCCATCGTCCAACGTAAAATGTTTTACCGATCCGTTTTCCAATTTCTCTGTCAATTTAACTATATTTTCATCTCTGTTCTGAGTTATCTGAAGCTAAAAGTTAATATCATCACTATTTATTACTGCAGCTTTTTGGTTCTTATCACTATCTTCTGTTATTGTTACTGTGGGTTCATACTTCAACTCCTCAAACAATGGTGTGGTATATCTACTCAAGGCATCAACATGTGTCATATATTTTCCACTTTGATTCAAGCTCTACTGCCCACCTCGCGATTGGTGCATTAATGCTTTTTCGATTTAAAGTCAATGCTAAAGAATTACAATCAGTGATTATTTTAAATGGAATTCCTTCTAAATAAATTGTAAATTTGTTCAATGAGTAAATAATGGCTAGGGTTTCCAATTCAAAACTCCGGTATCCCTTTTCAGTTTTTGTTGTCGATTGCGAAAAATAACAAATTGGATGAAATTTTTGCATAAGGATACCTCCAAATCCATCAGAGCTAACATCGCAATGTAATTTAGTCTCTTTTTCCGAATTATATAAAGCAAATATTGGTGTAGATATAAGTTTCTCCCTCAAATATTCAAAAATAGCACAACATCTCTCATTCATCTCATATTTAGCATCTACCTTTAATAAATCATTCAATGGTCTCACTTTTCTGGAAAACCAAAGAATAAATCGTCTACAATAAGACAACAAGCCTAGACACTTTTTCATTTCAACAACATTTTTCGTAATCGGAAGATGTTTTATTGCTGCAATGTGTTCGTTGTTTGGACTAATACCATTTCCCGAAACTGTGTATACCAGAAATTCGATACTCGTAAAACAAAATTGGCACTTACTTAAATTAATCTCTAATCTATGGTTCAAACGATAGTCAGCCTACTGATTCTACGTTAGGTTCAACTCTTAAGCCCATTAGGGTTGTACCTCAGAGTAAATTTGTTTTTGTTTCTAGGCTCGCTTCCGATAATTCTGCGGAAGATGTAAGCGCCTATATAAAAGGTAAAATTGATTCCCCGCGAATTGTTGTCGACAAATTTAAATCCAAGTAGCAAAAAACTAACACAGTTGATTACCTCCCTCTTACTGGGTTATCAGAATGTAAGAGGACTTTGTAGTAAACTTAGTACTTTGTACCTTAATAGTCATTCTTTTCCCTTTCATGTCGTTGCCTTCACCGAAACGTGGTTAAGACAAGACATACTTAATTCTGAAGTATTATCGAACAGATTCTGTATCTATAGAAAGGACCGCCCTCTGCGCCGTGGTGGTGGGGTGCTTATTGCTGTTGATGTGGACTTTTCCTCTGAGACAGTAATATTAAGTGGTTCTATAGATATTGAGTTAGTTGCTGTAAAGTTAAATATTAACGGTGTTGGTATTTATATTTCTTGTTCCTATATACCACCTTTATCTGACAGCTCTGTTTATAATGAAAATATGTCAGCAATACTTTTCATATCTTCTATGCTTTCTGATCGTGATATTTTTGTAGTTCTTGGCGATTTTAATATTGCTGATGCTACTTGGATTTCAAGTCCGGACTCAAGCGTGTTGACCCCCATGGTGCAGACTGATTTTCTGGTTGGTTTATTTGAAATGTCGTTGGGTCAGATCAATGGCATTCCAAATTCTCTTGGTAAAATGCTTGATTTGGTATTTGTTTCGGATCCATCTACTCTATCTGTGTCAAGATCCCTTCCCATATCCACTCCCGAAGACTTATACCACCCGACGTTGGAGGTGTTGATAACTTTGCCTGCCTGTGCCGTACGCCAGTGTAGTGAACCATTAAGACGGGTACGTCAATTTCGGAAAACCGATTTTGTAAAACTTACCCGGCTCTTAGAATTGGTTGACTGGTCGCCCCTCTATGGTTCTGAGGACTTGGATACGGCAATCAGTATTTTTTATTGCACCTTTCAAAATTTATTCGATAAGTGTGTCCCTTTTGGTAGGCCAAGTAGGAAAAACAAACCTGCGTGGTTTACACGAGAGTTGACTGCCCTTAAAAATCGAAAATCTAAGCTTTATAAGAGTTTCAGAAAATCTGGCTCTTCTATTCATTACTCATCATACTTGATTGCGCGTTCCAGTTTTTCAGTCATGAATAATTCATGTTATAAAAATTACCTAAGTCGGTGCAGACTACAGTTTCAGCAAGATCCTAAGAGGTTCTATGACTTCGTTAATGCGAAGCGAAAGTCATCAACACTTCCATCTAATTTATCTTTTGAAAACAAGTCGGCAAATTCGTATCAGGCCATTGCCGATTTATTTGCCGAATTTTTTCAAACAACATACAGTTCAATTGATAATCAGGTTGATCTGCCTTACCCGTATCAGGTTGATGCCTCTAATTGCATTTTTGAACCAAGTATCACGGAGTGTTCATTACTACGTGATCTACAGGGTAGTAAGCCTGTATTTTCCCCGGGACCTGACGGCGTACCAAGCTGTGTGCTTAAGTACTGTGCTGATGGTCTCTTAAAGCCTTTGCATAAATTGTTGAGTTTGTCTATTAAGAAATGTTCATTTCCTAATATCTATTATTCCGCTCCATAAAAAAGGAGACAAGTCTAATGTTCAAAATTATAGGGGTATATCCAAATTGTCTGCTATACCAAAAATGTTTGAGAAATTAATAACTTCTCAATTACAACATTTTTGCAGATCTTTAATTTCACCGTGCCAGCATGGATTCATGAAACAAAGATCTACTACCACTAACCTGTTAGAATTTACTTCACTAGTTGTTAATGGTTTTCAAAATAAAATGCAAACGGATGTTATTTACACTGATTTCAGCAAGGCATTTGACTCGGTTAATCACTACCTTTTACTTCATAAACTTCAACTGTTAGGTTTTCCTAGCAATCTTATTCGGTGGATAAGGGAATATTTAACTCATAGAACACAGAGAGTCAGTTTTAATGACGCTGTCTCTAAGGTGGTTCAATCTCCGGTGTTCCGCAAGGAAGTCACCTTGGACCTTTATTATTTACACTTTTCATCAATGATCTTCCATCTGTTATTGACCAATCTCGAGTGCTGATGTATGCTGACGATGTAAAATTATGCATGTCGGGTACTGCTCTGTTGTCTGCTCAAAAACTACAAACTGATTTAGATAATTTTCAAAAGTGGTGTCGTGTTAACTTACTAAATCTTAATTGCAACAAATGTAAAGTCATGTCTTTTTATAGATGCCTTCCTTTTTCAAATATATATTTTCTTGATGGAAGCCCACTCGATCGCATTGAATGGGTTGATGACTTAGGTATCCTTTTTGATCCGAAACTTAAATTTCACAAGCATATCTCTTCAGTTACAAATCGAGCCTCTAGTACCTTGGGGTTCATTAAGCGCTGGTCGAAAGAATTTGACGATCCCTACATAACCAAAACACTTTACACGTCTTTGGTACGTCCTGTTCTTGAATATGGATCTTGTATCTGGTATCCCAAATACAGGATTCACCAGGATAGAATAGAATCAGTGCAAAAACAATTCTTGCTCTTTGCCCTTAGGAGATTTAACTGGGATACTAACATTAACCTACCTTCCTACCACAGTAGACTTTTACTAATAAATCTTCCTTCTCTTTCTGATCGCAGAACAATGCTTGGTGTAGTATTTTTACATAAACTAATAAATGGTGAAATTGATTCCTCCGAATTAATCAGCCAAATTAGTTTTGCTGTTCCGATCAGAAGGACAAGGAATTTTCTACCCATTGCTCTTCAAGCTTGTCAATCTAACTATGCTATTCATAACCCTTTTCGGATTTTATGTTCAAACTATAACGAATTTTCCCACTTAATAAACGGTGTCACTTCTAGTAGTTCTCTTAAAAAGTTAGTCTTATGTCATTTGTCTACGTTTTCGCGATCTACGTAACCGTACGCTATGCGGTGTGCCCCTCGGTCGGTTGGGCGGGAGGTTGGTTGCTTTTTGCTTGGGTTCGCGCGTTAACAAGCCGGTGCTTGGTATCGTTGGGCCACTTGAATGTACTGTCTTTTTTTAGTACATCTACGTCCAATAATAATAATATACCGCAAGTAACCTTAGTACCCTGCCTAGTACAACAAAATGCTCTTCAATAGTTTTGGTTCCGATTGCAATATCATCAATATAAACAATAACGCTACCTTCTCGAATTAATGGCTGCAAGTCAAAATTACTAAATCTCTGGAACACTGAGGGTGCGTTTCTTAACCCAAATGGCATTCTTATGTATTCATATTGGCCACCTGGTGTAACAAATGATGTGTATTGTACTGAAGTTTCTGCCACTTTTACCTGATGAAATCCCGATTTTTAGATCAAGTAGTGCAAAATATTAGTTACCTTCCATCCTATCTAGACAATCATTTATAATAGGCAATGAATATCCATTCCTGATAGTCACTTTATTAAGCTACCTATAATACACATACATTCGTTTTTCACCTGTCTTCTTCTTAACAAGTACAATTGCTGAGGTATACGGCGAGTTGCTTGGTCTTATATGACCCCTAGCTAACAAATCTTCTACAATAGCATCTACCTCTTTTCTATCCTAATATGACAAAATTTTTGGAGCTGAACAAATCGATGCGTCCGCCTGAAGTTTAATTTTCATTTCATAACTATGGTCAATAGGCAAAATATATTTCAAATCTAAATTATTAATATTTATCAAATCAATAACCTTGTTTCGATAGAATTCGTTCAGTTTCCTGTCAATGTTTATCAGTTCCGATTCAATGTTTAATATAAAATCACTGAGGTCACTATTCAGTACACAGTCAATAGGGATTTTCGATAGATTTTCAAAGTTCAATGCATTTTCAATGCCTAAGTTCTCGTTGATACAAACACTATTCTCTTTTTCTATATTTTCTTCAACAGTAAATTCAGATGTTGGTGCAGAAGAATCTAAAAATGTTGATTGATTTTTCAATTCAAAGGCACAAATATCAGTCAAATCAGCAATTGGCAACTTATTCAATTTATTCTGTAACACTCTTTCAATTTTGTTTACAGATATTAATACAATTTTAAACAAACTTAAAAATTTTCTGCCTAGAAGCAATTCAGTTGATAAACAATTATCTGGCACAATATAAAACCAAGTTCTTTAATTTCATTAAGCTCAATATATAGCTCGATTTTTCCATATGCTAGCAACTGAGATCCACTGATACCACGAAATTCAATTGGGTGCAGATTCTTTCCAACATTTGTACAAGGCAATGTTGAACATCTTATAAGATTAATACAGCTACCCGTGTCAAACATCAGAAACATATTTTGAATTAGACATAGGCGTTTCATCAGTGTAGAAATATACTCTTACCCTATTCACTACTGGCATCGACAGGTCTTCTTCGTCAATTAACTGGGGAAGCCCGTTGGCCGCAGCCACTAGCTGCATAGTCATTACTGGTACCTGCTTACAATCTCGAATTTTGTGTTGAGAGGATCCACACCGAAAACATGAGCCTTTCTCACGTCTGGGTGCAGTGCATGACGATGAATAACGGGCAAAGCCGGAGCAATTAAAGCAGCGCACTTTGTCACCTCCACGAGCTGTCATCACAGTTTCACTAGCGCCCATTGCCAATGATGTCTTCGAGCTCAATGAAATCCTCTGGCCTCTGGGTAGATGGGCGGATAAATTTATTGCGCAATTCAATATTTCTGCGTGCCAATATTTTCAAATGTTCGGTCGACTTAGCTGGATACAGTAGAGCAGGGACCGGAAGCGTCGTATGCGCTGTGCATACGAGCAGCGCAGTCTGCACACGCATAGGCTATGCATAGCGCAGAAACTTCGTGTGCCCTATGCACAATTGCTCGGCTGTTGCTCTGCTGCCGCAGCGGCAGAGAAACCGGTTTCTGGCTATGGCATAGCCTATGCACAGTAGCTCGGCTGCCGCAGCGGCAGAGAAGCAAGAAACGTTTTTGCCTTCGGCTTTTTTTTTTACTACGCGCTGAAAAAATGTGAGTGTATGCGTGCCGACCCCTGATTTAGGTATACATTCGCCCTAATGATTTTTTCTTCATTTGAGCTCGGAGCCACCAAATACAGAAAACATGCACATGTGTTGTTGTTGTTCGCAGTCTGCTGCTGCTATCCACCTTCCACAATATACAGCCGCTCCCCAGTGGCGCAAATGCCCATTACGAGATCGATTTCGAATCGGGCACTTTGTGGGCGGCCAGGAGAAAATATCGATTACAACCTGGATTACTTTTACACTGCGATGGCCCCTTTGTGGGCGGTGAGCCCACAACCTTTACCACTTGTGGTACAGGTTGTAATCAGCAGCTGAAGGGTGTTCGAATGACGCTCGGCTGCCGATTACAACTGCATTGCATTTACTTCTTATAAAATTGTAATGCAGCCTGTGGGCGGTCTGTCCACAAGCTGCATTACAATTTCGGAAAAGTATATTGGATTGTAATGCACATGTTATACGACTCAGTATACATTTTCGGAAAAGTATACTGAGTTGTAATGCGCGTGTTGGACGACTCAATATACTTCGAATAAAAAAGTATATAGAGTTGTAATGCACATGTTATACGACTCAATATACTTTGTGGAAGGTTGTAATTTGCGTAATATATGCACGCAGGGCTGAAATTATATTGGATAAATTAATAAACATTTAGTTTTCATTTGAAAAAACAATATTTTTAATCAATTTGAACACTTAATAATAATTTTAATAAACAAGATTTGATTTTATATCCATTTCTTCATCATAATCTTAAACTAACCATATTTTTAATCAATATAAGCTGAATTCATTTTGTTATCACAATTTTAAAGTAATCGTGTTTTCATTTCATATAAAATAAACACTTATTGTATAATATTATAATGTTTATCTTAGTATTAATTAATATAGTTTTTAATAATACAATACTTAATTTTAATGGTCCACTTTGTTTTGTTTTCGCCGGCGCTTTAAATCTTATAACACTTGATGCTGAACAATAAATAACACGCGAATGAAACAAAGAAGAAAACAAATGTACGCATACATATTTATGATCTTCTTCTTAGTCATTCGAAGAAACGCACTAACACAAAGACAAGATTTTCGAATTTACTTTACGACCGCTTCGCGTCGCATCGGAGTCATAGAAAAAAGTAGCGGTAAATGTTTCCAGCTTACAACTGTGCACACAAAAGTTAGCAAGTGTAATGCATAACTTTTACTGGAGCGGTAATGCATGCTGTGGCCAGGCCTCATTCTGCTCTTCGCCACTGGGTCAGAGCAAACAGCATACAGAAACATACATATATACACCTAACGGCGATCACGTCGCTGACATACAGACGTATACACAGCAAATTGCTGGCACTCCGTCTGTATCGAGTCAAAATTTGCGATCGGCTCGCTGCTTTCAGCAGCCGAATGCGGGTGGCTCCTCCGCAAATTGGACCAATTAGGCTAGTGGATTTTTTGGGTTTGACTCCTCTATGTATAAGTGCTTAGTGCTTTACAGCAAACCATATTCTGAGCGCTCAAACCAATGAGCTCATATATGAACTCATTTATGAGCTATTTTAGCGCTCATAATAATGAGCTCATACATGAACTCATTTATGAGTTCTTTTAGCGCTCATATATATGAGCTCATATATATGTTAAATTTATGCGTGTTTTCTGAGCGTTACACGACACGCGCCGTAAAAAATTCAAACGAAAATTTTTTTCCTTGATTCCTCGAATTGTATAAGTTGATGCGGAGTTTGTAAAAAAAAGCAAC
The DNA here is from genome assembly GCA_018152825.1 of Scaptomyza hsui. Classification (NCBI taxonomy): domain Eukaryota; kingdom Metazoa; phylum Arthropoda; class Insecta; order Diptera; family Drosophilidae; genus Scaptomyza; species Scaptomyza hsui. The sequence continues at coordinate 3,874,846 of JAECXO010000301.1, forward strand.
CAAGATATGAGACAGTGCTCTTCAGTTGCAAATAAGTAGTCAACGCGTGAGTGTTAATTTAAAAATTAATTTGCTTTAACAGCGTGTCAGAAGTAGTTCTTATACCTATTATACATTGCGAACAAAATGGACCAATTTAGCCAAATGTCTAAAAACGGAAATGTCCCCCTAACCCAAGACGAAGAAGAAACTCCAAATCACACAATACTTGGTTCACCTTTACCTCAATCTAAAGGTAAGATTAACAATCTCTTGAAGATTTACATAAAAAAAAAATTTTTTTTTTTTAGATTTACTGCGACAAATTTTAGCCAACACCGTCCAAATTAATAATAAAATGGATATTTTGTCAAAAGAAAATAAAGGTATACATCAAAATTATTTTTTAGCGAATATTTATGAGAAAGTTATTGTTCTTAGAACTTAAAGAACGAATTCAAGCGTTGGAGGATGAAGTCACCTCCCAGCGAAAATCGATTGTGCGAGGTTCAGAAACATATCTTCCCAAGGAACCATTTTCAAATATTTCAGAATTCATGTTATTTGACGAAAAATTTTCAAATTCTGCAGATCTGTCTGCCACACTTGTAAGATTTAAAGTCAAATTCTTTAACTTATATTAACTTTTATTTTTTTAAGGAGAATGAAATGGTGCAGATTGGTATATCTGAGCCCTCTAAATTTGTGAGAACTATTCGGAAGAAAATATGTTCAGATGGAAGGAAGGAACTGGGGAGAAGACATGCATATCGTCTTTGGCCTTAACGTCCATAATACTTCAACCGAAAATTTAACAGTGACGAACAAACATTTAATACCACTTGTTTGAGGTGGTTTCAGACCGCGAACGATCGATTAAAATAAGAAGCAAAAAAACATCAAACAGCCGATAATAGTTTTAAGTTGAAAATTTTATTAAAATACTGTAGTGTCGAAACTTGAAACTTGTTAATTTTTTTATATTTCATTTTTTTTAATTTTAGTTTTTGGATTTGAATATCATTTCATAGCTTTAGTTTTCATATTATTTTTTTTAATATATATTTTTAATTTGAATATTTTTTTTATTATTTTACATATATATATTAAATTTTTTTTTATGAATGTATTGTTACATGAAGGTTAAAGAATAAAATACCACATTTAATTTAATGGTTAAACCATTTGTGCATTTCTTATTATTTTGTCATCAGAAAAGAGTTCTAAACGCGTGCAGAAAAGAATTTATAGCTCTGAATCAGTGCAAAAAACTACTCAGAAAAGAATCTTTTATGAATAGAATGAGTGCAAAAAACAACTCAGAAAAGACTCTTTTATGAATAGAATTTAGAGCTCTGAATGAGTGCAAAAAACAACTCAGAAAAGACACTTTTATGAATTGGATTTAGAGCTCTTATATGAGCGACCAGTTTAGTAGAAAAACCCACTCATATATGAGGGTTTTCTGAAGGTTTATGATTGTTTTATGAGCTCATAATGAGTGTGCACGCTCAGACAAAAGAGTCATATATGAGCTCATTTAGAGCCCTTATGGTTTGGTGGGTTCTATCTTATTTACCAAGATCTGAACATTTATGTGACAAATCGTGAGCCCAATTTTCTGCTTGCTTAGGACCCTAATCATTGCATGGCTATTCGCTGTGGAGTTAAGGATAGAGGCCATCAATATTGAAATAAGTTTTCCATAGACACACACACCAAATGAATATAAAGTTATGCAAAGATCACACTGAATATTAAAAGAAATTACAAAGAGCAAATAAGGCTTTCAATTAAATTAAATAACAGAGGGCTGAGAGAAGGGGCCAACTAAATTAAGAGCGAAAAAGCTCATGCCCAACTCCACTTGAATTACTCTCACTCTCCCACAGACGAATAAGCTGTCGACGCAGATAACATCTTTCGTTTCACTCCGTCTAACGTGAACGACCGCTCGACGGTAGAAAACAGCTGATAACATCTTCTGTCTCTTTATCTGCATGGCTTGCTTAAAGATAATGTAATTATCTTTTGAAAGCTGCTCGTTTAGGTAAATGGGAGCATCCGCACGTGTGTCAAAGCCAAGAAAAGGAAGAGTTAGTTGCGTTTTATTATTTCGCCGATACTGTGCAGCAGCTCGTTGAAAATTTATTTAGTCTCGGAGACAATCAAATTTAATAATAATAACGGGGTCGACTACCGAGCTTACGTTTTTCGACTGTCGGACCCTGAAGATTTCCTTGAGTCGCGGTGCTGGGGTTACTCCAATCGAGAATGCTAGCGAGTTAAATGCTGACCGCAACTGCTCACCCTCAGCAAATGGGACAAAAGACCTTAAATAACAGTTATGGGTAAAATTAATATCCCTATGAAAGGATCTCCAAACATATTTTTCAAGGACGCCAAAAAGCTTATTATGATCACAAAAAGTCAATTGAGTAATAAACTTTTATTTTGCAATTTTAATGAAAAAAGTTAGAAATAATAGTTATTTTTAATTTTTTTTATAAAAGCTAAAAATTATAGGTATTATTAATTTTTATAATAAAAATAAAAACTATTATTATACTTTGATACCGAAGGTCTCATAGAATATTGGTTTTGTGCAATGTCCGTCATGGTGTCCGTCTGTCCGTCTGTATGAACGCAATTTTTTTCGACACCCGTAAAGCTAGAGACTTGAAATTTTGCAATTATGTTTGTCTAAAGGCGCGACAGATAAAGTGTCAAGATTGGGGTGCCACGCCTACTAGGAGGCTAAGAAATCGATAAATTCGATAACTGAAAACCGATAAAACCAAATATTTCTCACATTCTTTCAGCTAGAGTTACCAAATTTAGCTAGTCATGTCCTTGAAAAAACTGCATCAATATTTTGGATGCCACGCCCACTCCTTCCGCCCCCATCATCCCTGCTCCTTGAAACTGGAAACGCCTATCGTTTTTACATTTTTTGGGCTAGAGACACCAAATTTTGTGTCAAGATAAATATTGACGTTCCACAAAAAAATGCATCAAAATTTGGGATGCCACGCCCCCTGATTCCGCCCCCATCCCCCCTTCTACATGAAATTGGAAACGCCTATAGTTTTCACATTTTTAAGACTAGAGCCACCAAATTTTGTGTCAAGATAGGTACTGACGTTCAGCGTGACCGCGCCGGACCAAACGAGAAATACCAATTTGGTCTCAAAAATAAACTATATAATACTATTTCATATTTTACAAAATACCACTATAAATACCATAACAAATAAATCGCCTGGAAATTAAAATTATAATATGTAATATGTAAAAATAATAATTGACTTATTATATATAGAAAAAATAAGGTTTTTCCCATTGCAAAAAATGTTTGTTTTTTATTTCATTTTACAAGATTAATAATATTTCAGTCCAACATTAAACTAAAACAATATTACATTCGTATTCAATTCTATATTCCAATATATATTTAAAGTCTTAAAATTAATTAAATGCTTAAAATTCATTTTGTAACATTTTCTTAAAATAAAATAATCGAGGAACTTCTTTGTCCAGTCATCGAGAACCATGTTCTTAAAATAAAATAATACAGGAACTTCTTTGTCCAGTCTTGTAAGTTTCTCTTAAGATCAGAATATTACATTTAATTATATTTACTAGCCTTCTTCGTCTCACCGTTTCATGCTAGAGATCAGTTGCTCCTTCATCACAGGTGCCAGTACATTGTACGTAAGCGAAGCTGTTTTGGTGCGTTTGCAGTAAAACCCTTGCGCAATGGCACTATCGGGAAACGCATGCTTGATCACATCGCTAATATGGTCCATTGCTCTCATTGATATGTTGTGTTCAGCAATCGCTGCAGCGAACATAATTTCTGCCTTTTTGATAGAGGCAGCTAGAGTGTTGTCCGACTCTTTTAAAAACGATTGAATCTGAAAAAAGAATAGTTATTATTTACATATAATTTAAAAGCATATAAAGAACTCACCTTTGATTTTCCACAGAAGTATTTCATATTATCTTTATGTTTTTGTGTAGCCGCGTGCTGCTTAAGTGACGCCAGGCTACTCAAAATGTCCGTCTGGCACGCTTTGCAGAGCGCATCCATCTTATTTGCGCTCCTGCCCAGCCATTTTTGATTTTCCGGCGTAGTCTCCCACTCAGCTCTATATTTTTGCTTGTTACTCATGTTCACTATTTGTTTGTTTTAATAGATTATCACAAAATTAAGACTTGATTCGATTTGTTAAAGTGTGACCAAACCGAAAATACCATATAATACCATAAAATCTAAGAAAAATGCTACTAAATACCTATATACCATTAAAATACTTTTGAGCAAAATCAGAGCTTATAAAATACCAAAAAGTATTTAAAATACCATATTCGGTCACGCTGCTGACGTTCCCCATCAAATCTTGGATGCCACGCCCCCTGATTCCGCCCCCATCCTCTCTTCTCCAAGAAATTGGAAACGCCTAAAGTTTTCACATTTTTTGGGCAAGAGCCACCAAATTTTGTGTGAAGATAGATATTGACGTTCCCCAAAAAAATGCATCAAAATTTTGAATGCCAAGCCCACCTAAGCCACCCGCTTTACAAAATCGGAATCGGCTATATCCTTAACAGTTTTTGAGCTAGAGCCACCAAACTTGGTAGGAAGATTGATAGTGACAGTTAAAAACATTTGATTCAAAATTTTTTATGCCACGCCCACCAAAGCCACCCGCCTTATAAAATCGGAATCGGCTATATCTTTAACAGTTTTTGAGCTAGAGCCACCAAACTTATTAGGAAGATAGATAGTGACAGTTAAAAACATTTGATTCAAAAATTTGGATGCCACGCCTACCTCTGCCGCCCACCTTTTAAATTTGGGAATTAAGTTATCTTCCACAGTTTTTGAGCTAAAGTCACCAAATTTGGTAACATGATAGCTGGCGATGTTTACCACCCGTCCCACTCCTCAGCAAGCAGACTCCTTACAATCCGTTCTTTTACTGGTATCAAAGTATTCCGCAGTCGGTTGCGTCCGACTGCAACGTTTTTACTTGTTGAAATTGGAAACGCTTATAGCTTTCATAGTTTTTGGGCTAAATCCACAAAATTTTGTGTCAAGATAGGTAATGACGTTCTCCCAAAAACTGCATACAAAATTTGGATGCCAGGCCCCCAGTATGCGCCCCACACTCCCACGCTTTAAAAAAAAAACGGAAGTGCGTGTATCTTTTAGAGTATTTCAGTAATAGCGTATTTCCACTGCTAACTTAGTATCAGTTATGTTAAGTTAACAGTAACTGAGGTTCAGTTTACGTGTATTCTCCCATAAGGAATTAACTGAATTAAAGCTGACCATATATATTTACTGAGGAGCAACTGAAGAGGAATTGGTTCATTTGAACACTTGTTCGATAAAACATCGCTGTTAATGGGCTCTTTTAATGTAACAGTCGCAAAACAGATGATTATGAAAAGCAGAAATTGTGAATAGGTAGGCGCAATAAATAGTAATATTCAAAAATGAATTAAAAATTTTGTTTTTGATTAATTATTGTAGGAAACAATTAAACTGTTAGCCAAGGTTCAAAGGATTGCTTGTAAAACTGTGAGCGGATAATTTTGTTGCACTTAGGGCAGTTCAGTATAGCTCTCACGTATATACGAAAATGGACTTGTACTGACATTAAAAATAAGACAGTAAAGTTGGCAATACGGTATTACTTATTTGCATGTGCAATTTCGGTCAGTTTTTAAACCAAAACAAACCGAACAGCTGATTCATTTACGGAGGTTCAGTAACAGAGCAATGGAAACAGATTTCGTCAGTTACTGTTAAAATTTACGGAAACGGAGCAGTGGAAATACGCTATAAGAGTCACTAAATTTGGTATCAGTATAGCCGATGGGATTCCCTAAACATCAACATACAAAATTTGGATGACACGACCACTCCGCTTCCACCAGCACCCTTTCAAACATACGAATGCATGTAACTTCCACAGTTTTTGAGCTAGAGTCACTAAATTTGAAAGGAAGACAGCTGGTAACAGATCCAAACGATTTGCATTAAAAATTTGGATGCTTAAAATCGAAAATGCATTTATTTTCACAGTTTTTGAGCTAAAGTCACAGAATTTGGAAACAAGATAGCTGGCGATGTTCCCCACCCGGCGCACCCCTGCCGACCAGCATTCACCCATAGCAAGCAGACTCCGTAACATCGGCTCTTTAACTGGTTTAAAAGTATTCAGCTGTCGGTTGCGTCTGACTGCAACGTTTTTACTTGTTTTGTTTTGTGTTTTTGATGTTTTTCTTTCATTAAGTTGAGTTATTCGATGGTGGTAAACATCGCGTTTCCAATTTCTTGGAGAAGGGGAGATGGGGGCGGAATCAGGGGGCGTGGCATCCAAGTTTTGATGGGGAACGTCAGTACCTATCTTGACACAAAATTTGGTGGCTCTTGCCCAAAAAATGTGAAAACTATAGGCGGTTCCAATTTCATGGAGAAGGGGGGATGGGGGCGGAATCAGGGGGCGTGGCATCCAAAATTTTGAACGTCAATATCTATCTTGACACAAAATGTGGTGGCTCTAGCCCAAAAAATGTGAAAGCTATAGGCGTTTCCAATTTCATGGAGCAGGGATGATGGGGGCGGAAGGAGTGGGCGTGGCATCCAAAATTTTGATGCAGTTTTTTCAAGGACATGACTAGCTATCTGCGTGCAAAATTTGGTAACTCTAGCTGTAAGAATGTGAGAAATATTTGGTTTTATCGGTTTTCAGCTATCGAATTTATCGATTTCCCAGCCTCCTAGTAGGCGTGCCACCCCAATCTTGACACTTTATCTGTACCGTCTATAGATAAACATAATTGCAAAGTTTCAAGTCTCTAGCTTTACGGGTGTCAAAAAAAGTTGCGTTCATACGGAAGGACGGACAGACAGACACCATGACGGACATTTTGCGTGATCGTCTCTCATTCTACGACCTTCGCTGCAGAATTTTTTGTTGCGCAGCCGGCGTCGAATGTCTCCCATATTTGTTTGGTTCTTGCTGTGCATGCTACTTCCAAGTCATGGTTCTTGTTTTGTTTACAATTTCAAGACATGGTTCTTGTTTTGTTTGCTTAACAACACACACACACAGATTTTACACGTCTTTTTGAATTTTTCAAAAAGTACCGAAACCAAATTCATTTGTGCAGGGCTCTAGCAAGGTATACTTAACAAGGTAGCCGCACTTGCTCGCTCACAACTTCTTAGTTTAGGTTCAAAATGACAGAAGAGAGAGAGAGAGAGAGAAAGCGAGAGAGTATTGAATTTGCTTGCTTGTGTCAAAATAAAGATATTTGTACGTGCATGCATATGTCTGTATATACATATGTGAGTTTTTTGCTGCAACTAAGACCAGAATGATTTAATATATATAACAGAAGAAATTATATATTATAAATTAAGTTTATTTTTTTTCTTTTATAATACAATTTTTAACAATTTTTTCTTGCCTAATATTGCATTGCATTGCAAAAACAAAAAAAAGTTTGAAACAAAATTAAGAAGTAGAACATGAAAAAATCGTCCGTGGAGATGCGTCGCTCACAACTTCTGCTAACAGACTGAACATTTGAGAAGTGAAAAGAGAGCTAGAGAGCTAGCGCGAGTACCTTGTTAAGTATACCTTGGGCTCTAGTACGTATGTCTCTGTGTGCCGTTTGTTTTGAGCGGCTGTCTATTAAGGAAGGGGGATAGCAGTAGCAGAGACTGAACAACAACAAGACATGTGCATATGTATACATACTGAGATATGTATATGTATGCCTATGCGTTTGCTTCTTTTCAGTAGTTGGTGGCTCCGATCTGAAATGTAGAAAAAATCATTAGGGCGAATGTTTACCGTATGTTGGTGGGCCATATCGGTTTTTATTTGAAGTACGCGTTAATGTTTCTGGTTAATTTGAGTCGTCTTAAAATTCAGTATATTATCTTTGCTTAACGAAATGAATCGGCTTACGTCTGAGCAACGTTTGATCAAATTGCAAATTTATTTCCAAAACAAAGACAATTGGGCTGAAATTGCACGAAAATGCCGTTCAAAATTAGCTCGCAACGAAGCACCAACAGCGCCCGGTATACGCAAGTTTAAATAAAGTTCGTAAAACTGGTTTCATTGTTGATGCTCCAACACGTCAGCATGCTTGTACACTGCGTACACCCGAAAATATCGATGCTGTTTCTCTGAGTGGGCGTGAGAATCCATCAACGTCAACACGTCATCGTTCTCAAGAATTGAACATTTCCCGCACCACTTTACGTTGAATTTTGCGAAAAGATCTCGGTATGAGGCCTTACAAAGTTCAATTGGTTCAAGAGTTGAAGCCATCCACTTCGTTTTACCTTCGCTAAATGGCCCAAAGAGCAGATAATCAATGATGTCGATTTTGCGAAAAAAAATCATCTTTTCGGACGAAGCTCATTTTCATCTTGGTGGCTACGTCAATAAGCAAAGCTGCCGTATCTGGGGCTCGGAAAACCCACACGAGGTCTTGGAGAAGCCAAACCGCTTTTGTTTTATTGCATTTTTAAATCGAAACTTTTATAAGTGTCTATATATGTGCGTATGCATATTTTTTTAGTTTTTGGTGACTCTGATGCGATTTGGGACTTTTTACTTTTCTGGCAACGCATATAAATGTGTGTGTGTGCATGTGTATTACATGTGCATCACATTTTAATGTATGCACTTGCACATTTAACCCTGCAGTTCGTTTCAGATATGAAAGAGATCTGAAACGTACATGATCTGATCATGACCATGCATCAACTCTTAAATGCAAATACACGCGTTTTAGGCATGAATTTAACAAGGGGATGTCCTAGGGCTTCATGCACGCACGCGCGCATGAAAGGAGAAGCGAAGCGGGCATGCATGCACGCGCGCTTGGAAAGTGAAGCGAAGCGGGCATGCCTAAGCGCACTCAGAGAAAATTTAAATTAAACTATTTTCGGGTATAATTTTATCTAAAACATGAATATGGTAAATAATAAATAATAAAAAAATACAAACATATAAGATTCGATTATAATCGAATAATTATTGTTCATATTAATTTTGATGCATTTTTCATTTTAACATCTCGGATACCTGAAAAACCAAGTATGGCACTTTTGATTTTAATACACTCGCATGCGTCTACTAGAAATGTTAGAATTATAATTTAAATTATTAAAATTGCTAGAAAGATTAAAATTAGTTTATATCAAAACTCACCGAATACGAAATATGATAGCCTGCGCGCCGGGATTCGAACCTGCACCTCCCGTTTACTTAGCGGATGCCTTCACCATTGCGCTGTTGCCGAACATATTTCGTATGCAGTTAGCTTTGACTTAAAACGAACGAAAAATGCCTGCTCTTTAAATTTGAAGTGTTAGAATTAAATATAACTGTTCTTTTTCTCTCCTTTGCTCTCTTGAACACGCTTTCACTTAATTTCTCTATCCGAAATGCTCTCTTGCCTCGACCACTGTGGACTTCGCTGAAACCTTCACTGCAAATTCAGGTCTGATTGAAACCTGCATGCATTCAGATTTGAATTGGGAGCGATCGCTCTAAGTCGAACTGCAGGGTAGCTACGCATTAGGTCTGCAAAATTTTGCGACGCTTTGCGATCGGCTCGCTGCTTTCAGCGGCCGAAGTGCCGGTGTCGCTGATCCAACGATATTTTTTCGGCATTTCGCAAAACGCCGTTTGAACCCTCTATGTATTATTTGCTTAGTGGTTGAGCAGAAGTTTTAGCATAAGAAATACAAAGTTTTACTTGGCATCGATACTTACAAACGTGCTAAATGAGTATAACATACATAAGTAAGAAGGCTCTAGTCGCGATTTGTCGACTAGGAGATACCCCGAAACCCATACTTAACGCGTATAGCTATTGTCTATATGCATCTGTGACTAAACTTTAATCTTCGATATCTCTGGTGTTTCTCAACTGATTTCGATGAAATTTTTCAATCAAGTTTTTAAAACGTGATTCAGATTTTCGATATTCGACATTTTTATGTTATCGATCACATGTGTATATCAGAAATGGAAATAGTTATCGAAAATCGGAAACAAACTTGTACTGCCTAGGACTTAGATGAGCTTATGTGCAAAATCTGAAGTCTCTAGCTCTCACAGTCTCTGAGATCGAAGAGTTCATACATACGGTCAAGAATATATTTACTTTATGGGGTCGGAGATGCATCCTTCTGCCTGTTACATACTTTTGCACAAAACCATTATACTCCTTTTACCCATTTTATGGGTTCGGGGTATAAAATTTATACAGCTGCCAGCTGTTTTTAAAAAGACTTCTGTTAAAGTAAAATGCTGATGTAATTGGACTTATAGTGGAACGGCCTGTATTACGGACTTGACTGTTGTGGAATATGCAGCCTAGTGGAATCGGGGTATAAAAACATAATGATCTTCCAAGTTCAATAAACCAAACAGTTTCGGGCTTGTTGGAGTTCCCTCTATTGAATACAATTAATTCGGTTTTTATTTGCGACCATTAATTTTTGATTTTGCAATGCTAAATTTGCGGCTCCGACCACTGTGCGACGGTTATCGGTAAAATATTATTATTGGACGTAGATGTACTAAGAAAAACAATCAAGTGGCCCAACAACCCAAGCAAAATGCAACCAACCTCCCGCCCAACAGACCGAGGGGCACACCGCATAGCGTACGATTACGTAGATCGCGAAAATGTAGACAAATGACATAAGGCTAACTTTTTAAGAGAACTAATAGAAGTGACACAGTTAATTAAGTGGGAAAATTCGTTATAGTTTGAACATAAAATCCGAAAAGGATTATGATTAGCATAGTTAGAGTGACAAGCTTGAAGAGCAATGGGTAGAAAATTCCATGTCCTTCTGATCGGAACTGCAAAACTAATTTGGCTGATTAATTCCGAGGAATCAATTTCACCATTTATTAGCTTGTGTAAAAAGACTACACCAAGCATTGTTCTGCGATCAGCAACAGAATGAAGACTTATTAGTAAAAGTCTACAGTGGTAGGAAGGTAATTTAATGTTAGTATCCCACTTAAATCTCCTAAGGGCAAAGAGCAAAAATTGTTTTTGTACTGATTCTATTATATCCAGGTGAATCCTGTATTTGGGATACCAGATACAATATCCATATTCAAGAATAGGACGTACCAGAGACGTATAAAGTGTTTTGGTTAGTTAGGTCTCGTCAATTTCTTTCGACCAGCGCTTAATGAACCCCAAGGTACTAGAGGCTCGATTTTAAACTAAAGAGATGTGCTTGTAAAATTTAACTTTTGGATCAAAATGGATACCGAAATCATCAACCCATTCAATGCGATCGAGTGGGCTACCATCAAGAAAATATAAATTTGAAAAAGGCAGGCGTCTATAAAAAGATATGACTTTGCATTTATTGCAATTAAGATTTAGTAAGTTAACACGACACCACTTTTGAAAATTATCTAAATGAGACATCAGAGCAGTACCCGACATGCATAATATTACATCGTCAGCATAAATCAGCACTCGAGAGTGGTCAATAACAGATGGAAGGTCATTGATGATATAACATCAAGGTATAAAGAAATCTTAAGGGATTACCCCCAAATGCAACTTCGAGTTTTTGTTTTTGTACATTTTCGAACAACAACTTTACAGTCACACACAAGAACAAGTAAGAGGTCTCTAGTCAATATTTCCCGACTAGGAGATACTCTGAACCCTATACTTAACGCGTACAGTCATTGTCTGTATGTATCTGTGACTAAATTTCAGTCTTTGATATCTCTGGTGTTTCTAAACCGATTTCGATACAATTTTCACTGACTTGCATTATTTTATGTTAAGTTTCTAATACCCCGATTCCACTAGGCGTCTCTTATCATAACAGCGAAGTCGGTAATGCTGGTCGTTCCACTATCAATCCATTTGAAACTGAATATAGTTTTAACAGAAATCCGATTAAAAAGCCCCTGACAGCTGTTTGATTTTTAGTTATACTCAATTTGGCACTGTTCATAACCAAATATCGATAAGAAATTTGGTATTTTTGTTGGCCACAGCGCTGTGAAGCTCCTCTGTTACTAAAAGATGAGCATCTTTGTAACAGCCAAAGTCTGTATACAATTTATTAACTGGGAGATGTCGATTCCAACTGAGCGAAATTTAATATGATTTATATTCATTACATAGGAATCTAATTCAAATAGATGCTGCATTACCGAGCTCCAATTACATCCGCGCATCCGGCTCTAGTGGAATCGGGGTATAAAACGTGTTTCACATTTTCCACGGTCAAGATTTTACTGTTACCGATCACATGTGTATATTGGAAACGGGTAGAATAATCGATTATTCGAAACAAGCTTTCACTGCGCGTGGTCTTTCTCACCCATAGTTTCTGGATTACAGACAGACGAACATGCCAAACCTCGTCGACTGCTGTTGCGGATCAAGAATAAATATACCTTATGCCTATTACATACTTTTACATAAAACCATTATACGCTTTTTACCCATTTAATGGGTTCAGGGCTTAAAACTGCCATGATTTCGGGGTCTTCTTTTTTAAGGGCTTGCTGAATCTGTTTCTTTCCATCAGATCAGAATTTGGAAGACGGAACTTGCACAAAACCACAATTATTTTTTTTAATATCTTAAGCTAGGTAAGGCCGACTGACCCTCCTATAAGAGTGTCACACATAGGCGGCGATGGGTCCTTAGTGGGTCGGTTTTCGTATGTTAGGCTATCTTCGTGCGAGGTCCTGTTTGTTTTTTAATCTTAAGTTTCAGGATTAAAAAAAGATCGGATGTTCAGAATATTTGTGATTTTTTTGCATCGAAGCAAGCGATAAAATGACTTGCACCTTTTGCACAAAACACGAGGCTTGCTTGTGCCACAATGAATCAAATTTATAGAGTTGAATGTTCTTTTTTCTGCTTGTTATACACGTTTGCAATATATATTATGCCCTTTTCAATATAAAATATTTAATTTGATACTCTACTCTAATATATCTTGTTAAATTTGCAATTTTTTTTAGATTGGCTGTAAATAATCTTCATTATGTCAGCAATGTACTGGGAATTAAAGATCCAATACATAAACAAAAAATTTCCCTAAAAGCAATGGATGTTGTGCTATTTGGACCTCCGAGAGGTAGGCAAAAAACACATAGTAATGCACACATGCTTAACATACAGTGTTAATACTTTTGGAAAACTGTTTTAATTTTTGATTGATAATTTGGAAATTGGTTGTTATTTATAGAGACAGGCACTCGTTGGAAAGACTATATTCTTGTAACTCTCTTACTGAGCGCTATTATAGGATGTTGGTATGCTTACCAACAAAATAAAAACGCAAAACGGCATTTGCGACGTATGGCACAGGATATGGAAGGATTACAACGGGCTGAACAAAGCCTACAAGAGATGCAAAAGGTAGACGTCCTGATTAATACTGTATTTACACTGAAGTCGCGAAAAAAAAAAAATAATGATAGCGACGAAAAGTCATTAACAAAAGGTCTTTAGAACCAGCTAGTTCTTTCAACTTCCGCTTGTGGGACAAGCTGCAGGTTCACTTGTTAAAGTCGATAACTCTATAAAAACAAGGTTCTAGGTCAACCAAATGCCGCTTTCGTTTTTTCCAGCGCCCACTTTTAACAAAATTGTTTTATTAGAATATATTCAACAAAAATAATATTTTTACATACGAGCACATTCGTTTTGATTTTGAACCAACTCATTTTTGTTGCCGCTGTTAACGATTTATATAGAAATATCGAATTATCGGTAAAAAAAAAAATCAGATCTCAAATTAAACCGACACATTTTGTATGGTCGCCAACATTTTTCAAGACCATAAGCAAAAATGCTAGTGGCGTTGCTAGCGGCGTCAGTGTACGTACAGTATAAAGCAAAAACCTTTTATTTATGTATATAAACGCTATTCTTTTATAAAATTTTTTTTTTTTTTTTTTTAGGAATTAGAGCTTGCACGCATGGAACAGGAAAATGTTGCAACGGAAAAAATGGACCTTGAGAGGCGTCTTAAAGAAGTACCACCAGTAAGCTCCTTAAGCTCTGATTTAGAGGTACAGCAGTTAAAAAAAGAAATTGAAATGCTGCGTAATGAATTGACACGCGCCGAGTTTGAACTTGTGGACAATTGTTGGGCACCTCCCCAACAGTTGCAGTCATGGTTACAGTACACATATGAGTTAGAAAGCAAAAACCATCAGAAAAAGCGCATTTCTGCCGAAAAACAACTTCAATCGGCTCGTGAGGCATGTGAAAAATTACGAAAAAAACGATCTAGCTTGGTAGGAGCTTTTGTTTCGACTCATGGTAAGAGCATTGATGATGTTGACCGCTCAATTGTTGAAGCGCGGAATGCTCTTGGAGAAGTAACCAATGAGTTGCAGGAACGCCTTCATCGATGGAAACAAATTGAAACATGCCTCGGCTTAAATATTGTGAATAACAATGGGTTATCTTACTTGGAAAATGTTCTCTACAGTCGTAGTGGAGGCATTTCTGGCAGTAGTGGTGGTGCAAGTTCCACAAAGGGCTCTAGAGGTGAGTATTTCTATTTGTTTTTTTTATTTTTATTATTATCCTGTACCAATTATATAAGAATAATGTATGGACCCGGCAGAAAATCTTCTATCCCATAGAGTATATTAAGTTTTTATTACAGCCTATCCGTTTCAGCTATTTATATTTATCTTTTTATCAAAGCTCGCAATAACGGTTAACTGTTATTCGTTGTCTAGAAATAAGTGTTCATACTGACGCTTTGAGCAACGACACAGAGATACATTTTTTTACGGCTCTTATAAAATTCGGTTCGCGCTCAGAGCGCGAGTATTACTTTTTGTTTTATTTTTCTCTGATATTTCGCGGAAGTTTATGTCGTAAAGTAAAAAGTGCATTAATATTTTAAATTTGATCAGCAACAAAAAAAATCAGAGTGTATGACATAGATGTCAAAGCCCATAGCTCTTCGAGGTAATTTGTTTTTGTAATAGCTCTTAGATATAGGCGAGAAGTATGAGTATACATGAACTGATCTTCCCATAAGCAATGTGAAATACAAGAACAATTTTGCGTATTCTTTTTTGTTCGTCTGTTCGCTGCCTATGCTCAGCAGCAAAGTAACAGGGCTTTCCTATTTTTGTTGTTGCACTACGATATTTATTATATATATATATTTTATATATGCAAAGATCTGCATCAAAATTTTGGATGCCACGCCCACTCAAGCCACCCGCCCTATAAAATCGGAATCGGCTATATCTCTAACAGTTTTTGAGCTAGAGCCACCAAACTTTTTATGAATATAGATGGTGACAGTAAAAAAAACATTTGATTCAAACATTTTGGATGCCACGCCTACCTCTTTCGCCCACCTTTTAAATTTGGGAGTTAAGTTATCTTCCACAGTTTTTGAGCTAAAGTCACCAAATTTGGTAACATGATAGCTGGCGATGTTTACCACATGGCCCACTCCCTTCGCTCCTGCATTCCCCCTTATCAACCGTTATTTTACTGGTATCAAAGTATTCCGCAGTCGGTTGCGTCCGACTGCAACGTTTTTACTTGTTTTTTCAGTGATACCTGTTTTATTTGTATTAGTGTATTTTCTGCATTTGTATTGGTGAAGCTCTTCCATAAGCATCGTTTTGACGTCTCTGGTGTATGATATATACGTATGAAATATCCGATTCGCTTCTTATCAGCAACTGACGTGTTTTGTTTGTGAGCTTCGCCTTTTTAATTTCTTTGCGACTTATCTTCTTTTTAAATCCCGTGCTTTGTGCAATAAATAGTTTTTGTGGCTTTCTGCGTTATAGGGGTGTAAAACACAGAGTGGACAATAAGATTAATAGCTTATTTGCATTTTTTGTTGTCATTTCGTTTTGCAAATTGCTTTCACTCAATTTGTTTTTGTTTGTTGACGCTTTCTCACTTTAAAGCAGGGGTGTCACAGCGTGCCCATTTGCACCTCGTGAATTTAACGTTTCACTCAGACACAAGCCGACGCCAACCGAACACCGGCCGAAGTCAGTGTTGGGATCGTAAAAACGAGCTCAGTCGCAAGCGTCATTTTTTGCATTTGCGTAATTATGATACACGCAGAAAAAAATTATGATTTTCTTATCGCCTTCGCGTACAGATGAACGCATAAGTTCAGGGCATGTTATTCGCAACTATTTAAAGCTTTAACGCACACACTAGCTAAGTTTGGGTAACCATGTATTATTTTATATCATATCATTCTATATTTTACATCATAATTTTTCATAGCTTGCAAACAACGCCACTTTTCGTTTGCGCAGTGTAAAGCACACCAATAAACTGACACATGCCAGCCTCGCTCACGTTGGACATGCCTGGTGTAATACATTCGTTTTTGTGCTTGCGCTCGCGCCAAATTCTCTCTCTCTCTCTTGCTCTTTTAAACCCCCGCACCCCGCATTCTACAGCTGTTGCCCACAAAGTGGCTGCAGCAAACGTTTGACTTGCTTATTTTCGGTCGCTTGGACCTTATTTCGTTTGTTTGATCACATATTGCAGTCTGGTGTAAGAGCTCGAAGTGTACACACGTCCCACGCGCATCACGTTCGATCATAAACCAAACCTTATCAGCAAACTAAAGCTTATCAGCAAACCGTTAGAAAATCAACATTAAGCGATTTTAAAGCGACATTAAATGTCGCGAGTTAAAAGAAAAAAACTCAACAAGCCAGACACCGGTCAGCGCTCAAGAGAGAGTCAAAACTATTTTGCACCACTGCAGACTTTAGACAATGAGAACATTGATAATAGTGAAAGTGAAACTGAGCAAACCATTGAAAAGTCACCAACAAAAGTACAAGTCCCCCCAATCACAGTTATTAAATGTTCACTACAAAACTTACATGATGTGTGCAGAGTCATAAACATCACCGAATACTCTATTCGAAAAATTTCGACAACAAAGAAATTCGATTTCAATTTTTCTCATATGCCACAAAAGAAGAGAAACCGTATAAAGCCCTATTTATTGGGCTAGACAAAATGGACCCTTTGATTATTAAATCGAAGCTTATCCAAATGGGCCTTAAATGTAAAGACGTT
The DNA here is from genome assembly GCA_018152825.1 of Scaptomyza hsui. Lineage (NCBI taxonomy): Eukaryota > Metazoa > Arthropoda > Insecta > Diptera > Drosophilidae > Scaptomyza > Scaptomyza hsui. Next base: position 3,891,982 of record JAECXO010000301.1, read on the forward strand.
AAATTAGTCGAACATAATCGGCAGAACAACACAACTTTCATGCTGTACGTGGTTTACTTTGAGAATAAATCCATCACGCTTAACAGCCTTAAGCACAACTTCTCGGTTATAGATTTTGTCAAGGTGAGATGGGACTTCCAGAAACAAAAGTCAAACAAAATCACTCAATGCTACAACTGCCAAATGTTTGGCCACGGCTCCAGCCGCTGTGGAGTGAAAACCTACTGTGCTAATTGCATTGAGACGCTAGTGAAATGTGCCAACTGAAATGGGCCTCACAAGTCATCCTCACCAGAATGCCCAAGTCGACACAGCTACGTAAGCATCAGAGAACGAGCCAACCCAAGACGCTCAGCTCCCCCAGAAAGAATGCAACATAGAGCGCCACCTCATTTCCAATCGGATGCATTTCCTAGCCTTTCAAAGAACAATGCTCCGAAACCACAGAGCGTTTGGGCGACCCTCCCTGCCCCCGAGGCCAAAAGCAATGATATTTTTTCCATGGAGGAAATTAAAAATTTAATGTTTGATTTAATTAAGAATCTTAAAAATTGCAAAACCAAAGCTGATCAGTTTGAGGTAATTACTAATTAATGTCACAATTCATGAAAATAATTACTTGGAACGCCAGAGGCATTCGAAACAAAATAGAAGAATTGACTGACCTATTATCCGAAGAGAGCATAGACATTTGTTTGCTCACAGAAACCTGGCTAAACAATTCTTTATCAATAAAAAACCCTAGCTATATATGGTATCGACTTGACCGTCAAAACTCCAGGGGGGGGAGGGGTAGCGATTCTCATAAAGAAAAACATTCGCCATACGTTACTACCCCTCCCTCAAACAAATATCATTGAAGTTATTGGCATTCAAACTTTAAATGTCTGTGAATCGACATATATTTACTCCTGCTATTTCCCAGGAGGTCAAGCCAACTATAATAAGAAGCAAGAAGGCTCTAGTCGAGATTTCCCGACTAGGAGATACCCCGAACCCTGTACATAACGCGTACAGTCATTGTCTGTATGCATCTGTGACTAAACTTCAATCTTCGATATCTCTGGTGTTTCTAAACCGATTTCGATGAAATTTTCAGAAAAATTATATCGTTTCCCATTATTTCAACCCCAATTTTTACATTTTCCAAATTCGAGAAATTTTTGTAATCGATTCCATGTGTATATCGGAAACGGAAATAGTTATCGAAAATCGGAAACAAACTTGTACTGCCCAGGACTTAGATGAGCTTATGTGCAAAATCTGAAGTCTCTAGCTCTTCTAGTCTCTGAGATCGACGCGTTCATACATACAGACAGACGGACATGGCTATATCGACTCGGCTGTTGATGCTGATCAAGAATATCTATACTTTATAGGGTCGGAGATGCTTCCTTCTGCCTGTTACATACTTTTGCACAAAACCATTATACCCCTTTTACCCATTTCATGGGTTCGGGGTATAAAAATAAAAAACAGCAATTTGCTGACGATATTCGGAAGCTTACGAATATAAATGGTAACTACATTCTTGGGGGTGACCTTAATAGCAGACCGTGAGTGGGGGTGCTTACGTGCAAACTGCTGGGGTAACATTCTGCACGAAAAATTTATGTCACTTCGTATTAATATGTCATACCCGGCAAAGACAATGTTATTCAACTAGACTGGACAAATCTCTCTTATACCAAAAATTATATGCGGCACGATTGGGTGCGAAAGCAAACCAAGGCCAAAGAAGAAATAGGAAGCTAGCAAACGCAGTCAGGCAGCTTTTGGTAAACACACAGCGCAAGCCCAAGCTGCCTAACGGCGTTTGCTAGCTTCCTACTTCTTCTTTGGCCTTGGTTTGCTTTCGCACCCAATCGTGCCGCATATAATTTTTGGTATAAGAGAGATTTGTCCAGTCTAGTTGAATAACATTGTCTTTGTGCCCGGAAAGCCATACTTTAGTCTCTGCCAGCTCCAGGTGTCAAGGTTCCACTCTGGATATTTTCCTTTCAAACTGCCCACAATTAATAACCCAGGCCACAGTATTACCCCAGTTGAGTTCGGACCACCTGCCAGCTCAGATTGAGCTGCACAAGCAACTTTTAGTAGAAGAAACCTTTAGATTTGATTATAAGAGAGTCAACTGGTCGCTTTACGCCAGCTACCTTTGCCAAAACCTCCAACCAGTTCTCCAAGAGACCACTACTCAAGCAAGGCATATAGATTCTATGATAGACAAATTTACTAAAGTAATCCAAGAGGCTAAGGATCGTTGTATCCTAAAGTTATGACCCAGCTCAGCACAAAGCCACTGCCGGCTCATATTAAGCTCTTAATATCGCGCAGAAACAGGTATCGCATCTTGTAGCGATGAAAGTGCTTAACCGCTGTATAAGCACAGAAATAGCATCGCATCGTAATAAGTCATGGAACACATTTCTGTTCACGTTGGAAAAAGGCTCTTCTCCTTTCTGGAAAGTGGCCAAAATAATAACGAAAAAACCTTCAAGCATCCCCACTCTTGCAGTTGGTACAGTACGGTGTTCCACGCCAGAGGAAAAATGTGAAGCACTCGCAGTATCTTTTTTGGCAAACCACTCGAGTACAACATGTTTAAGCTTTCCTGATACTGAATATGATGTTCAAAACTGTGTAGACCTACTAAATACTCTAGATTTAAACCCCAACGAAAGCTACTTTACGAACAGTAGAACAGTCTCGGATATTATTAAAAGTGTTAAAAACCCGAAAAGCTCCTGGCCTAGATGATATCAATAATCTGTGCCTTAAAGCTCTACCCCGCAGTGGTATCCGCTCCTTGACCGCAATTATGAACGCATGTCTTCTACTAGGATTTTTGTTCACAAGTCTGGAAAACATCTAAAGTTATCCCAATTAGAAAGCCTAACAAACCTCCCGAGTCCCCATAATCGTACCGGCCTATTAGCCTCCTGTCTGCAGTCAGCAAAATATTAGAAAAGATTCTAAAGGAAAAGATTTCATCTTTTGTAGACAATGCCAAACTACTCCCTAAGGAGCAGTTCGGTTTTCGTAAGGAACATAGCACAATCCATCCGCTAGTCAAAATCAAAAAGATTGTTCAAAAAAATTTTAATAGGAAGAACTCAATCGGAATGGTACTGATGGATATAAAAGCAACTTTCGACTCCGTATGGCACAACGGACTCATTTTTAAGATGTCAGCCCTCAATTTCCCTAAGGAACTTATTCAAATAATTCAAAGCTTTCTAAGCAAGCGTTCGTTCTCAGTCTACATTGGTAGAGCCCATTCTATCCTTGTAGGCATTTCTGCAGGATGCCCCCAGGGGCCGTGCCTTTCCCCCTTGCTCTACAACATTTACACTGCCGACTTCCCGACCCAAAACGGCTGCACCACCTCTATATTTGCTTACGATACAGCCATAATCACCACAGGGCTGTTACCCGCGGAAGTCACTATTAATTTACAGGAGGCTTTTGATACCATCCGATCTTTCTTCACAAGATGGAAAATCCAAGTCAACGCCGACAAAACCCAAGCAATCTACTTTACTAGAAGAAGATTGCCCAGATTTCTTTCTAATAGTCCCTTAGATCTGGATGGACACGAAATTCCTTGAGATAAAAAGGTACAGTACCTCGGTGTCACCTTAGATTCGAAACTCAACTTTAAGGACCATGTAGGGTATACCATAGACAAAATCAATTACCTTATCAGAATCCTATATCCCTTCATTAATAGAAACTCCCGTCTATCTATTGAAAACAAGCTATACTTGTTTCGGTCGATTTTTCAGGCTGTAATGTTCTACGCCGCCCCTGTATGGTCGGATGTTGCTAAATGTCACTTCAAAAGGCTTCAAATAGCCCAAAACAAGCTACTAAAAATGATATTCAGGCTTCTTGGCATCATCAGACCATCGACCTTCACCATAAAGCCAATATCGAAATGATACCAGACAGACTGAGCAGACTGAACAATAACTTCAATGCTAGATGTAGACACTCAACCCATAACCACATAAACGAGATTATTATGTATATATAGTTATAAGTAGGCATATGGTAGATTCATTCTTAAGCTGGATTGGGGTTTTTCCAAACTTTTCCCCTAACATTCAATGTTAATAATGTAAAATAATAACATACCCCACATGTAAAGCAAAGCAGAAAAGGTTAATAGACCTGAACTCTAAAGAAAATGTATATTAGTAGCAAATAATATTATAATAAACAGATGCAATAAATGAAATGAGAAATGATCACATATTGCGCAGAGTGCGTGTGTGTGTTTAGTAAGCAAGCTTAGCGTTTCGTTACTTAGTTGCGGTCCGTATGCGAGGGTAGCTCACAAAGTTAGTTGAACTATTGTGTGCGTGTTTAGAAGAAGTTTTTTTTCGTCAGCTTAATTATGTCTGAGTCCGAAAAGCCAGTAGCTAAGCTAACCAAGCTGACATTATGTATGCAAATTATTTACAGGGTCAGTGCTGACATTGCTCGCATGCAAATAGCCTTTAAGCTTAAACAAATTTCATCTGACAAAATCAGAATCAGCTTGTCGCCTAGATCTTTTAGAGGGGTTTATTGAAAAGGCTATGAATCTACAGGCAGTGTTGGACATTTTGAGTCCAACCAATGAAAGTAGAGGGCCGTTAGAAATTAGAATTGTATCCTCAGAATAAACTTACCTCCACGGTACATTGGATTTTGGCTCATGGAAAGGACTTAATAGAGTATCAGTGCTAACCAATTGGAGAGCTGTCTGAAGAAGCACAGGAATGTAAAAAAAAACTACAAAACTTTCAGATACACAAATACGTGCAAAATTTCTCGGGCTCGACAAAATGAAGACCTTTTTAATATGCTGGCAGCCTCATCGGATCCACTTCTTGCATCGCTGAGACATGCGCGATCTCGAAAGGATTTGGAAGATAGCAACTATAGTACCGAAATGTTAACTTTATTAGATATTAACCTTATTAACCTTAATGTTGATGATTATTTTGTTGGAAATCAGACATCAATAGCAAATATCAAAAATTAACCTAAAAATCACCCAAAAATAAGAATTTAAATTTTATGTATATAAGTTATAAAATCAAATAAAAAAAAATAAATATGCGATATAGTCATTGAAATTATAAAAAATGTTCAACTATGATTATAAACAAACGTGTTTAATTTGAATTTAACAGGTAAAATATGATCGAAAATATTTCTTAACTTTGACCTTGAATATTAAAGCACCACGGATACCTCTCTATTCGAACATTCATTTTAAAGCTTGAGAAGTTTTCTATTAATTGCTTTTTAAATTTTTAAAATCGCTTCATTAGCTTAGAAGCTATGATTTTTTTCAATGTAAAATGAGCAAAGGCCCCACTGTGCGACGGGGGGTGCTTACGACGGTACAACACAACGGGGTGTTGTACCACGCAGCAAAATGCTACCTCACAATCGATCAAATTTATATAATATTTTCGTCTTATTTTGTCGAGAATCAATCAGAGAGTCGTTAATCGCGAGTTCGCAGCGGCTTGAAGAACAAAGTTTCAGATACGGGCGATAGCCGTAATATACGTACTGTACGCGCGTATTTAATTGCATCAAATGTCTTATTTTTTAAATGGGTTCAAAAACCGTGCGAAGCCGGGCCGAGAAGCTAGTTATCAATATATAGATACTTAAAAGTCGGAAAATTAACGAACATATATTTATTTCACATTATTAAGCTAGGGTGTATAATTTTTTTTTCCAGGATTTAGAACCCTTTTTATGCCCCGAACCCATGAAATGGGTAAAAGGGGTATAATGGTTTTGTGCAAAAGTATGTAACAGGCAGAAGAAGGCATCTCCGACCCTATAAAGTATATATATTCTTGATCAGCATCAACAGCCGAGTCGATATAGAGATGTCCGTCTGTCCGTCTGTATGTATGAACGCGTCAATCTCAGAGACTAGAAGAGCCAGACACTACAGATTTTGCACATAAGCTTATCTAAGTCCTAGGCAGTGCAAGTTTGTTTCAGATTTTCGATAGCTATTTTCGATTCCGATATACACATGTTATCGATAGCATAAAAATGTCGAATATCTAAAATCTGAGACACGTTTTATAAAATTGATACAAAATAATGAAAATCTGTAAACTATCATCGAGATCGGTTGAGAAACACCAGAGATATCAAAGATTGAAGTTTAGGTCACAGATGCATACAGACAATGACTGTATGCGTTAAGTATGGGGTTCGGTATCTTCTAGTCGGAAAATCTCGACTAGAGCCTATTTGTTTTTCATGTTTTTGTCTCAAGTCTATTGAGTTTCGTTGGTAATTTTTAGATTTTGAAGTATTGATATCTCGATAACTAAGCGGTATATCTATAAAATGTGTTTAATATTTGCGTCATATATTTTTTTGAAATCTATTAAAATAATCAGACAATTTTATCGATAATATGAATTATATCGATAAATCGATAAGTTGTGCCAAGCATTTTTTTTCTTTTTTTTTGGAAATCTATTAAACTCGTTAAAAAAATTTAAATATTCGAAATTTTTTCAATTTTATTATCGATACATTTTATATAATATTTTCGTCTTATTTTGTTGAGTTCTACAAGAATCAATCATCAGACCTTGTCGCCCGAATAACCGAAGAGTCCCCACGTATTTTGGTACCCTTCGATGTATTGCGCCAGCATAGTTTTAATCGTCCTATTTGCCCTCTCTGTTGGGTTTTGTTGTTGGCAAAATCAGGTGAATGACCAACTTGTAAACTGCGTCCCATTGTCACAGACAAAGCATCGAATTGTACCAAAGCGACAGAGAATCCGTTCCCTAAATGCTCGTTCCAGATGGTTGGTTTTGGCCTAGCGCAGTGGAACTAGATCCTTCCACTTGGAGAACAAGTCGAAGAACACCAGGAGCATGGTGTTTCCGTGTTTTGAGCTGGCGAGTTGGCCGACGAAGTCTGCGCAGAGTGTCCCGAAGGGCTCCGCTACTTGCCTGGTCAACATCTTTCCCTCGGGTTTAAGCTGGCTTACCACCGTACTTAGGGCGTCGATGGTTGACCTCGCTTTGCGAAGCCTAAACTGGTAAGGGGAAAGCCCACCGGCTTTGTCTATAGCATTGCTTTGCCTTGCTCTCAGCAGCATTTCAAAAGCTTTGCCAATGTTGTTTAAAAGACAAATTGGTCTGTACGAAGAAGGCTCCCCTGCAGGCAAACAGTAAAAAGTGCAGCAAATTGTTCGGCTTGCAGTGTCATAGCCCAGATCTGGGGATTTGGTTTCCGCTATGCTTCTGGCAACATTAAGTGCTTGCTCCTGTGTGATGGCATCTGGTACGGTGTGGTATTGGTGATGCGTTGATGCTGCGGGCAAGGCCTGCGATCTCCCTTATGGAAACAGGCACTCCACGACGGCCTGCATCCTATCTGGTTCCATGGAAGGGTGGTGTTGATTCCCTGCATAGATGCGCTTGAATACTGTTTTATACGCTCTCCCTCAGGAGAGAGGCATTCTCGCTTACTCGCCTTGATAGCCTTCTTAAGCATACCTCTTGCCCGTCTGTATTCGTCCAGTCTTACTGCAAAATGTGGCCCATTGCCTGTACGTTGACATAGCCTTCTGGCCCTAATGCAGGAAACGCGAAGCATACCACAGGCAGCTTCAACTGCCCTGCCTACGGCGGACGAGATATTAAGGTTACTTCTGCTAAACCTTAACCACTGCATGGCTGCTCAATCGCTTTTGGAGCAGTCAACAAAAGAGCATTACATTGATGTATGCATACTGAGCTTGAGGAAGCACTCCTTTCTGTTGGCTTTGATAGAGTTCCTTAGCACCTTTCTTGCTGCCTTAAACTCACGCTGCAACGAGCGCGTTGCATCCGACCCTCGTGTGGCAGGCTCGCCTAGCCTCAGCTTTATCCTCGTTCCACCAAAACATACTGGTGTGGTGGCGTCTATAGGCCTTCCTCTTAGGCATGCTTGCAGCACACGCAGCTTCTATCTGCCGGGTCATCTGCTCCACGACGGCATGCGCCGGTCCACTTGCTACCATATGTGTTATCGCGTCTGTATAGCTCCTCATATTGAGTGACTCGATCCGATATTCTGCACCAGAATAGGGCCTTGCCAGAGCAACCTTTCTCCAACAGAAAACAGGATGGCCACGTGGTCGCTCCCAGTGTAGCAGTCTTTTATGCACCAGTGTGCCGAGCGGGCGAGTGCACTGCTCACATAGGTGAGGTCTATAATTGAACCAGAGCGTCCATTGTGGAAGGTGTTTGCTGACCCAGTGTTGAGGAGCACCAATTCTAGGAACGCAAGCGATTCCACAAGGATGGTTCCCCTTGCATTCGTAGATTGGCTACCCCAGTCGGTGGACCACGAGTTAAAGTCGCCAGCAATAATGAAGTTTTGCGACCCCTGGAGTCATCCGCAAATTCCATGAGCGCCGCTTCAAAGTCGCCGATCGTGAGTCTTGGCGCTAGATAACAACTGTATTGCCAAAAATCTCCTAACTTCGAACGCACGAAGCAGTCGGAGGCTAATAAGTGCGAAAAGGGCAGCTCTCCCAGATCTGTCCGAAGCCCACAACCTGCCACTAGTGGTTGCCCGGTGGTGCGGCTCGCTAAGCACTGCGACATCAATTTTCTCCGCCAAGATCGTCTGCTACAGTGAGCTTGGGCAGCAACGCAATGGTTGAGGTTAAGCTGCCCTCGCGATGCGGAATTTCTCCTTTTCGACCAGCTTTACCGCCTTAGCCGTCGGTAAGCCCTGGGTTGCTGTTTGCAGGCCAGCCCTCGTGTTCCGCAGCGACTTGACTACGCTGCTATCCAGCGTTGGGTCATCAAGGGCAGACCTAACAGCGTCCAGCACCTCCTCCTTGGTCGTCAGCTCATCCAGATTACAGATCTCCACCCGATTGGATTCCGACAGTGGGCTGCTATCGCCGTGCTACCAGCTGCCTATACAGTCGGTCGCGCTACTGCCGGTCTGGTCCGGAGACACAGCCTCTACGTGGGGCAGAGCTAAACCCAATCTAGGCTGTAGCGACGTTGGAGATCGCGGCAACGCCGGCCTTCGGAAGAATGGCGACGTTTCATCTGCCATCCTAGAGTTACCGTGGGTACTTTGCTAAGAACTCCGATAGCAGTCCCACGGTGACCAAAGGTTTCTCTTCGGTTTAGCCGGTGGAGCTATACCGCCCCTTTTCGGTCACCAGAGCCCCCTCTATGTGCACCGCCGCAGCGGGGGAGAATTGGTTATAACCAGTTCCGTGGCCTTTTGCACCTACCTGCTAGGAGTCTCATTAGCAAAGAACACGCCTGTTCGTTATGCTACACTAATTTGCTGCCCACTAGGGTATGCAACAGCTAATGTAGACCGCCCACTTAGTCGGTACAAGAGCCGAGCACAAGTGGCGCCACCTATTGCTCAATCGGAAGAAGCCGAAAGGTGCTGTAGGCTCGGCTTGCCCAGCGATTTAGCTTGACGGCCCTGGCAAGTAGTGGGATCAGCTGGGAATGTGGGCACCCGAAAAGCACAAATAGCACAGCTGAGAGTGTGTTCAAGCGAAAAAACACAAATAGCACACTATAAAGAAAGTGCAATTCCATCGCTTCTGCCAGTTGGCCATAGTGCGCGATTTGGCCACGGTGCGCGCTGCCTTCTTGTGGACCACTGGATTGTCTCTTCCATGAGTCTCTTCATTAACCTCTGCAGTTTTCAGGTAACAGGAGCCGGAAAACGCCGTCGTACAAGGCGTTCCAAAGGAGAGGGCCAAGAACTGACCCCTGCGGCACGCCTCCAGATTTGTGGTACTCCTCGGTCGACTCGCTAGTGTCGTACAGTAGTGTTCTGCCGTGGAAGTAGCTCATAATCAGCCTTAGTAGATAGTTCGGCACTCCAAACGCTACAAGGGCCTCCAAGATGCAGCTCCACTTTGCCGTGTTAACGCGCTTTTTACATCTAGCGTTGCGATCACCCAATAATTTTTGTGCCTCCTTTCCACCTACTTCTGAGGATATCTCCACCACCTTGCCTATTGCGTCGAGCGTTGACCTCGATTTACGGAAACCAAACTGCTGGTTCGAAAGCCCTCCTGCAGCGGATATTGCGCGCTCAAGTAGTATGCAGATAATATGCTCTAATATCTTTCCAACCGTATCAATGAGGCAAATAGGCCTGTAGGCTTCCCAGGCTTTTGTAGCAATACCAGGCGTTGGAGTTTTCACCTATTAGGGAAGACACCGTTGCGTAGACAATTGTTGTACATCTCGGCAAAGATATCGGGGCGCATCGCAAGTGCTAGCTTGAGAGCTCTATTAGGAATCCCGTCGGGCCCGGGCGCCTTGCTAGGCTTCGTGCTCGTTGCTGCTTGGCGGATCTCTTCCAAGGTGACCTCTTCGATGTCGGCAGGCATGCTAGACGCTGGCACGGTATCGAGCTCATCGGCCATGCTGGGAAATAGGTGCGTCACGATATCTCTGAAAGCCCTCTTATCGGTAGGCTGGCAGCGGGAAAAGGCGTTGAAGCGTTTGACAACGATTTTGTAGGCGTCGCCCCAAAGATCGTTCTCAGCCGTGTCACAGAGCTCAAGAAAGCATCTGCGCTTACTAACCTTAATAAGCTTCTGCAGCTGCCTCCTGCATGCGAGAAACTCTGCTTGTTGGGCTTGGTACACAGGGGAACTGCGTAAGCGCTGGTAGCGGCGTCTAGCGTGGTTGAAGACGTTCCACCAGTTGACTTGAACATGGTGCACTGGTACCTCTTGCTCCCGGCCATGCTGGCATCGCAAGCGCGGCTTATCAGCATCAAGAATTTGAACACCACAGCCTCGGTGCTGTCTGCGCTATCCGGGATCCCTGCGGATGCAAGCTCTGTACCAAAGATACGCGTGTCGAGCGTCTCGGCACGGTATTTTTGCCTAGGTTGGGCTGGAACATGCTGGCGATTATTCTGTGCTCCGAATGTGACCCATATGGTGGCATGGTCGCTCCCATTGTAAGAGTCGTCGATGCTCCAGCTGAATAAGCTAGACAGCGAACAACTGGCGAACGTGATGTCAACGACTGATCCCAACCCTGCTCTGCTGAAAGTGTGCTGAGTCCCCTGGGCTAGTAGGGCAACGTCCAGTAGCGTGAAGGCCTCCAGTAAGGCTCGGCCCCTAGCGTTCGTAGACGAGCTACCCCACTCCTCGGCCCATTCGTTGAAGTCACAAGCGATGATGACTGGGTGCCGGCATCTAGCATCTGCCACCAGAGAGTCCAGGGTGTTGTTGAACACGGAGAGCTGCAGGATAGGGGCCAGATAGACGGAGTAGATCCACATGTCGCCCGCCATCGTACTTACGAAGCTATCCGCCCGGTAAACTCTGGTCAGTGGTGGCGCGGAGCTCCCACAACACCAAATAGCCGCTCTTCCTGAGGAGTCTAATGCGCAGTTTGCTCCCTCCTGCATCCGGTATGGCTCACTAAGCACTGCCAGATCCGCGAAGCGTTCACGCACTGTTTGCGACAACAAGTCCTGAGCCGCTGCACAATGGTTGAGGTTCAGCTGGATGCACTTAATTTTGCCCGACTACATACTTCCGCTGAGTGGACATCTGCTACTGCCCGCCTGGTGGCTGGTTGAGGCACTGCCCTTAGCGGTGCAGATGAACCACATCGCCTCGCTCTTACAGCTTGCTGCCTTGTGACCCAAGTCTCCGCACCTGATGCAGCACTGGGACCTGTCCACAGTGTTACGGCAGCTGCTAGCGGTGAGTCCCATCTCCAGACAGTGGTAGCACCTCGTGCGTGCTTCCTGCGGGCGAATGGAACAGCTGGTCCAACCAACTCGAACTGTTCGCAAGGCAGTAATGCTGCTCGCCAGATTCACAGGTACTGTGAAATTGGCCATCTGGGTGTTGCCGTATCCAGGTCGAATGCTTCTGAAATTTCATACATCGACCGGTATATTAGACTGTGTCGACAACGCAGCCACTATTTCCTCCTTGGTTGCCAACTCGTCCAGATCCCGAATCGCAAAGTGTGATTACTCGGTAAATGAGCGAACCACTGCGCTCTTGACCAGCACCACCTCATCATCCTTAAGCTGCTTGGTGCATTCCAGGCCGACTTCCTTTAGCTCCAAAAGCAAGTCGCCCTTTGCAGTGCGACGAGCTTTGGAGACCTTATCGCGGACTCCGTTGAGCTTGCCATCATCTCTACGCGTAACAAGCGCTAAGACTTCGCTGTATGATAGCTCGCTTGTACTTATGACCAGCGCAGCTGATGTGGGTTTCATGGGCTGCCTACCGGGCGGATTGCCAGGCTTTCTAGGCGACTTAATCGCTCTCCTCCGTTGCAACGTTTGCCAAAGACGCCGGTTCCGGGAGGCCAGTTTTACTTCTCTTGGATGGAGAAAGTCGCTGGCTAGGCTCGCGTTCTCGCCGTCTCTTGGGCGTTATGATCGTCCTTGCAACACCGCTACCCTGCTGACGAACCTTATTAGATACGCTGGGTGGCATTTTGCAACCGGCGTAGTCTGTGTGGCCGTATCAGTCTTTATACTAGCTCCGAAAGCTGGCTTGCTTCCGCTAGCAATTGCTTCGTAGAGTTTAACAGCGTTCGCTGCTAAATCCCCCACCAGTTGATTAACATGGCGCTGCCCGAATAGGAGAGTATTGAGGCTGCTAAGGGTGACACCCAGCTGCTTGAACGCATCCATCTCTACTGGTTCCTGGGGTGAAGCGGCTGCCACATATCCAGGCGAGGCGCCTAAAGGTGCCGTTGAACTTTAAGCAGTCCCTCGGTGACCTAAGGTTTCCCTAAGGTGCTTGAGCCGGTGGGGGTTATACCGCCCCAAAGCGGTCACCAGAGCCCCACGGAGCACCGCCTCGACGGAGGGGGTTTTAAATAGCCGGTTCCGTGGGCTTTTGCTTGCTGCTGCTTGAAATTTCCTACTGCAGAAAAAACACCACAAATTACGCGCCTGAAGGTTATGCAACGAAATGTAGTCTTGCACCCAGTGCGCGAACCAATCACAGTAGGGACACCTCTTGGAGTGATGGCGCCATTTGTGATCAACTGCAAAAACTAATTGGCGCTGTTCGCTCATCTGGCACTGCTATACAAAGCGCACAGCCCTGGTACCTGCGCGATCAGCTAGCAATGTGGTCTTCCTAATTACACAAATAAACACAAATAGCACACCACGGATGATAAGTGTGCAATATATGTAATATTTGCATGTAATAAAGCCACGCACACCAGCTAGATTGACCAAAAAGGCGCAAGGAAAGCGGGTAGGCTCCAAACTAGAACGCGCGATACAAGCCAAGGAACGCGCTTGGTATCGGCGATGAAGACAACAGGTGAGTGGCACCGCCTCTTAAAACTCCGACTCACTTGAAATTTTTTTTTCCAGCACAGGTTTGGCACTGCGAAAACACTACACTACAAGGACGGAGCGACAGAAAAACGAGACCGCACTTGCAAAAGTTCACTCACTGTGTCCGTGTGAGTGAGCTGATATATGTGTGTGGTGTTCGTAACGTGTGTTACAAGCGTGTGTGCGTAGCGTGTGATGTGTTTGTACGCTTAAACCGTGTGGGTGTGTGTGCGGCGAACGCGATGTGTGTATGGAGTGTGTGTCGCGTATGTGTGTGCCTGCGTGTTTGCGTAGCGTGTGTGTGCGTCACAGATCTACCCGCGTGGTGTATGTTGCACTCGTAGAGGCGCTACCGAACTTTCACTTTACACTGATTTTTTGCACATGCTCAATTACTGCTCACTGATTTGGCCACTGTTGGTTTTACTGCTGCTACACTGGCAAGTCGTTGTTGTATTTGCTGTTCTTGTTGTTGCACTCGTCGGATTCGTTGCCCATTGTTGCCCCTGTAAGCTTCTATTGCTGCTGTTGCTGCTGCAGGCAGCCGTGCACGTTGACGCTGCTGCAGGCTGCTGATGTGGTTGTTGTTGTGGCCGCTATAGGGGCCTGCTGGGGCCACTAATACACTGGTGTGGCGGTGGCTACTACCGCTGTTGTTGTTGTTGCTAGCTGCTGCGATCGTGGCTGCTGCCCGCTTCCGGCGCGTAAAAAACCAACTCCTCGCTTCAAAATCGCAAAATCATTCCCTCGGTCGAACAAAGCCTGCGCAATTATGAGCATCTTGCGTCTGCGCTCACTTTTGCGTTTTTAATTGCGCCTTGGCAAAAACCTTCATAGTATTTTTTCTTTGCTTCATAGAAAAGAAACATACTCAGGGGTGTGCCAGCCATCAAAACCAACCCGATTCCAACCTAAAACCAACCTCGAGGTGGTTACGGTGTGCCAGAGCCCAGTTCGAGATGATTTTGAAACCTCAAGAAATTTGGCCAGAGATTTGGTTAATTTAAGCAATATTAAATGTCTAATGAATAACAACTGTTACTTTTTCGAAAGGTAATTTTAAGCTTAGTTGCATATTGCAAATACATTTGAATTTAATACATTTTTTAATTCATGATATTCGATATTAATAAATCTTTAACAAATCTCTAAGACTATTTGCCGTTCTGTGTAAGCGTGCAAAACCGTCCCTACCAAAGGAGCTGCCACATTGTTTGGTTAACAATAACTATTATTCGGAGTCTTTAATAGATCAATTTTATAGACCATTTTTTGTGACAAATAAACATAAAAAAATCGTACTTTTAAGTAACAAAATTGCATGGTTGAGCAGTGTACAGTTTGTTGTAAATTTAACTAAGTTATTATTATTTTTATTATTATTGGACGTAGATGTACTAAAAAAGACAGTACATTCAAGTGGCCCAACGATACCAAGCACCGGCTTGTTAACGCGCGAACCCAAGCAAAATGCAACCAACCTCCCGCCCAACCGACCGAGGGGCACACCGCATAGCGTACGGTTACGTAGATCGCGAAAACGTAGACAAATGACATAAGACCAACTTTTTAAGAGAACTACTAGAAGTGGCACCGTTTATTAAGTGGGAAAATTCGTTATAGTTTGAACATAAAATCCGAAAAGGGCTATGAATAGCATAGTTAGATTGACAAGCTTGAAGAGCAATGGGTAGAAAATTCCTTGTCCTTCTGATCGGAACAGCAAAACTAATTTGTTTGATTAATTCGGAGGAATCAATTTCACCATTTATTAGTTTATGTCAAAATACTACACCTAGCATTGTTCTGCGATCAGAAAGAGAAGGAAGATTTATTAGTAAAAGTCTTCTGTGGTAGGAAGGTAGGTTAATGTTAATATCCCAGTTAAATTTCCTAAGGGCAAAGAGCAAGAATTGTTTTTGCACTGATTCTATTCTATCCTGGTGAATCCTGTATTTGGGATACCAGATACAAGATCCATATTCAAGAAAAGGACGTACCAAAGACGTGTAAAGTGTTTTGGTTATGTAGGGATCGTCAAATTCTTTCGACCAGCGCTTAATGAACCCCAAGGTACTAGACGCTCGATTTGCAACTGAAGAGATATGCTTGTGAAATTTAAGTTTCGGATCAAAAAGGATACCTAAGTCATCAACCCATTCAATGCGATCGAGTGGGCTTCCATCAAGAAAATATATATTTGAAAAAGGAAGGCGTCTATAAAAAGACATGACTTTACATTTGTTGCAATTAAGATTTAGTAAGTTAACACGACACCACTTTTGAAAATTATCTAGATCAGTTTGTAGTTTTTGAGCAGACACCAGAGCAGTACCCGACATGCATAATTTCAC
The DNA here is from genome assembly GCA_018152825.1 of Scaptomyza hsui. Taxonomy (NCBI): domain Eukaryota; kingdom Metazoa; phylum Arthropoda; class Insecta; order Diptera; family Drosophilidae; genus Scaptomyza; species Scaptomyza hsui. The sequence goes on from JAECXO010000301.1 coordinate 3,907,707, forward strand.
ATCGTCAGCATACATCAGCACTCGAGATTGGTCAATAACAGATGGAAGATCATTGATGAAAAGTGTAAATAATAATGGTCCAAGGTGACTTCCTTGGAACACCGGAAGTGACATGAACCACCTTAGAGACAACGTCATTAAAACTGACTCTCTGTGTTCTATGAGTTAAATATTCCCTTATCCACCGAATAAGATTGCTAGGAAAACCTAACAGTTGAAGTTTATGAAGTAAAAGGTAGTGATTAACCGAGTCAAATGCCTTGCTGAAATCGGTGTAAATAACATCCGCTTGCATATTATTTTGAAACCATTAACAATTAGTAAAGTAAATTCTAACAGGTTAGTGGTAGTAGATCTTTGTTTCATGAATCCATGCTGGCACGGTGAAATTAAAGATCTGCAAATATGTTGTAATTGAGAAGTTATTAATTTCTCAAACATTTTTGGTATAGCAGACAATTTGGATATACCCCTATAATTTTGAACATTAGACTTGTCTGCTTTTTTATGGAGCGGAATAATAAATGATTCTTTCCAGATATTAGGAAATGAACATTTCTCAATAGACAAACTCAACAATTTATGCAAAGGCTTTAAGAGACCATCAGCACAGTACTTAAGCACACAGCTTGGTACGCCGTCAGGTCCCTGGGAAAATACAGGCTTAATACCCTGTAGATCACGTAGTAATGAACACTCCGTGATACTTGGTTCAAAAATGCAATTAGAGGCATCAACCTGATACGGGTAAGGCAGATCAACCTGATTATCAATTGAACTGTATGTTGTTTGAAAAAATTCGGCAAATAAATCGGCAATGGCCTGATCCGAATTGGCCGACTTGTTTTCAAAAGATAAATTAAATTGAAGTGTTGATGACTTTCGCTTCGCAATAACGAAGTCATAGAACCTCTTAGAGTCTGCTCCGACTTAGGTTATTTTTATAACATGAATTATTCATGACTGAAAAACTGGAACGCGCAATCAAGTATGATGAGTAATGAATAGTAGAGCCAGATTTTCTGAAACTCTTATGAAGCTTAGATTTTCGATTTTTAAGGGCAGTCAACTCTCGTGTAAGCCACGCAGGTTTGTTTTTCCTACTTGGCCTACCAAGAGGGTCACTCTTATCGAATAAACTTTCTAAGGTGCAATAAAAAATACTGATTGCCGTATCCAAGTCCTCAGAACCATAGAGGGGCGACCAGTCAACCAGTTCTAAGAGCCGGGTAAGTTTTACAAAATCGGTTTTCCGAAATTGACGTACCCGTCTTAATGGTTCACTACACTGGCGTACGGCACAGGCAGGCAAAGTTATCAACACCTCCAACGTCGGGTGGTATAAGTCTTCGGGAGTGGATATGGGAAGGGATCTTGACACTGATAGAGTAGATGGATCCGAAACAAATACCAAATCAAGCATTTTACCAAGAGAATTTGGAATGCCATTGATCTGACCCAATGACATTTCAAATAAGCCAACCAGAAAATCAGTCTGCACCATGGGGGTCAACACGCTTGAGTCCGGACTTGAAATCCAAGTAGCATCATTAATATTAAAATCGCCAAGAACTACAAGAATGTCACGATCAGAAAGCATAGAAGATATGGAAAGTATTGCTGACATATGTTCATTATAAAAAGGGCTGTCAGATAAAGGTGGTATATAGGAACAAGAAATATAAATACAAACACCGTTAATATTTAACTTTACAGCAACAAACTCAATATCTATAGAACCACTTAATATTACTGTCTCAGAGGAAAAGTCCACATCAACAGCAATAAGCACCCCACCACCACGGCGCAGAGGGCGGTCGTTTCTATAGATACAGAATCTGTTAGATAATACTTCAGAATTAAGTATGTCTTGTCTTAACCACGTTTCGGTGAAGGCAACGACATGAAAGGGAAAAGAATTACTATTAAGGTACAAAGTACTAAGTTTTCTACAAAGTCCTCTTACATTCTGATAATCCAGTAAGAGGGAGGTAATCAACTGTGTTAGTTTTTTGCTACTTGGATTTAAATTTGTCGACAACAATTCGCGGGGAATCAATTTTACCTTTTATACAGGCGCTTACATCTTCCGCAGAATTATCGGAAGCGAGCCTAGAAACAAAAACAAATTTACTCTGAGGTACAATCCTAATGGGCTTAAGAGTTGCACCTAACGTAGAATCAGTAGGCTGACTATCGTTTGAACCACAGGGATCTACGGGAAGAACATTAGTTTTAGGTAACACCGTGCTTATTGCCGGTGAGTTAAATACCATTAACGGGCTGGCAGCAGGTGTAGGGGTACTAACAATAGCCGCTAGGGGAGGCTTGGATGTGGCAGCAGGGGTAGAGGCAGTAGCCGGCAGAAGAGGATTGGGGGGCAACACCAGCGGGACTGTAAGCGGACAAGAGCCCGAAGTCTTTTTGCGCTTCGGCGAGTCATTTAACGTTTTAGCAGTATTAATGTGGTGTTCCAACTCTTTAATACTGCCACGAAGCGTATCGAAATTATTTCGGACAGCTTTGAAATAATTGAAGGTCTGTTTCAAGAACTTTGACTGTTCCTTCTCTATCTCATTGCAGGTGTGGCAATACCACTTAAGACCAGAATCAGCTGCTAAGCTGTCCCTGATTTTGGCATTGAAACTAGCACATTTCATGTGAATCATATTATCACACGCCCTACATAAGATAAAATCTTGGGTGGATCCACCAGAAATTTTACAGTTTTTACTGCAGCAGACAAACATGTTAAAAGAAATATGTAAAATAATTTGAAAAGCTTAATAATGTGCAAAATAATATGCTTGAGCAAAAAAAATTAGGGTACACGTGCAATGAGCGTAATATAACGGACACAAGAGAGAGAGAGAGAGCGCTTACGTTAGAGAACGTCAGAGCGTAGGCTAATAAAAACCGCAAGTGCGTGGTAGAAGAGCGTGAGAACAAGAGCGCGTAAATAGATATTTTATGTTAGTAGGCACAGAACAAGCGAAAGCAAAATATATATATGCATGTATGTACGTTTGTTTAGGCACTGACTGCAAATTAAAACAATTTAATAAAGCAAAATCACAATATGCACGCGTAAATACATACAAATTACATTCACGATCACTGTTACAATTGTTTAACACAATAATACCAATTAAAAACACAGTTTAAACACTCACAAAGTTAGCAACTTATAGGCGCACACAGAAACACCAAAGAAAGACAATGACAATTGCAGCAAACCTTTTTTTTTATAAGGTGCTAACGGTGGTGAGGTGGCGGTGTTTTTTAGTTGTGTAAATGTCTACAGTAAGAAGAAGAATTTAATTTATGGAAAGTCATTGAGCAACCACAATGTAGGTTAAATTAAAATTGCATTTAATTATGTGTTTTACATTTATTTTATTATTGGTCCAAAGGGGAAAACACCGTTCAGCTTTTGCACTTTTAAAATGTAAACAAAACCAGATTCGCTATTTGCGAAGTACGAAGAGCAGCTGTTCAAGCAAGCTGTTATAGCAGAGCTGTCAAGCAACATGAGTTACTTGGCGGGCAAAATATTAAATATTTGTTTTGTGTAAGATCTACAAGAGATAAGACCACACATATTTTTATATTACCATTTAAATATTTAAATATAACACTAATGCCATGTGGCCAACCTTGAAAACAATGACAAAAATGGCAAATACATTTTAGGTGATTTTCATTTTTGAAAGGTAGCATCTCTTTTTGGCCATTTTCGTTTTACGTATTTGCTCCGAAAAATGAAATATCAGCTTCTGGTGGCGGACGTAAGTTTTTTCTTAATCGATGTAAGTATCGATTACCACTGCGTGTATGTCGTGAATATTCGAGTCCCATATATACATGCCGGAGGGGCTATGTTCTCAGAATTCTTTGCACTTTGAGCAGCGAGCCCCGTTCCCTTTGTTGGTGCCATTCTCTAGTTTTTATTCTCGTCTTACAATATGCGAACATGCGTCTGTGCACTTCGATCATTCTAGGCTGGCTGAACATTCCTTTCGTTCATTGTGCCTCGCAACACCGCGACTTAATCGCTCTCTCTCTCTCATATTCTTCCTCCGTTCATCTACAGAATGAACTTGCAAGAAGAAGCAACACACGAACAACATAGGAACGGGTCCCACTCAGTGAGAGAGTTAACAGTTAGTCCTCTCACCGACTCTCGGTGATACAAAGAAGACAAGACGACAATAACGGTTGTTCTGTTTCTCTATGTTCTTCTTTCTTAAAATTTCAACGCATCAATTTTCTTATAGCTGTACTTGAATTCTTAAGTTCTCCGACACGGCCAATTCTGACAATTACACGTCCTCGTGTATAAATTTAGCAGTTCATGTTGATATGCTCCACTTAAGTATTTCTTCTTTCTTTTTTTGAATCAATTTTAAAATAATCTTTGCAACAAAGTTTTTCAAATCACATAGATGAATGTCTTAATAGCTCACCATGTCTACCTATGTTTCTCGAAGAGGCTTTATTATCTCTTGCTTGTGCTCTTAGATTTTGAAGATTATCATACTTTTCATCAACAATGTTCGGTAGCATTCCTAATGGCCTTACGTCTTTTCCAATTAGGAGTTGTAACAGACTAAACCTAGTGACGCGATTGACTGTGCAATTTATTGCTAACTGAACCTCTTTAAATGCCTCTTGCCAAGAACGTTGCCCTGTCTCTACCGCTGTTAGTAAACTTTTAAGTGTACTCATTACACGCTCGACCTGTCTGTTTGCTCGACTAGCTCCTGTGGCGATCAAATGCAACTCGATATTATGTGCAGAGCAAAATTCCTTAAGCCCAGATCCCGCAAAACATCGTCCCTGAACTGCTATGATACGGGTGGGTACACCAAACAAGGAAATAACCGCCTTTACTGATACTATACAATTGGCAGCATTTATCTTCAGTGTATGGTGCAAATAAACGTACTTTGTAAACGCATCTATAAGGACTATGACATACTCTTTTTGGTCGTTCTTGCCACTTAGTTTACCGGTGATGTCTACATGTACGGTATGCCAGGGTATTTCGATTTTAGGAATCGGATGCGTTTCTTGTTGAATTTTCCCAGATTGCGGTTTCGATAACTTGCACGTGATGCAATTGTTAACGAATTTTCGTACATATTTCGTAATATTTTCAAACCAGTAACAACTGTACACTTTATCGAGGGTCTTTTCTAAACCAAGGTGCATTATAGCTTCGTGAATGTGATTAATGACAGCCCATCTATACGCCCTTGGAAATACAGGTAACCAACGGGTTCTAAGGGTTCTTCCCTTCCTATACACAATATCGAAATCAAAAGATTGCAAGTACAATCACGATCGATATACTTCTTGACTTGCCTTTAAGGAGTTACAGTCGGTATATACAGTAAATTTAATACACTTTAAATAATGTTGATAATATTTTACTGCGTTAATACTGCCAGGGTTTCCAAAAGATATGAATTATACCTAGACTCAGCGTGGGTGGTACATTTACAGTAATGCATGAGTATCGCATCATAACCCACAGAGCTAGCATCTGTGTGCAGCTCAGCCGGATATTGTGGTTCGAAAATTTTTAATACCGGGCTAGTAGTCAGTGCCAGGAATTTCTCCATTCTCACTACTTCATGAGTTTCTTTCCAATCAAAACTATAATTGTCTTTAGATGTTAGACAAAATAGAGGCTTTTTCGGAGAATTTTGGCACGAATTGTATAAAGTATGATGCTAATCCAATAAACTGTCTTAGCTGCGTATCCGTTTGCGGCGGTAGCAATTGAACTAATGCCAGCAATTTTCGTGGATTAGGTCAAAGCTCACCACCCTCTACTTCGTAACCTAGATACTCTATCTTTAATTTCAAGAATGTTCATTTTTTTGAAATTTAATGAGAATCCAGCTTGAATAAGGGTTTCTATGACTTTCTGTAATCTTGAAATTGCCTCATCCTTTGTTTCGGCCACTACCAATACATCATCTATGTAAACCACAACATATGAATACGAAAGTGGCCCCAACGCTTTTATTATTGCCCGCTGAAACACCGACGGAGCATTTTTCAACCCAAACGGCATTGCCAAAAACTCGAATAGTCCCTCTGGCGTAAGGTTGGGAGGTTAGTTGCTCTTTGCTTGGGTCCGCGCGTTAACAAGCCGGTGCTTGGTATCGTTGGGCCACTTGAATGTACTGTCCGTTAGTACATCTACGTCCAATAATAAATGCTGTACCCTCTACAGATTCTGGGTTAATTAGTATTTGGTAGAATCCGCTGGCCATGTCCAAACAAGAAAAATACCTTCCCCAGCGTAGCCTTGCAATTTGGTCTAAGATAAGAGGCAATGGGAACTTATCCGACAATGCGTTAGCGTTTAGCTCCCTATAATCGACGCATAAGCGATAAGTTCCGTTTTTCTTCCTAACCAATAATATCGGACTCCCAAATGGGGAACAGCTCGGCCTTATAATATTTGCTGCCAACAATTCGTTAATTTTTGCGCGAACAGTTTGCTTCTCATCTACGCTAAGCCTATATGGTCGCCTTTGTACCGTTTTATTTGCGTCTATTAACCGAATTTCCAACTGGCCTGTATTAACCTGAATCTTTGGCACACCAGAGATGAAGTGTTCTATGTACGGTTTCAAAACGTTTATTAAACGGTTCTTGTCAACTTCATCTAATTCTACATTTTCGTTAATACAATCTTCATAAGTTTTGGTTTCAGTTACAACATCAATCAATTTTACTTTATAAATGCAGAATTTGTCTGACACAATTGTCACTCCAAAACCCTGACTTTAAATATCTCTGCCTAACATTACATCGTGTTTCAAATATTTGTCCATAACGACATGAAACAACATTTTCAAAACAAAATCATTAATGGTTACATTGGTCAAAATTTACGTAGAGCTACATGCAGAATTGTTTCCTAAACCCTTAAGCATTACTACATTATGTAATCTTTTACCAGCAAATTTTCCAGCAGTATTTTCCTTAACGAGTGAACACTCGGCTCCAGAATCAAAACAAAAATCAACGGACTCACCAGAATGAATGAGCCCACCTTTTGGTTTCATTACCGTACATATATTAACTCTCTTTTCAGTGCTCTGACCAATCAAAGGGCACCCAGTAGAAATCTGTCCAACCTGTCCACACTTGTAACATTTGACGTTGGATTTTTTCTCTTTTGGTCTCATGCCTCTAGTATGCCCGCTTCCCGATGATTGTGATTCCCGATTTTTCTTCTGACGGCAGTCTGCAATTTTGTGTCCTGTCTTTCCACAATAGTGGCAAGTGATGTTTGTCAGCTTCTGCTTCTTCCTTTCGGGACCCATAGAAATTTCTGCATTCGGAGTCTCTTGACGCTGCCCGATTTCGTATACCTGCAACTGTTGCTGCATTTCGCTTCGTGACTTGATGTTTGTAGTGCACACCAGCTTTTTCAGCCTGCTGTCCAGTTGCGCAGTGTCCGCAAGCACAACTGACACCACTGATTCCTCGAGCTCCATATTTTTCATTTTCGTCGTTAACGAAGTGACGAGTCGACGACATGCACTCTCCAGTCCCTGGGCGTCCGTTTAGCAGCTTCAGGAGTGTTGCTGTAGTCGTCTCTACGCCCACATATCTTTGCGTAAAAAGTTGCTTGAATTGAACCCAAGTCATGCCAGGAAACCAAATCTGTGAAAGCCATGGCGATGCGCCGCCTTCCAAAGCTTTGCTAAGGGCAATCACAAGCTCACTACCCTCAAGTGGGTTTTCGATGAAAATCATGTCGGCCGTCGTACTCCAAGTACATGCATCAGCGCCTACAGCCACGGGATTGTATTTTGGTAAAAACACCGTTTTTGGTTCGCGTCGGTAAATAAAAAAACAAAGACAAAATGCGTCCGTGGTGAAATTGCGCGGGAACACAAAAAATTATCGTGGTGAAATTGCAGCGAGTAAGCATAAAATGTTGCGTGGTGAAATTTCAGCGCGTACCCTATTTGTGCAAGTGTCAAGGACAGTCACAGGCCGCGACACAGCACGATACAAAACGGTAACGGTGGTGAAAAAGCCGGTGCGTTGGACGGCAAAGTTATTATCAAAGCTACATAACGGTAACGCAGCGAGAAGGCCGGTGCGTTCGATGGCAAAGCTATTTCCTAAGCTACAAAACGATAACGCAGGCGAGTAAGCTGGGATGCATGGAATTCTGCACAACGTGAAAAAGCGTCCCATACTTAGGAGATAATAGGAAAACGCGACGAAAGCAAAACAGTGTGAAGAGGACGGCAGAAGCAACATTCGCAAACAGGGTACATGATTAAATTTTTGGCTTTCCTGAGTTAAGCTCGGGCGCTGAAAAGGCTTGGAAATCGGCTGCGTTTATTATAAGTGTGGTGAGTCTTAAGCAGGCCTTAACAGAGACGATTATTAGCAGAGTAGCGATACGGATTAAACAGAGTGTCGTATCATCGAGGTGTTACCAGAGACGATTGTTAACAGAGTTGCGAAGCGGAGGTAACAGAGTGTTATATTATTAAAACGATTGTTGATAGAACAGCGATCGCATTAGGTAATAAACATATTATTGTTGCAAATATCATTTAATAATTTAAAGTAACTTGTCAACGATCAAGATGCAAGTTGGCTAGATTATTAGCGTATTTCCACTGCTCAGTTATTCTCATACTACGTTTATGCTTGCAAAAAGGCATGATTTCAGATCGTGATTTTCTTAAAAAATACAACCATGATTTCTAATACACACTTATTTTGACTATGATTTTTTTGTGGAAAACAGTCTGGCAACACTACTGTGTAAAAGCAGCTGCCCTGCACTGAATATATTGTAACAATAGAATAAATACGTTGAAAATGGAAGCAATAGAAGCCACTTGACGTCTGCAGAGACGAACAAGCTTCTTAGTATCGTTAAAGAGGGCAATGTGCTATCCCAGTAAGACGGCAAAACAAAACGCAATAATATAATATATAAAAGCATTGCAGGTGGCTCCGCCCCTTTATCAAAATTATGATATTATAAAATAGCATAAGCAGGCGTATTTTAAAAAGCGTGATATTAAAAAATCATGATACAGAAGCATAAGCTTAGTATCAGTTATGTTAAGTTAACAGTAACGGAGGTTCAGTTTGCGTGTATTCTCCCATAAGGAATTAACTGAAGAAAAACAGACCGTAAATATTTACTGAAGAATAACTGAAGAGAAACTGATTCATTTGAACACTTGTTGCAAAACAGATGATTGTAAATAGCAGAAATTGTGAATAGGTAGGCGCAATATTTATTAATATTCAAAAAATAATTAAAAATTTTGTTTTTTAATGGATTATCGTGGGAGACAATTGAACTGGGAGCCAAGGTTCAAAGGATTGCTTTTAAAACTGTGGGCGGATAATTTTATTGCACTTAGAGCAGTTCAGTATAGCTCTCACATACATATATACGAAAATGGACTTGTACTGCGTATGTAATGCAAGCAATGAAGCTTGAGGCATTAAAAATAAGCCATAAAGTTGGCAATACGCTGTTACTTATGTGCAATGTAAAATTTCGGTCAGTTTTTTATTTTTTTTTTCGCAGAAGAATCAAACCAAAACAAAATGAACAGCTGATTCATTTACTGAGGTTCAGTAACTGAGCAATGGAAACAGATTTCGTAACTGACTGTTAAAATTTACGATAACGGAGCAGTGGAAATGCGCTATATGATTTGCGACAAAAGTTAGCCCAGCTCGGACTACAGACTAGCGGGGCTAAGTGTGACTTGCAAAATAGGTTATTGGGTCATTATGGTCACCAAGAGGAGGATGATGACGATGACTTATCTGTTGTTACAGCGGAAGATAGATCAGTGCATAGCCAAGTTTTACTAAATGCGGTATCAACAATGGCAAAAAAGCCATGGCTCACCTATAAGGACGTGGAGGGTACTGTGTCACAGTTTAGTGGTTCTGATAATGCCGATATCAAAAATTGGGTAGAAGAGTTGGGAGAATGTGCAGCAACCGTGCAGTGGAATAGTCTACAACTTTTTGCATATGCCAAACAATTACTGGTGGGTGCAGCAAAGTCGTTTGTACGAAGTTTACGTGACGTACGGGATTGGGAGACGTTTAAATTTGCTCTGCTGGAGAAATTTACGGTTAAATTGTCATCAGCAGAAACACACAGAACTTTATAGAAGCGTCAACAAAAGAAAGGGGAATCATTACAGAGGTTTCTGTACGCGTTGATGGAAATTGCAAAGCCAATTAAATTAGACGAGCAAATAAGGCAATCTTATATCTAGCTAAAAATGTTAAGGAGTTGAAATATCAGATTGAAGTATATATAAAGTCTCGTAGTGGACCTGAACAATATAAGAAAAATTGGTCACTGGCCGTGAATGGTGGTTACTCAGGTAGAAAGTCGACAATAGGAACGACCAAAAAGTTTTTTAAGTGCGGTGATGAGTTTAATTTCATAAAAGATTGTACCAAGCATGATTTTAAATGTTACAAATGCGGTTCGCCAGGGCATCGTGCTGTAGATTTTAAAGTTAAAATTGATCTGCAATACGAGAATGAACCTAACGCAAATGTAATACAGTATGATAAAGTTGTTCCAAAGCCAACAAGCTTTTTTACTGCTTCAGGTCTCGAACTAAAAGATGTTGTGTACGCAGGTATAAATTTCAATGGTCTCATAGACACAGACGCTGACATGTGTCTACTACGCAGATGTGAATTTTTCAAGTTTGGGAAGTTGAAGTTGACTGGGTCCGGAAAATGTTTAACGGGCTTTGGTGATAGTCAAGTATTAACATTTGGTAGTATTGTAGTATCAGTCAAAATTGACGATATAGAAATGTGTATCGAATTTCATGTTGTTCCAGATGAGGATATCGGTTTTGAAGCCATTTTAGGTAGAACCATTCTTGAGCATATTGATATGCAATGTACTTTGGAGAAAACGCAGTTTAAGCGACTCGTTATGAATCACGACAAATGCGAAGAAACAGATTATAAGAAGCCGAGTAACTAGAGCTTGCAGTCGTCATGCGCAGACTTGTTTGTTGAGTTCCAAGATATCTGCTTAGTTTCGGAAAAAGTAAAAAAGAAGTGAAGTTAAATTGTCGCATCTTAACGAAATCACTGAGGTGAAAGATATGATACAGAAGTATGTGCGGCAGAAAAGCGTTGATGCGCCAGTCAAAATGAAAATAATATTAGCTGATGAAATTCCAGTTTATCAGTATCCGAGGCGTCTAGCTGTTTGCGAGCAGGAGATTGTCGATATAAGAGTGGTTAGATCAAGGAATAATCCGTCCTAGTTTTTCTGAATATGCATCGCCGAGAGTGCTAGTCGCCAAAAATAATGGGACAATTTTCCAATGTCTCAAATGGAAACAGCTATATAAAAACTGCAGGGCGCAAAGGTATCCACAACTTTAGATTTAACGAATGGTTTCTTTCATGTTCCGATAGAGCCAGATTCACAAAAAACTCAGAAAGGCCAGTATGAGTTTTTATTTGCACCGTTTGCAATTTCGAATTCGCTATCTGTTTTCACAACGTTTATAATGGCTGTCCTGCGCGAGTCAATAAAAAAGAATGATGCTGTTGTGTATATGGACGATTTAATAGTTCCAATGATATTAAAGAAGGTATAGTAAAGCTGGGTAGAGTGTTAAAAGAAGCAGCGCAGAATGGACTACGATTTAATTGGGATTAGTGTCAAATTCTGCAGATGCGAGTTGATTTTCTATATATATACACTATGAGACATAATGATGAGAAGACCCCAGGTGTTGAGAATTTTCCTGTACCTAAGGATAGGAAGGCAATCCAGCGGTTCATATGACTGATATCTAATTTTGGAAAGTTTATAGAGAGATACGCAATTATAGCAAAAACTCTTTCAGATTTGTTACGGAAAGAAACGAAATTTGAATGGAAAGAATTACTGCAAATCGCGTTCAAACAACTGAAAGAAGCGTTGACTAGAAATACTGTGCTTAAAATATACAACGAGATAGATACAGACGCGTCAAAATGGCGTTATGGAATTGTATTGTTACAAGACAACCTGTTCCATGCCTGTAAAGAAAAATATCCGGCTTACGATCTTGAGGTGTAAGCAATTATTGAGGCTTTAACTAAATGGCGTGTTTATGTTTTGGGAACTAGTTCTAAAATCGTAACCGATTGTAATGCCTTCGCAATGACGATAAAAATGAAATAAGTACCATTAAGAGTAGCGCGTTGGGCACACCGCATAGCGTACGGCTACGTAGATCGCGAAAATGTAGACGAATGACATAAGACTAACTTTTTAAGAGAACTATTAGAAGTGGCACCGTTTATTAAGTGGGAAAATTCGTTATAGTTTGAACATAAAATCCGAAAAGGGTTATGAATAGCATAGTTAGAGTGACAAGCTTGAAGAGCAATGGGTAGAAAATTCCATGTCCTTCTGATCGGAACAGCAAAACTAATTTGGCTGATTTATTCAGAAGAATCAAGTTCACCATTTATTAGCTTGTGTAAAAAGACTACACCAAGCATTGTTCTGCGATCAGCAAGAGAAGGAAGACTTATTATCAAAAGTCTACTGTGGTAGGAAGGTAGGTTATTGTTAGTATCCCAGTTAAATCTCCTAAGGGCAAAGAGCAAAAATTGTTTTTGTACTGATTCTATTCTATCCTGGTGATACCAGAGACAAAATCCATATTCAAGAATAGGACGTACCAGAAACGTAAAAAGTGTTTGGTTATGTACGGCTCGTCAAATTCTTTCGACCAAGGTACCCCAAAGTACTAGAGGCTCGATTTGCAACTGAAGAGATATGGTTGTGAAATTTATGTTTTGGATCAAAAAGGATACCTAAATCGTCAACCCATTCAATGCAATCGAGTGGGCTACCATCAAGAAAATATGTATTTGAAAAAGGCAGGCGTCTATAAAAATGACATTACATTTATTGCAATTAAGATTTAGTAAGTTAACACGACACCACTTTTGAAAATTATCTAAATCAGTTTGGAATTTTTAAGCAGACAACAGATCAGTTGACATGCATAATTTCACATCATCAGCATACATCAGCACAGATGGAAGGTCATTGATGAAAAGTGTAAATAATAAAGGTCCAATGTGATTTCCTTGCGGAACACTGGAAGTGACATGAGCCACCTTAGAGACAGCACCATTAAAACTGACTCTCTGTGTTCTATGAATTAAATATTCCCTTATCCACCGAATAAGATTGCTTGGAAAACCTAAAAGTTGAAGTGTATGAAGTAAAAGGTAGTGATTAACCGAGTCAAATGCCTTGCTGAAGTTAGTGTAAATAACATCCGTTTGCATTTTATTTTGAAAACCCTTTAAAACATGTGAAGTTAATTCTAACAGATGAATTGGTTAAAGCGGTGCGGAATCTTGTTGAGGAGAAGGCGTATGAAGCCTACTATATTGAAAATGGTACTTTGTTTAAGGATCCAAAACGAGAGCTTATTGTAGTGCCAGCTCAAGTGGAAATGGAAATCATTCAAAAAGCGCACAGGCAAGGTAACTTTTCGGCCAAAAAGACCCAGGATATAGTTGAGAACACCTATTTGATTCCAAAAATTAAAGGAAAAGTGCTTACGAGAAAGGAGCTGGACAAACACACCAGGACTCAAGCAAGCCAAATGTTTCTTGGGTAGCTACAATCAATGGGTAAAAATATACTTATGATACTCACCGGTCTCTTGACAGGACACTGTAGACTGGTTTCTTGACAGGACACTGTAGACAAAGAGGTCACCTAGCAAAGCTAGGAATAGCCAGTAGCGACGCATGTAGGTACTGCGACGTGGAAGGAGTAAAATACATAGTCTTTTAGGAAAACATGTCATACAAACTGGTGATTTAGCAACCAGCGACCCAACAAAAACAATTTCTTTCATGCAGGACCCGGGTCTGATGGAAGTGTATTAACAAAGAAGGGGGCAAAATAGATCTTTCAGGTCGCAGCGCATTTATCCACAACATAATAAGGAAAAATTCTTAATCAAAACTACGTTGAAAATGGTCATGAAATTTTCTTGAACAATATGCGTTGCACCAAACGACGTCATTTGAAATCAATTATTTAAATTTTTGAATGTTGGGTAATAAATGTCCTACCACAAAAACTAATGAACGTAACAGATCTTTTTATACTCTGATACCGAAGGTAAGGAGCATATTGGTTTTGTGCAATGTCATGGTGTCTGTCCGTCTGTTTGAAAGCCACTTTTTTCGACACGAGTAGGGCTAGAGACTTGAAACTTTGCAGTTATGTTTGTCTATATGCTGGTCAAATAAAGTGTCACGATAAAACCATTTATTTCTCACATTCTTACAGCTAGAGTTACCAAATTTAGCAAGAAGATAGAAAGTCGCGTCCTTCAAAAATTAGAAATTTTAGTGCCTCGCCTACTCATTCCGACCCCAGCCACCCAGCTCTCTAAAACCAAAAATGCCTTTAGCTTTTACAGATTTTGGGCCAAATTTGGGGTCAAGATAGGTTCCGACGTTCTCCAAAAAACTGCATTAAAAATTTGGATGCCATGACTGAGCCCAGCCGGCACCTTTTTAAAACGAGAATGCGTGATTTTTATACTTTGATACCGAAGGTCTTATAGTATATTGGTTTTGTGCAATGTCCGTCATGGTGTCTGTCTGCCCGTCTGTCCGTCCGTCCGTATGAACGCAACTTTTTTCGACACCCGTAAAGCTAGAGACTTGAAACTTTGCAATTATGTTTATCTATAGACGGTACAGATAAAGTGTCAAGATTGGGTTTCCACGCCTACTAGGAGGCTGGGAAATCGATAAATTCGATAACTGAAAACCGATAAAACAAAATATTTCTCACATTCTTACAGCTAGAGTTACCAAATTTTGCACGCAGATAGCTAGTCATGTCCTTGAAAAAACTGCATCAAAATTTTGGATGCCACGCCCACTCCTTCTTCCCCATCATCCCTGCTCCTTGAAATTGGAAACGCCTATAGTTCTTACATTTTTTGGGCTAGAGCCACCAAATTGTTTTGTGAAGATAGATAATGACGTTCCCCAACAAAAACATCAAAATTTTGGATGCCCCGCCCCCTGATTCCGCCCCCATCCCCCCTTCTACTTGAAATTGGAAACGCCTATAGTGTTCACATTTTTCGAGCTAGAGTCACCAAATTTGGTAGGAAGATATATGGTGACAACTACAAAAGGTCTGCATCAAACATTAGGATGCCACGCCCACCTCTGCCGCCCACTATTTAAAATCTGAGATTTCGATATCTCTTATAGTTTTTAAGCTAGAGCCCGTAAATTGGGTAGATAGATAGAAGGCAGCATTTACCAAAGATGTGCATCAAAATTTTGAATGCCACGCCCACCTAAGCCACCCGCCTTATAAAATCGGAATCGGCTATATCTCTAACAGTTTTTGAGCTTGAGCCACCAAACTTTTTATGAATATAGATGGTGACAGTTAAAAACATTTGATTTAAAAATTAAGATGCCACGCCTACCTCTGCCGCCCACCTTTTAAATTTGGGAGTTAAGTTATCTTCCACTGTTTTTGAGCTAAAGTCACCAAATTTGGTAACATGATAGCTGGCGATGTTTACCACATGGCCAACTCCCTTCGCCCCTGCATTCTCCCTTATCAACCGTTCTTTTACTGGTATCAAAGTATTCCGCAGTCGGTTGCGTCCGACTGCAACGTTTTTACTTGTTTTTTTTTACTTTACCTCGTATGGTTGTAACAGCGTCACCTTCTTCCACTCCAGCACCTGCAGACTTGCTAAACGCGTTAGCCTTCTGCCAGCCGATTTTAAGATTACAAAGCTTGTGCCGGACCGAGTTCCACGTCGCAACAATTCCGGTTTCGGTTATTAGCTTGTTGTAATAAATTTGAGCGGTAGGTTTCTGCAAGATTTGAAAGAACAAATTTATTTTAATACAGCTAAATTTAAATGTTGGTTATTTAATTTAAAATATCCAGCACTTCGGTTTCTGCCCACTTTATATGCTCAATTTTCCGCTCGGGAGTCTTGCGCTTCACACTAGTTGTTGATTTCACTGTAAAGAAAGAAAAACAAACTTAATTTTATCAAACAAAACCTGTTTTACTTACTTTTGTTTGCGGCGGCCATTCATCAAATGTTTTCATACTTTTTTGCACAACACTACACCAAAAGACCACCTCTTTAATAAACGTACATACCCGCCTTTAAAACTCATTGCCGCACTTTTCTTAACTCAGTCACTCCAGTCATGCTTCCGGCAGTGGTAGAGCTATCGCACGCCCACGCCTGGATTGCCGCAATCCCCGGACTCCATATTGACAGGATACAATCGACTCTATATTTGAACTCCTTTTTATACCCCGAACCCATGAAATGGGTAAAAGGGGTATAATGTTTATGTGCAAAAGTATGTAACAGGCAGAAGGAAGCATCTCCGACCCTATAAAGTATATATATTCTTGATCAGCATCAACAGCCGAGTCGATATAGCCATGTCTGTCGGTCCGTCTGTATGTATGAACGCGTCGATCTCAGAGTCTACAAGAGCTAGAGACTTCAGATTTTGCACATAAGCTCATCTAAGTCCTAGGCAGTACAAGTTTGTTTCCGATTTTCGATAACTATTTCCGTTTCCGATATACACATGGAATCGATTACATAAAAAATCTCGAATTTGGAAAATGTCAAAATGGGGGCTTAAATAATGGGTAACGATAGAACTTTCACCGAAATCGGTTTAGAAACACCAGATATATCGAAGATTGAAGTTTAGGTCACAGATGCATACAGACAATGACTGTACGCGTTATGTACAAGGTTCGGGGTATCTCCTAGTCGGGAAATCTCGACTAAAACCTTCTTACTTGTTTAAAATGTCTCTGACACTTCCGAGTGAAACATTCCTATTTGCTTTTTTATATGTATTACATTTTTCCAATTGCAGCACGAATTACAAGCAGCACTGATGACTTGGATGACGAATCAGTACAAGGTAAGATGCACTTTGAAAATTTTTCATTGCTTGCTACGGAATAACTTTATTGCATTTGATTGGCAATTCAACACAGGACTAAACAACTTAATTTAAACCAACCAAACTTAGGAGTTATAAATATAAAGTTAATTTAGATACATTCATTATTACGTTACTACAGTGATCCAAAATTTTACCAACAAAAAAAGATAACCTCATAAATATTACAGTAAGTTTTATTAAGAATGCTGTTTGTTTCAACA